>CM037837.1:2220467-2951717 GCA_021234535.1 Stichopus chloronotus | reverse complement strand
TGCATAGTTATTGGTTGTATTTTACAGCCCTTTCGGTTTCTAAAGACTCCGGTGAAAGTTTGGAAAAGGAAGACGTTTTGTGCTCACCTCTTAATTTGAAAATCTAAAGTGTGTCATTTGTGATTAACAATTTTGAAATTATAGCATTTACTTGAAACTTAATTTAGGAACAAGAGTTTACTCCCGAAGTATAGGAATAATTAGTGAAATATAAACTATTACTTTCCTTCAAAATGTTCTGAAAATAAAAACATATACAAACTAGTGACGGAAAATCTATTTTTTACTCATGATGACGTAAAGAATTACTGTATGAATATCAATTCATCAAAACGTGGTATCCCTTGAATGCATTATGTCTTGCTCAGGCAATTTTTAGGAAAAAAGTACGATAGGACTTCTGTTTACTATAGACTTATTGAAAACAATGTTAACGTCCTTAAACAAAACTTAAAACTTTGCACACTCAAAATCACAACAACACAAATATATTTACTTCAACGGAGAGCTAAATTACGTCACATTGCAATCTTTTCAAAGGTCCCTTTACCACGTTTAGACTTTTTTTTTTTGCTTCAAAACATGTTTTTCCTGAACGATGGTATTACCAATTGTGATATATGATGCACCCTTGAAGAGTTACTAGGTCAACAGACTGATAAACAAGAACGATCCTGTTACAGTTTACGTTGTTATTATTATTGTATTATCATTTGATTAAAAAATATTGTGAACTTGATGCAACAACAACAGCAAAAATTGTTACCGCTGTAATGATTAAACTTTCGCCTGCTACATTTCTTAAAGGGATCGGTCATCGAAGAAATTAATATTTCATAAAAAATAGGAACATTCTTCTCCCTCTATTGGTAACAGCCATACTTCATTACCATGTTCAGTTCCGAAGTCATGAATTTTTAAAGAAATATTTGTTTCAAAATGGTACATTGCAAAATGGGGATTTTGTGATGTCAGCCAGGCACGACGTATTGAATATCATTTCTATCCTTCATAATATCGACTGGTTTAGAAGAAATATTACAATAGTTTAGAGAGGTAAGTTTTGATTTCCCCAACATTTTAAGGAAAAGCTACAATATATTCAATCAAGTCAAATGAGGACTTCAAATTTCAACAATAACAATAATTTGCCACTCTTACACGGCATTTTACCGCGGGGCAATTGGAAATCTTTCTTAAATTAATCAGGAAGTATTTCTTCAAACAGCAAATCTTGAGTAAGGAGCAAGATATAGGCATAGGTTTTGAAATGCTGGAAGTGGCAAATTTTTCTCTTTTCCCCTTAAATTCCTTGCAAAATATCCTTTCTCTATGTTTATGTCCATTGTACTCTTGTAATCACGTCTAAACATACTGAGTGAAATAAATTGTAGAATCTTTCTTACTCCTCCTATTTCTCTGTCAAAAAAAAAAATCTCCCTGTTTACACACTGAAAAATGAACACTGACATACTTGGTACATTTATGTCGTTTTGATGGATTGTTGTGAAGAAGGCGATAAATTCGACCAGTTTGTTACATTTTTTTTCCCATCACGTCCGCTTTCCGGTTAATATACCTGTATAGGATAGAAATTATAGAAACAATAATCTGGGATGATGATGAAACGAGTGGGGGGGGGGGGGGAAGACCTTTTCTGTGAGTCTAACTTCCTTACAGAACTGTGACATGGAAGATTACATGTTGTATATTATCGGGTTTGGCATTCACATCAACGTCATTCACACAAATATGTACATGGTCCCATTGAGATCGTTGCTTTAATCACGATTGTTAGTGAGCTCCAGAAGACCCACAACTTTGGGTTTTCAGTTACATCCCAAGCAGAGATAAGTTGTACCGTGAAGAAACAAATCTTACTGTCACTATGTGAGAAGCAACATCAGATCGAAAACACGAGATGTTTCTGCTTTTTACTGGAGTCAAAACTACTTTTCCATTTGCTGATGGTAGGATTTACACTATAAAATCATATTACCTAGTCATTCTGTAGTTCCTCTAAGTTTTTTGTATTCTTTCACAAGTGTTGATGATTACCGGTACATAAAAAAAAAAATTGTGGCTGGTATGGGGAAGGGTGTGGAAGGGATGTGGAAGGTGTGGGAAGGGGTGGGATGGTGGTAAGTAGTGGGGGTGAGTGTTTTGACTTTTATCTAGTTTCGTCTTTGGACAGTCTGGCTACATATACAAGCTTTGTTTCGTGTCTGGTCTCTTCATGAATGTTTAACATTGTTGCGGAAATGAATTTAACTAAAATCAAGCAGAAAACCGAGTTGTAACAAAGAAATATATCGTAAGTTATCTATACCTCTCCTGTATTCGTAAATCTATTGTTATCTTAGACAAGAGTAGCCTGGTGATATACTTGAACTGGAATACTGAATCTGGAGAATTTTTTCATCTGAATAGACAGCAATGTGCGCTTCGGGAGATTGTTTTTATTAAAAAGTAGGACATATTTGTTTCTTCTGAATCAACCATACACTTCCTTGATTTTATATTTACAATATTCATCAAAAATAGTAAAAAATCAAATACTTTCTGTAAATGCATTTTTTAAGCAAATTTATTTGGACCCCTTAATTTGACAAGAGCATTACTTTGGTAAGAAAAGAAATAAAAAACGAAACATTACATGTTTTCTTAGATATTAACTTTATCTTTCAGTATTTTTTCTGTTTTATATTGTTTCTTTGCAACTGCAATTGATGTTGGAGAGATAAAAACTTTTGTGTTACACATCTTTCATTCAACAATTAAAATGCATGCAACTTTACTATGACTTTAAGAAATTTAGACTAGTTTGTTTGCGGCGAGTTTTTTTTTTTTAATGGAACTAAATCGTTCAAACAAAGTAGGAGGAGCTAAGGATGACTTTATCTTCTTTCTCCGTGAGTCATCACAAGTTACAATTATGCAAAGTAGCTTTTACATCGTTCTAGTCGTTAGTTAAGATAGCCTTTTCCTAGAAATCAATCAATGCAAAATGAAGGTTTATAAAATCATATTAATGATACAATGGGAGTGGGTGTATCGAGTCTATAAATGGATTGGCAGCAACTCACAATTCTTCATACTTGTTAATCATTGCCGCATTGCTTTAGATTTCCATAACGAAGGCATCATCTTCTTTGAGATGAAGGTTCTCTCCTTTTTCATACTTGCAGGGTTGATCTGCTCTTCGGTTGCTTCCAGCGACGATTACGACGGAGGTAGGAATATAAATATTCTTGGTATTCCGTTCATATTAACCTTCTTTAGATTTTTGCAGTCACAGGTCGTCCTAGCCTTAAGCGTACACTAAGCAAAACTCTGAAATATTTAATTGTACAATAGAGCAAGGTAAGACAGATGGCCCACCACCGTGCAGAGTTTCAAGCAAACTGCCCATGCTTTCTTGCCTTATAATGAGCAGTTTCCTTGAAACCTCTATACGGTGGTCAACGATCTGTCGTTCCTTGTCCTATTTTCATTACGGCTAGGTTTAGCGTATACTTAGACGATGGTTGTAGTTGCGCAACTCTGTATACCACTCTTGTGGAGAACTAGCCTCGTTGATGCATCCTAAGATTCAAAGTACACGTTTTTATAGTTGCCTCACAATTTCGTGAGACTATTTTCTCAAATGTGAAATAAACAATTTCTTTTTGTACGCACAGATTTGGTGTTTTAGAGAAATTCTGGGACTTTGTTGGTTATATGAATGAAACCTATGTTGTGTTGCAATTACTGTTTCTTCAGACGACATGGGTGAGAGAAAAACAACAGTATGAACAATAGAAAATTCAAGGAACAATTTGTTAGTTATACTAGGGAGGTGCTGGAGAAGGAGATACAACAGAAGTTTCTTCTTTTGAAGTAGCCTAATTTCCGGCCGTAATCTTCTCTTTTGGTCACCTCTTGAAGATTCAATGGGATTAAAGGGTATTAAGAACTTAACGTAAAAGGTCTATGTTGTCTACTGCATTGTAAATTACCTATCGAAAAATTTTGTCTATAGCATTGTCAGTCGTTATTCTTGAAATCAGTTTTCAACTTCCGACGCGGTCCGACGCCTATCGCAGTGGGAAAAAAAAATTGATGTTGTGTTTACTTATTAAACATGGATACACCCTGTGCAAACTTGCGAAAATCAGTGAAAATCGATAAAATGCAACAGTAAAATATAGTTTTATGATCTTTTTCGTCATTTGCATATGACAAAGGTCTATGTCTTATTCTAATATACCAGTCTGTCTTGATTCCTAAGAGATAGCCAGTCGTTTCGATTTTTGAGACAATGGTTTTGAGTTGATTGTCCACAATGAACCTCGCATCAAAGCTTTTTGCTACGCGATCCTTTTCAAAGATTACAAGCAGATGTGAATGAAGATTACTTGTATCCCTAAAAGTAGTATGCATCTCACAAACATATGCATATGCATCTCCAAGCTGTTCTCATCCCTTTATGTATTGAAAGTCATCACGCCGGAGAAAATCTAACAGGATTAGCATAACTTAACCGCCCGGTTGTATCTCCTTAGCACCTCCATGGTTATATTTAATACTCCGCAATGTTTTGCGAAACTGTTGCAAGTACATCAGCGTTTTCGCCATTTTTATCATTATTATTAATATAATTATTCTTTGTATGAAGAGAGTTGCATTTTGTTTCCAGCATGACGAACGACATTTGTTCGAATATATCTTACACTGCATGCATCTGCAGAGACCGTCCGCATTACTCATAATATCCAGAATGAAGGGGCATCTACAGACCCCTCATGATATTCTTAAATGATCTACTTTCTTTGGCCTTGAGTCTTTTGAGTCTTTTTCACCTCGTATGAAATTCTTTTTTTTTTTTCTTAATTTTCGTAATTTAAGTTTGATTTAAAATAAAATCTGAATTTGGAAGGAAATGTATTCGTAAGTAATTATACCCGGCCGTGTTCTTTTTATCATGCATTTCTTAACTTAGCACTGCATATAGACTTGAATGTAGGCTATTCCCTATTAAAGTGTAGATACTCCACATTGTATTGCATAAAATAAAAAATAGATCAATTTAATACCTCAATCGACTTTAACGTTATTCATAACACCATGTTTTTGTATAACATAAATTAAAAAGGAAAACTGGAATAGCTATACATGAACACACAAGAAGTAAAGAATTAATTTTACAAAATTATTACAGTTTACACTTCAGACGATGATCCCTATTAAGATTTCCTCACAGATAGGGCTGTTGAAACTTGAACAGTTTTGACTCGGTTACTGTTGCTTCAATGTCGCCCATTTTGAATACGTAAAATACTGTAACATATCTTATACGGAATCTTCAAGTTGAATAGCATTAGATTGAATATCACTACAGCTTTGTAATGTGCAGGCCTATAAATCTAGTTAGAATTCATTTTAGTACGTTGCAAAGTATTGACAATAATCAATATCCCTTACAATACTTCAGACGTAATTGCATTCGTCTCAACGTTTAACATGTCGAGAACTTTGGAAGGCAAACATTAAAACAATTGATGAGTTAATATCAATAACATAGTCTAATATGAGATGTTCAGGCATAGTAGTATACGAAGGGTCAACATTGGGTGCTTTCGATTAAGTCTTTAGTTGCGTTTGACGGCACGTTGTCGACATCTTGAAATATATGCAATGGTGTATGAAACAATGAAAACCTAATAGTTATGATTTTTCACCTTTCCCCACAGAAGCCAAAGTAGGTCTGGACTATTTCGGCCTGCAAAGTCGTTGTGGTGGTTTTTGGTGTTGTCCTACTGCCACACACACTTGCTACAATGTTGAACAGAGATCTGATTGCCATGGAAGGGCCTTTAGAAATATTCAAAGTTGTATGAGACGATGTGGCCCATTAGTATAAAAATAAATAAACACATTTCGGGTGAGATTTTTATTTTTTATTTTGAATTACAAACAGATATAGGACAACATGCTCTTTGCCTTGATCAATGATGAAGTTACGTTACTTTTTAAATTACGTTACGTTTAACTTCAAAGTTTATTTTCGGTAATGGACATGTCAGTGAGCTGACGATTTTTAATACTTATTTCACGGACATTGTTGAATCATGCTCAGTAGTAGTCACAGTACTTTTATAATGGTAACTGAATATTTCAAAATAAATTTGGTTTTATTCGTATCTTTGCATGATCTTTCGTATCTTATTCGTATTCTTTGTGGTCGAATTCATTTCTTGATATTTGTTCCAACAGGTGATCTGTGTAGCTGAATGAACCTGCCTGCATATTGACTAAGTTACCGGGAAGAAAATCTCGAAAGAAGTTCACAACTACTAAAAGTAATTTCAGCGCATGCATAAACATGGTGGTAGAATTTTATCATGTAATGTAGTCTTCAATTTTTCCGCTCTTTGTGTGTTGGTGATTAAAATGGTGTTTACAACTTTAAAGTCGTTTTGATGAAATCAATTTTACCCACCGAATGGTCATGGTCTTCTTTGGTTGTGTCTACCCTTCGACATCACCCCCCCCCCCCCTCACCATTATAGACAGTTCAGTCGTGACCTCTCAAAACAATGAAATTGACGTACTTTTATAATATGTTCCGTTGCATGAAGTGTTGAACCTCACATTATTAGTCCTAATGCTATTCTGGGCTGGTCCATGAACATACTGCTGGCAGATCATGTGACCCTCATCTAGTGTCTTCAGATGGGTCTTTAATCACCCTGTAGAACAAGGGTTATCAAGTATGTTTGGCCTAGGGCCACTTTTGCTTGAGTTTGTAATTGTAATAGCCAAAGTTTAGGATAATACGATATAAGCGGAGCGCCACCAACATTTGCTGCGAGTACACCAAAATAGCCTAAAACTGTCTTCTGGATCCCCTGAGGACGACGCGTCCCATTCACTGCCAGTAACCACCTGATCCTGACATAGATGTGGGGGTTTTGCTTTCTTTTTCACTATTCGTTGTTTGCAACTTCGATGTAAGTTAAAGTATGAACCTGATGCTTGTGCATTGTAAGCAAAATTTGGGTAAATCAACTACTAACTTAACCCATTTCACAATTCAAAGATCTTCACTGCGCAAAGAATCTTTGAGTTTAAATACAGACATTGCCATTGAAATGTACGCTTGTATTGGTACAGCGTTTAATTTTTCTTGACGACCTACACCCACAAATTTCCCTGTTTAATACCTCTGCCTTAATCGTTTGCAATCGGGTCACTAACTTTTTTTTACTTGAAACTGAATTGATCAAGGCTACTGACTCGAAATGACTTGTCAAATTATTTTTGGCTTGACTTGACTGGACCTTGACTCGGTTGAAGAACTGACTCGACTTGACTCGATCTGTTATGTGGACGACTCGACTAGACTTGTGACTTGAGTTCAAGTTGACTCGTTTAACCTCTGGTGTTTGTTCAATGCATTCTTGACCGTAATACATACTTAATTCCAGTACAAGTTCTTTAGTTACTACATTTGATTAAAAAATAGAACGACAAACTTAATTTGAATATCAGATCGTTTCAAACATTGAGATGTATTTGTATTCTCGTACCACAATTTTTCAGATAAACTCACAGCAGGCAATTATACAATGGTACAAGCCCGGATTCAGATGGGGGAGGAGCCTTGGTTCGATTAAAAAAAAAATATGAAAAATACACAATAAAACAAAAATAAATTCAGTTCTAAACCACACATTTGGTGAGACATTTCCGGTATGTGGGGCATAGTGAGGAATGCAAAGACCTCCGTTCAATGGAAACTAAATCATCTTTGAAGCAACTGAACGCTTATTTAAATGTCTACATTTTGTGTTTACACATACCTTCGATTTTAGCGCTGAAGATAGGCCCATCTGACTGACCTAAGATATGTATAGCTACAACAACAGCTGAAATACATACATACATTATTTGTTGCAAACCAGCCTTTATCTATGGAGAATACAGAACCAGCCTGTCACCTTGTGAAATAACCACATTCATTCACTTGAACGTACGTCGTCGTAAACCCATGGAACTATGCCAATGGCAAAACCGTCACAACTTATCTCAACTGCTTAAAGAGAACCGCCTACTGCGTCTCTCCCCATGTATTTCTTTTGCTTCTGGGGTTATAGGCCGATACTTATATAGCTGGTGAGTTATTACGGTTGTCGATTACTTTCTTGACGAACTTTAAGGGGCGGAATTATCCCGACGAATCTCCCATGAACTTTCTCGTTACTGCACCTTTAAACCCCCCCCCTTCCTTGTTCACTCCCCACAATCACAAAAACGTAAAGTAAAATAAGAACTCCATAACTTTTGGTAAAATTTTACACACAGTGAATGTAAGTCTTATAATTTGGGAAGAGTTGTACATTTGAAAACCATATAAAAGAGCAAATTAACACGAAAATGTTAACAAAAGTCATAGTTTATTAGGAACGTTTTCGAAGATATCACATCTTCCTCCTCAGGTAAGTGAAATATACAGAATTATCAAGACAATGTAAGATAAGACAATATAGGATCAGAAATATAACATCTGACAGGTTTTAAAAGACGCTGAGTGTGTACGGATGATCCATGTTGGAACAGTTGGTTATTTAGAACAGGCCTGAGTTTTTTGATGTGTAAAGCTTCTTTGATTTTGAATATTTCACTTACCTGAGGAGGAAGATGTGATATCTTCGAAAACGTTGGTAATAAACTATGACTATGACGTATGCCCACCTTACGTATGATCGGTCTAGGGAGTAACGTCATAGGCTTATAGGCTACAGGTGTGACCACACGACCGACTTGAACATGTATTTGAATTTGAAAGTTGAGGATCAGGAAGCCCCATATGTGCTCGTCAAGGACCCTATACCTTGTTGATCGTGGATGAACACCGGCGAGATTCGCCTACTCTTTTCGATAAGTGTCCAGAGGATATCGAGGCAGGGGTGAAACCATAATCGCTAATGCAAAGCAATGTCAACCCAAGCCTGCTCCCGGGACCGCCATTTAACGTCCCCATCCAACGGACGAGAGGGTGTCCCCAAGTCTTTAGCCACTTTCCCAAAGCTGGGAGGTGTGGAGAAACTGTCCAGCTCAACAGCCCATCAGCTGCAACCAGCAACCTGAAGCAGACAAAACCTAAATCGGACAACAGGAACCCAAACTCAGCACTACTGTAAACAGCTTTACTGAACAAGCCAAATCCCCCAAATTTTCCAAGTTGTTCCTCCGGGATTTGATACCAGGACTAAAGATTGCAGGACGGACGCTGTAACCACCAAGTTAACTCTCCACTCGTGTGTGCGGTAACGTAACATGTGATGGTAACTGTTATCTAGTGACGGTATTTGTTGGATCATTTTTTTCATCGGTGCTGTTGAAAAGAGTAAACAATTACAATTTTATTTAAAATAGCTTGTATCCGAATCTGCAGGTACCCTACAAAGTACCCTACAAATGCATTAGCGTTCACTTCAGTCATTGTGTGACTGACGACTGAAGTGAACGCTTATGGACTCCGCCTGGTGGGGGTCCAGGGGGGTCCATTGTTTGTAGAATTTATACCTTGGAAATCGAAGTGTAAAAAATAGCTTCAAAATGTTAACCTTTTGTTTTGCAACAAATTGCAACTTCCCCCATTTGAAGAAAAAAGCCCCGATCTCTCCCCTTGGGCCCATCCCTCCATCACTGCACCACCACCACTGGTAGAGCAATATGGTCAGGGTCCACGGGGAAAGACCATCTATTGCCAAAATTAACTGGGCTGAAATTTAGGTCAATTCATTTGGTAACCAACACCGGCAGAATTGCGCCAAAGCCGGGGGGGGGGGGGGATTTATTGGAAAGGCACTTGCCAGTCTTGAAAACACAGTTAGTGTTTCCTCTATAGGAAACCCAGACAGTATCAGAGAAGAGCGCCACCACTGTGATAAAGATTGTAGTAGAATTTTTTTTTATTACAAAAACTGTATAGGAAACACACTGAGTAGATACACCGGAGTTTTATACTACATACACTTCAACCCACCTGCTTCAATATTCAAGGCACAAAGAAACCTAACTTAAGTTTGGTAGAATATAAAAGAAATAAATCATTTCTCCCTAGATTTGTGAAAGCACAGTGAACACCTGATCACTTTCGCAGAAATCTCCCAACTACTACAGTACTTAGAATGTGACACAGAATGTTAGCACCACGCAAGTTACAGTGTGTAAGAGAAAGGGGTTGGCTACTCACAAGGATGAAAAAGAAAAATCGTTATCATCTGTTATCATTCTTGGATAATCTCAATTTGAAAGGGTACTAGTATTCTAGCGGAAATTCCGTAGAAGATGAAAATAGCATGGAGCTGCCTACATAAAGGGTATATATATTTCTATTAGGATTGACTTGGTTGAGAAATGGTCAGGGCTGCTGTTGCTGTTTCTTATATGAAAAACTCTTGTTTGGTGATGACCTACCATTTAGCAACTGTCTCTCGTCAACTTTGAATCTTGCATTTATGTCGAAATGGTGACAAATTTTAGCACAATATATGCAATGACAAGCTTTCTGTCAGTGAGTCGTGATTGAAATATTCACTATATCTATATTAACTGGATTAGCAACTCGTCCATTCTGAACACTAAGCAGTCATGCTTTAGTTAAGCTACCGGAAGTGTTCATTTGGCCATTTTGCTTTATCCAAAAGAGCTAAGAGCTGCGCGAACACGCAATACCCGTAATATACAGAGGTTCTTCATCGTAGCAACTTCACTGCGCGTCTCCCCCTTCCCTCCCCTCCCCCTTCACTGAGGGTCCGCCCCCCCTACTCCCTTTGTTTTTGCAACAATTTTAACTCAGACAATGTCGTGGGTGAGTTTGGAACACACCTTCTGCACATGTTCAGTGACGGCCACTGTGTCCAAACTGAAACGCAATGACCCCATGTTTGTTCATTCCGCAAAGACCAGTTTCCGGTGGCTTCGAAACGATGAGCTCTCCCGCTAACCCAGTCAACATAGAGATCAGAGGAAGAAAATGCATTCTTACTATACATACATTCATACGTTAAATTGGAAGTCCTGGTAATCAACGGAGAATCGGTTATGTCAGGCGGTCAGCATGTACAAGCCCCCTCTCAGTCGCAAGCTTCTCTTTTCACAGAAGATGTGAAATGCGAATCAGAAGTTTCTTTTTATTGTTAAAGTTAATGTTAACTATATAAGCCTAAGGCTAAATAATGACGCTTCCGTTGAGAATTAATACGTACAATCATGACACGAAAGGGAGGGACGTTGCAGGGTAACTTCTATTAAATTTGATGATCAGTGGACGTCATCGCATGATGGTAATTAATTAGTTGGCATTATGATGTCACCAAAGTTCGCTAAATAAGATACAATGCCCTTAAAGTAGAAATAATTTCAAAAATGTAAAATAATTTGCGATTTTCAATGAAATTTGAAGAAAAAAACATGCAGATGCGTCTCCGAGAATATGTGGGCCTAAATGTACTTTTGCATCATTTCCAACAATCTGTAACATCACAGAAAGAGGGGGAAAAGTCCCATTCAGAATAATAGAACTATTAAGTTGTTATTTTACAGAATGAAGTTTCGTCTAAACTTATAATTCGAATGCATGACGCTTCGAATGCATGACGATAATTCGGATGTAGGACGATTCTGCATGGCCACTTTAGCGGCAACGTTAACACCGCCGGAGCGTCGCCTTTTCACAGCTTTTCACTATTCGTCATGATCTCGCTGAGAAGTTTGTCAGTCGTTTTTTTTTTTTTTTTTCATTTATGTTACGTGTTTGCTTGATTTTGTTCTTGTGTTTTGAATTTTTTTTTCTTCGTAAGATTTATTTAAGTATTGGAAACCAAGGCTAAACTCCTAAACTTAAAATTCAAGCGGTATATTGCTAATGTACATGCACCAGTAAAAATGACGAAAACAAAAGAGTAAGTGAGTTTAAACAACCATTCATTTTACTACTTCTCATTAATTTTATAACATTATTTCCTTTTGAAAGCATTCATATTCGTTATGCCATTTACATTAGCCTGTATCATTTAACCTTAGTGATTAATATAAGAATTTTATCCCCTGACAACTTACAGTATGCCTTTTGCATGCCATGTGGATGGCTTACTAAATGTGCGCTGATAACTCACTTTATCAGCAGGTATATCTCAATCACTTCCAACAAATGAACGTGATAATTTATCTTGCCAAAGCTCATCCCTGTATCTTTTCAATGTGACATTTATTTTGGTTTCTCTTTCAGACAAGATGTATTTCCTGGTGACTATAGTTCTCTAGGCCCAACCTCTCCAACATATCCATCCAAAGAAGATTTCACACTACCATCCAACCACCCTTCCCCAAACATCCATCCACCCATCTCCTTGTTATCAACTTAAATATTCTATTCTTCAATAACAAAATCAACTTGTCTGATTAGAGGATACGACAAGATTTTCAAGCGTATAGTCACCGTTCAAGTTTACATCTTTGATTACCTCTAAATATACTTAGCCCTACACCAGAACTACCCTTTAAGACCCTAAAAATAAAACTTACACCAAATATTTACTTTATTATCCTAATAACTTTGACGGTCTAGTGCAGACCAGCATTTAAGCGCTGACATACGTTGCCTGGATACCAGAGCTTGTTACACTGTAGTCAGATACGAATACGAGATGCATGTCTGGTCCAGTTGACGTAATGGGTGACGGAATCACGGAGCCACAGAAACGGTCCAGGAACGGATATGAAGTGTCTGCTCCGTCGTAGGCCTGAAACAAAGTAAACATGAATAAATAGTACGACATATAAATCATGTAATTACATACCTTGTTCTCGAAGTTGAAAATATTGATGGCATTCTTCAATTGACCTACTTTCGTTCGACAGGTATGTTATTGATGCCAACATATATATATATATTTTAAGGCGGGCATTAATGGGTATGCATAACTTTTTTATCAACAGGGAACTTCAACACAATGCCACAATGATATCGAATGGCAGAGTTTAAGCTTTAAATCAGTAACGGTAATGTGTAGGATGTTACAGTTTGTGGTTTGTATAACATAGTACATATACACACAAAATTTGCACAGCTCACGGACTTTCGTCGGCACATGTCGGCACCGTTGAACTTGAGTCTTATTGACCTATCTCGAAGTACCATCTTGTCTTTGTCGCTTTCTTCGGTCAGGTTGGGCTTGTGGAGCCACGTGTTACTGTGCTCCGTCTGCATTCCTTAGTGCTGACACACCTTATAGGTAGGAGGGTTGCTGCGATGTTGTTATGTCTGGCTTTGTAGAGGTTTCCGGCAATCTTTTGGCAAGCTGTCGTTATGTGGACAACAGTCTCATCTTTCTGTCCAGCGCAATTCTGCACGTTGGGTCTGTTGATTCTGTGGCGCACTTTAGTTTAATGGCAATTGGTGTTCAGCGCTTTGACTTGCGCAGACGTTATTAGTGCCTCAGTTTTCCTTCTGGGTTTCTACCGAGTTATTACCCTATTTTGCCATACAGCCTCTATCGATGGGTATGAGTCCTTGGACTCCCATGATGTATTCCTGGAGCCCAGCACACCGGAATGTTACAATGGCTGAGGCTTCTTTCAGGCCTCTTCCACTGTTCTTTCTCGGAATGTAAAGGCGGTGCACGTCCGCTCGTGGGTGCAATCCGCCTAACATCGTTATTGTTTTTCCTGGTCTTCCTGTCGAGTTGTGCCAGGTTCATTTTGCGACCAGTTTATTATGCCTGATCTTGTAGGTGATCTCAGGTAGGGCATATGTATCAATTACCTCTAGTTTGTTCCGTCCATATACCCTGGACTTTAGTACCTGTCTCAGCCTTTTCCCATATGTTGCCGAGATCATGTCCTTGACCATCCTCTCTTTGTTTTATATATCCTGTAGTATGCCGAGGTATTTATATCCTTCATGTAGATCGGTGTGCCTTCTCCTTCCAACGTCAAGGTCAAGACCGTCTGTCAGCTTGATGTTTCCTCTGACGATGATCTGCCTGGCACACTTGTCGAGCCCGAACTCCATCTCGATGTTCTTGGTGAATATCCGGACCGTCTCAACCAGTGGCGTCAAGTCCTTTTCTTTTTTGGCGTGAAGTTTGAGGTTATCCATGTACAGGAGGTGGTTGATTTAATGGCCTGTCTTAAGTATATACCGTTGTTTGGCCTGACGAAGCGTGTAGCTCAGAGGAATGAGATCTACGCAGAACAGGCGCGGTGAGAGCGCATTACCTGGGACTATACCGCACTTGATGTTGATGTTGGTGAGATGTTCCCCTCCGAAAGTTTGGGCGGTGGTCCATTTCTTCATTGGCATCTCTATGAGCCCCCCCCCCCCCCGGTGATCTTGGGGTCGATCCGATGCGCCCTCACGCTGTGCAGTACCGAGGAGTCAGGGATAGAGTCATAAGCCTTCTTATAGTCTATCCACGCCACAGCTAGGTTGGTCCGTCTCTTCTATGAGTCACTGGTTACGGCTTTGGCGATTATTACTATCATTATTATTGTTATAATTATTATTTGTTCTTGACTGTTGTATTGAGGTGTAGAAGTGTGGGGATGCAGGGACTGGGAGGAAGGAGAGGGGGATGCAAAAGGTCTAATAGTACTTCCCTATTTTTTCTTCTTTCTTTTCCACTCGTCGTTAGGGAGTGCTGTACTTGTCAATCCCACTAGAGGTTTTTAGACCACTTTCTTCTGCAACTTCTTTTCTTGTCTTCTTGTCTAAATTATTTTGAAATGTTATTTCTTACTTTTTGTTTTTGTTTGTTACCCTACCTGTTTTTTGGTTTTGATCTGTACATGTGTTGCGAAAAAAGCAAATAAATGAAATGAAGTGTACTGAAGTAAATCTTGGCAGTCAAATTGAACATAGCTTCTTTTTTTTTTTAGTGAAGTTACTTTAGACTGAACTCCAGTATGACATGTATTTGGGAGAAAGCAAAATGCGCAACTGGTGACAGCTCTGTGATTAGTATCAAGAGTTACTAAATTCAAAAGATGCAGGTAAGTTTAATACTCATAACCCATACCCCACCAAGGATAAAGAGTGAGCTGATTACACATCTCAGGGTCTGGTACGCTCACCAGGATATATGATCCCTCAAGCAATAAAATAGCTGGTTTGTGTCAGTCTGCACATGGAGAAGTTTAATACAGCTGTGAGTGGGGTTTAAATTAGCAGCCCTAATTGAGACAAATAAACTGTTTGGGTCGATGAGTATCGGTCTTTGCATCTCTAAGTGTCCTCTTCGCTAGGACGGTGTTTATTTATTGCACACAAGTGCACACACACACACACACACACACACACACTATCATTTGCAAGTGCGTGATAGCTTAGTGGTTGACGCATCAGACGCCTCATCCAGCGGTTATGGTTGCGAGTCCACGAAGTACCCTTGGACATGGAAAAACGTTGCGAATCCCGGGTGTCAATGTGTACCTGTGAGTGGACTTGAGTACATATGACGCCCACGTGACTGCCAAACACACTCTCTATGATTGCTGGGAGTGTTGTAAATGGTTCCGATCCAGAAGTTTCAATTACGTAGATTGTACCTCACTTGTCTCGATGAACAGGGGAAATGTTGTGGAGTACTCTGAGCAAGTTATTAGCTGAATATGAGACTAAACCATCACTATCAGTATCACTATCGGCATCACTATCACTATGTGTGGCAATTACTGACTGCAAACGCATGTACTCAGTACCAACTTTCTGATGGGTCATGTGAGATTGGTTACACCGTTTGCATTCTGCCGGCGAATAAACCTACGGTACTACCACAGCCAGCCATGATCTCAATTCTCAATGAGGACGACAATTAGCATGGCAATTAATGGATCGGTTAATGAGGCACGGAGTTAATGATGACATAATTTCCCTTTTATATACTCACCAATACGTAATCGTATTGACAATTTCCACTGTATTCAGTCTCAAAATGTGTAAATGTGACAGTTACTTTAGCAGTCCTGTCCTCGCTGGACGATGGTGGTGTCACAATTGGCGTTGTTTGGATAGTTGTTGGGGAAATTTGGTGTAGCAACGGTACCAGTTGCATCGGTATGGACTGAGCCACAACCAGTGGTTGCTAGGGAACAAAATGTAAAGCAGTTGACACAAGGTTACAAAATGTTTTGTGACACTGACAACCTGCAGAACAAATTCTCTGTTGTTCATTGCGATTGCAGTGTTTTATTCAGTCAAGAAATTTGACACCAGTTAATAAAGAGGTTAGTAATATAGTATACAGAGCTTAAAATTTAAGCATAAAGTTCAAAGTTTTAAAGTGTACGGTTTTGCTTCTTTTCGAGGTTTTCGAAACTATATGGAAATGAAAAATTAAGGCGCTTGGTATGACATGTCATTTTTCCCCACAACGGACCGAAGTGCGAAGTGCAAATCTGTTACAAACTCCACAACTTGCAACCAGTACAGAGCTTGCTATTGAGATAACGGTGTTTGCCCGTAAAGAGAGAGAAATCATCCCATATAAGCTAATGTAAAGTACCGTACCCCACCACACTGAACATAATAGAGGCCTGTTTCGGTCTCTCTTGATGTACTCTCTATACTTTTCTGTTCAGCATACAACATGTCAACATTATCGGTACTGTCTCGTTATGAAGATACAACTACAACAATCAGACTACGTATTATGTGTTATGAAATGCGACGGTATTTTTAGCAAGTTGCCATCGATTGCTTTCAATACTAACGTGCGGCAGTCTGTGTTGGTACTGAGCTCGGTTCCACAAATGTAATGATCGCTTTAAACCCTGTTCCGGTAACCGTCCCATCCGATTCGAATTGAAGGTACATATGATTCCCTGTGCTGTAAACCGGATCCGGAACAGATGTACCACAGAGGGTGGCGATCAACGGGGCGTTAGCGGAATCTCCGTCAAGTGCCTTTTTAATCGTAGAAGATTCGAGCCCGAGAGTAAGAAGATGAGAAAATGGAAAATGTTAAAACAGCCGCCTATAACTGATAACTATAACTTTTTAAATGGTTGACCCAATCATGTGTGATGTAATTCCGAATAACGACCCCTTTTCTCCAACATTTTGATGTTTCGAATGTGTTCCTTAATTGAAGCGTAACATGGAGTATTGGTACTTTTTCATTATTTCTGTAATTTCAATGTGTTTTTCAGAAATATCACAAGAGGATTGCCTCTTTCTTTCTCCACTTCTTTCTTTCATCATAATATTTTCTTACCTTCTGAAAATTCAAAGAGACAATAATAAGTTACTAGATGACTTCTTTGGTCCCATCATAAATGGTTTAACATTTAACAACCAAATCTTTCATTCTCTCTTTATTACAATATTTTTGTTTTGATTTCATAGAACCATACATGAGTGATGATTTGAATAATTTTTGAAGTCTTTGTTAAGTCTTTCAAGTGGCTTTTACGACCTTGTTTGCGTGGGTGCTTGAACCCAAGTAAAAATGAAATTCGAGTTACCCCATACAGGCGTTACCTACAACCTTTTCTCCATGCATGTAATCACAAATGTTGTATTTTTGTTTGTTACCTTGAGGGAATCGTAGCAACCGTCGTCCGACGCTTCTATATCGATGAACTCAAAGGAGAGTTCCACTGCTTTACCAGCTGGTGCCGTGACGGTATAATCACACTGTTCGTTGTTGTCGTATTTCAGTGGATAATTAGGAGATAAAATTTCGGACTCTTCAGTAATGTTTGCGTCGCATGCTATCACAAACAAAAATAAGTATTAATCGGTTACAACGCAGCTTCGTCTTTTTTTACTTTTTAAATCTCGAGAAAACCTTTTAAATTTAGCCCCCCCCCCCCAAAAAAAAAAACACAGAAATTTGCACTTTGAACCAAATTTGATAAAATAAGTTTTGTCCTATAAGGGTGGCCTTGTGGGCTAGCTCAGGCTGCTTCCAGGTTTTGAAAAATGTTGATTTTTTTTTTTTTTTTACAGTCTCAATCTCTATACATTGAATAGTATACCATTGAAAGTAATGACGTCATGTGTCGTAATCTGTAACGTTCCCGGGATACAGTTGTATTTTTAAGTCAGAAATCAGTTTTTGTAACACCTGTGTCAGAGGAACCCTTCATCTTCATACAATGATGGTGCCTAGCAATGTATATGGCAGCTTCCTGAATATGCAACAAAACATAATCCGCTTACCGCTGGTAATAACATATCAAAATTTGCGAAAATGTGTATTTCCTAATTTAAAAATGATAATACTGAGTTACATATGTCGTTTGAATTCTGGATTATTAAAAGCTATTTATCGTGTGAAAGAATTAATCAGATTTAACACAAAGATCCTAATTAAGGGAAAGAACACCTCAAAGGTGACGGAGGACCCTGCATGGTTATCGTCCTTACAATGCACTACGTCAGTTTCATTACATCTTTTAGAATAGGGTAAACACCACGCGGGTAGCAGAGAGGATATTAACGCAGCAACCCCCCCCCCCCCCCCACCCACCCACCACCGCAAAAAACCCCAAACAATAATTCTGAATACGTGTTCCCTTTATGCCAACATATGTGTCCTCATTACTCGTAATGAGATTTTTTCTGAATGTTTATTGAGACATTTACGCTCTAACTTCATTTTCAGAGTGCTCCTGTAGACATTTACTCCTCCAACTGTAAGAGGATCAGGCCTGTGTGGCACAACATAGTTTAAGTTACCTATTGGAAACCTTTTCTCATGTGAATATGTCCTAACTAACAGTTAAGCGTTCCGCGGACACTTTTTTTTCAACATTTTATGTCGTAGTAGATTGTGTCCTAGAGCTAGATGATAGGGTTTAAACCTCTTGTCTAGTTTGTCATGAGAGTCACTTACAAATCTGTCATTACCGCCATTCACTTTTTAGTATACCCTGTATGTTTGATGGGTCAAAGAAAGTACCAAGACAGTATCAAAACTTAGCCAGTTAAATGTTATCAGTTTGTATGTTAGGGCCGAATTGGCATTTAACTTGTTGAATGGACTAATACGAGATAGTAAGTCTGGCGAGGGGAAATTTGAAGATACCCGCCTAACATTGAAACCGCCATGAGGGTATGTGGTGTTTCACTCCTCACTGTCACCGCAAATTTGAAAAAAAAAAGCCGGACGTTCAAAGAGTCCAAGGAGACTATGGAAAGTGATTGCGCCACGACCGGTGTTGCAGGAAAAGTGTCAGCCATCTTAGTCACGGTTGTATCGTCTTGAAGGAGGAAAAGTGTCCATTCTCTGTAAACACTGCACTGTCCCATCGCCCGTCAATCATCACACACATTGAAAGTGTCCTAGAAATCCTTTCGTTGCCACATAGTCAGACTAGTTCTAAAATAGTTCTAATCTGATAATGACATCTTTTTTCTATGCATGCAGTAGTCATGTGTGATCGTGTATACGTCATTGAGATCATTACACACTTCCAGCTAGTGAACTGCTTAGGTGACTTAACAGAAAGCTATTAAGAAACTCAGTGACATGTTGCTATACTGATATGTAGCACAATTTTCCTTCACCACCGTATTTTGTTTTTAAGGGGGACAAAAAATACTGAATACGGACTAATTTCCCCTGTGTAAAAGTGTCCGACCGCACAAGGAATACTGTTCACCAGGCGCAGTAAGCGTTTTCGTAATCTCAATTCTCACAAGGAACTGTGGAATGCAAGTGAGATACATTGTGTAAAACACATGCAAATTTAGACTGATTATAATGTTTTGGACCAAAAAGACAGTTTAGTTTACGTGTTGTTGAAGACACAACACAGTAGATGCGAACGATCTTTATGTTGGCAGTTGGTCTACAAGAGCAGGATTTGAGTATATTCTAAAGCAAACATTTTGGCACGTGCTGTAGGTGGTAGAGCATGTCTGTTTTTCTTTTGATCTTGAGGGTATGCCGCACGCTGCAGTTGAGACTGGAAATAGGCTTATTCCACCTGTCATAATAATCGTCCTATGGAAATAATATTAGTGATTATCTGTTCGTATAACACCCGGACACTATCATCTGTTACACCGACCCTGTCGTAATGCTTACGAGTAGGGGGAACCGCTGGTGGGGGCACAAAGCCGCGTCCGGATCCTTCACCAACATATAAGAAGAGATTTGGTGCACCTAATAAGTCACCAGTCACCTTATTTGGTACAGATTTATTTTGGAGACTCTCTTTCAATTCCTGTGGACTCAGAGAGGGATTATCAGCCAACAAGATAGCCGCCGCTCCTGTGAAGATACAGGAAATATCACAGTCACTATTAACTTAGTCAGGAACACTATCAACAACATCCCAAATCAGACTGAGGTAAAAAGTAGCAACATATATATATATATAACGTACAACTAATTGCAGTTATTTTAATCTTCTTTTACAGAGTTTTTGTCCTTTTTCGTTCACTCTTTGGCAATCTGTCAAGTCCGCAAGTTTGAAAGATCTTTGTCTTTGATCTTTATACAGCGCCATACTAAACGCAAGAAGATCCTTACTCTACGACCACAAAAATAACGCGTGGGAGAAGAGAGAAACGCGCAGGCAGTTTGATGTTTCAATGGGCGCATATGACGGAGCAGAAATCTGTGAACTCGTCGGCCTTTACATCTTAAGCATGCTAGAAAACAAACTCGGAATCACAAGCGTTGGCCTATACAGAGGCGACGGTCTAGCGGTTATGAAATCCTTCTCGGGCAGCAAGGCTGACCGTTTAAGGAAAGAACTGACAAAGATCTTTCAAACTTGCGGACTACAAATCACCGTCCAAACCAACCTAACAACTGTCAACTTCCTAGATGTAACCCTAGGCTTGAGAACCGGATCATACCAACCCTACAGAAAACCAAATGATAACCCGACCTACATCAACCTGCCTTTCAAACCATCCCCCCAACATCATAGAAAATATACCACAGGCTATCGAGAAAAGAATCTCGAAACTTTCTTCTTGTGAGGAAGCCTTCCACAAGGCCGCCCCTACATTATAACAGGGCACTGAAAGCAGCTGGATACAACTACGAAATACAATACCAAAGTAGACCACGCACCGAACAGAAGAAAAACAGTTCAAGAAAAATAATATGGTACAACCCCCCATTCAGCAAGAACGTGAAGACAAACATTGGAGCCCAATTCCTGAAGCTAATTAACAAGCACTTCCCTACAGACAGCAAACTTCACAAAATCTTCAACAGGAATACGCTGAAAATCAGCTACAGCTGCATGAGAAATATGGAACAAATCATCAAGTCGCACAACTCGACCGTCCTGAAATCGGCAAATCAGGAACCCAACCAAAAGTCATGTAACTGCAGACAACCAAACTAAGAGGAAACTGTCTCAGGAGTGACGTCATCTACAAAGACACAGTTACATCAAACAACAACAACACATCATACATAGGCCTTGCAAGCGGACAGTTCAAAACCAGGTGCAATAACCACACAAAATCATTCAGACATAACCGCTACAGAAATGACACCGAACTTTCTAAACATATCTGAGAGCTAACAGAACAAAATAAGAACTACTCCATAAGAGTGGATGTACTGAAAAGCTCAAACACAGCTAAGCGTGCATCAATCCTCTGCAACCTATGCATCGAAGAGAAGATAAAAATAATCCGCACCAAGGAGAAGAACTTGAATAAAAGAACAGAGTTTATCTCCACGTGTAGACATGGAGACACACACAAACAAAAACCACCGAACCGTACAAGTCGAAAACGTTAGCACACTGTAGCATTGGCCCATATACAGTTACAATCACTTGTCTGATGATCGCCACACTAAGAGCGTGAAACTCGAGTAGCAATGATTCTTTGAACAATATCATGTGTTCAATATACATAAACAAGCTGTACTAATAAGTATTGAGCACTTTCATAGTTATAAGTGACTACATTCATTTCACATATATATATATATATATATATATATATATATATATATATATATATATATATATATATATATATATATATATATATATATATATATATATATATATATATATGTACCGTGACATGTACAGCTATATAAGTACGTACAGCTTCTATATACAGACTCTGTATATAGCCTATATATAGCCTACATTTGTGTAAGATATTATGTATGAATTTTGTCTTTAACGAATTTTGCAATATTTGAAAGAAAAGATGAATCAATTAGAAAATTGTTTAGGAGAGGTAAGGAGATACTATCATTTCATCATTAAAAAGCCATGTACTCACCTGCCACGTGTGGTGTTGCCATACTGGTGCCACTGATAGTATTATTAGCCCTGACACTGCCAATCCAAGCACTGGTAATGTTCCACACCGGGAGCAAAGATGTCGACACATTGTCCGTAATTTGAGAAGTATGCCAGCGTATCGTTCCTATCCGTCGCCCCAACTGTAATAGCCTGAGTGAAATGCAGTTTTATATTTACCATTTCAGTGATGTCAGTACTATCACCCCCTCTCTCCTCTTCTACTCTCACCCTCGAGCCCCCCCCCCCCCCACACACCATATACAATACATGCATGGTAAAGTCACTTCCCTAACGGAAAGCAAAACACTTTCATGCATGGCTTTTGTCTTTGCAGCTTTGTACCGTATTGTTAAATGTCCCTTTATGTTCTTCAATTTTCTTCAATGCAACATAAAATGAATGTTTCATTAATATCATTTAACTAAAGATACTTGTAGCTCAGTTTGAAGAAGATGATCTCGTTTATTTTTGTATAAACTTACAGTGGTGGTACGAGCCGGAGAATAAGAGCATGCGTTGTCTCCTTCGTTCCCTGCTGCTACGGCGACTTGAATGTTTTTTGCAATCATTTCTCGAACTGCATCATCCATCGCGGAAGACCCTCCCCCTCCAAGAGACATGGAACCAACAGCAGGGTGGACGGCGTTGATGGCTACCCAGTCGCAAGCTGCAGAATACAATGTACAAATCAGTTTCATCTTCAAGATGAGAAGATTTGCAGCATATTTAATTTTAATTTGTTACATTTAGTATTCTAATGCGGAAAACTACCGCGTTTAGAATGCACCAGCATGGCATTCCAAGAAGACAGTTTTACCATTTAGGCTCATAAATAAACATCTGCAAGAGCTGCCATCTCCTCAAAACATTATGCATAAAGATGGTAAACGTTTATATACAAGACGAGACAGCCTCCTCTATACGATGACCAATCACAGCGTAAGACTGAGATGACGTTATATGAATAAACATACAACAACGGGTACAGTAAGTTTTACGTTATATTTAGAGGGAAGTAATTACGAAAATAACACCATTACTGTTGTTATTGTTTGTAAAAAATATATGTTCATTTTGAGTCGATTGAGATTGCAACACCCACTACGGTTCATCTTTATTTCGTACTACTTTCTACTCGACCTGAGTGTACAGACTTTCGCATTCAATTGTAAAAGTGTCTAGAGTTGACCTTGGACGTGGTTCACGTTCAAGTTACAAAATTGTACTTGAGGAATTTGTTTTTGTGATAATGATCAGCTGAATAAATGACAAAAAGTTTCTGCATTGGAATTAATTAACATCATCTGACTATAAGCATGACTCTTATAATTCCTATCACAATAAGTGCACGTGAAGACATGGGTAGATAATGGGTTGCAAAAGTCCATCATTAAAGGACCACCCCCCTCCCCACAATTCTTAATGAATTTTCAATGTAATGTCTAAAGCGTAGGCCTACCTTTGCCACGAAAGTGTCGATGGTGGGAAAACATTATAATGACCGAACTAACAATTCCTATAATTAGCAGTGTTACCATGGAAACCCACCGTCAATAATGAACGATGTTAGAGCTGATCCCTGGCAATTCAATGTCCTGACACCGTAAATGCTAGCATTTTTAGCGACTCCGTACGAAGTTCCTCCGACTGTTCCAGCGCAATGTGTACCATGACCATGGCAATCGACACCCTATATTGTGGGTAAGAACAATTCGAAATGTTGGCAGCTTCATAATCTCATTCAGTTTTGATTATAGAAATATGAGAAACTAGCTGAAACAAGTTAATCACAATATAGAATGGACTCGAACAGTGGCCGTAGCCAGGGGGAATGTGGAAAATACATTACAGTTCCCTGATCAAACTGAGTTGAATAGACACCTGCTGACCCTCAGTCTAACCCCTTTTCAGTAGGGGCTATTCAGTCTATTCATTTCGCTTCGGATGTCTATCCACCTCAGTATGAGGTTGGCTTACATGAAGTATTTACCCCTTACAGCTGAGTCAGTGGAACTTTGCAACCATGGAACTACATACAACTCAAAGACGTATGTTTAATATGAACGAAATGTTCCGTCGATTACACTTGAAGCATCAAAAGGACCACTAGTTCAAAAATCGAATTCAGTTTATATCCCGAGGTAATCTACAGGCATGAAGAAATTAGAATCTGAATGGGCCTACAGACGAATAAATGTAGTGCAAAGCAAAATGAAGAAAAAAGAACTAAAATCATCAATTAAACGATAAGAATTCCTGAAGGTATATTCAGTTCAAATCTAGCATCAAACATAGCACCATTTTGCATCTAGTCCACCCTACATGAACAATTTTTTTTTTTTTGCAAAGGCCATGCAATCCGCCAGTTGGAAATCAGAAGTGTGGATTTCGAGTGTGCGTGTTTGGTTGACTTAATATGGCTTTAAAGTACATAAGCAGTCGTCCCTATACTTTATTTTGAAAAATCATCAAACTGTTGCTACTCTCGTTTTTTTTTTTCTTATAAGTATTTTTCCTTATGATGTTCCTGAATATCGGCACTTCAGAGAAAACTTGTTATGCTGCAAAATTGAGAGCAATTCAACACGAAAAATATCACTCAGTGTCAAAGAGCAATTCATGAATTAGCATAGAGGTTTTACTAATTCAGTTTGGGGTGTCTCCATTTTCCCTTCAGATGGTTCACTTCGGCGTCAGGGCTGGCAAACCTCCTACGCAGGTATTGTTATGTGCCGTTTATTTGACGCACACACAGCAACACCTGCAAACAATAAAATATTGTTATCATTTAAGATTCAAGGTCTCTGTATTTGTGAGTTTTATCCACGTTTGATGATTGGCTAAAAAAGAAAAAACATGAATATTGATATCTCAAGAGGAAGAAGTTAGGAGTTACTGATTGTATATTGATAACGTTTGTATACATGAATTGTACTAGCACGTAATCTGTACGCAGATTGATTCGGAATCCAAGCGATAGTTCGCGGACGTTGGTATAACGAATGCAGTCACTGCTGGTGCATGAGTAATACACGTCTGAGCGTGTGCGGCCTACAGGCTGGCCAATTGACATCACAGCAATGAAAGTTAAGTTAAATGCAGCTAAAGTTACAACGTAGACGTACCAACGTACACCAGAGCCACATGGAATCACACTGCGCGCGTCACTACTTCGAAGGTTCTTCACCAACGTCTTTGCGCTGCTCCTCTCTTCATTTTATTTTCCTTCAGGTGCCCATTGTGATCCTAAGCGAGGGGTCAGCCGAGGCAACAACTTTGACCCCCCTCCCCTCCCTGGCTTGTCAATTTGACCTGGTTTTTCACTTTCATGAACTTGAATTATTGATCATTCGACGTTGATAAACCTGGTCTTTCGACACCAAATGCGGCACAGTAATTCGGAAACTTGGCTCATTGGTTGATAAACATGGTTTTTCAACCGATAAACCAGGTTTGTCGACTGCAAATGCCAAGTAATTTGATAAACCTGGTGGTTGATAAACCAGATTTACCAATCGAAAAATCAGGCTTCTCGAGTTATTGGACATTAGCGTTGATAAACCTAGTTTATTTGTCAAAAAACCTGGTTTATCAACTGATGATCCAAGCTTTTCATACGAATGTTATATCCCGTTCATCACCTAATTATCAGGCCCCCGCGCAGAAATTCCACGTGTAAGCCGTTCAATTGCACGTGTTAGCCGAAAGTCCTATACTGTATCAAAAAAGTGGAAGGAATTTCATCTGTACCTGTTGTTTAAACTATATAGGCCTACCCTGATTGGTTTCTATAAAACTAATAATCAACTGATAAACCTGGTTTATTGGTCGAAAAAAAAACCCTGCTTTCTCGGATTATTGAGCATTTGGCTTGTCATATGCCATGTGTCAATCTTTCGTGCAATAAGTGTTTATTTTGTTCTCCAGTATATATGTTGTATATATGTTCGTATGTCGTTCAGTGTGTGTTCATATATCAGTCGATTAGTGAGGGGGATATGGGAGTACATGTTACACACCTCTTGAATAGCAGAGACAGAAACACATTCGTTAGCACCCCCCCCCCCTCCCCAACTGTTGTGACAAAATTTTAAAAACAACTAAATTATCATTAGAGGACGTGTAAATTTTCACACTTATGTTCAACAAAATAAAGAAAAAGTAGCTGAAATTTACAATGCCAGAGGGACTCGAAAGAGCCATTTGCCAATTTGAGAGGTATTTTTATTTAACAATTTTCTCTGCACTCTTAGCGGCTGGTGAACTGAGGGGGCGGGGAGCGAGGATTAAAATATGGGTGCTATGGGTATGTTCAGCATCAGCTTCGCAATATATGCCAGGCGCTCCAAGGATAAGTGAAAGAGGAGTCATAATTTATTACGGTGTGTATATATCACCTCCCACCTGATCTTTACCATTTTTATAGATAGATTTTGTTTCGTATTAATTGAGAAACTTCAGACATGAGATCTCTATTTTAAGGCTATCTGGAACACCTGAAAAGTGCCGTTTTCTCATCCTCTCCGTATTCTTTTAGATTTAGTCATTACTGTTTGCCTCAGCCCCTACTTTTAACCCTTTACCCGATGCCGTCCACTGATATGGAAAAATTCAGGTCAGATGTCCTTGCACACACATTTGCAAGGTCAAATCATCGCTCATGTGTGCTCATATGTCGTTCACTGTGAGTTCAGTTGTCCTTCAGTATGATTTAATTTGTCCTTCAATGTACGTACACATGTTGTTCAGTGTGTGTTCAGCTGTTGTCCATCTGCCTCTCAATGTCTATTCATCTGTATTCAATTTGTGTCCATTTGCCGTTCAGTGTGTGTCCATTTCCTATCAAGATGTGTGAGTGTTTTTGTCCATCTGTCTTTCAGTGTGTCTTCATCTGTCATTCAGTGTGCACATTTTTGCCTTTTTCGGTGTGAGTTCATTTGTTCTTGTGGGTTCAACAGTTGTTCAGTACGTGTTCATCTAACCCTCAATGTGAGTTCATTCATCCTTCAGTGGGAGTTCATTTGTCCTTCGGTGTGTATTCACCTCATGCTCAGTGGGTGTTTATTTGCTCCTCAGTGCGTGTTCGTCTGAGTTTCAGTGTGTGTGTGTGTGTTGACGTGTCCCTCAATTTGGGTTTATCTGTCCTTCAGTGTGTGTTCATTTGTCCTTCAGGGTATTTTCATTTGCCCTTCAGGGTATGTTCATCTTTCTTCAGTACCTGTCCATCTGTCTTTCGGTGTCTGATCATCTGTTCTTCAATGTGTGTTCATATACCCTTAGGTGGGCGTTCAACGGTCTTTCAGTTTGTGTTCACCAGTTTTTTTTTTATCTCATCCCTATACATGCAACGGGATGACATTTGAAGTTACTTTAGACTGGTATAATGTATTATGGCTCTCTCAGTTGCCATGGCATGCTCTCCTAGACCGCAAACCCGATAAGCGTCAAAACTGATATATAGGTGACCCAGAAGTTGTGTCTACCGTCAAAACTTAAGGTCAGAGATCAAATGTCAGAGGTCAAAGGTCAAAGCTCTACTCGACAAAATGCTTTGAAAAAGTTTTTCACGATTTCCTTCTAGACAGTAAGTATAATGAACTCCAAACTTCGCCGTTAGGTACCTGATTATGAAACGTAGTGGTCACCCGGTCGGTGACTTCATAAGTCACCATTGCACATAATACAATAGGGTAGGTTCTGTTAGAACGAGGTGCAACATAACTCATCAGATCTTTACTTTTCCATACAATGTGAACTAATATTTCAACTATGTAACCATTTGTGAACTGAACGGTTACATCTAATAACAATGCCATTTTCTATGCTTGTGGTAATACCCCTACTCGGTATGCTGTTACGGTTACATGTTCTGTATACACTAGCCAAGGAATTGAGTGGCTTACAAGAGGTTTTGGAGGGAACAGAAATTGAGTTATGCGAATGATTGTGACATGTTTCTTAGAATTATTGCAAAACGCCCATAGTGGCGGCTCGCTAATTTGAGAAATAAGGAAATCAAAGGATCACTGTGACCCAACACGCGATCTTCATGGGAAAATGCACTTTGACACGCACGTGACTTTTACATTCACACAACAGTTGGGCGTATCCTTACACACCCATGGCCGAGTGTGCTACACCTAGCTACTTGTGCTTACAGTATGTACTGTGTATAATGTGAAGGGCTGGTACGGTTTTCGGTCAAACTCTCAATCGACTATACACAACGAGCCAATGATTATGGGCAACGACAGGGATGAGATGCAACTCTGTGGATTGCCCTCTTGTTTTCGCTTTTTTCAGTGTGTGTTCATCTGTGTATTATTATCTGTTTATCTGTCGTTCAGTGTGTTGCCAATCTACAGGTGCCATAACGAAACAAATCATAAAAATCAACGTCATCGTCAATAAAGTGTCAGATATGAAGAACTTCAATTATGTCATTTATACATAATCAGTAAAAGGTCTTACATTGCCCGAAAGACTATCATAAGAGAAGTTTGCACGTCCTTCAAAATCAATATGGTCGTAGTTGATTCCCGTATCCAGAACATAGATGTTCACACCAAATCCGTCACCTTTATAAACGAAAGAAATCACGTGATCATTATCTGGCAGCTTTCATTTGTGGATTACGATAGCTTATCGTACCTTTGTTTTGAGTGGGCTAAGTTTTAATCACTCCCTTGCCTCGTAGGCCGTGAAAACAAAGACCACATATTTCTCAAATTATTTCTGATGAACTCGTGACATTTGTTTTGCAAATTTAGTTCAATATAACGATTACAAATATTAACAAATCCGTAAATACTGGCATTCGATTTTGAACTTTTGGTACGAGTGTGGAGGATGGATACAGCAACTGAGTGACGTGATCAGTAAAAGTCTGAAATACAATCGACAACGTTATCGCCTTGTCGATCATACTAAGTACATGCAGCAGAGCACACATATTTAACATGCACAGACTGTGTATCGAGTAAGATACGCCTAACTTTTACATAGGCTACACACGGGTAGTAATCCTATGAATTACCGCGTTGCGTAAGGTCTTCAGTAATTTGATTATATCTTGAGCAGTGCTCTTGCAGGATTACATTATTCCAAAATGTGGGTTCAGAAAAAGAAAATTTAGGTAAAAAGTTACTACAGACTCAGGCAACGGTCGGTAATTATTTTCATTGGGCCTCATGCTGTTCACGACATTGCCATTAGCTCATTTTGTGATATCAGCTAGCCTAGGCCTATATAGGATAAACTAAGTCACTGGTTGGCTATCAAACTTAATGTTAGGGTAAGTAGTTTAAGACCTAATAAATGGATCCGGGTCTGTTAGAGAAACACAAGTAGAGGAGTGTTTTCAGAAGAGGTATTATTTGAAGGACTGTCATTGGAAGGTTAAATATTTGGACAAATTTGAGTTGCAGTATCATCAGGTAGCCTACCGTTTGCCGTATAGGCGTAGTAAAACTGAAAATTGTGATAGCACGCAAATCATGAGCCTTGTAATTCCAGCAATTGAAGCTGCAGCCTTACGATTAATTTGCCTCCATCAGCTGTATCAGAATCTCGTCAGTATGATGAAACATATTGTAATCCTTGAAACCATAGGGTTTTTTTATTTATTATTTCATTGCAAAATGATGTTACACCTAGAGCATACAAAGGACATGACAGAACGAAACAAAAAGAGTATGCCCATCGAAAAAATGTTTTGTTTCATTAATTCGTCACATTTAATGACAAAAACCACATTTTCGTGGCGGTCATCAGCAATAAAACTTTGGTAAAACGTTGGTGAGACTTTTCAGAGTATCCTATAGAGACTGGGTGAGATCATTTTTTTTCTTTTTTTTTTCTTCTTTGTTGCAAACTCTAAATGTTTCGATTGTTCATGGTTTCGACAAAATAAAAGTAATTGTTAACTTTCCACATCCACTTTTCATAGTAAAATGTTGCTTATCATATGTTTTATTTTTCCTAATTTTCTTTGCAGTTAGAGTTTTATATATCTTTGGCACTCCTTTAGTTAAAGTATCGGGCAGTGAATCAAAGAATGTATTTCACCAGCTGTATTATACTGGGTGAAACTAAATGAAACATGGCAGTAGAAATAAGTTTGTAAGATCAAGAGATAATCTGCATATAAGCTCTGGTACTTGTTTTCCACAAGGAAAGGCTAAAACTGTCCCAAACTATATATCATTAACTGCAGCAATGTCTATGTTAAGGCAAGACTAATTCTCTGAGATAAAACTTCACACAAACAAAAACAAAAGATCTTAAAAGGTCTTATTCGATTTTTTGTAACTTGAAAAGAAAATCGCCAGGGAGGCCGGATGCTTCGACCCCTAACGGCTCACAAAATGTTACGCGACGTATCATTTTCACGAATCACGCAGCTCCATATTTTTTATTTTAATTTACGACAGTTTATACTTTGACATCAGAACCGATGCTATATCCATGAGATCTCTTAGATCATAGATGTATAACGTTTGTCGACATGTGAACAACATGTCGAAATATAGAACCATATGTCGATATACAGAACACTATGGTGATATGTGGAACAATACGCCGCTTTTTTTTTTTTTTTTTTGCTTCACCTTCAGGATTATAGTCGTCCGACAATGGAAGATCCTTTTGGTCGATGCGATCTAAACCCCAAGAGCTCACGGAGGATATTCTCATCAACGCATCCTCCTCGACGTATTCTACGTCATCGAGCCTACGAATCTAGACAAAACCACGTGACAACCACGACTTCTCCAAATTACAAGATTTTTGAAAATTAGAATGTAATCATTAATGCTAAAATATCGCCTTTTTTTATTCTACATGAGTTGTCATCCAAAGAACGATGAACACGTATCATCGTCACTCTTGGAAGTGCCTTCTGGCCTGAAATATAGAACTCTAACCTTGCCTGGTATATTGTTAAAAAATGAATTGTAGCTACGTGGAGCAATTGTACAGTAAACCTATATGGAACATGGATGATGTATGCAGCTGGGATTAATTATTGCAATTGGAATAAACTTCAGTCACAGATAATAGAATAATAATTTGCCTTGATATATTACTTGATGATCTGAGCATCCTACTTATTGTTTACTTATTAATCAATGTTTAACTTCACTTTGATAGTAATCTTAACAACCTCTATGTTTAAGGGTTGGTGTAACATATATTACCGAGAGGAATGGGGGGTCATCAGTAATTGAGGGAATCGATTAACACATACGGCAAGAACAATTAAACTGAATAAATCATTTTAAAAACAATGGAAACGGAAATAATGCACAATAACGTATATTTACACGCTCACCGCTAAGAGAAGGTTTTGTGTTAGTTTGGCTGAGAAACCTTGAAACACAGTTTTGTAGGTCTTAAACACTTTAACCTGTTTATCAATAGCTGAAGTCAACCGCACCCTGTCCAAAACGAGGTTTACGTTTCCATCATTCTGTCACCGACATCAAAAATAAGAAAGAAAGGAAATATGTCAAAGGTTTTGTCCAGATTAGTAACAGCTACAAATCGCGTACTCCCTAAATTTGCTGTTACAATCGAGAAAAATTTAGTGTAATTTAGTCCTATCTTGCTAATCCAGCTGATGGCATGAATGAGCTAGAGAGAGTTTAGTTATATTTACCGGTCCTGATTTTTTTTGGGGGGGGAGGAATTAATCTTAAACTATGTTTAAAATCAAACATTTTCATTTGAAGGAATTAATTTTAAATATATATAGATCTATGGTGTACTAAAATTCAAAACGGTTACACAACATAACTTCTAAATATTAAGCACGGGACCAAAGGAGCGTAGAGCGTGAGTCATGAGCGGAAGAAATTGTTAACGAGAGTGAATTTTTAGATTGCTTTCAATATCAGTTTCACCATTGAGAAATCAGGGAGTTGGAAGACACCTTGGGGAAATCAAATGTAAAAGAATTTTGAATGTTAAAAACTTGAATTGAACTATTCCCAAGATAATGGGCACTCTTCTTTAAAGATGAGGTTAATTTAATCGAAACCGCTACTTACTTTCACTTTTATGATGTACCTGTCGGCCACAGCATCTTTCCTCTTGTGGAGAGGAGCAATCGAGGCCACGCCCCCAAGCAGGAAGCAGAAAAGCAGAGCCTTCATTGGTAGATTCATGTTGACCTGTTAAATAACAATTAAACACGTGCGTAAATGTCATGTAGAGGGGGAGTAACATTTATGTTATAAATTTAAGAATTTCTTTATTTCCTCTGCTTACTCACTTGATAGCAAAGCAAAAGACAATTATTTTTTTTTTTTTGAGAGGACGGTAGGGGATAGCTGCGGATAGTCTCTTTTCACGAACACTGAGATCTTGCCGTTCGTCTATCTTAATCTGTTGATTATAATCAAACAGCAACATTTATCATAACCTGAGAAAATTGATACATGAGATCTTTATTTCAAGGCTGGTTGCATGAACCCTAAAACGCTGGAAGTGCAGTTTCCGTCCCTCTGAAGGGTTTGAAAGCTTAAGCTTGTTGCGGCGCTCCTCTTAGATAATCCTGAGCACGTAACTAGTAGGTCCTAGAAGTATGGCAATATTTGACCGGTCTCCCCTCCCCATTATCAAATCCTGGTGATGTCCCTGTTAACCGCAATATGGATCCCACTTAGAATAAAAGTTAACCACAAGTTGGCTAGGAAAACTTTCTCTCTTTACTTTTGTTTTTCTTTTCTAGTCATTTTGCCAGAATATTCTCAGTAAGTTTTGCTGCAAGATTTGAGGCCATACTTATTTTGCGCACTATTATAATAGTGTTTTGGTAAGATCAATTGATGCTTTAATAAATTTCCCTTAATCTCAAATTGTAAATATATTTCACCTGCAAACGACGGTAACGACGGTAATATATATTAAAGAAGCAGAAGCTTTGAGAAATATACCTGTAATTTAAGATCGAGATTACTAATGGTTCCTGTCTCCTGCACTGAGGACGAGAATGAAGACTTATCTAAATTCTATCTTAAGTTACCATACTGTGGTAATATGTCTAGCTAGATCTATCTCTACGACTTTCAAACATCACTCTAATGCAGAACTACAGATTTCTTTCAGATGTACTAAAATTGGTTCACTTTTCAAGGTTAAAGACAAAATTTCTGATCTTAAAAACAGTGGTTGTATGTATCATATTCCTTGTGGTGACAAAACTTGTAGGGATAATTACATGGGGAGTCCAAACTCAGGCTTTGTGATAAATTTAAAAAACATGTAAATGCTGACTACTTCAAGGAATTCAGTTCCATGCACGATCACTCTAAAATGGCGTCCCATAAACTTCCAAACCCAAGTGCTATTAAAGTTCTCCATGTAGAGAATGCCTGGTATAGACGCAAGATCATGGAGTCTCTTTTCATTAAGGACTTACAACCTACCCTGAATAGAAATGTCCAGAGTTTTAATCTTCAGCTGTTTTGAACTGGTATTTCTCACTCACTTACTTCTGTAACAGCTGTTATTGTAATGTATTGACTTTTATCATCAGTTTGCTATCAACATGCGTCAGTAAATTTTGGGATACATGTTGCCAACCTTTTCGGAAACAAGGTGTTGGGGCAACATGTGTTGACACATGTGTCGTGAAATGCTTAAAGTGTGCACAGGCCGTAGTTTCCACCGTTACATTACCGGAAACGGCCATAACCTGTTGAAATTCGGTTTAATTATTGCACTGAGGACTGAGAAATCCAAAACAAATGGCGTATGAAAACTAATAGTCATAGGCGTTTAGGTTCCCCCCTCTGAATGGGGGGGGGCAAGACCGAATTTGCAGGAAACATAATGATGAAGTCTGATCGAATTTCCTCAAGGGGTGACACATCAACGGGTTCGAGCAAAACTAGGTAAATGAGATGGATGTATGTTCTGATGGATCTAACTGAGCTCCACCCACCGTTTGGAGGGAGCGTACAAGAAAATTTTGACTTTGCAAACTTCCCAATGGCATTTCCCCGGTGTTCTAAGCTACCAGAACCTAGCCTAGAATGTGTTTTCATTTTCGTCGCCTGTGACCTTTGACCTATGACGTTATGGGTCTGGCGGAAACTAGACCTTATACCCGGGCACCTACCCATTAAATTTGAAGGTCATCCGACTTACCGAATAGGAGGAGATCTTGACACTCTTTTGTACACACACACATACGTACCCATTCAGACACTCCCCTTACCTCAATTGGTATTCTTGATCCACACCATGAGGTACATGACGTTCTGATTGAGCTAAAACGTTCTTTTGACCCTCGTCCATGCACGATTAAACATGTTTTGCCTAGCGACATGACACCTGAACTGCAGCTCAAGAGTGCCTAGACATTTGATTGACACACCTGAACTACGTTACGAGATGGATGTTTAACTGACATGTGGATCACCACAGCATGAAGTGATAAAAACGCCCTACGGTGATCATGGATTGCAATAAGTTAAAACTCACCAAAACAAAGAGGTGTGGTTGGAGGGTCTCTCATTTTTAGTGTGGGAGATACGGCATTCACCCTCATACAAGGACTACTGACCCACCTTGTTTCGGATGAATACCACACGTGGTGTAGGGTGGGCTACTATGTAAGTGTCATTTTTTTGTTCGTTTTTTTGTTTGAGACTTGATCCCCTCACAATATCTCCTCACGGTATACTGTAGAGATAATAGATATAGGCTAAACGCCCAAAGTTCCGTTCCACCGCCAGTGCTGATAGCATTAATCAGTAAATGACTAAACTGATGATTGAATGAATGATGTGCAACTGAATACCAACTTTTCACGAACACTCGAGGTATGCTATGAAATAACTGTGAGTGACATGCCTTGCATGATTTACCGGCAAACTGAAACAGTCTTGATGATACCGATGAAGCCAACTACAATACAACCTTGAAAAGTCACAACAAACATAACCTCATCTTTTAGTTTAGTATTCACTTATAGCCTGTCTCTCAACTTTCCCCTCATACTATACGTTTCTCTTAGAATTTCTAACTTCAAGTCTCCCTTTGAAAGTAACGCCCGACAGTAATTGACCAACGCTACACCCCAACTTCCCTCCCGGGCCCCTTGGCCCACACGATTATGTCAACAATGAAATACCGCGATAAATAAATATCGAAAAGAAATAGTGAGGTATTGAAAAATAACAGTGAAAGTATTAAAATAAATAGAAAGAAACTGATTGAAGATCACGCAACCACTGACTTAAGCCAAATTTTACGTAAATGTTAAGTGCATGTGTGTTTATGTTTATACCGTGAAAGCTATTTATACAGTAGTTCAATAGGTTAACTTGAGAAAGAATACAGATGTATATAGTCACAGGCTTGAATGGCTTTGGATGTAATTAGTTATTTTGATAACCTGTTTTATATGATAACTGGATAATGCAAATACATTTCTATCAACCAAAATGCAATGTTTGTTTGGTAATTTCAGTTTCATCTTATTTGCAGATGATAATACTGCTTTTCTTCAAAAAAATAATTTACAAGCCACACTTGCAGACTTCACAGATGGATTTTCTAGAGTATCTGAATGGTTAAAGGGGAAATCAGGGTTTATTTTCACAATTTATTTCACTACAATTCCCCACCGGTATCGTACAATGAGTTACAACTAACAAATATGATCAAGAATATCTCAAAACATGTGGAAAATTTCGAGAAACGAGTCAAACTCGCAAACAATCGGTGAAGAACTCCGAAAGTCTGTAATATCCATATTCATCGAATCAAATATGAATATTCAGTGCTATCATCTTTTCAAGGTATGAGGAAGTGGGAGTTCCTATTTCATACGTAGCCTACGTGAGTTGAATGTATCATCAACAATCACTAAACTCTTGTTTACTTAGCATTGCGCAATGCACGCGCGAACAGCATGAGAACCGTAAACATTCGGTTATGTTTATTCATATAACGTCATCTCAGTCTTACGCTGTGATTGGTCATCGTATAGAGGAGGCTGTCTTGTCTTGTACATGAACGTTTATTTTCTGTACCCGACAAATATTAAGAGTTCTCATTCAACAGTAATTAAAGCAATAATTACTGTTTCTTATACCTTCAAACACCTCCCCAACGTCTCTATATTTCGGTGAACTAACAGTTTAGAAAGAAAAATCAACTAAACGTGAATTTTCTCAGTCAAACCCTGATTTCCCCTTTAAGATTTAACAGATTATCTCTTAACATTGCGAAAACAAAATTTATAATTCTTGACAATAAAGTTAACGACGCAAGCAATAGAAGTGTTTTATTAGATGGACAACAAATTAAACCTCAAATTATGCAACTTTTCTCTGAATAACAATTGATCGAAGATTAAATTAGAAAGAAAACATTTCTATTATTAGCAAAAGAGTCTCGGCCAGATCTAATGGAATCATTAACATCTTAACATTTTTTACCCAAATATATACTTTTACTCTAATATCATGTACTCATTCTTCCATTTTAACTATAGTATTTTACTGTGGGTATATACCAATGCTACATCTCTCAATGAGTTGTACAAGATACAAAAAGAGTTGTTCGAAACATATCTAATGCACCCTATAGAGCGCCAAGTGGACCTCTTTTCAAAGAAAATAAACATCAGGGAGTACCCCCCCCCCCCCATAAAAAAAGCAAATGGAAATTACACTGTCAAGGAAAAGTTTAGTCATATTACCTACACTGCAGCTACGTATGACAAATGTGCGGTAACGCTAATCTTCCAGAAAACTCTTTTTAGCTTGAGACGCAAGGACGGTCATTACGTTTTGTAAATATCGAAACTGACAGTATCAAAAGTAATATGTGTATATGTTTAACTCGATATTCACATGTCACTCGTTCATGCCATCGTGACAACAGGAAAAGCAAAATATGTTAATACATCTACCTACCGACATGTTAATGATATGTTGAAAATTTATGTCTCTATGTAAGACAGCTCTCACCATTTATGTATACTTCTTATTGTACCGTATACGGAATTACAAAAAAAAAGTCACGAGCAACTGGCTTCTTTGAATAAACATGCAGTAACGTATAGAAATTTTGAGATATTGCCTAATTTTCTCCAGTCACTATGACCATATGGCAGTAAGACATGTTAATCGAGTTCGAGTAATTCGAATAATTAGAGTGAAAATATGAGTTCAACTTATTCAATTTCTGGTTTAATATTTGTGAAATCTTTGGACCTCCATAAAGAAGACCATCTCGATATATATATATATATATATATATATATATATATATATATATATATATATATATATATATATATATATATATATATATATATATATGTATATGTATATGTATATGTATATGTATATGTATATGTATATGTATATATATATATATATATATCTATATATATATATATATATATATATATATATATCTATATATATATATCTATATATATATATATATATATGTATATATTACATATGAGTGATCAACTCCCCCAAAATTGTAGCTATAGGTACGCCAGGATATGCAGTCTTACTCATACGTTTAACTAATTGACAGAAGGAATATGAATCGTATAAAAATATCAAAAGTTAGTCAATTAATTATTCAATTAAAATTAATTAAAACCAGTTAATTTTAAACGTGATTTCACATACTATACGTGTAAAGAGACCTATGTTGACCCATAAATGAACGTTTTCTCAACCACTTTCTTGGTTTCGTTGGTTTAACATATGCCAATATACAAAGTCAATTATTACGTGAGTTTCAATGGAATTACGAATTGCAAAGTTGACATATGACCTACGAACAAGCAATGGCCATCAAAAAGGTGCTATCGTTCGAAAAAAAATTAAAAAATGACAAATTTAAATATATTTTGCAAACCTCTCACTTCAGTATATCTGTAATCTATGTGAGTTTGGTGACGTGTCGACTTTCGACGTGTTGTTCTGCAGGAGTCCAAATGTGGATCTGGCGATCCCCCAAGTGCGTTGTCGCGACAGATAACATTGCTTTGTTTAAACGAGAAGATAATTTTACAGATAAGGTTGTTTGCCAACATCGACGACTTGTTAGTGCAATGACTTAAGCTGAGAATAAAAAAAAAACTCGTTGATTTTTATTTCATTTCTTTTTGTCCTGTTTGAAAATGATGTATCTATTCTTACAGCAGCGCTCTTGTGCATTGGAAACTGACTCAGAGGGACCGAGGGACTGAGCACTTATATATCGTATCTCAATGTAGGGCATGTGAAGGCTTTTTTTTTTTAATTGTATGATCCTGAAGGTGTCTCAACGCAATTTACAGTACATAGACATTGAATTTTTTACTCAAAAGTAGTTTACTGTTTTGTTTGACGCAGATCTATACACCTTCCAAACTGCACATCTGGGTCACGTGCCTTAGTGACTAACGCTTTAGACCGTGGAACAATTCCAGATCTTGACATTTGACGTGGATCGACTTCGGAAGTGCACTCAGTCACCATATTTATGTGATGTTGAGTAAAGTCATACCTTTTTGTTTCTCTTATGAGCCTGGGTTTGATTTCATTTTTGTTTGATTTCATTTTTTTGTTTTATCTCTCCTTTCACTAAATTTTAGAAATGTAATGGTTTATCACAGTGGTACCCATACATCTACACCAGGTTGTTTTATATCTTTATTTAATGATGAATATGCGGTGGGGGCTCTAGATAATTTCAGTGTGTTGATAGTGAGTCTATATTACCCTACATGTAAAAAAATGAATCAACTATATAAACTGTTAGGCTTGGGTTCAGGCCTGGGTTCATGATACATCGATGGTGGGAAATCAACATCTGTAATAGCCACTCGGTTGGATACCGCCGGGTGACGGAAAACAAAACAGAAAAGAGAAAAGAAAAACATCTCTCAAAGTTGGAGTCACATCTGATGAGTAACAAAAGAACTTCGACCGTCTCTCGACGTCTTTCGACCGTCAGCCAGGTGCCCAGACTACTCGGTGAAGGATGGAATAAGAAACCAGCAGGCCTATGAAACACAAAGGTGGCAAAGAAAAGTTGGAACACGTGTGCAGTACGATTTGAGTAACTATTTTATGGGCTCCTCCTACGACCTTTGCTGAAAAATTCCAGTCCCCCGAATCCCTCCTCATTCTTTACAAACTGTAAAGATTGATGAATGTCCTGTAAAATTTGCAATTCTTTTGCAACATAATTAATGGGCTACCCTCACATGCTTACGCATTTATCATAACATGCATGACAACTTGTCGTAGGCCTATGTTTTTTTTTATTTTGCAAACGTATTCAGTGATCAAAAGACTGGAATATAGTTTGCAAAGATGCTTGGTTTCACAAGCAAAATGTTAAAAGGTTGCTGTCTACCGTCTATTCAATAATTTTATGGATGTGTCTGCAGGCGCAACAGAACCAAAAAAAAAACAATATGGGGGGGGGGGGGTTGGAGGATGAGCGACGGTGCTTTCTGAGCGTTTTACGTTGTATGTGCCCAGCCTTGAAATAGGGATTTTTACGTCTGCAATTTTTCAGTTAATGAGAACACAAATTACAACGGTGATGCATATGCATACATCAGATGAGTTGAGATGACCGAATCATCATACTAAATTAGGCATCCACTTTAATTTATTCTCGGAACTATGGAACGCCGAAAGGGTAATACATTCTGTTGTTTACTTCGATGTTGTTTCCTTTTATGCTGCTGTCTCCTTTAATGTTGTTGTCTCCTATGATGTTGTTTACTTTGATGCCGTTGTTTACTTAAATGTCTATTTTAAAGTTGTTGTCTTATTTGATGTTGACTTTCCTTTAATGCCGTTGCTTGCTTGCATGCCGTTGTCTCTTTTAATGTTGTTGTCTCCTTTGATGTTGTTTACTTTAATGCCGTTGTTTATTTTAATGCCGTTGCTTCCTTTCATGCTGTTGTTTCATTTGATGCTGTCGTTTTCTTTGAGTTTGTTGTCTTCTCTGACGCTGTTGTTTCCTTTGATGCGGTTGTTTACTTTGAGTTCGTCTTCTCTGATGCCGTTTCCTTTCATGCCGTTGTCTACTTTGAGTTTGTTGTCTTCTCTGATGCCGTTGTTTACTTTGATGCTGCTGACTACTTTGAGTTTGTTGTCTTTTTTTCATTGCGTTGTTTACTTTGATGCTGTTGTCTACTTTGAGTTTGTTGACCTCTCCGACAATACAGGTCCACAGAATCTCCCATCCAGTAAGTTGAACATCACTCGCACAATTCAACAACGTTACGTGCACGTACATCATATATGCCCACACTCACATACATACATCCCACTGTATGAACTATGATTGAACACAACGCATACTACGCTGCAGCCACCCGAACAAGAAGGCCGGTTCCCGTTGAAACCGAGTGTAGCCACTAGCCTAGCATGTAGAACACTACGACCAATTAAGCAGAAGTTACCCAGGCTGAACAGGTGTGCTTTGAAAGTGCAATCGCAGTGTGTAACGTATGGCATTACCGTCAAATACTACTGTGCCTTGGACTCAGAGCTTTCACCCAAGGATACTTTGTGTAGATCTAACTTCAATACATTTTACATAACCTTTTGCATTCAATCTTTCTCATCTAAACTCGTTGTAAGTGTTAGTCCTGACTCAGTATACTTGTAAGCAAAGACACAAAAAATGACATGTCAATGATATAAATCTGTCAAAAAGTGCCTCAGTTGGGAGAAAAACCTTTTTTTTTTCAATTCTTATCCGGAAGTGTCATACAAGGCTAGATAACATGCATGGGTACAGTAGGCCACAATGTCATTATGTGGTTGATGTCTCCCTGTAGCCCGTTTGTACGTGGGAGGAATTTGCCATTAGCTGTCCCTTCTCGCTTTGAAATCGGGCGCAACGTGAATCCAATATTTCTGCTGTTAGAAGTATTTTGATGCACCTAAAAGGACACTTTTTAACTTTTGTGGAGTCGTATGTACGCAAAGTCGAATATCACAGTAGCATTAGCCATGAGGTACATGTATCATGTAAACTTATATGTCTAGCAGGTGGATAATCATTTTGGAAACATGGTGGTATATTGAGGTGTATTATGGGTTGTTTCGTTGAAGTGACATTTGAAATGAAGATACGAAGCGTAGCCTTTAGGCAAGGGTGAAACTTGAACCTCATTAAAGAATCAGGAGTGTTACATGCTTCATCAGCAACATATTATGAATATAATTGATTCCTTGGAAGTTCGCTCTACAACGTAGAGCTAGCTCTGTATAATATGAAACATCAACTCAAGCCTGGCGCTCCTACTGTAGCGTACATCTACGTGCGCACGACTTGCGGCCCCCCGCCGAATGGTTTAAATAATGAAACAGTCGGTATTGTAACGTTTGCCCGGACCGGTCGTGTGGTGAGAAATCAGATTGGTGAAGGGGTAGAGAAGGGGCGAGAACCTGGAAAGGTAGGGGCTGGATGACACCGATGAAAATAAATGAGGACACTAACGGAGCACGTTAGGTTTAAAAAATATAATTCAAGTCATCACCACTGCCGCAAAACCAAGCAAATGAAGAGGTGCTAAAATAATTCAACAAGTTAATAAACAGCAAGCGCAGTAAACTAACACACACACTATGCTATTGCGGCTAACGAAACTTACGCGGCGTAAACAGTACAATGTAGTGTGAGGCATTGCTCAGCGGCTGAAACGCAACGCACTTGAAAATGAGCAGCCAAAGTTCAGCGGCTAAATCGCAGCGCGACTGGAACTCAGCAGCTAAATCCAGCTTAGCTGAAACTCAGCAGCAAGATGAATTTGACGCAGCTCAGAAGCTGAACATACGCAACGCAGCCGAGAGTCAGCAGCGTAAATACTACGCAGCGGAAACCGCTCCACTAAGAAGTCCAAAAATAAGCTAAGTCCCTAAAAATCGCCCATCACAAGATGGATAAAAATTCGGCGTAGATTCTGCCTAGTAACAGTGTACAATTACACCCTAAAACTACTCAATAAAATCGTGCCGTACATGGCATTATAAAGGGCCCCGTCATCGTGTAAAATCCCATACGAAACAAATTACTGTGTAAAGTCCTATACAAACAAACTGACAAATTACATCACATCAAGCCAGATTGACATACACAAAGGTCTAATCACAAGATGGTCAAGTATTCTACCCCGCATTATGTAAGCAAACTAACCCCACCTCGCTGTCAGGACGAACCTCGCTACTCCCCCGCTCAGGAGAACAAAGCCTACCTTGTGAGCCGGAAGGCTGCAAACTCCGGCAGCGCTGAATCACCATAACGCCATCGAAAAAAAAGACAACAAACTCAAAGTAGTCAGCAGCATCAAAGTAAACAACGGCATCAGAGAAGACAACAAACTCAAAGTAGACAACGGCACGAAAGGAAACGGCATCAGAGAACACAAACTCAAAGTAAACAACCGCATCAAAGGAAGCAGCGTCAGAGAAGAAAACAAACTCGAAGAAAACGACAGCATCAAATGAAACAACGGCATGAAAGGAAGCAACTGCATTAAAATAAACAACATCAAAGGAGACAACAACATTAAAAGAGACAACGGCATGCAAGGAAGCAACGGCATTAAAGGAAAGTCAACATCAAAGGAGACAACAACTTTAAAATAGACATTTAAGTAAACAACGGCATCAAAGTAAACAACATCAAAGGAGACAACAACATTAAAGGAGACGGCAGCATAAAAGGAAACAACATCGAAGTAAACAACAGAATGTATTACCCTTTCGGCGTTCCATATTCCGGCCTTCCATACAGTATAGTGTATGCTCTTTGTCTTGTCACATTCAAGACTTGACTGTATACCTTGTGGATGCACGTGGTTAGATACTGCCAATCCAAGAATTTTACTTTTTAGTCAAATCGACGTTTCGGGCAAAGCTTCTTGAGGTGAACACATGCTCGTTATGTCATTATCGAGTGTTCGTTTGCAGTTAAAGTCTACATATTAGTCCTGTCTCAGGCTACACCAATGTACTAGTATTTGAGCCTTAAAATTATGTCGGCTAGTTTGGTTCGACCTAACGTCATTCGTTAAGCCTAACGCCGTTAGGCTAGGCATAACTTAGCCTAACCAGACTAGACTCAGCGTCAACTTACAGCCAAGGCTAAGTTAACTGACGTAATTGCTACTGTGTTAGGCTAGCGCAACGGCCTATCTCAAGTCAAAATCTGGGCCAGCCACTTTACATTTGGCATTTAGGCTATTGTGGCCTTTTTTTTTTAATTAGTGTGAGGGCACTATGAGTCGATCACCAAACAAACATTTTAATCCTAAAAATATGAAAACATTATCATAGGCCTAATCTATTTCACTTGACAGAAGTATTCAAAAATTTGCACTTATCATTTTAATACCGTTTTCTTGTGTGAAAAATGAGTAATTACTTGGAAATAGGTCTTGAATTTAATGTGGCCGTACATAACACTAGTCTTATCAGCTTATGACGAAACATTGAGTCGAACACGCCAGAATAAGATCCATCAAGATGCTGCTTATTGTCAAGTAAATACATAATAATGTCAAAAGACGATAAAAATATTGTCTCTCCTATCTAAATGTTGAATGAGAGTTTCTTCCAAAGACATTCTGGTCGATATTTTGGCACGATTTGAAACATGATATTCAGCACCATTGCTGAAACCTAGAAATTTGACTATGAGTAAGATTTTCCATGGAAATAAAAAATAATGCGGCAAATACTTGTTTTTGATGTTGTTTGAAGTAAATAGGATGTAGATGGTGCTTACTTTAGAATTTCTTTGCGTCCATATGTCCATGTACTGATCAACTCAATGTACCCCTACTACACTGGGCAAAATTCGACCTAGGTGATTCCTATGTTTCAATTTTAACATTATGAAAATGTGAACATGAAAAAATAGGGCTTATTTTTTTAGGAGCGCTGGCGCAATCACGCTCCTCTGCGCTCCTTAAATCAACTCAGCGAGAGCAATTCATTGTGCTCCCAAAAATCTATTACAGCGTTGTTTCCTGCTCAGTGGTGGCGCTACGGGGGGCGTGAGGGGAAATTGCCCCTCCACATTGTTTCCTTGCCCCCAGTTGCCCCCCCAGTTCCCAAAGAAAAAAAGTTGGGAACCTTGGAGTACGGTCAACCGTAAAGATAAATAATGTAAAAATAAATAATATACCTCTCTTGGGACTTAATTTTCCACCCACAGATATGCTAAAACCTCAGAGCTTCTGGGGGCTTTGCCCCTGGACTCCACCAGGGGCCCTAAGGCGGGGCCCTGGAACCCACATGCACGGCCTCGGTTAGCGCTCGGTTTCGTGCTGCACAAAAATCTTTGCCCCTCCAATATTTTCCTCTGCCCTCAGTTTGCCCCCCCAAGTCTGACATCCTTGCGCCGCCACTGTTCCTGCTGGAGAGAAATACAACCACGCTCCTGAATAAAATGCATCGGAGCTTTGTAAGGACAGCTACTGTACCAACTTCCCCATTTTTCATTCAATTCAGATTGTGACTCTTTTTAATTCGGAGATATTAAGTGAAGTATCACATTGTTTATCTTTGCAATGTGTATCCACTACGGAGCTCTACGCCAGAATGCATTGGGCTTTATTGATACAGAAATATCTTCCATTGCCATCCTACCAAAAAAAAAACACTCTCAGCCCGCAATAATGTATTTGCTTTGCTATTTTACACCATCCTGCCTTGTATTGTGTAACATATACAGTGTACTATATGTAGGCTCGCACATGTTTGTTGTGAGTAATGTAGTTTGAACATACAGCAGTGTAAGTACGAACTACATGTATGCACCCAAACTTGAAACTTGAAAACACTAAAAGCAAGTCTGATTTCTGACGCTCCCCGCGAACAATGTCAAAGGGCCCTAGTGTGTGATTTTGTTCGCTTTAAGTGCAAGATTTCCCTGCTTTACTGTGTAAAAGGATCGTAGAAGCAACGCTGCATCACGAGGAATGAATACATGTCTAGTAAAAATATTGAAGTTAACCATTACAACAGATCATTTTTGTTGATCTCGAGGAGAGCAAATTGCTCTCCTGAGAGACCCCAGGAGAACAAAAAAATCATTTGTGCTTTTGCAACTTTTGTGTCCAGGAGAGCAATTTCAGAGTACTGACAATCCCAGGAGAGCAATTAAGTGCTCTCCTCGATTTTCAAAAAAATAAGCCCTGAAAAAAATATTCCAGTGGCAGTGACAATTCACTTTTAAGGACCTCTTAGCCTTAGTTGTAAAAGACAGACTAGGTCCTTATTTAGCATCTGTACCAATCAGACAACTTGGTATAGGGCCTAGCGTCAAGGCCTATGTCTTACTTTGGCTCTAATATAGAATCAGTGCCCGGAAGTGACGTGTACTGTCACTGGCTATGGTACATATGTTCAGTACGGTATGTTGAATGAGACTACCCGGTATAGTGTCTAGGCCTATGTGAGTATGTCTTATTTTCGCTGTAGCCTAATTTAGAATTAGTGCCCGGAAGTGACACGTACTGTCACTGGCTGTCTTACATGTTCAGTGGAGTGGAACCGGCTTACCTACGCCACTACAGTATGTTGAATGGGTTTCGTGCTGTTAAAATGGACTGAATGATGAATGGATTGCCTAGCGTTAGTAAACAGGGTTAGGGGATCGGATTAGGGGATCGCGTTACTACATGAATATATAAATAGTGTTACGTGACTAGGCTGGAATAGGCCTATGTGTATTGTATGGATTTTCGAACCCCCAACCAACAAATTTGCTCTTGTAGTGGATAAGGCATAAGACTTATGATGCAACTATTACTTTCGTTTCCTAGGTTCAAATCCTCCTACGACTTCATTGTCTTTCACTGGTAAGCTTCTAACACTTCTTCCACAGGTTTAGCAGTAGTTCATTTCACAGAAAATTCATAACTTCGAAATACCGAGGACGGAGAAAAAAAAGCTCATAAAAAATAAGAAAACGTAGCTGATAGACCAATTCTTCTAGTTGTCTGATACCTTGTGGACGTCACTTCTGGTCACTGATTCTAAATTCATACCCTTATTTTTTCTAGTTTCTTTTCATAGTTTTTTTCTGTCCTTAGACTTCCTAGGTTATGGATTTTCTGTGAAATAAACAACACACAGTTAAACCTGTGGAAGAAGTGATAGAAGTTTATTTCTGAAAGAGACATAGGTTTCAGGAGGATTCGAACCTAAGATGTCAAGATTACAGTCGCATCATAAGTTTTACGCATAACCCCCTACGCTACAAGAGACGATGTGGTGGTTGGGTGTTCCAAAATGCATACAGTACACATAGGCCTTATCCAACCGAGTAATGTAACAGTATGTATACTAGAGTAGGTGTACCTTGAGTTGGTCAGTGCTTTGAGCTGATCAATGCATTCTTATCTTCAGAGAGGCCAGGGCAAAGGAATTCCAAAATAAGTACCACCTGCACCTCCACCTTATTTACTGTACTTCAAACAACATCAAAAACAAGTATTTGCCGTGTTATTTTTCATTTCCATGGAGACATGTTACTCACAGTCAAATTCTTAATTTTCATCAATATTGCTGACTATTGCGTTTCAGATCAAACCAAAATATCGACCAGAATGTCTTTGGTGAAACTCTCATTCACAATTTGGACAGAAGAAACAATATTTTTCATCATTTTTTTTACATAATTATTTAGTTATTCGATAATAAACAGTATTTTGACAGGTCTTATTCTGCCGTGATTGACTCAAAGTTTCATCATAGGACCTAGTGCTCTTGCATTTATGGCTGGAAAGTTTTTGTGCACAATAACTGTTGAATTGAGGATTGAATATACATGTACTTCATTTCCAACAGCTGAGACGAGTAGACGACATGACTGTTGATCATCCTGAAGAAGAAAAGTGCCTGGCACAAGATGACTTGAAAAAGGTAATGCAGGGGCTTGGGTACTTCTTCAGTGTTAGGGAATCAAGCAGTCAATGTGATTTAAGTCATTAAACAGTAAAACATAGTACCAAGTCATTGCTCATGTCATATGGAGTTTTTCATTGTCAAATCCATCCTAAAACTAAGAAAAAAGAAAAGTCAGTGAAGAAATATGCAAGTGTTACACTAGTCTGTTCTCAACTGATACATATCATTTTTGATTCCTTGCCAAAGGCAGGCAAGGAATCTATGCGATCGTGATGGTGTGTGTGTATGTGATGCCCTGGCTCGTAAACACGATATCTCAAGAAGGGAAAGGTGCATGAATTTCAAAGTTGGTGTGTTGGTAGTCTATTGTGAGTAGATAATCCCTATTGCTTTCATGGAGGTTGAAGGTCATTTGCGGTCACCAGAGTTTAAAATATGGAAACGTATTGAGATGTCTCAGCAAGCAAATGTTGCTGGAACTTCAAACTCTTATCATTGGTAACACTTGATGAGTAGATCATGTATGGTATGTTCTATGGAAGTCAAAGGTTATGTGAAGGTCAAGATCAACTGAAAGTACTTAGCACTTTAAGAGTGTCAAAATTGGTAGCAGTTGATGAGTAGATGATATCTGATATTTGAATTGCCCTTGGGAGACCAAGAAAGTCATCTCTTAACTGTTTTGTACTCATTCAATTGTTAGAATCATAGAAATAACAATCTTAAAGATTGTAGGGTAAGTCATTTTACACTCTCTTTGAATCCTTGAATGATTCCGTGATAAAATTGATACTTGAAAGAAAACAAGTCCCGGGTCAAGGGGATAAGAATTCCTTTCATATGGAATACAAGGAAGTCTAGCAACAGTCTTGGGCCCGATAAAAATGCTCACCACAACTTATTAACCTGCGCAGTGTGGTCATAATTATTTTCGCAAAGAGAACAGTTGCAATTATGCTTGACTTGAAAATTTGCTGTGAAAAATGTAAAGTGGGTAGTGTTGCGTAGCTTACACAGTCCTTAGGGTGATCACTAACTTGGGTTACTAACGGTCGCGGTATACAGCCTGTGCTAGGCTTACGTCAGGCTTAGGCCTAGCCATACAGTACGTACGTGTCTGCATTGCCTACAGTGCGTACAGGCAGTTCTTTTAATTTAATTTCAAGTGCTCGTGGACATACCACGGGTGACGGTTCGCGGTGTGCGTATACTACATAATGATATTTAATATTGTACTACATATATATAAATAGGCGCGTGTGTGTGCATAATGTATTGCATGCAGTGAGTTCTCTGTGATGTACGTAATATCCTTATGAGTAATGTAGTATGTCACAGAGGATTCCCTCGCTGCGTTTATTTAATATTATATTCAGTCTGCGTCTGTACGCAATAATTTTGTAATTCAATTTTAAAAATGTTTACTTGCGTGGAATGAAACAGTTGGTAGAATTGAGCTGAATGAGGTCGGACGTCCGTGGTGTGTGTGATTTGGGGAATGTTGATTAAGAAGGTTCAGGAAGGAATATAAGAGCTAAGTTATCTTTACATTTATTGTATAAATTTTCAGTTCATCGGTTGCCAAATTTAATAATTGACTTTTCGTTTATTTTATTATTCAGATAATTTTGTAAGCTTTATTAAGGAATATATTGTAGGGATGGGCATGAGCAATTCAATAATTTGCAACCTTGAAGAAATCTTTGTTAGTCTATTTCTTTAGTTTGAATTCGCTTTTCCTCCATGAATTTTCATATTCATGGGACGGAGTGTAAAACGTTTGCCAACCCACTTTACAAAAACACATCCAATGTGAATTTGCTTTCCTTCGTCACTTTTTATTAATCACAGCCATTTCAAGAGGAACAAGGTGGTCATTCATCATTGGTAAGTAAAATCTGGATGTAACTAAATTTAAAGAATTAGAGGAACACTGATTGGATACTAATGACTGCTGTCTCATCATTACCAACAGTGCTGTGCTTAGGTTCATGTTTCAGGACATGATTCGAGGGTCATGCAATATTTGTAAAAATGTCATTATTGTGGGTATTTGGTCAAAGGTCAGCTTACAGTAGGTCAGCACAGGTCAGACTGGAGCATCAGAAAGGAAGTATCTTGAGAACTTAAACTTAGACTGATTTCATCTATGTCAAGTTCTACAGTAAATGCAAGAACTCTTATTGTTTTTAGTTTGAGACATATGAAGTCGACAAAGAGCAAACTGATTACCTTGTAAAGACATCATCTTTAGAATGGAAACTCAAACACATGCAGCATTCCTGTAGCCTGGAAAAGTGGTGAAATTAATCCTTCATTTTTCTGGCCTGAGTATATCGTGAAATTTTGTACGAATGACAGAAGTTGTGGAAGACTCATGAAATTTAGAACACACTCTATCAATGCACCGCTAGTCATCGTGTAACTGTTCTTCTTAATGTGTCAATTGCTGTTAGCAGCTAGGATATGTGACATCATCATAACCACAATACATTCTTGCATTTTGGTTAATGAGTCTTCCTACGTTTCTGACAATAACAACACACTGCATATGCGGAGGAAGAAATTCTGATGTTACAGTCACCGGTCAGTTTATAATATGAAGTCTTTTTTTTCCCTTTTAGACCTTTTACTTCGACTACGCGTGTTTTTACTCCCACTTCTCTCCTTTCCTTGACATTCCTCGTTCTGGCCGGGACTGTTTTGCAGGTAACAGTTATTGAATACTTCAGGGGTGATGTGATAAATGCCTTTTCTCATCAGCCTTATAAATATAAATGCATATAATTTCAATCAGTTTCATTACAGTGCCACAACCTTATCCCAGTTTTGGTTGTGAGGTAGTCACAGAATGTACATTGTAATTGCACTTGGAAATGAGTGTTGATTTTGCAACGCAGTTATTGGTCTACTGTATGTGTCTCAGCATATATATGTAATTGCATATTCATCAAGTAGATATGAATATGTTCATGATGGGACTTAGTTGTCAGTACAATATTGTAAGAATTCTCAGGGGTAAAACGGCCTACAGGACGGTCATGGTAGCCCATGGAGAAAGCAGTCAACTGGAAGATTTGTGATTGCTCCCTTAAGGCATTAATTGCTACAATCAGTGCCCCTGGATATTTCATCCTTGAGTGCAACTGACTGAATTGACCAACCACTGTATTATTGTAAACACTGTTGTTTGGTTGCCAAAACTATACTGTCATGTGTTAGAACAAATCTGTTTGATCAAAGTGCAAGTTGTCTCTTGATAAGGAAGTCATGCCCTGGACCGTCCAGTAGAGATGAAATCACAAACCCTGCAGGTGGATATTCAGTCTGCCCCTGTTTTTGGCTAAGACCACGGGACTTTGGTAGTTTCCTCCATGGCGAGGGATAAAATAGTCTAAATCTGTAGGAGACATAAGGATTCTATTTTTTTTTGCCCCCCCCCACCTTCCCCACCTAGAAGAAAGTCTACCCGATTTAACTGAAACAGGTAGATGGAATATTCCACCTGCCAATGACTTGGAAGTGCTATCTTGGCTGCATGGGAGAAACTCCTTTTGAAGTGACCAGACAGTTAGTCGATACGCTGTGATTAAATTTGATGGAATTTGATGGAACACAAGAAAGTCTAGTTCTGACCATTGGTGCAAAATATTTTTACAATCATATGGTGGTCGGTCAATTTAATTGGTGCTCTGAGTGATGAAACGCACAAATTTTGATTGTAGCAATTAATGCCATGAAGTAGCAGTTCGTAATCCGCCAGTGGTCTTCAAGACCACCGTTCCTGCACGGGTTGGTTTTAAATTATCTGTGGTGACCCTTGTGTGGTCATTATAGGTGAAATTGCAACCATCCATTCGGAAAAGGATGTCTACAAGTTTGAGTACGGACATGATCTTGATTTAGCCAGCGATAACCGGTGTTAGAAATCTATTTGTTAACTGAGCTTATTGCCGGATCAAAAGTGACCTTGACATATTGAGTATGTCATTTTGTGAAAAACATTCTTTTGTATGCAGTGTTACAATTTATTCAATTGCTAAAGTGCAAGTATTTTACATGCGGGAAGGATCTTAAAGGAATTCTCCCCCAACAAAAAAACTTTACATATCATATGAAATTCTTTGCCGTTCTATCAGTTACACATAACTATTTTACCAGAGGAAGCTTCTTTAGATGAGAAATAACGCTTTAAAAGTTGGGCTTCAGCACGATCCTGAAAATATGTGACGTAGAACCGACGAAAACTGTTTTCCATTTTTTGCGCTCTCCCTGTTTCTGGCTAGGTCTTGGACCCACAAACTCTTTCATCAGAGATTATGAAAACCCTATGAATGTCTACTTTCAGTAAGATGCTTTCAATAAGATTCATTCCGTAAGATACTAACATATTAATTGCATGAAACCAAAGGAGCTGTTATTGTGATGGACATAAATTTAAAAGAGAAGGAAACCCTGGGAATATATTTATCAAAGTGAAGCAGAAGTGTTTGACAAACATCTTCCCAAAGTTTCATTCAAAAATATTGTTTCCTGTCCAAGTTACACACTTTTGAAATTCAGAGAAGGGTGCTTCCATTTTTGCCTAAGTTGAATGTAAAACAACTTGAGTAAGTCAAATAATGATGTCACAACCACAGATAGCAAAAATTTTAATGCATTTCTTTATATTCTTTACCTATTATTTCTATCAATCCGAAACACGCTTGTACACATTTTGTGTTGAATTACTGAGGTGTATCATGTAATAATCAAATCATTAATACTATGACCTGAATCTATGCATGACTGTTAAAATTTATTGACAATGAAATATAAAAAAAAACAAAAGCTTTTCAATCACATGTGGTCTGGTGATGTCATCACAATCTCAAAATGGCATCTTCCTCATAATTTTTGTATGAGCATTCAAATTGCAATATCTTGGGAATTAAGCAACATATTTAACTGAAATTTGGTAATGGTGTTCACCATATGTTAGTCTCTCATTTAACATTGTCAAAGTCCTGACTTGCCTTCTCCTTTAATTGCTTCTTATACTTTAAGACCAACTAAACCAAGGGAAGGTGAGCTGTGTAATTAGGTAATTAGCTCAAAGGTATTTCTATCCTTTATTTGTCGGTACCAGTTCAATATCATTCACACACCAACGTCATTTAAGTCAACTAATCCTTAAACAATTAGGTAGCTCCGAACAATGCTTTTAGGTCTGTGCCACTCCCTGGTGAAACGAAGGTTTTATCACCAAATAAGAGATCAGAACAATGCTGTAGCCCACAGCTTGAGTTAAAAATCAAAGGAAATGTTCAATCAAGATTTGTCGGTACTACGTCACAACCGATTGATTTCTAGCAACAGGCTCGTACCTCGAATATTTACTGAAATAATTCATTTTGCTAATTATTTGAGACATTTTCTGAAAATGAGAACGATGAATTGTCTACAATAATGTTTGCATTTTTTTAAGAGACATAAGAAGCGATGGTGGAGAATTCCTTTAATAGTGGCTGTCTCCTTTAGTTTCAGAGAGCAAACGAGCACCCAGTCAAGAGAGCAAACCAACACCCAGTCAAGAGCGCAAGATGAAATCTCATCAAATAAAAGATGTGAAAACCAGAGAGGAGCCTTTTTCTCCATCCAGGACTTTTCAATTCTTGTTGCAGTTTGATTTCCCTTTTCGTATTAGCACTATTTATAAGTGGGCGTTTGTTTTCTCTGTCCTGTTTCACTTGCTCACAATGTCAAATGCATCGCATTGCATTGAGCGAAATGGTACCTGCTATGTATTGAGAGACAAAGGTACGTCAGCCAGTTGTAAAGAGGAATGTATAGGTGTCGGATGTTTTAAGCTGACCACAGATGAGCAAGTAAGTTGGGTGCAAAACCTGCAAAATTGTAGGGATTTGCATGAAATGTACTTTACTGGTCCCAACATCACCCATTTCCCATGGGGTTCTCATCTAAACAATTTGTTTCACGTACGTGTGACCCAAACCAGTATTGACAAACTGGATGTTAATAGTCAAATATATGAATCCATCACAAAGATAATTGTGAAGGACAATCCCATCTCAGACATTTCTGGCCTCCTTTCAGCATTCCCAAACTTGAAAGAAGCTGACTTTTCCAATAACAACATCACAAAGATCCCCCCAATAAATATGGAACAGAATAGGACCTTATCTTCTGTAGATTTGAGCAATAACAAGCTGGTAGATCTGAATTTCGAGTATTACAGCAAAAAACCTGACCGTTTTTTCAACGTAACAATCAAGGACAGTGATGTCACAATCTATCATGCAAGTGGCACTAAAACTGTCATAAATATAACAGGCAACACCGAAACTATAAGTTGCCAAGACAACAAGGTTGAGTTTGATCCGTCTATTAGTGTAGCTGGGAATGTCTCCTGTGTGAATGAGGATGGATCACTAGGTATGATAGTATATCCACTCCAGAAAGATGCAGCGAGTGGTGTGTCACTTGCAGGTGAAGTGGCACTGATCATTTTAGCTGTTCTAGTACCTGTCCTATTTTAGTCTCATACTTGTGACCACAGTAATAAAGAAGAGAATGGAAACAACATTAAGTCTTCTGATACACATTAATGAGGGTTCACCATGAGGAAACTTCTGCTCTTTAAAAAAACTTAGAACTCTTGACTTGAAACTTAGTGTGCGCTGTTTGGGAACAAAATGCCCTACGAAAAAAGTCACCACCTAGTTTCAAATGTTTTCGGAAGTAATCCAGGAATAATCTACACTATTGGATACAAACAAAAGTCCAAAAGTACCCATCAACCTCAGAAGTGTGTTGCACACAGGCCAACATACAAGGTAGACTACCTCAACATATTCCAGCTTAATTAGTATGACCTTTTCCGAGACCACTAACATTCCTGGCAGTCTACGTATAGCAAGTGCGCCTTTGGCTTTGATAACAACAATTTTCTCGGATTGAGGAAACAGCTGACTAGGACCCGTGTATTGTTTTCATTCTGAAAAGAAATAGTATGTACTTTGCATGCATTTTGTTATATGCTTAGGCTTTCATTTTACTTTTGCTCCTTCTGTGTGCACATAATATGTTTCTGCTCGATAATTTTAGTTTGGTTAAGACACCTTGGGTTTGCAAGGAGAGTACTAAATTACTGCACATAAACACTCATGCTGAATCAATGCTGCTAATCTCCTGATTTTCATACCACACTAGAAATAAACATAGTTGTGGTATTCTATCCCATTCAGGCAGCAAATAATAACTTAGTCAATGAAATAGACATTAAATGCTCAAGTTCTCTTGAACTGTAGTTGATGCAATTGCAGAGAGATGTAAGTTGCCATGCCTGTAGGCTATTAAAATGTGTAATTGAAAAGATGGGGTGTCCTGACAATTTAATGAGAAAACAGAATTTTCAGCGACTTCGGTTCTTCGTGATTTTTTACGGAATGGGTAGTTATTGTTCTGTAGAGGACTGTCTGCATGGGGGGTACTTTTCCTGTAATTTTGAGCTGGGATTACGGCAGGATTCCCAATCTGGAAAATCACTGAACTCTCAGTTTCAATTTCATCGTGATTTTGTTGAATGAAGGGATGTAGGCATTCAGGAATTTGTGAAGGTACCCGGGGGGGGGGGGGGAAGAGATGGGTGACTGTTGTGCTGTGTCCCATTGGAGGCCCCACATGATGTAAGAGAAGTGCTGCAGGGTGTTAGGAGAAAGTGCAAGCAGTTCTTTAAGGTTTCCTTTATGTTTTTCTCAAGTTTTCCATCTTACCTTTCAGAGTATATAATTTAATGCCATTGAATTGACAATTTTTTTTTTTAATTTTATGAATGGATGTTAATCACCCCTCTCCCTGTATCTGCCCTTGACATAATGTCATGCTTGTTGGGACATGATGAGGCTCATGACTTTTCAGCTGTAATTCATATATTTTTCTCTCTCTCTTTTGTCAAGTTATGTAAGTAGTTGTTTGAAATCTTTTGGAAATTATTTTCGTTTTTCCCAGTGGTTTTGTCTCTGTAAAGAATGAAATCATTCACAATATGATGAGGTGTCCAGAGGTAATTTGCAACCATGACACTCAGTTGTGCGCACTCATTGTCTTTGAATAGACAGTTCTTGCACTTTGGCAGAAGAATCTGAAGCTCTGCAATGACTAAAGTCTCCATCTTTCTGGGACTCCATGGAAAAGTAGAGTAGATATAGCCATATAGAAGTGAGTGTGTGGTTCATATAGAGTTATTTATTTCAAGATATTTGTACATACTATCAGTAAATGTAAACAAATTTGAATAATTACGAGTTATTAAATTTCCTTGCCATTTAAACATTGAAATTTCTAGTTGATACTTAAAGATATCAAAAATTGTAAGGATTTTTAATTTATTGACAAAATGCATAGAGTGTGTAAAGTAGGAATGCTTAACCACTAATTCTAAGCCTTCTTTTCTGTTGAAGAAAGAGACTATTGATTGAAAAGAAATGGTAATTCTTTTTTGTAATGTTGGTGATTAAATTTTGTACACACTAATTTGAATTATAAGCGAAAAAATGTGAGAGCAAAAGTATTTCGGAATATTAATATCAATCATTTTGTTACATTGAGTCTCTTTATTTTCTTTGTTTTCAGCTTGAATTCATGTAAAACATTTTTTATGTAATATAATGTTGAAGCTGTCACTGAGATAAGTTCCTTAAGTGACTTAATTTTTTTAATCTGTTGCTTCGGAGCATTTCAAAGTTTACTTTGTTGTCCGTGCTTCACCACCAACAAACAAAGTTGACCACTAAGATATATTTATACATTAGATTATGTGTTTCCTTGGATGTACTATTTCAGAATGTTGAAATGCTAAACCAATGTTGGACGCAATTTCTAGTTTGAATGGAATAATGGCCATAGGTGGTTGGTAAAATTATAATTTTTAAAGTTGATATTTTGAATTTTGATGACTTAAATGAACTTGTCAAAGTGACAAAAGTCTGGGATTTGGTGATTTGATAAACTTGCCAAAATGGATAATTGTCATTTTGTCGGGCTGAAACATCTCATTAAAGTAGCAAACCTATTGTCACTTTGTCGAGGTTGGACATCTCGTTAAAAGGGCGAAAGTGTGAAAAATGACATTTTGCCGAGATTGAACAACTCGTTCCAAACTGAAAAATATCGAAAAATTCTTATTTTGCCAAGTTCTAACGAGCCGAAATGACAATATTCCAAATTTTGCATTTTGACGAGATACTCGATAAATTTCACAAGCCAATTATTTTGCTAGATATTTTCTGCTAGATTTTATGGTGATTTAACAATGCAATAAATTAGCTAGGTATATTCTGTTAGAAATAATTGTAACTATTTCACAAGTAAGTTATTTTGCTAGATATTTCTTGCTTAATTTTAGTGTGACCACTTCACACTTCATTCAATAATTTGGGGAGAAGTTTTTTGACTGATTTCATAGAAGCCATTCTACAAGTCAAAATATCGGTAAAATACATTAGCTACATGCACTTTGTTAAATTTGATGAATAAACTATTCTTAGGATAATTGATTTGCCACATTTGACTGTTTAGTCTTTGGTGTGGTTTATTGAAGCTTTCGGAGTTAATGATATTTCTACACATCTGTGTATAGGGATATATGTGCTGATTGTCGTAAACATGCAAGATATTGCATTTAAGAGCTTCCAAAATTTGCAGAATCATAGCCAAAAGTTTTAAAAAGATAATGAAAAGGATGATGTACGCATGCACACACAGAGTTCTGGGCATATGACTTAAAGGGGGAAATCAGGGTTTATTTTCACAATTTATTTCACTACAATTCGCCACCGGTATCGTACAATGAGTTATAACTAACAAATATGATCAAGATTATCTCAAAACATGTGGACAATTTCGAAAAACGAGTCAAATTCGCAAAAAATCGTTGAAGAATTCCGAAAGTTTTTAACATCCATAACCCTATGAATATTCAATACTATCGCCTTTTCAAGGTATGAGGAGGTGGGGCATCCTATTTCGTACAGTAAACAAAACATCAAACGAAGACACGGCGTGAGTGAACAGCTGTATGGTTTGCACATACGAGTAATTTCCATTCGCGAAGACGTACAGCATGAGAACCGTAAACATTCGGTTATGTGTATTCATGATATAACGTCATCTCAGTCTTACGCTGTGATTGGTCATCGTATAGAGGAAGCTGTCTTATCTTGTACATGAACGTTTATTTTTTGTACCCGACAAATATTAAGAGTTCTCACTCAACAGTAATTAACGCAATAAGTACCGTTTCTTCTACCTTCAAACAACCACCCAACGTCTCTATATTTCGGTGAACAAACAGTTTAGAAAGAAAAATCAACTAAAGGTGAATTTTCTCAGTCAAACCCTGATTTCCCCTTTAATAAGAATAAGTTTGCTAGACGGGGGTAAATGCATGATATCGGCACTCACCAAAAAATGTACAGTGCTCAATGTGATACTGTTAGTTTTTTCATCTACCACAGTACAAGGAATTTAGAAGTTAAGAACTTAAACATCTACAATTTAGTTTACTCATTTGCATACTGCATAGAAAATCCTGGTTAATTATTTTATTCATAAATATGTGATAATAAGTAGGCTGTGTCCAATTAAATAAAAGTTAAATCCCTAAAATCGCACTGTAGAATTCACCAAGTAATCAATCAAAAACTGACAAAACGTTTCTCCTTGCCAGAAAAAAAGAATGTTTGTGGCCAATCACAATTTCCTTTGATCATGTAGTTTGAAATTATGTCAAGACTTTATACTTCTCTCCTAGAAATACTGAACCACTGATATCTCTTTATCCGTCACATCTCTGTAATTATTTAGGTATCTTTGAAACTCGCTGGTAGCCGCCTTTTAAACTTCCCGCCTTATTCTATGATCTTGATGTAAGCGGCAAAGTTGAGTCTGATTCATCAGCACTTTGTCTGATAGAGTGTCCGTGTTCTGCGTGCAGTTTGACTTAGCATGATATGTATGTTTCCACTAAATATGATCTGATCAAATACTTTGCCTGTCCTTTTACCCTAAATTTTCGTGATACCAGTTCACAGTGTTATAAATTGGAATGAAAAGTTCAACAGAAACTCTCAGCTAATTTCAGACCACTCCACATGTCAAACAATTCGCTAGATTTTCATGCTGGGTTTAGAGTAATCATTTTACAAGTCAAACCTTTGGTAGATTCTTTCGACTAGAGTTTAGTGTAACCATTTTTTAATACAATAAATTGGTTGAGCATAGTCCGCTAGATTTTGTAGTAACCATTTCGCAAGCCAATTATCTTGCTAGATATTTTCTGCTAGATTTTAAGGTAACCAGTTACAATGCAATAAATTAGCTAGATATACTCTTCTAGAAATAATCGTAACCATTTAAGTAATGAATTATTTTAGTAGAAATTTAATGCTAAAATGTTAGGGTGACTATTTTGCAATACCATGAAATGGCTAAATGTGTTCTGCTATATTTTGAAGTGACCATTTTACCACCCAACTATTTTGCTATATATTTCCTGCTTAATTTTTCTGTGACCATTTCACACTGAATACAATAAATTAGGCAGACATGTTTTTGCTCGATTTCATAGAAGCCATTCTACAAGTCAAAACTTCGGTGAACATATTGGCTACATGTACTTTGCTAAACTTGATGATTCATTGATATAAATATATAACTAGAATTTGTGTAGAAGCATATCTATTTGGTATTTTGCGTATTTGGTTAGAATGTGGTGAGAATGCTCTGCCAATGACAAATTCCGTTAGAAAGTGCCCCAGTAGAGAGTAAAAAGCCGTTAACTAGTTTGAATTATTCTGATGTTGAAGTTCGCAAGATAATATTCATGAGTATAACTTTTATACCTCCCACACTGCTTGAACACGAAATGTTGATTGGTCGAAGATTATCGATGTTTACCTGCCAGATAGACATTGATGGCGTGGGTTTGCCAAGTGCTCCAAGAATACATAAAAGATGATGCATGGTTGATTTTGATTCTTGTATCATCTCACCCAATCTGATATGGAATATGATTTTTCACAGATTTCGTTCTAAATGATTGAAAATTGACGCGAGATCAATCTTACAGTTAAGGCTGCCTTCACGCAGCTTCAAATACCAGGGAGTGCCGTTTCCGGTCATCAGGGATGCGGCCATTGATTTCCGGCCATTGGCTGCAAACGGAAAGTTTCCTTGTACGCTCTTGTACGATAACAGATGGTGACGCTCCGCTTACTCCTGTCGGGTCTCATCCTATTTTGCTTCGTCGCGCTTGGTCACAACCCTTGATTGTGCTCCTCCGACTTGTCGATCATACAATTTGCCAATTGGATTAATAATGGCTACGCCAGCGTCTCTTATATGTTTATTTTTTCACATATTAGCATTACTTTGCGCGTTCAAAGAAGACTCCCATGTATTTATGTATATGCTTAGAATACCTGCAATGAAAGCTGTGCCTTCACAGAATGTGTCCAACTGGCGGCACAATACCGCAGCACTGTAAAACAGAAGTGTAAGTCACCAATAGTGCAGCTGGCCAAATATCTGGTTGATCGTGTAATCTGGCTGCCGACCTAGAAGGTTTTCGTAGTGAGTGGCTGAACGAAATCGCTCGTCCACTACGTTGGGTGAATGAGTAGACGATGATGAAGGCGGTTCCATTAAAAGTTCTAGCGAAGCAAACACGATACTTTTGAATACCCTTTCTTGTCAATGCGGATTCGCAAACGTCCTCGTCAGCATGAGATGTTGGATGGATACACTAACGTTTCTTAAAATAATGTAACGAACATGTTTTGCAGTGCCGTTTGCATTTGTAACAGTGTAACTGCATTACGTCACGTTGGCACTGTGAGGGGGGTTGTTATTTCTGTACAAGAAATCATTACAGGACTGTTGTGCAGGTCGGGAACAAATCCCTCAGTCAATGTTGCACACATAGAACATTGGCTGGCAATTAGTTGATGGAAAGGAGGGGAAGGTGTTGTGTAATTTCAATCAGCAAAGACTCAATTGAGTCACCTTCCGTTACCTTGAGATTGCCTTTTTTCATACAGCCCTCCCTTTTTGATTCCTTGAAGCAGGCAAAAGGAATCTATGCAGTCCTGATGTCGTGTGTGTGTGTGCGTGTGTGTGTGCGTGAGTGCGTGTGTGACGCTTGTTGTAAACACGATATCTCAAGACGGATAACCATGACTGATCTCATACTTGCTGTGTGGGTTGGTCATAGTAAGTAGATGATCCCTATTGTTTTTTGGTGGAGGTCAAAGGTCATTTGAGGTCACCAGAGGTCAAAATGTGAAAAACTTGTAAACACATTATCTCCAGAAGGGTAACTGTGACTGATGTCATACTTGGTGTGTGGGTCGTTCATATTAAGTAGATATCCCTATTGTTTTTGGTGGAGGTCAAAGGTCATTTGAGGTCACCAGAGGTCAAACTGTAAAAACCTTTTAGACACAGTATCTAAAAAAACAGTAACTGTGACTGATGTCATACTTAGTGTGTGGGTTGTTCATATTGCGTAGATAATTCCTTTTGTGTTTGGTAGAGATCAAAGATCATTTGAGGTCATCAGAGGTCAAATCGTGAAAACCTTTTAAACACAGTATCTCCAGAAGAGTAACAGTGACTGATGTCATACTTGGTGTGGATTGTATATAGTCAGTAGAATACTCCTTTCGATTTTGGTGGGAGTCAAAGGTCATTTGAGGTCACCAAAGGTCAAACTGTGAAAACCTTGAAAACAATATTTCCAGAATAGTAAACCATGACTGATGTAATACTTGGTCTGTGGGTTGGTAATAATGAGCAGAAGATCTCTATTGTTTTGGTCGAGCTCAAGGGTCATTTGAGGTCACCAGAGGTCAAACTGTAAAAATGTGTGAGCACAATATCTCCAGGAGTCTAACCTTGACTGATGTCTTACTTGATGTGTAGATTGTATATACTAAGTAGAAGACTCCTTTTGTTTGTGGTGGAGGTCAAAGGCAGTTTGTGGTGGAGGTCAAAGGTCTTTTGAGGTCACCCGAGGTCAAACCTTGCTAACACATTAACTCCAGAAGAGTAATGTTGACTGATGTCATACTTGATGTTTGGGTTGGCCATACTGGGTAGGTGATCCCTATTGCTTTTGGTGGACGTCAAATGTCACGGTCATTTCAGGTCACCAAAATAAACGTCATTTTGGGTTAAAGGCTTGTGGTGCGTCAAGAACAACTCTTGCAGTTGATCTTATACTTGTCATGTGAATAATTCATATTTGTTTTAATATAACCATGTAGCAAGGAATCACAAAGCGTTTTGGCTTTCTGGTCTACTCTTCTACTTGGTCATGTTTTGAATAACTGATAGCATAAGTTAAATCGTAAAGACATTTTTATCACACTTAGACGTTATACTCGACAGAGTCCTTGAAATTAATTTCATTAACCAATCCACAGGTGGTAGAAGCCGACTATGCTCAACAATTGTACACCACGTTACCGCATGTGGGGTGATAGTGGGTGGTGCCCCTATAGCTACAACCACCACCCCCATTATATTGCGTTACAATGTTGATTTGTTAGCCAAACGTAGAGTTGAAAATCAGATATGTCGCATCATGTACTGACTTTGAGGTTAAATGCGTTTCTCCTCGACAATTTTCCCCAAGATTACTGCCTATGTGGTGATAGTGAATGGTGCCCCCTACAATCGCCACCCTTAGGCCTATGATATTGCGTTACAATGTCGATTTGTTGCCAAAAGATGTGTTGAAATCAGATATTTCGCATTATGTTATGACTTTGAGGTTAAATATCTATTTCCTAGACAATTTTCCCCAAGGTTACCCCCATGGGGTGATATTGGGTGGTGTTCCCTACAACCACCACCCCTCCCCCCCCCCCCCCCATTATATTGCGTTATAATGTTGCTTTGTAAGCCAAAAGTTGTGTTGAAAATCAGGTACGTCGCATTATGTACTGTCTTTGAGGTTGAATACCTTTCTCCTCGACAATTTCCCCCTGATAACCGCCTGTGGGGTGATAGTGGGTGGTGCCACCTACAACCAGCACCCCATTAGATTGCGTTAATATGTTGATTTGTTAGCCAACAGTTGCGTTGAAAATCCAACATGTCTCATTATATACTTGAAGTACAATGTTAATTTGTAGCCGAAAGAAGTGATAAAATTACAAGATTTCGCCTAATATTCTGTTTTTAACTTTGAATAATTTTCTCCTTCACAATTGCCCCTCCCGTGGTTGTATTACTTAATATTACCCACATTCAACTAGTATAGTATCTTAATACTATTCAGTTACATCGTTGATACGTTAGCTAAAATGGGCGTTCAATCGGCACTGCTTGCCATATAGTGACATATGTGCTGCGTTTTGGATTCGACAATTCTATCCCGATATTTATTTACAACATTGATTTGTTTATCAAAATCACTTTGAAATTCAGGTTGCCTGATGTGCTGATTTTTTGAAAGAATATCCTTGGCACTCGACCGGCATAAATTCGACCATCACGTTACTGTTAGTATGAACCATTAAAAAATAATAAACCATAATGTCCGTGGTGCCTTTCCTCAAACACCTCTTACAACGGTCATTATAGGATTCCTTAGTAGAATGCGCGCTTTCTAGTATCTAGCTCTGTCCGTGTTATTCATTGCCCTATTGTTGGCCGGCCCCTGATGGCCACTGTTGTTCCCGCTTAATAGTCATGTTCGCTAGCTAGCTAGCTTCAGCCTAGCCGGTCCGATGTGTTTCCAGTGTTGTTTCAAAGTTCACAGGGAGCCGCAATATTGATCGCCCGTAGAGATAAAAGAATCAGCTGCGCGCCGTTGAACTTCCTTTCATTGAGACACCGTCAAAAGAAATGATCGGTAAATTTTCCACATCTTACCTCTTTAGACGATTTTTATAGGACATGTATTTGCGACAAAGATCAAAATGTCTCAGGCCGTAACTTTCGACATTACGTAACCATCCAATACCGGTACGTGCAGGCTTCGTGTATGTCACTGAACAGTACACAGTAGCCTACCTAAAAAACTACACTACAAATTAATGACATGGACTCATACTAGTTACAATCTAATGAAAAATTTCTACCTTCCGAGCAGTTTAAGACATCCAATTGCAGGCCTTCCAAAGTTTGGCGCCATCCAGTTGCAGTCGTTCCTATTTTATTTCATCAGAATCTTGTAATTCTGTTCTCATTTCTCTAAGTCCAATAGGCTAACTATTTTTCAATTATATGTTGCTGAATATTATCAGTTCTGCATAAGCAAGTGTTAAGTCTCAAAATTAGGCAATTCAGTAACTAAAGTAATATCACATAAATGACTTAATTTAAAAGATGGAAGCTATTCACCTGATCTTTGGGCGAATAGTGATGACAGTATTGCTTATTACACCCGATCATCGGTTAAATAAGAGTCGTTTGCATAAGTGTTTTTGCGGTGCTTATTTACCTGATTGTCAGCCGGTTGCATAAAACTTTCTGCAGTGCTTAATCACCCGATCGTCAGTAGGTTAAAGAAGCATTTCGCTGTGGTTATGTACCGAAATGTGGTTAAAGACTAAAACTCATCACCCCAGACAGTTTCGATTCTCCCAACCACCAATGTCTAATCCCTCCCTCAGCCTGTCTTAAATTCCTCTACATGTGAAATCAAGACAATGGATCCATGTGTACGCTGTGTAATATGAGCAACTCTGCATCTTTCGAATTTGCTGTCAATCAAAGATCACTGTAACTTTGAACCAGTTGAGAGTTTTGCTTTCCAGAAAGTAAAAATATAGCTTAGGGTGATGAGTTACGGCCTTTAAATATTGGGGTGCTTACTTGATTGTCAGTCAGAAATATAAGCTTGTTCTTATTAAATAGATCGTTAGTTAAATATTCCTTTCAATGGTGCTTATTTACCCGTTTTTAATTTGGCTAAATAAGGATTTTGGTGGTGCTTTTAACTGTCAGTCGGTTAAATAAGCTTTGGATTTGTGCTTATTTACCGGATTGTCCATCAGCTAACTTAGTGACAAATAAGGATTGTCATGGGTGTCGACTTGGGGTCACATGTTCCTCCCGTTTTTTAAGAGGAGAGGAGACTTACACATTTGTCCACAACCTCTTCACTGTTCTAAATGTCACAGTAAATTTCCTGAGAAACTTGTGTTCAGAATTCATGCATTTAGCTGAATTTAACAAGCGAAACTGGAAAATGCCATCTCTTGCAATCTAAGAGGTACTTTGATCAATTTTTTTCTCGGTACATTATGCCCAACAAATGGTGCACTGCGCTCCACTTTGATGACGATCCATGTAGAAAACAAAATACGATCCGGGTGGAGCCATTACTCTGTCCTGCCCCACTTCAACCCTTTGCTGAAACTGCTTACAGTAGGCCAGTGGTCTCAGAATGGGAAAGAGGGGGGCTCAGCCTCAAATTTTAGTTAAATGGGTTGAGAAAAAAGAAGTGAAAGCAGATGCACAAGTCAATTATGATTCTTGTATCATATCCACCCATCTGATATCGATATTCTTTTTTAGACTGATTTTCCCTTTTTATTGCAAAATTGCATACATGAGATCCTTATTTCAAGGTTTGTACATGCAGGTTAGAACACCAGGGCATCGCCATTTCCAGCCACCTGTGGGGGTGTTTGCAAAACCAAATATTTTCTACCCTCCACACCGACCGATGGTGGCAGCGATCCGCTTACTGTAGATAATCCTGTGGGCACTCACCCACCAAATATTTTTCTTCCCCCATGCTCATGCCACCATTAGGAGAAAAAGTTTTGGCCAGATTTCGATTGCCCCACTCGCACTTTCAATAGCAAATCAACTCCCTTTAGCATTGTTACTGCGCACATTTACTTTTACTGATTCAGTTTAATGTAACTACATTAAGTCTTTAGTTGCCATGTAGATGTGGAAAGTGACACCCAAATGATATGGTTTAAGTTGTGTGCCAACTGCCATGTACAGCATGCTGGAAAATACAACCTTTCACACAGAGATCTTTGGCATATGGAAATGTATGTGAATAAATTTGCTGTATGGTGTAACTCACCACCCCATGGGAAAAGTAAAACAGTTTCCACGGCACACAATTATAAACATCTCTATTGATAAAAAAAAGGAAATTTTCATCACACAAAACTTCAGAATACAGTAGTGTTCAAACAATAATTATTATTGCATAATTGGTATAAAATCGAAATCGGTAAAAATTTTGTGGAATACTGGTTATGTAAACCGATTATTTAAAAACAATAAAAAAGGATCAAACAATAATTATTATTGCATAATTGGTATAAAATCGAAATCGGTAAAAATTTTGTGCAATACTGGTTATGTAAACCGATTATTTAAAAACAATAAAAAAGGATGTAAATTACAATTTTTTGCTCGTGCTACAAAAAATGGAATGACAGTACCATCTGCGTGTCTAAAACAATGTTTTCCCTTCAAATTATGGTCCTAAATCTGTGTTTTTTTTTTTAATCTCTTGTGGATTGTGATTTCATTGTGTTCACTTTTCAGTGCAGTATAAAGCTTGGTAACAGGCAATACCATTCCATGCATTAATGCTGTAACTGTTTTCCATGCCAATGTAAAGTTCGTTACTTCTGCCAGTAACGTTGTTACTCCTTAGTGCCAATGAGTAATGTGATACCTGTATGTACTATAGCATTGGCAGTGTTTTCATGTTAATGTAAATTGCAAGTTCACAGTTGTTGCTAACACAATGCTTCTATGTATGGATACTTCAGGAAAGAGTCCTGCTTGGGCTGACTTTTATTTGTATGAAAATAAAAAGTAAAAACAACATATATGCCACATACGGTAGACATTTTAAGTGTAGGTTTTAGTGTTACTTGTAAAGCATAAGACAGCGTATGCCACTATGGTTTAGTGTATACATATTTCCTGGAAATTTGCCTCGCATTCACGATCCTACAATTCTCATTAAAGACGTGGCAAGAATGTTTTCGGAACAGGTACTTGTTTGAATCTGTGATTGAACAGTCAACCATCAGGAAAAACGCCACAGACAAAAAATGATAAAAAAGAATACATTAATAATGATGAGTACATGCTGTGCAGGTTTCAAGTATAAACGTTACAATCAATATCAAACTTTGAAGAAACCATCGTCGCACCTAACATGATGTGTTGAAATATGATACGCAGTCAACCCTTAGCAAACAAGCTGCAGTGTCTGTTTTTAACACCTTTTTGTGGTATTCATGAATGAGAAAAGCTCTCGGCATCTCTCGAAGAAAACTTTGTGGCCAAAGTTACCTTGGCTTCAGTCTAGAATTAATTGGGCAAGCTACAAAATCACTCTCAAAATTTTCGAAATTACAGAGGTTTCATTAATTAATAGTGAGGGCTAATGCCAGTGTAGTGCACATCAAGTCAACCTAGTGATCCCCATATTTCAAGTTACATCAAATGACATGATTTGGGTTGTATGCTAACTGCCATACTTGAAAATACAACCTGTCACACAAAGATCTTTGGTGCATGGGATTGTACATGAATAAATTTAGTATACCATACAGCTCCAGGGGAAAGTAAAACAATTCGCATGATGTACATTCATAAACATCTCCGTTGATTAAAAGGATGGTCTAGCCACAAATATAGCTTTGATATGTTGAAGAGTAAGTTAATCTGACCATTACAGTGAAACTTCCATTCAGTTCCCATGTGTGGTTCCAGAGATATGAGCAGTTGAAGTTGCCACATTTGTTACCAACAGTTGACTGGAGCAGGCAGGAGTGATGTCATCTCCCCACATTGATAAAGCATCTTCTGTTTCTCTTTAAAATTTACACCTAATTTAATACTTCAATATCTAGTGCTATCACAATGTGAATGTATGATGGGTATGAGGGTTTTGCGACCTTGGCATAACCAGTACCTAAGTTGATGCAAATTTAGGAACTCATTCAAAAAAGAAGTTTTGTTGCACATGAAGTTAACCGAGGGACCAATACCACGGAACATTGATATCTTAAAGTCTGTGTTATCAAGAGGGCAAGCTACAGTAGTTTTGATTTGATTGACTGTGTGATTTTGAAACCTTATTGAAACATGCCTTGATATTTTCATCTGAGGTGTTTTAACACAGGATTACATATTCAGTAGATGAGAAAGTTTCCGTAGTTCACCCTCAGTTTCAATGTAACTTTCATGTAAATCTAGTTTTGTGCTTACTTTACATATACACAGGTTTAAAAAATGCAACAACTACAGAAGCAACACTGGTGGTCCTTACCGTGGAGACTGACGTCTGCATGTTGCGCAAATCATCATCATGTACAACAGACTAGCTACTGTACGTACAATGCCTTTAACTTTTATCACGTCCTCGGACTGGAGGATAGTGCCACACAAGCACAAATAAAATCAGCTTACTACAAACTGTCCAAACAGTACCATCCGGACCATAACAAAGGCTCAAAGGATTCTCAGGAAATGTTCTCCAAGATCAATGAAGCCTACAGCGTCCTCGGTAACAGCAAACTCAGGAGGAGGTACGACCAGGGCATACTCAGCACCAGGGACAGAATGGGACACCGGCCTCACCATGCAGAACCGCAGGCCCAGACGGGTCCATCTGCTCGAGACATGGGGGACCAGTTCACTGCTACCTTCAGGAGCTCCCACACCGAGCATGTGATAGACGAGTTCCTGAAGAAGCGGTACCGGGAAAACATCGACAAACACCAGGAAGAGAAAAAGTACAAACAGATGAGAGCTGACGAATATAAGGCACTTCAGGATCGAGCTCAGAAGACTCCTTTCGTTCTTATAGCTTTGATGTGTTTAGGATTTGCTGTTGGTTCTTTTAAATTATTAGGAAAGGGCCCTTTGAATGACCCCAGTGCTTCTGCTCCAAAATCCAAAAAGAAGTAGAGATGTACTGATGAATGCCTTCAATATCATAACAAGTCAACCAATTAATCCATCTTAATCCATCTTATATGGAATGTACCTGTGAAAGTGGTGAGCTTCTCTACTTGGGTGATTCTCTCTTTTACTTAGGCAAGCCACATCAATGATGTGCTGTGACTTCAGTCTGTGAAACTTGAAAAACTGAAGTAGGGTTTCTATGATACCTCAGTTGTCATATCAAAAACAAAATTCAATATTTCTTTTGCCTGAGGGATTTTGCAGCCTAAAGTTGATCTGCACAGTGTTACATCAGTGGTGGTGTAAAACGTTCAGGCTGGCCCCTTGTCTTGAATCAATCCCACCTGTTACCTTTAAATGTGTTCAACCTTTTAATCCCTAGATTCAGGGTCTGATGGACCGCTTTTCTTGGAACTATCCACCGGGAAATCATCCACAGGAGTCCATTAGACTTCTCCGTAAGAAATGCAGTTATCCCCTTGTCAATACTCTGATCCCGTTAGAAGTGCATGATTCTTGCTGACACAAAGCCTAGAAGTATGTGATATTGACTCGTCTCAATCTGAAATTAGTTAATGTTGCTGCAATCATTCAGACAAGGTTTTCCAGAATCCAGAAAAGAATCTTAGAAGCACAAACATATTACAGTGTAACCTCATGTAATCTCTTTAGAAGCTAAGCATCGTTTTTCTCATCACCACGGAGTTGGATTTTTGGTTTGAAAAATCGTAACCTGCATATTGTGTTGCTCGTGTATTAATTACTGCGTGCATCTATATGACTGTAACTTATGTCATTGAAACCAGAGTGCATTTTTGCATTCTGGTTTATATTTATGTCACAACTATTATGGAAACCTGCAGACTTGGGTCATCGTTGAGAGGTGAACCCTGAAACATGCCTCAAATTTATTGTAAACTATAAGGCTATTTCAGCTCTTTTGTTTTAATGTCATTTTAGTCACATTTGATTTGTATTTCGCTGTCTTTAACATGGCCGTACAGTCCAAAGACTAGGTCTATCTCTGACTGTGTACTGTGAAGATGGATAGAAATTAAATCAATAACAAAGAATTTGGTAAACCAAATGGTTCATCCTCTGTCCAGCCTTGTGTTTGTTTCAAAAGGTAAGGGAAGAGGCTGAGATTCCCGTTCCTGAAGATCATTCTTAAAGCAAGTAGGGAAATTTGACATGGTCTTCATTTTAGGGAAAACCCAATGTGTCACTTAACATCTCACAACAGCTAGCTTTTTGCAAGGTTGGTTTTTTTTTCTAATTGTACAACTGGGACAAAATTGTAGCCTTTTTAATCATGCGGTGTGTGAATGTTTGTGAAGGGATCTTTGTAAACAAGGTAGGTGTCTCTAGAATGAACAAATGCACAAATCTCACGCGAAGCATGATGGTGCACCACCTTGAACATTGTAGGCAAATTTTGCTGAAAATTGAACAGGTTAATAAATGAAAGGATAATTTCTCCTGCAGGCATTTCATGCACCAATCGAATATCATGCTCCTGTCTCAAAATATTGCTGTTTAAAGAGAGACTTCCTATCTTTGACTTCTCTTATGTCAAGAAAGATTCCTAGCCTCCTTCAAGGTTACCAAAATGCCATGCAGCAGAGTCAAATTATTGCAAGAAGTCTGTTTTTCTGTCAAGGTTAAGTCCTCACTTAACATTGAAATTTGACACCAGTGAAGATGTAGATTGTGTAGATTGTATATAGATTTAGCTTAAAATATTGTGGTCACACTACTCATCCTTCTGTAATGCTCCTTTTAAAGACATCAAGATTATCACAAAAAGAAAAGGATATCAAAGTAGTTGTGCCTGTGTTACATCACAAAGTCCACATTATGCAATGTACCATTTTGAAGTATTTCTTAAAAAACATTCTTCGTAACTTCTGAACCAAACATGTATTAAGATACGGTTTTGACGGATAGAATTCCTTTTCTTTTTTTTATGAAGTATCAACTTCCCCAGTAGCCACTCCCTTTAATACAGTCACTCATCACTCCATGCTACATTTAGGTAAGCAAAATTCTCAACTCTGCACTTTGCTTGAGAGCAAATTTAAAAGATGCAGAGAATTTCATATTCCACAGCACAGGGGGGCAGAGTGTTTTCATCACACATGGAATTTGTCCACACATTAGGATGTGGAGCACTTAAATATTAGGAATGTACTTGCACAAGAACCTGTAAGGAGTTCTAGATGGACCTTGGGAGTGGCTGAGAGATTTGGGATTGTCTGGGGTGATGAGCACCTGTTTGTTTGTGGGTCAAAGGTTATCTGGGGTGAAAAGGTCAAGTTATTTAATGGAATAGTGGACAGTCACCCTGATTTTTGGTTCCTTGCGTCAGCAAAGGAACCTATGCAGTCAGGTTGGCATGTGTGTGTGCATCTGTGACACTTGCTTAGGTTCACTCTAACTCAATAGGGGAAAGTCAGATAAAAGTCAAACTTGGTATGTAGGTTCGCCATATTGAGAAGGTGTGCCCTATCATTTTGGTGGAGGTCAAAGGTCATCTGGGGAACTGGGGGCAAAAGTCTGTTTTGCTTGGGTACGCTGTAACTCAATAAGGGAAAGTCAGATGAAAGTCAACCTTGGTATGTAGGTTTGCCATATTGAGACTGAAGGTGTGCCCTATTGTTTTTGGTGGAGGTCAAAGGTCATCTGGGGACATAAGTCTGAAAACCTTGCTATGCTACGGATGCTCATATGTTCCATCAGTCCCCCTCCAGTGCATCATGGAAGTACTGCTTGAGTTAGCAGTTTCTTGATCAAATGAAGAAGCAGCAATGTGCCGTTTGCAGTACTGTAGGTGGTCACACCAGACAAGTTTTGGCTGGATCAGTTTACCTCCATGTGCGTGAGTGCTAGTGTGTTCATTCATGTGTCTTTTCAATTAGTGAAGAGGGCAGAACACAATGTAAGAAAATAGGTTAGTTGGTGTTCTTACCAGTGTAAACTAGACCCCAGGAGTTCCCTCCAGGGCATATTGCCAGATTGATGGACTTTAAAGGGGCATAGATGTGATAAGCCTTATTGCAATTTGCAGAGATCTACAGCTGTTTGTGTTTTGTAAAATGAATGGAATATTGCTTTACTGTATATTGCAGTTCTAAATCAACATCTTCAATTCATTGCATTAATTGAAATGGCTTTTTTGATATTTATGAATTCAGGCATATCTTTTTACAGTATGTGTATTTCAAGTACAAGGAACCATAGTGCCCATAGTCTGTTGTGAAATCATGCAAAATACTTCTTCTCTTACAGATTGCATGTATTACACTGTTGATGGTCACATTAGTGCTATGGAAGTGGCTCCATGTGGGTGCATGTTTGTCATGTTTGGGGTCCTATGTCTGAAATGGGCCATTTCATAAAAGCATGAAATATGTTTTTCTCTCTACAGATTTTATGTTACAAAAGTGAGAGTTCATGGTCAGAAATGGACCATATGGGCTATTGTACAAAGTAATGCAATATGCTCCCTTTCACTTCATAATTTACATTATGTGCTCTCCATTTGTGCAAGGAACCACAGTGCCCTTGGGCTCTTGTTATTGTAAAGCATTGGCTAAATCTCACAAATCCGCTTTTTATCCCTTACAATCATTCATGATATTCAAAGTAAGCAAATAACTTGCATAAATTTAGCAATCCAGTGACAAATGTATCTCATCTGATTCAAAAGAGCCATCCATGAATAAGGAATGACAACTACACTAATATATATTGAAGTGACTGCGCTTTTCCTTTTCAAATCTTGCACGCATGATAACCTTATCAACGGACTGAAGATGTGGCAAATCCTATACTGTACTGGTACTTGAAATTCAAGCAGCATTTTGGTTTTAGTAGAGGTCATAGATCATTTACAATACTGTCTTAATTTTAACAATAAACATAGAAAAAAAAACAAACCCAAGTGAGACAAAATGGTTAACATTTTAATTATATTATTGGTATCAAGAATAGTATATTAAAATGTCCAGATGTCACATAATAAGCTCAAAGATTAACTCTTAGAAATTTTAAAGATTTCAGTAACACCATACAACTACAACTTAAACATCTCGAAATATACAATCCTTTTTTATGTTAATTACACTACTGATATAAGCCACTGATAGTATACCCAGACTGTGCAAATGTCACTTAAAATTTATTAAGATACGGACATCTTGGTCAGCAAAACTATTGAAATCTTTTGCAATGATGCAAATTGCAATGAAGACAGCATATTGAAATTCTTGGATGCTCCAAATTAAATTCAACCTCAAAGATTAATTTCCTGCAATATGATGGAATTCCTCACAGGACAAGAAGAATTCGGCTCATCTTTGAAATGTAAGTTTTGCAAAGTACAGTCTAGTCATCACTTGGTGAGGGGCTTAAAGGTAAACTGTTCTGCTATAACTTCTTGAAATTTTTGGTAATCTCCAAACAGGTAACAGAAAAGTGACCATCTTGACTCAAACATGAACCACATAAGATGTCCTACATCTCTTGAATAAATGATGTTAAATGTCAACATGCAAAAGCAACTGCACACAGCAAAGATGTCCAACTGCAAACTTATTGTAACAACTTATAGTAACTTCACCAAAGCAGTTATTGCTATAGAGATAAATTGCCTTCCTCCACACCCCTCTTCCTCTTCTGTTACCAGCCTCAGTGTACACCCTTTTACGGTGAAGCTAGATATAAGACATACAGGAGAAAGACATAGCACCCTAGGAAGCTGAGGATGTTTCTAGGCATGAAATTTGTGACAGGCTATTGAGTCACTGAGGTATGACTGCTAGCAAGATGAGCTTCAGCTCTCAAAACATGCATACCATAAATTCCAGAAGAAGCATCAGTTGAATTTTTGAAAGTTTCAGGGCAGCAAATTCTTGAGAAACACATAACCATTATGTGTACGTCTCCATAAAAGTCACCTGTGAGAAACTGAGGCCAGTGAAGCAAGTAGTAAGTGTAAATCTGGTCACGTGACACCAGATGAAAGTCCAAAGTAAGGACCAGTCTCCATGAGTCTCTAATGGGCTTGAACACATAATGACCGAATTTCTGTGGGACAAACTTCATTTTTGAAAGGCCGCCACCACCCTTCCTTCTGTTGAATAATCTACAATTCTGTCTCCACAAATAATGGTTTCAGAACGGTGTTTGTTTTTTTTTCCTGTCAAACACATGCCTCATTTCCCTTACAGTTCTCTGAACCTTTTGCTTGAAATCGAGATAAGCTGCTGTGTCAAACGCTCACAATCGGTTGACACTGCTGTTAATGGTACACAACTCATCAAGCATATACAGCTATATCCTCAAGGTCTTTAAATAAACCAGAGATGACTCAACAATGAGGAAGCAATGCTAGTAAACTGGAGGGAACCTAGGCAAAGGTGTAACCATGGTAAGGTGGATGACATGTTTCACCCAAGGTTGTGGCGTAACCACGGCAGGAGGATGACATGTTCTGAAAACGTGGCTATAAGGGTGCTGCATAGCAACTATGGGACTACTGCAAAACAAAACTGCTATACTGTATAGCAGCTATGGAACTACTGTAACACATAACTGCTTTTCTGTATAGCAGCTATTAAACTACTGTAACACGTAACTGCTATTCTGCATAGCAGCTATGGAACTACTGTAGCACAAAACTTAGCTGTGGAACTGCTGCAACACATAACCTTAAGGAGGGTTCCTCAGTGCACCCTGAGAAAGTAATCTTTCATTACTTTGCATGAACATTTGCTAATAGAAGCACACAACTTTAATATGATGAATAATGGCTCAAAGATGAAGACGCAAGGTGAATTTTCTCAATGCGTAAAATTTCAGCAAATCTGTTCTAAATTTCATGACTTTTGTCATTTTTACAGAGTTCCATAACTTTTCAGGCCTTGGAAGGTGAAAACACAATTTCACAACTTTTCCAGGCCATGGAAACCTTGGTCTCAAAATCAGGATGACCTGACTGACAAGCATTCAACAAAGACTGCACTAAACCACTGTAAAAGTGGTGTTAGTTGGTTCATGTTATGGAATGTGCAAAAATATAGAACAGACCCTTTCCATGCTAGATATTACAGGTTTTGTCTCAGGACATGACACCAAATACCCCTGCCATTCAGCATGAGGTGACAAAACTGACCTATGGCGGTGAGGTGTAGCAACAAGGTGAGCCTTACTATTAAAAAAGAAATGGTGTGGTTGCACAAACTGCTTGTTCAGCATCAACAATTTGGCATGTTATTAGGGTACAACTAGTGACAATCTTGAATGGGGTCTTTGTTATTCTTGTGTAAGCATGCATGACTGTAATTGTTACACTATGCAAAAAGACAACCAATTATTTTGCAAAACTGATAATAATACATCAAAAATCCTCCTGGCAAAACGTAATTACAATATTCAAACTATGATATGAAGAGATACATTAAATAGCCAACTGTTTATTGAAAGACAAACTTTGGTGAATCAGTATTTCAAGCCCACAATGAGAGAATAAAGAAAGTACTTCACTGACACTTCTGGAAAGGAAACAATATCACTGAGGAAAAATCAAAACAAAGAGGTTCACTGACCCAAGAGGTACCACCACAAAATCATCGCCAACATCAGTGCAGCTTGCAGGTCTCCATTGCCTTGACTTGACTGATCTGAAAATGTAATCAGACTTAAAGTTTCACCCCTCCCCCAACTGCTTCTCTTTGTGGGATGGCAACGTTTCCATGAGTTATTCAATATTTGCACTTCCACCACAAATTAAACAGAGCAAAATCACAGAAATGTCTGTTTGCTGTCTTGCCTACTTTGGTTAATGTTCTTGGATTAAACAATCATCTAAAGGCAAAAGACTTTCTCTACCAATAATGTTTAAAGCTGCGGGCACCATCCTTATTTCAAGGTAATTTGCAAGTTCCTTGGAGCCAGAAATTTTCATACTTGTGTCCCCTCACTTTTGTATTTGAATCCTCGACTTTCAGAAATATAATGAGAATACGGAATAACACCTTAGACATGAACCGGTCTCTTGTAGCGCAATATGATAATGCTAACTTGCTATTGTATTCAACTCCTTTCACCGAGTAGGCTAAGGGAGCGCAATCACAAGAAGAGATTCACACATGCAGCAGCAAACTAGGAACAGAGGAGAAAAGCAGTTTGACAACAAGCTTGGATATGAAGTGTGAAAATGATACTTGAGTAATAGCACATTTGGCCGACAAAACTAGGCCGAAAGGCTACGAATACAACATTTTCATATTGTACAAAGCTAAAAAGAAGTAACATTTTACCCTTTTGCCTTTGTTAGTTGCTTTCAAAGTTACAACTTAATGCTCATCTTTTGCAGTCCCAAACTTAATCAGTCGATCAACACCTGTCAAATTTAAAAATCTTACCAGCACAGCCACTTATTTTCTTGCCTCCTCAATAATGAAAAGAACATAGAACTTTTGTCCTATCTACTCCTCGGTAAAATTTAAGCCACCATAACAATATTTAGAATTCATCCCCTGCACTGACAATCAACACACACATAAATTGTGTAATTTTATCTCAACATTTTCTGACATTAACAATTTTCTTGGTAACAAGAGCCTGCCCACGCCCCACCACGTTATTCCAATTTGAGAATGCAAAGCTAGTAAAGAACAAAATCATATTCTTTAGTAATTTCCATGAGTCAACTGTAAGAAAAGCATAAGTTGCAAACCAATTTTCATTCATTACTTGTCTTTACTAAATATGACACAGTACAACATGGTATATAGGTAACAATTTCTCTAAAACATTTACTGGAATCATTTAACCTGGCCCATGGCAACTCATTTGCATGTAAAATTATGAAACAATGATTATCCACAGGTTATTCAACTTCTGGATAAAATGTAAGCATCGAATATTCATGACAAATATTATTAATACTTTTGACTCAATACCTTTCTGGTTAAGAGCTGATTACAAAACAGGTTGGGAAAAATTTCTACACGATTTTCCTTTTTCACAAGGCCAAACAGAAAAAAAACTGTACACATTGTTAGGAGAAATGATATCAGGCCTCGTAAATGGATGGCACAAAGCAGAATGGTGTAGCAATAAAGCAAATGAGTTTGTAAGTCAGTGATCAACACACTTGATCGTGGACAAGATTCTAAAAGGTAGATTCAGTTTAGAGAAAAAGAAAAAAAAAAACCTTGAGGGATTAATACCACTCAAAGTTTTATTGATTTGGTATTGCACAATACACTTTAACTACATAAGTATGTATCTCCTTGATATTAAAAAAACAGACAGGAAGTGATCAGGGACCACTTAAAAAAACTTGTTAGTTCTCCCCCACCAAATCTGATCTGCGGGTAAGTTTGACAAGGAACAAATTCCGAGTGGAGTTTCTTCCTGGTCAAAGGTAAGTTCTTCTTTTGTACAAAATTCTTGGTTAGAATATCTGTTGTTTCTCTGTAATAGAAGTAATTAATATGTTAAGACTATTACCTCCCTCTAAAGCAAGGATCTGTTTCTTGTATCAGAATCATTAATGAATGGCATCAGTTTGATGTAACAAACCTTTTCTAGTTTTCCATCGAACGAGGTGTAAACATTTCTTGCATGTTCTTTATCTTAAAACTGACCTGCAACAAGGAGACATACCTACTGTATGCATGTGAGAAAAATAAGAATGGAAGCGAACATTTGACAACTACTATCAACCTATGAGTGCAGAAATGAAAGCCCCAACAAAATTACTTTAGTTTGTGACATAATTCCCTGAAGAAAACTGTGAGAAGAGAAGGGAAATGAGAAGGGAGTTAGAGGGGGGGGGATAGGGGTTACCAGCAAAATACAAACTTTACCAGATGTTCTTTTCTGGAAAAAGCACACTTTATGGAGGGAGGATATCATACTATGCACATAACTTCACCAGAACTGGTTACACAAAGGACCTCATGGATTTGGAAAACAAATTGGCCATTTTTCAAATGCACTACATATTCACAGAATTTGTTTTGAAATCTTGACAAGAGCATGTTGACTTCTGGGTCTGAAAATTACACAGCAGAATAGTCTGTGTTTTTTTTTTTTTACCTGAATGTTGCACTCTCATCAATCATAGAAGAGAATGACATCACTGCACAAAAAAACCAAGATAGTTTGAAAGAAGCATAAACCAGAAAGTCTTTCGTGGACATGCATCAGGTCAACCAATCAATGGCACTTTAAGCGCGATAAATAATACAGACTTGAGATGTAGTTTGGCACATTCGAATGTTTGTTGTTACCATAGTACACAGCAAAGCACTTTGCATCTGGTCCAAACTTTGGATTTGTGTAACAGCACTCCACAGTCTGTCGAGTGACCGGTATATCCGAAAATGTAACTTCGGTTAAGCTTCAAGTTACTTGTGAAGTCACAATATGACATTTTGCTTTGCACGCTAATGTAATGCAATGTACTGGAAATGACACTGAAGTGTTCTTAGGAAGGAAAGGGTAACATCCAAAGTTTTTGTGTCACATGTAGAAAGTATGTTAGTGAAACTTTGGTTTCGCATAGCATTTTCAGAACCTAGTCCTGACAAAGTGAGTCGCATATCCAGTGCAAATACTACAAAACATTCTGCTGTTGTGAGACAAAATGAAGTTTCTTTCAAACAAAGCAATAACAATCCTTCAAGTATGTGATGATTCTGCTTTCTCTTTTGTCTTTCTTAAAACTTCTTATCCTCTAGAGGGCGGTATCCTCTACAGAAAGATATCTTCTAGAGGGCGGTATCCTCTAGAGGGCGGTATCCTCTAGAGGGCGGAGCTAAGAGTCTTCCTGTCAGATATACCACCAGCTGTCCTTGCAGTACATATACGGATCGATCCGTCTCAGTAATACTGTATTCCGCCGTTTGCAGGCTGGAACTGCGGCATACCAGGGCTGTACACAGGGACGCCTCCTCTGGGGGCTGGGATTGGTTTGTCATAAGACATAGGTGGTGGCTGGACAGGATGGTGGTACGTTGGTGTCGGTTGGGCTACCCTTTGTGGTTCTCTTGGAGGAATCACTGGGCGTCTCCCTTGCGGAGTGACACGTGGGTTCAATGGCGTCCAATTCTGGTAATTGGGTAACTTGTTGACCAGTTCATGCATCTTATCCGCTTTTATTCTCTTGAGGTGGGCATCGAGCCTGCAAGTCTGGAATGATTGTAAGAACTCGTCAACGGTCATCTCCCCATCCATAAAATTGTCAGCCAAATCCTGGGGATTGAAAAAAAAAAGGTATCTTTAACTTCTGCTGCAAGGAACACGTACGAATTTAAATAAATTAAATAGGGGAGAGAATTTCAAGCATTGCATGGGAGGTAATGTAACTACTACATCTCTTTCTAAATAAGCAACAGCACATCACATCTCTTGTGATAATTGCCACATTATCACCTCCTATGAAGAAAGTACTGTATGTTATGGTCAAGAGTCACATGACACTCTAGGTGGTCAACATATACAGGACATTCCTGTAAATTAAAGCGTGCCTATGCAAAAAGAAAAACATCAAAATTTCAAGCCTTAAAGCAGAATTTGCTGTTATTCCTGCAAAAGACTAGCTATATTTCGCATAATTGTAAAAAGCTGCACAAACTACTGCACCGTGGTCTGTTTGCCCAAGTAAAGCGTAATTTCCTGAAGCAATGCATTTTCGTTGTGGGGTCTTCGCACGAAAGTGCCGCATATTTATGATGGGGCCTGGTTCTGCTAACTTTGTAGCCGAACAAAAATCACTTTTCTTTCTTCTCTAATTAACAATCTAATGAATGAAATTTCTCCTGAAAGAAACATATCGTAGATGGTACTTTCCAGATTGGTATCGAATGGAAGAGAATGATGGAGAATAAAGGATACAGGCTATTTGTTTTCCTTCAAATAGCACATCCTGCTTTAAAGTTTTGAATGTCTTGTAAACTTTGCAAATTGTATCATTCAGACAATTTGGGAAAATAAATAGGTTTCAAGGTGATAAATTCTGCCAGATGATTTCAAATTATCATAACATAATGACAAAACATGTAAAATACCTTGAAAGTGGAGAACAGTTTTCATTCATATTGACCATGCATTTCTTCAAACGAGCCAAAGGGAAGTCTACTAGTAAATATATATTCAGTGGGTCGAAAAAAGGTGATCACCAACACCGTATTCACTTTGTAGATTATGTGCAAATACAGTGATTTGTTTCACAAAATACTGCAATTCCCAATACTGATTAAGAAGCTACAAACTGTGTAGTATATGTTTGATACACCAGTCAGACCTGCACTGTTGCATATTCATTATGCAGCCATGACCTATTCATAATAGGAACCATTGATTTTCAAATATGAATTTTTTTTTTTTTGTTTCCTTTGTACAGCTTCCATAGCAAAGTGTTATAAAGGAACAAAGCACAAAAATACTCAAGATTTTACAACAGGACTCTTACTCTGAGAGCCAAAAATCCAGGACACAAAAGGAACACTTAGCATCTCAAAGGGACAGCTAAACAAAGCCAGTCCTAATCTTAAGAGGGGGCAAGCCTACAAGTTTTCTTCTGGTACACACAAAGCTAAGTTAAGCAATGCATAAGACTTGGTAGCATGGGAAAAGTATCTATACCTCTACTGTGTGATGTCAGTACTTTCATTTTTGTTTATGAGACATTACCTCCATAAACAATTTTGTTGGTCATTTAAAAATGATGTAAACTAAAAATAAAACATTAACGTCATTCTTCTGATTTTTCCTTGCACATGCAACCACTGTATGTGACAACAGATGACAAATGATGAATCCAGTTGCCATAGTAACATATTCCTCCTTACCTCTGCATCTTCTTCTTTCTTAGTGGCACTATTCTCTAATTCTTTCTTTGCAGCTGCTAGCGAATATTTACCAGCTAATTGATCTGTTAACAATTCAAAAACATCAGGAAAAGAAAAATTCAGTCTCCTGCACATCAACGTGCCAAATGGGTGCTTACAAAAATGGCAGTGTTTGTAGACACCTACAGAGGTTCCATTATAGAGAACGAACTATAATATCTACCGCACTTCTATCAATACTATGACACACCTTCAACAATTGTTGCTACAAAGTACGTGTTGAAACTTGTGATACTTTTGGAGACTTACAGTCACATTGATTAATTCACTGTTAAGGGTTGAAGGGGTCAATTGGACTTTTTTTGTTGGTTTAGTCACATTTTAGTGTGCATTTTATCACACGCACCTAAAAGACACGAGCATTTCACATGCACAGTACACTATGGTATGTTGATCCATCCTGCGTACTAAGAACACTGACATATATGTAGAGAAACATGTCATACCAGAGTAAAATGTTAATTCAATGTAAATGTAGATTGGTGTGGAAGTTCTGAGACAGGACTAATTTATATGAGTGTCATGTTACTTTATATCGACTAACAAGAAACTAAATATGAGTAGCAAATTGACTTAAAGCTGGATTTAGGATAAACACTAAACTAGTGCTGTAGCAACAACACTTTTAGTATTGTGGGGGGGAGAACATGAGGATGAGAAACAAATTCATGCCTTACAAACGGCAACCAGTCAAAAAGGGGAAGGAATTTGGTATGGGGTATAGGGCCCTGTTGGGGCCCCTGATCGCCTCTAGTGACAAAATTCTTGCCCCCCCCCGGTTCCGTTGCCTGCTGTATGCACTTAAATTCTCATTATGTTGATGGAAAACTTCAAATCCTCCCCAACTACCAAGGTTGTTGCTTTGTTTTTAAATCATGATTTAAATCGGTAATTTAAAACAAACTAAAACGCACAAACTTGCATTGTGGTTTCGATAATCCAATTTTGAGCATTTTCTTCTAAATCTGATATTTTAGCCTTTGTGCAGTACAGTATGTGTCACAAGCTACTTGTACTCAATGAGATAAAACTACATACTGGATATGACATCTGTCAAAGCTTCCCTTCTTAAGATATGTTTCCAAGAATTCCATAATGTGACCTTGTTGACCTCAAATGACCTTTGACCTTCACCAAAGACAATGGAAGTCTTGTATACACAATGAGATACACCTATATTCTAAAAGAGGGATCTGACCAAGTTTTCCTTCTTGTGATCGCGTTTACAATATTTTCACAATTTGACTCCTGTTGACCAAAATGAGTGCCACTAAAATCGATAAGGATGTTGTACTCAATGTGGTTCACCTATGTATTATATATGAGATCTCTCCAAGCTTCCCTTCTTGAAACATTGTGTTTACAAGTTCTAGACCATTTGACCCCTGCTGACCTCAAATGACCTTTGACCTCCACCAACATCAATAGGGATCTTGTACTCAATGAGGTACACCAAAATACCAAATACCTTCTTGAGATATCATGTTTACAAGGTTTTCACAATTTGACCTCTGTTAACCCAAATGACGTTTGACCTCCACCAAAAACAACGAGGTTCTTGTACTCAATGTTGTACACCTATGTACAAAACATGGGATCTCTCCAAGCTCCCTTACTTGAGATATTGTGTTTACAAAGTTTTTCCAATTTGAACCCTGTTGACCTCGAATGACCTTTGACCTCCACCAAAATTGATAGGGATCTTGCACTCAGTGTGGTACATCTACATACCATATATGAGATTTGTCCAAGCTTCCCTTCTTGAGATGTTAATCATGATTTTAATCATGATCTTTTCAATAAAAAGATGATTTTAATTGCTACTTTAAACCACTGGATTTAAGTCAAACAACCCTGACAATTACTGGTCCCACTGTTAAGTGGATTTGTTTTGGATAGGAGTTTCTTGGTTTATAACACGTCTACCCATGGCTGTTGTGGGATGCATCCACTTTTCACACCATTGTCATTTTCTACCTCAAATGGTAAGTCATTGCATATACCACTATCAGCATATATCAGCTTGGCTTTATATCCCTGTAGATTGTAAATGGATACAGAGAGCATTAGTGAACAACGTAACACAGTGATGTGTGACCCAATTGATTGAGGACAACCTTCCGGGAGAGGCAACGCTTAATGAGATCCTGATGTAATCTGCCAATGCTCACCTTCATATGGATGCAATAAGAGTGAAGCAATTAATAGCTACAATGATGGATAGGGGTTTGAGGACAACCAAAAAGGTAACAGACATAAAGTACTCCTGAGATCCAAGTACTATCATACAGTATGGCACTTACCTAATTGTCTTTTATTTCTTTCATAATTTTCTCTGGCTTGTCTATTTTCCACGTGTAAAGAGAGCAGCTTTTGCCTTTCTTCCTTCAGTCGTGATTCATTGGATAGATTAAAAGCAGACAGGGTCTGAGATTCTGTAATCACCATCTCCTTTTGCTGCTTCTTTTCTTTCACCTAAAATGGAGAGGAAATGAAGGGACAAATTGATGAAAAAAATAAAATAATTTCACTGAAATGTCAAACAATGCCACTCATATTCTACTGTATAGTGATGCTGCGGTATCACTGAGAGCAAGAGCAGGCATGTAGAACATGAAGTATGCATGTGTACTCAGGAAAACTTTTCACAAGAACTTAAAAAAAAAAAAAAAAGCTATACACAAAGAAGCATTAGAATACTCAAGGTTTAACTTTGGTGGCTTCCTCTCTGTGAGCAAATTTTCTAGACAATTTGAAGTATTCAGTCCATGAAATGAATTTCTTGTTACAGCCAATTCCATTTAACAGTATTTGAATTTGAGGATCAGTGAGTCCAAAGACTAATCAAGGATTCTACACCATGTTGATCGTAGGTGAACGCCAGAGCAATTCACCTACTCTTTTTGGTCAGTGTTCAGAGGGTAACGAGGCAGGGGTGAACCAACAATCCCATACACACACAAGCCTGCTCCTGGGATTGCCATTTAATGTGCCTGTCCAATGGACAAGGGTGTATCCCCAAGTCTTTAGCCACATCTCAATGGCTTGGAGGGGTGGAGAACCTGCCCAGCTCAGCAGCCCATTGCCTCTACCCAGTAACCTACAGTAAAGCAGAGGAGACCTAAATCAGACAACAGGAACCAAAAGTGCAATCACCAAAAGACTAACTCAGAACCACTAAAGCAACTTTACTGAACAAGTAATTTTGAGTCAAAAGAAATTGCCACGTGGTTCCACAAGGATTTGATCCAGAGACCTAGTGGTTGCAAGATGGACACTCTTACTACCAAGTTACAGAAACCCTCCACCCTTTTCACACCCTGCCAACCACTGTCACATATGACAAATGTAAGCTAAATTTGGCATTGAATAATCACTGACACTGAAAATACACTTCTGAATGATGCATGCATTTTGAGAACAATACTTTGGTTTCTTTTCACCTTGTCACGACCTCTGCTACAAATTAGTGTTTTCATCGATTCCTTAAAGTGATTGCATGTGTACTGAAAAACCAAAAAGATAAGATTATGTTTGATTTTAACTTTTTCTTCACTTTTAAATGTACACACGAGGTTGTACATGAACAGACTATATCTTTCAATGAAGGAAAATGACAGTAACTACTTCAAAAAAGAAACGGGATTGGTATAAAAACAGTAAAAAAAAAAGAAATCATATTTGAAAATTAACGGTTCTTACTATAAGCGCCTACATAATGAATATGCAACAGTACAGGTCTCACTAGTGTATCAAAAACATACTACTCAATTCGTCGCTCCTTGGTAGGTATCGGGAATTGTAGTATTTGGTGAAAGGAAACACTGTATTTACAAATAACCTACGAGCTGAACACAACCTTGCCCGCAGCGTCAGTGATCCTGAGTTGGTAACTGAATATTCAATACTAGCATACTTCCCATTGGCTTGCTCAAAGAAGCACACTGTTGATTTAAATGAAAACTGTCAACCACTTCATTAGCATATTCTACACTTTTTGTCGTTAGGTTATTAGAATTTGAAATTATATGGCAAAATTAACCAACTGAAACCTATTTAATCTCCCTGATTGTCTGAATGGTGTAATTAAAAGCTTTACCACACTTTTGGAGATGAAATTTCAATGTTTTTACTTTTTGCCTACTCACGCAATCACTTTAACCTTGGAATCGGGTATTTTTTTCTAATACCCGTTGGGTACCCAGTTTAACCCAAACAAATTCATATTTCCAAAGTGCCGTACATCACATTTGTGTGGAGGAATCTTACTAGAACACTACATGCACTCGCCTACACCTTCTCATGAATAGGACCACCTCTTTTCCTTGAGTAAAAGAAGACAATTCCATTTTGAACTATTTGCTGTGTATGGTAAATAAGGTAAAATTTGACACACTGACACAATTTGGTCACAAAGTGGTTTTGGATCCTGGTAATAAAATGCCAATTCTAGGAGACAAATATCCAGGTTACCAGTGTAAACAGTAATACAAATCCTCCATACCCATCACGATTACAATATTTTGGTGGACTACATATAAAAAAATGTTTCACTAATGATTTGATTCACAAATGCATCTGTGAACAGTACAGTAAAATACAAAACAGTTTTATGTTTACTGCTTGATCTGCAATCAAGCCATAAAAAAAATAAACAATACTCAGAGTTATGAAGTACATTTCTTGGCTGCCATGGAAACATTGTGGGTGTTCCTTGGTGATAGTCTAGCAACCACATATGACTTTCCCACACCTTGCATATGACTTTCCCATGCCTTTCCAATATGTTGAAAAAGCAGTTTCATTTGGGCAGAAATAATATTTTGGATTTTCTAAATTGACAGATGGCCAAAAGGAAACAGATCTACTGCACATGGCAATCCTGTACAGTACATGCATATTACTTACTGAATCATGTTTCAATATAAATTGTTGAAGCTCACTGAAAGATATTGTCACACTTACTATAGTTGCTACATCACTTACATGAAGCAATTACTTGCAAAACTACTCATTCTCTTTTCAGTTTTCACCATTATGCTACTGAACCTGACTCGTTGTAACTGCTTTGTACAAACTTGTGACACCAGCTGAGAGCTATGTCACATACAATCAATTACCTTTATTACCAATTACCTGCGTAAGACGTATACATCCATCCTGCAGTAACTGCACACTACTGGATATGTCCTGTAATATATACACAAAACGACGTCACATGACCCCCAGCCTAAGCAACAATACAGCTTCGAATTATCGCTCGCTGTGCACAGTGAATGTTCTAGCCCTACCATCTATTTGCTACTTGCCACAGGATATTCCTTTTCAAATCGTGCGCTGATCATCTAAAAATAACCCGAGAGTGTTCTTGAAATCGTGGCATTGGTTGAAATTCTCTCTAGAAGTACCACATGGTTTTCTATCTGATTTCAATATTACAATGGCGCCCTATATGTAAGAAAAGCAGGATTCCCGACCTATGATGCTCTGCAGGGTTCATTTGTCTATAATTTGGAGTCCAATCATTACTAAGAAAATGAGGGAGCGCAGGATTTTTGAGCGGACGTTGGGATTTAGAAAAAACCCTTACAAATAAGATAGATACACTGTCTTTGGCATGTATATGCTGTAAAAGAGGGGCAAAATAATATGATGACATGTTTCGTGTTAAATATTCACAGTGTAGTAGTTTTCTTGTGTTAAGTTGAAATTTACGAAAAAAGACATTATAGCGGAAACTAAATTCTGCAGTGGGGTGACACTTTTGCTATTTTAGTTCCGCAGTTAGCATGTTAAGTGACTGGTTGCTTGTACTGACTTATCATGCATGTGCAGCACATATGCACCCGCACCATGTCGCCATGATATGCAAGTTGCTTGTTAAGTTTTTACAGGAAGTACTACAGTACTTCAAGTTTTATCAAGTGTTTGCTTGTATGGCATCGGAAGTACTTTCCCCTCAACATTGATGTGCAACTATGTGGCACATCTACATACTGTACAATGTCCCTACAATATTGTTGATGTCAAGGGACTACAGTACTTGCTTTCGTCGTCCACAGAAGCTTTGTAGTACTGTATAACAGCATTATGGAATAACAAAGTTGAGTGAGAATTTGCTTTTAGTTCTAGTGAGCAACTATAGAAAAAAAAAAAGTTTTAAAAAGAAAAGACAGAATTGACATTGTTCAATCTATAATATGATTGGGCCCAGGGTCAAATCTCACCTAACAACCAGTGTCAACAATACACAAAAAATTTGGAATTTGATAAAGCGCAGCGACTTTTCAAACTGAATGCCAAATCATGTACCAGTAAATGCTAGAAACCATTACTGGCACTTCACTGGTAAGATTCGAGATTTTGCACTTAATCTGTCACAATATCATGGCAATCCGGCATGCACACCTTTTCAAACCAATGCGAGCAGCACTCCTGCATGTATACATGCAAACAAAAACATTGCTCAAGATTGACATATCTTCAAGGTCACTCTTGTCACCATCAGGTTACAAACTGCTATAATGGTAGGTGCATACCAGTATCTTATTCCTAGCAACAAAGTTGGCAAACATACGAGATGAAAGTAGATTTAAATCAACAATGGGACAAAGGACAGTCAATCTGCTTCCTGGGCTTAGATTTCTCCAGACTATTATGTAGAAACTTTCTTGATCCTATTAGGTAGAAACTTACTTTAAGGTGAGTCATTAACTTTAAAGAGTTGAAATTTCACCACATTCCTTCTTCCATCAGTGACTTAGCTATGTGTAGTAAATGTTTTGAACATCTGAACTCTCTTGTCAGTTTTATAATATCATAAATCTGTAAATCTCAAATGGCCCATTGCTCACATCAAATTTAGTATACTTTTTCACCTGTGTCTTTCCTGTAATTTCTGTTCTGTGCATCGTCTTATCACCTTGTGTCTTTGCTATCAGCTATTTTCTCTTTTTATTCATCCATGCACAGTTGGTCATTAAAAACATCATACTGTACAAGCAGTCACCTTCTAAGGAAGGTTACAATCAACCACAAGGGATGAAAAATATGATCATGAAAGATCTCAAAAGCAGCATTCAACAACTCTCCAAATGAGCACATTCCGAATGGCAGCATCCCTTGTTGATTTCTTTTGTTACGCACTTTCACATCTGATTACAATATCTTAAAAAAAAAAAACAACAACAAATGAATATGAAAATTGGTGATGGTGTTCACCATCTGTTATTCTTTCATAGTTTCATTTGATAACATTACTTCATTGTAAAAGGTTCTGAGTTTCCTTAGAACTTCCTTTCAGGATTAAGAACTACTCACAAGATCATGATCGTCTACCATAGTGTTCACATTCTCATCGTTATCGAGATAGTTCTGTAATTGCTCCGTCGTCATATGTTGCACCACATGAAACTGGGCACTCTTAACTATAGCTGATACATCCATCTTGTATTGCTACTTGTTGCTACTTTCTCTCTCTTCTTCTCTCCGATAATCTGGTGCGAAGGCAACGGATCGATGGGTAACAAAATTTATCGGGTGCGGCGAGTGTACTGCTACCTGCAGGAGAAGAACGCACATTGCATGCACAGTCATAATGGATCAGTCACAAGAGGGTGGATGACACATTACTAGCACCACGTCTTGTGTTAGCAGTAATTGTCATGGTTGTGTTCACACACTCAACCATGACATCGATCATTAAGAGTCTTCACACGTACGCATCATACAGTATGAAACAACACATGCCATCAATCATATTCTTCAAGCATACTGTAAGAACAAGGTGTGTTGTCCTCTTACTAACCTTACTGTTTATGTGTAAGATGGAAATGAAAGAAATATCTAGTATCTTTTACAGTACAACTACAGTAGTCTTCTTTTACATATAACTTTCACTTCAAGCTGCAATGATTTTCATGGTTTATACTATATGTTTAATATTGTGCTTGCCTACTTGCATATACACTAGCACAGTCAGCTCTTAAAGCTAACTAAAGCTCACAAATCACTTTTGTATCCAACTATGCGCCAATGTGTGCAGAATACAACTTTCCGCAAAATGGTGCAGTACCTCATTCGTCTTGATCAATACAGCCTTTTTATCACTGCATATGATCACTATTTCAGATACAATATCATTACCTTGTGCAATTCACTGGAACACGTATTACTTCCTGTTTACTTTTTTCATTTGTGTTTCTAAATCAAACCTTAAAACGCACAATGCAGTGCATGAAACCGTGCATCTCTGATTCATTTACTGCGTACATTATGACGAATGGCAGTGACATGGTAAGGTTCTGCACAAACTGGGAAAACAATGTTCATTTGTTCGGTAAGAGTTACTGCTATTGATTAATCTGTGCACGAGCAGAGCATTTACAAGTGTACCCTATCCTGTGCACAAGGACACATGAAACTGATCCGTGATATAATTCATTTCCACTCCACAGAAAACTGTGGAAGTGTTCTCTCAATTTACACTTGTAAACAGCTGGATCATATCAGCACATGGTTTTGTGAAGTGCCAGCGTGTTTAATTGTTCCCAATGCAAGCAGTCTTTCAAAGCCATTCCACATGGAAGCAACATGTATGTTAAACATACAGTGGTACTGAAGTTAATGAAACATACGAAGAAGAGGGAGGGGGAGGGGGTAAGAGCAAGAAAAAACTGTAACCTGCACATGTGCAGTCTACACTATTGTACATGTATACAGACAAAGGAATGATCGAAAGAAGTTTTGCTCTAGTCTGACAAAGCAGCAGTCAGCGCAAAATGTATGTATCTTTGAAAGAAACCAACACTGGGTAGCTTTAGATAATTTTTCCCCTGAAGAATTAGTAACTTTGTCACAGAAGTTGCTATTCATGTACACTGATGGTATTCATGTAAACAAAACATTACAAGAACACAATGTGTGATGTCTTAATTTCACTCACCGGATTGGAGAACACCAGTGAGTTACATGGATTCTGCCAGAGGGAAAGGGGGAGGGTCTGTCCACCTTCCAACAAGAGGGGAAGAAGAACTGGGGTAAAATTCCCCACTTTCCAGTTCCATAACCAGAAAGTCCAAAGGCATTGTGGTTTCCATGATTCAATTGCAAGTATTTTGAACCTGACGTACTGCATATTGGTGAGGATGTTCAACATACTGTACTTGGACATTAAAATGTTTTAGTAATATTTGTGTTAAAATTGCAATGTTACAACAACTATATACACAGCAATATCTTTTGCCTTAAAGGAGAAGGAAACCCTGGGAATATATTTATCAAAATAAAGCAGAAGTGTTTGACAAACAACTTCCCAAAGTTGCATTCACAGATATTGTTTCCTATCCAAGTTACACACTTTTGAAATTCACAGAAGTTGGTGCTGCCAGTTTTGCCTAACTTGAATGTAAACCAACTTGAGTAAGTCGAATAATGATGTCACATGACCACAGACAGCAGGAATTTTAATGTATTTCTTTGCTTGTTTTACTTATAATTTTCGTAACTCCACACACACCTGTACACATTTTGTGTTGAATTACTGAGGTTCATCATGCAATAATCACATCTTTAATACTCTGATTTGAATCTATGCATAACCGTTAAAATTTATTGACAATGAAATATAAAGACAAACAAACGCTTTTCAATCACATGTAGCCCGGTGATGTCATCACAATCTCAAAATGGCAGCTTCCTAATTAATTTTTATGACCATTCCTATTGCAATACCTTGGAAAGTAAACAACATATTTGAATGAAATTTGGCGATGGTGTTCACCAAATGTTTGTATCTCATAGAATGTTGCAAAAGTTCTGACTTTCCTTTTCCTTCAAGATAATGACTGATAGGTAGGTCTATCATAGCTCAACATGGACACCTTCATACACATACTAAATGATAGACATATCCGAGGTTCCTGTGAATGGAATTTCATGAGCACATGTTAAAAAGATTGATCCTTGTTGAGTCAAATGGCCTGAGCCACCAAATATAACCTATGCATTTACAATAAATATTACACTTGTCACTATCCTCTATATAACAAATATGACATCAGGACAAGCCTCCCTCAACTGTGATAACATGTTCACAAGCTTTTCACGTTTTGGTCCCTGTTGACCTTTCACCTCTGCCAGAAACCATAGCCTTTAAGTACTCAAAAGGTACAGTACACCTACATACCAAACATGACATCTCTGCAAACATCGCTTCTTGAGATAACATGTTAACAATGGTTCCACTACTTGATACCATTTGATCCCAAATGAACTTTGACCTCCAACTAAAACAAAAGGCTACTTAAAAATGCTACAAAAGGCTACTTGATAAGGTACACATATGTATCAATCAGATTGCCAAAAGGCTTCATATGTTCCCATATTTTTGTATACCTAAGGGTGAAGTCAAGAAGGTACAAAGTGACCTTTGAACTGTCCACATACAGTATGTATTGCACAATATCGACTTAGGCCTTTCAGAGAACAGACATGTTAAGCTGTGGGTGGAAGGACATTGAAAAACAAAAAAATACAGTTATTTTATATTAAATCAGTCCAGATCCCCAAAATATATTTTATTATTATCAAGAAAAGGGCTGAGAAAGTGGAGTGTGGCAGAATGCACAGCGCTGTTTGAGGGTGCAATGGGCACACTGCACTGACTGCAGGCCAAAGTCTTGATACTACTACCATTACTGGGAATACTGGTTTTTAACTTTACTCTTAGTACAACTATAAAATGCAGATCTTTGAACTATACCTGGCATCTGGTTGCATGTCTGTGATGTCAGTAAGACTTACCTCTTTTCCTTCTCAAAAGCATCTAGCCTAGATACTACTAACACATGTGTCCTCACTCATCTCATTAAAAAAGTTTGAATCTGCAAGTGAAGGGACATCCTTCCCTTTAGAAAATTTTGCTAATGTACATGGTGGGCTAGATGCAAGATGGTCCTGCATTTGATACAAATGGCTACATTTGAATTGCGTATATCTTCACTGATTCTTATATTGTAAGTTATGATTTAAATTTTTCATCTGGCTTGGTGTAATACTCACGCTTAGACCTTTTATGACTAATTAAGATTTTTCTCACCTGGGACACACCCCACACCACAGCCAACACCTCTGTCCAGGGCATTAGTACTGTAATTTGTATAAAAGACTAAACTTGGGGTGGGGTCCAATGGGTTAGGTGTCCCCTCCCGTTTAGAAAGTCTTTGCTAACGCCGGGTGGGCTAGATGCAAAATGGTGCTACATTTGATGCTAGATTCGAAATGAAAATATATTCAGGACTTTCTATGTTTTTAAGTGATGTTTTACCCTTCCCTTTTCCTTGGTGAATATTCTGGCATTATTCCACCCTTCAAGTTCAGATTATTTTCGTCTAGCGAAACCTCAGCACTCATAGTCTACACCCCTGCTCTGGGGTAGGCTTATGTTGGGGAGGACTCTAAGGGGAGGGGTTTCCCTTCCCCTTAAGAATTTTTTTTGATAAACAGGTCTCTCCTTATACAAATTGGTACAATTATTTGTGTCATTCATGTGAAAAGTGAGTGTTGCAGCGACTTTTATTTCTGGATATTTCTGAATAGTTTCTCCATTGGAGGACAGAGAGGTTGATGATGCAAGAATGACTTACTAGAACCAAAAATGCAGTCATACAACCAGGTCCATGTGCAGCTTTTTCGATGAGGAGGTTCGATTTTATCACAAGTGGAACATTTTACCCAACAATTATGAACAACAAATTAAAAGTCATTATATATGTTGCTAACATAGACCTACTATCATAGGCATAAGTGGATCTCCAGATCTTGGGGGGTTGTCTGAACTTCCTGACCTCACCCTGGATACAGGCCTGTCAGCAGTAAATGAAAAAAGTGGAACTGAAACAAGTGCTGTAGCATGTGCTACACAGTTTTCAAACTGCCACTGAGTTTTTCACAAATTATGACAGCTTTATTTCATGAATAATAAATGTGTGATATGGTTTTCTCACACTTACAGTAATGTGCACTTGTGCAGTCATGTGGCAGTACTCAGAACAGATTCACATTGATGGTTCCACATGGCAGGATGCCAATTTTTTGTATGAGTCACTTTTTTCTTCAGGTAACCCTGAATTTGCAGTAAATTCTATCCACATCAATTACACAACTCACGTACAACTAATGTTTCAACAAGTTAGGGTACAAAAGCCTGAGACTGTGGAAAATCATATAGCTGAAGGTAGTGTTGTCAGATACCATGTAATTTGCTAAACGTTTAAATGGAAGGAATAAACATTCTTGAACCGATTAAACATTCTCAAAATATATATCATTTTGGCATTAAGCTCGCTGACTTTTACTTCCGGAGTTTCTTTTGTATACGATGCTTGTTTTGATACGTAGAGATCATGGTTTTCTAAATGTTTACATCTGAAAAAAAACTGGTAAGTAAATCCATCCAAATGTGTATCCCAGATGCACCATTCACATTCAACTTTTACCAAAATGAGAAATAAATTACTCTTTTTGTAAATGAATGCCCATATATTTTACTCATCAACCTTTTTCAAGTTATGAAAAAAGAAAACATTGTTAGCAAAAGTTTTAAGATGTATAGAAACTTCACTACGTATCATGTCAATTACAAAACATCAGCTTAGGCCTGTCCAAGCACCCCATCTGGAAAGTGAAAGCGAGCATATTACAACACACAGAAATACACATATGAACATTTCTAGGGTCAAAACCCTTCACGATGCCAACATTCTGCTACTTCCAGCATTTAATCTAAACATTTTTAAGTTACTCGGATCGATGAACAAAATAAAAAATATTAAAATGTTTCTTGAAAAAAATTGAAATCTGCAACTTACAAAAAGTCGTTTGTTCCCTGTAATAAGGAAACATGAGTCGCCAAGGTGGTTAGGTTATTCACAACACACCCACTACGTTTAAGGATATCATTACTTTAAATTTTTGGAAGACTGTACACATTTTTACCTGTGTCTTTTCCTGAGAATTTCTGGGACATTTCAACTTCAAAACTGTGTGTAATGCTGTTTCTTTACATGACATGAGCAACATGTTATGGAATGTTTTAGTTCTGAAGCAATATCAACGATTTTGTTCTGATCGAGCTTTTTGTGTTTTCACCCAATACTCTACACAGTTCTAATGTGAGACTGGCCATCAAGAGACTTGGCAAGACCCCCAGATAAGACTTTGTTACTTCAAACATGCTACGGCAATTGATGCCGGTCAGTATTTTGAAAACGGAAAAGAACTAGCAGGATTGAGGAATCAAAGAGTTGAAAACAGAATTTGTTTCAGTGGAAAACCTACAGCCCTAGCATCCATTGAAAAATCATCGTAAAAAATAATGAAAAGTTTCACTGACACATCACAAAGACCTTGTAATTACTTAAACAGGCCTTTGCACTATTTTAAAAAGTTGAAAAAATTTTTTAACAAGTTTGGAAGAGGGGAAATTTGAAAATTGTTTTAGGAGTACTAGGATATACTGTACTGTTACTGTACATTAGCCCACCCAGGAAGGCAAATAGAGAGAGTTCAAACTTTAGTTGATGTTTACCCTAACATTTATGCATGACTTTAACATTACTCTGAGAAATACAAGGCAAAGCATCTCAACGTCGAAAAGGAAAATGGTGGGATATGTTGTAATCTTCACTCAGCCTAGGAGTAACTGCAAAATACCAAAGTAAATTTCAGAAGAACCCTTTTTTAAAACCTCAGAGTCACAGTTGAAAGGACTGCTATGTTGCTATGCATAAACTGTGTTCCTGTAATGATAGAGACTATGCCGTGTTACTGTAAATGAATAGAACTTTGATCATTTTAGTTTCATGAGGAAGATGGTGTCCTACACGAAGGCATGGTTGCTGTGTCACAGTGAGGCATACCGGTGATTATGACCTCATGTGAGTAAATGAACAGAACTTTGATCACCTTAGCTTGATGAGGAAGACCATGTCTCAAGCGGACTGTCGCATTGACACAGTCACATGATTTCAGAACTACTTATAGCTTGATAAGGAAGACCATGCCCAAGTAAAGGCACCGGGGCAGTGCCATGGTGAGGAAACCCTCCTATCGGAAAGAGGACGCTATTTAGCATGCCCTCATCCGGAACATGATTGTGACGTCATCGTAAAATGAACGCAATGTTAATCATATCTACTCAAAGGGCTTCTTGGGAATAATGCAAGGACGTCACTGTGTATGATATATGGGAGGGCAGGGGTGTATAGCCTATGTAACTTTGTTTGAGACCATATCCAACGTGGAGGCTTGGTCATGGTACTGTACCACCTTAGGCCTATGTCTCCTTAGCCCGCAAAACTGACATGTATTGATCACGCATTAGCTCTAACTGCATTCCTAATACCAACATCCACGAACTATCTCTTGGATACAAACTCAGTCCGAGTACAGATTGATAAATTCATGTATGTCGCATGTAATCAGTCACACTCAGTAGCACTCAATACTTCTTTTCCTTAAGCAATAAATATGCATGCTCTTTTGAGCCAAACATCAGATGATAAGAAACCCTCACAAATAAAGAGACTTGAATCATAGATGAGACAAATTTCTTATTATTCACAGTTATTTTGGTATGTGTTTCAGTAAAAAGAAATCATAAACACCTACATACATACATACATACATACATACATACATACATACATACATACATACATACATACATACATACATACATACATACATACATACATACATACATACATACATACATACATACATACATACATACATACATACATACATACATACATACATACATACATACATACATACATACATACACACACACATACATACATACACGCATACATACATACACGCATACATACATACATACATACATACATACATACATACATACATACATACATACATACATACATACATACATACATACATACATACATACATACATACATACATACATACATACATACATACATACATACATACATACATACATACATACATACATACATACATACATACATACATACATACATACTAACACATGCTGGAAAGGCTTACGTCTCTTTGGTGTGTAAATTATTCGTATGTTGATAGACCATGACCATGCCACCAGTTCCACAAATAGAAAGCATTTGGGCTGTTCCCCAGTTATACCTCAGTCTAAACAAGGTCTTAGGAATTCAGCTACCACACACAACTTCATATTAGTTTTGTGACATAGGCCTATTTCACAAATACTGAAGAAAAATGAGGTTAAACTACTGTAGTTTCATCTCTTGAAGTTACAGAAGCATATAACCCCTAGGTTAAATTCCAAAAACAAGGTGGCAAATTGTTGACTAGGCCTAGCAGTTACATGTACCATGATTTAAACCCTAATTTCTCTATGGATCTCAAAGAGACAAAGACGGAGAAAGAATTTCCAAATTTGAGAAGCAATGCTATAATTCAAAGACTTTTGTTGATTCAGCATCCATGGGTAATTTGGGTGACACACAACAAGGCTAAACATTATAGCACTTCAGGCAGTCAACAGCATGGACAATCATTATTGCATAACAGGCATTTATTTGAATGGAACGTGCATTGCTGATATGCAGGGCACTGTCGAATGGGCAATCAACGCTTGGACAACCACAGGCTGGGCTGTGGATACAATGTTCCAATAGGAGTAATTTCAGAACACCCAGCACTTTTGAACTTCTCCTTTTTCATTGGCATTGTGGAGTTGCAGTCAAAATCAACCTACAGAGTAGCTGCCTCTAAAGGTTACGGAAGTTCCCTTTTAGTCTTTTCCTTCTTTTTTTGGGTGGAGTCAAAGCACATTTGAGAGCGACACATACTTTTGGGTGGACATGTATTTGTACCTGGAGTTGGAGTTTGAGGGAACGAGATTGAAAATGATGTATACATAAAATGAGAGTCAAAGTAACAGTATGAACGGGTAATTGTACTTTGACATATATTTTCAGGTGGAGTTTAGGTGGCGGGGAGTATGACGATGCATTGACTGGTTAATGATACTAAAAGACTTGAGTCGAACGGAGTCTCAGTGACTTGAACATGTTCCATTGTAATTTGACATGTGTTTCCAGGTGGAGTCGGAGTCAAGGTGAGAAGGATGCATCTTTGATATTTATGTTCAAGTGGAGTCAGAGTCAAGGTGGTAATTATACTTGCTGGAGTCAGTCATAGTGACAATACAACTTTTAGATGCAGTCGGACTCGCAGTGAAGTCAGAGTTACTAATTGCAATGTACTAATTGCTGCTGGAGTTGGGGTGAATATTTGACATGTACTTTTAGGTGGACTCAGTCTCAAGGTGGGGGGGGGGGCATGAGAATGATGCATCTATTGTTGCTGGAGTCGCAGTGACAATACAACATTTAATGGAGTTGGAGTCGTAGTGATATCAGAGTTATTGTGAAAGCTCAAAGCTTCCTTGCTCGACTGCAACTCCACTTGTAAATAAAAAAAAGACCTTCTAAAATAGTGAAAGGTGGGGTATTCTAAAATTGTACCCTCCAATATCATGGTAAGATATAACTTAGTTACTCCTTACTCTTTAGCCTCCTATTACTAGTATTAGTTACTTCATGAGAAGTATGGTAGTTGGTACGATTATCAGTTATCACTTTCTTGCCTAGACAGTAAGACTGTATTATTAATGACACTGACGTAGCCTAACGATACTAATTGGACCAAAGCTAGGCCTGAAGTGAAGAAGAGCTAAGTTTGACGACAAGTACACTGTACCGCTACAGTCGTGTTTACCATTCTTTACTCTTTAGTCTCAGTTAGTCGTTAGGCCTACTGTAGGCTGCATGTGTTTTACGTACTACTAATCTGCGTGCGACGGACGGCAGACTGCCAACTCATTCGTTCTCGAATCCCAAGTGTCCTGATTTCACATCCATCGTGGTCACCTTGAATAATTTTCAGTTATCTTGGTCAGGCAGAAAATAGCACAAACCTATACGACTTCAGAAATTGCAGCATACGATATTTGAACAGTTTGATTCTTGCGGATAAGTTCGCATCACACTGCTTCAATTGCGATTATGTACGCTGTACTTGTACGATCTATCATGCATACGAAGAAAAGCAGCTAGCTAGCTGGCCAACCTTTGGGAGCGGAGCTTGAGAAAGAGTACATAGCTCTGCGTGTAGTGCAAATGCAGTCTGTACATGTACATGCTAAGCTAAGTGACAAACATTTTTGGGTGTCGGTTGCGCAGTGTGTTTTTTTTTCTTTCTACACTAACACAACTACAGACTGCGTAGAGGGTAAATTGTTTTGTAGTTTACTATACAGAGATACTAGATTACATGTGTGCACGCACGCTATTCATTGTCCTCGAAATGATGTCATAGTCTCGCTTTCAATTGCATTCCGTTGCAATGATTAAAATAAAAAAAACTCTCTTAGAAATGACTTTCCTTAAGTATTAGAAATGACTTTTCTTTTTACTTGTGTAACGGTTATCGATACACTTCGGTCACAGAAACCGGGATTTGAGAACTAAAGCCAGGACCATCGCGATTGGGTGGATTGTCAGAGCGACAAATAGTCGGAAAATCTGAAATGTAGCAGTTGCACTTTTTCATGTAGCACAATTGATGGTGTAAAAAGATGCCAATTGATTTCACCAAATAGTGTCTAAGGTTACCTGATAATTGAAAAAATTCTCAATAAATCTGAAAATCAATCTCAAGGAATTTGAAATACCAGTTGGAATTTCTTATATTTCAGTCTAGTTGCGACGATAGTCGGAAAATGTGCAGAAATAGCAGTTGGATTTTTCCATATCTCAGTCTAGTACGTAGCACATTTTATGATCTCAAAAAACCCCCCAAATATTGCACTAGATTGCATCTAAGGTATACCTAGTAGGTGAAAAATTTGTCGAAAAAAGGATGGAGACATCTACTCCCTTGCATCCCTCTCCCAGGGTTATATCATGCCGTCCTGTCACTTAATTATCATGCTTTCCCCCACGCTATCAAAATACTATATGACCTTTTTTTCTTTTCATCAAGCTGGCTATCATTTACATAGTTATCGGTACAAGAACTAGCTTTATCATACTTTGTTATACTATCATCGACGGTTGTAACAAACCAATAAAAAACTAATCGCCAGAGAGTAAAAATTGTTGCAAGTGTCTTAATTTACTGGAACTATAAATTTCTTGTGAAAAATGATTGCAATAAATGCAAAATATTGTACCAGATTTTGCCTAAGGTTACCTTGCAGTTACAGATTTCTAAAGAAAAAAATGAAGAAGTGTTATCTTTCGAAAGTAGGTTGTTGAATTCTCTGGACATGACATAACATAAATATTCTAGATAATAGCAATCCAATTTATCATAATTTCTCCCATATAATGTTTTCATCGTCAATTGAGAAATTGCAGGTATACAACATCCCTATTTCAAGGATGGGTATACATGCAGCTCAAGTTCCGAGAAATGCTGTTGGCCTGCCATTTGGAGGTTTTGATTTTCTTTTACGCTCTGGGCCAACCAGTGGTGGTGCTCGGGGTAGATGGTAACAGTAATCCAGCCAGATAGTAACAAACATAATAGACAAAGAATATCTGCCCCCCCCCCCCCGTCTCTAACGGGGCAAGTTCTCCAATGTGTTCAACCAAAAAGTATTTGCCAAGTACTCAAAGAAAAAATGACAGAGGATGAGTGGCTCATTATGATTCTTGTATCACCTCAAAACACTGACATGCATTACTACTTTTAATAGATTGGTCTTCCTTTTCACATGAATTTTTTAACTGCACACATGACATCCATATTTCAAGGCTGGGTATAGCTCAAGGACACCCAAGAAGTGCCTTTTCCTGACATTTTTTATTTTTGAAAAAAATTCGAAAATTTCCTTGTATGTTCTTCGCCGACAATTGTGGCGCCCCGGTTAGATAATACTGCAAGTTAGTAACAAACATAATTCGCACAAACAATATCTCCCCCCCCCCCCCATCCCCAATTTCTAGGCGCCAGTGCTCCAATGTGTTCGACAATATTTGCCAAGTACTCAAAGAAAAAAATAAAAGAGGATGCGTAGTTCATGATGATCCTTGTATCATCTCAAAACGCTGATATGTATCAACATTTTTAATAGATTGATTTTCCTTTTCAGTTGGTCTGAGTTGATGAAGATATGATAGGCCTGTCCATAGTTTCAAGGCTGGGCACATGTACACTCCGCGCCAATAAAGGGTGGCGCTCCAATTAGATAGTAATCCCGCTAGTTAGTAACATAATTCAGTCAAGCAATATTTGTTTCCCCTCAAGAATTCTATAGGCGCCGGTGCGTCTATGTTTTTAGCCCAAAATATTGCCAGGTACCCTCAAATAAAAAAAGAAGACGATGCGTGATTTATTATTCATTATTCTTGTATCATATCAGCCCATCTAATATGTTTTACCATGTTTCATAGATCGATTTTTCTTTTCACATGACTTAAGGAACTGAAGACATGACAACCCTATTTCAAGGCTGGATACATGCAGCTCAAATACATCCGGGAACTACAGTTCCTGACATGAGGGGGGGGGGGGAGGTGAGAAGCCAAACTTTTCTTGTACGCTCCGTGCCAACCTCTTAGATATTCTGCTTAGATAGCCCTGCCGTTATTCAGCCCCTGACTGGAACACACTATGTACCAAAATCACAGTGTCGTTTCGCCAGTGGTCTCTTTTCAAAGTTCCCAGCTTGAAGTATATTGTAATTGGAAGTTGGTCACAACGGGCAATATTCAGGAATGAAAAAACTTCATAAGTAAACACTAAGAAGACTGAAAAATTATAGAAAAATTTGGATTTTTCCTAATTGTTGAAAACGTATTTCAACAACATTCTCTGTTTTAGAAGATATCGAATTTTAAAGAAATACCTATTTCAAAGTTCTACATTGCACTAAATGATGGGAAACATGTCCCATCCAAGCTATTTATGAGAGTACATGGGACTTCAATTTCCACAACATTTTAGACGACCCAATCTACCATAAACTTCATCTATATTTTTATCCTCGTATCAATGATTTCAAGGTTAAATGTGACTAATGTCAAAAAGCGACGATAAGTAGGCCTATTTCAGTTAATAATTGGCAGCTATTACTTGAAATTTTTTAACCCCGAACGCTGGAAAATATTTTCTTGACCAGCGCTGTCTATCTTCAAACAGCAGTATCTTGAGATGTGAACAAGATAATGGTGCCGGGTTTGAAGGGTCTGTGGTAAAAAAAATCCTTCATCTCCAAATGGCACATATTGTTGAGCCAACGTTGGTAACCGTTGGCAAACCGTTGTGTTGGTTAACAAACATTGGCCCAACAATGGGCCAACGTGCGACCAAGCATTGACCAGTATACGTTGGCACAACGTTTGGCTAATGTAAGTTGGCCAGTGTACATTGGCACAACGGTGGGCCAACATACGTTACACAAACAACTGTTGGCAGTTAGGATTGATTCAACGTTGAGTCACTGTTAATGTAGGACAGCCAACGGTCGGTTGTAGGACAACCAACCGTTGAAGCCCATCAGGTATCCATGGTATTGCAGTGCTCGACGCTAAAACACTGCATGTGTGGATCGTTTACAGTTATTTCAGAAATTTGTTTAAATACAATTACTCTATGACTGTAGTTTGATCGCAATATGTTTCTGGTGCAGAGCTACCACACGAAGGCTCTAAAATGTTAGCATTTTTAATGATCTTACTAATGATTGCATTCAACTTAGGAATAAATGCAATGCCTCGATTTATATTGTGGGGAATTTTAATTCGCGAACTCGTCTGCTGAGCGATTCCATCGGCTTTGAAGACCGAGATAAACGCAATAGCTGGTCTGGACTCGGCCTGCACCAACAATTCAAAGGAAGAGCTGGAAGCTCCTGGAATTTCAACGAAAATACAATATGGACAAATGTGTTAACAGCAATGGACCCACTTCAGGTTAATTGATATCCAGTGTCGCGGTCTTGGTTTACATATTGCCAATGGTAGATGTGGTATAGCGATTACAAAAATGGTAGATTTACCTGTGATAAGTAAAGTACCTCAGCTTATGTACTTTGTTCTCCGAATTAATTCAAGTCGCAAATGTAGTATAAGATAATTTAATATCGGATAATCAAAGCCCAATTTGTGTGAAGTTCAGATGCGTACATTACCGCAAGCCAAACACAATGTGACAGAACTGCCTTATGTAAACTGACGAACGTATAGTAGAAAAGTTATAAAGAGGATTTTATGTGAAAATGAAAAGAGGGAAGATTTCAAGAATTATTAAAATACCACTAACGTTAGCCAGTTAAAATTAAAAGGACTGTGATTTTGTAGTCCTTGTCACTTGTCGACTGATACGTATCAGAAGTGTAGTACCGTAATAGTTTGTTATCGGCATACATCGTTTTTCTCATAGGCCTATGTACCAAGTGTTGATAGTGTCTTGTAAATAAACGTAGAAAGAAAACGTTCATCCAACCTCCTGGCTCAGTCCTCTTTCGTCGCTTTTGACAGCACTAAGAAAAAATATTTTGGTAATCTACATGGGTCGGCAACTTAGACAAATGCGAAGCTTGGACCCTATGCATTACCGGGAAGCTATTAACAGGTCAACCCCACGAAGTGTAACTTGCAACGTATGGTCCCAATAGGGTCGTTTGTTCATCACTTTGAAAGCCTCAGGTATTGCACGACCAGTTGGGATTGTTTATCGAATTATCGTTTGACCGTCGGATGTTGCCACAATTAAGAGGATACCAACAATCGAGGAGTTAAAGAAGCCCATAACAGAGGATGATGTTTTGCAGTCACTAAGCTCAAAGGTTACAGAACAATAAGACCCAAAGCCAGATATGATTTTAAACGAATTTCTTAAAGTGAATGGGTGTGCACTGGAAAACCAGAAAGATAAGATTATATTTGATCTTAACTTTTTTTATTTGTAAATGTACTTGCAAGGGTATACATGGACGGGCTATACGCCATCTTTCAATGAACAAAAGTGACAGGCACTGCTTTGAAAAAGCAACGGGACTATCATGAACACAGTAAGAAATATAAATAATATTTGAAAATTAACGGTTCTTATTATGAGCGCCTACATTTAGAATATGCAACAGTACAGGTTTCACTGATGATTCAAAAACATACTACTCAAGTAGTCCTTTTTGGTCGGTATCAGACATTGAAGTATTTGGTGAACGGAAGTGCTGTACTTACAAATTACCTTCAAACCGATCACAGATCGTTGCCACGTGAGTGATCCTGAGTTGTTTTGTCTACTGAATATTCAACACTAGTGTACTTTAGATTGGCTTGTTCAAAGCGGAAGCACACGGCTGAATTGAATGAAAACTGTCCGACCACTACATTTTCGTATTGTACACTTTTTGTGGTTATGCTTGAAGAATTTGAAATCAGATGGCACAAAGAACCACTCGGGACCTATTTATTTTCCCAAACTGTCTGAAAGGTGCCATTAAATGCCTTAGCAAACAGTTAGACATGAAATTTCAACGTTTTTAATTTTGCCTATGCACGCAATCACTCAGCAAAGCTCAAACCAGTTTTAATTCCTGGTTTCATAACAAAATCATTCAATACTGTCCTCTCAACAAGTATTGTTCCTATAAGCAGCACAATAGGGGGTATTTAGGCGATTTATAAAGGAAAAAGGTGCAAGGGAGGATCCTAACAATTACACGGAATTTCCCCTCGGAATTGCCTCGGACGGCTCTTCACTTCCATTCAAATCAGCGTACCAACTACATTCAATGTAGGTCTGACTGGCGATGAACAAGCAACTTTTAGAAGTATTTACTCAAACAGTGAGATCATCGTTTTGTTTATGCAATGTCATTGACCTCTGTCTTAGTAAAAAGGAAAGAATGTTCTGTGCTTTATTGAATTTGATACAACAAACAGACTTCGCCTGTGGTCTAAAGTAATTGCCAGTAATATAAATGGCAATAAATGTTATTCAGGCTATGTATGAAAATGCCCTGTCGTGTGTATTAAACGACGGTGCTACTTCATCTTGTTTTAATTGTAATATTGGTGTCACGGTAAGACAAAGGGAGAACCTTTCTCCAGTTCTTTTTAGTATTTTTATCAATGATTTCGACAGGCATTTAAGTCGGTCTTACAATGATCTAAATACCCGTTCCTCTTCTGTAAAGGACATATTAAGTACAGAAGATACTGAAGTTTTCTGGAAACTGTATACATTACTACATGCAGACGACACTATTGTTTTAGCTGAAAATGAGATGGAACTTCAGAATGCACTCGATGGGGTTAAATCGTACCGTAATATATGGAAACTGACTTTAAACATATTTAAAACAATAGTTGTTATATTCCCACGGGGTAAAATTAGATGTAAACCTAGTTTCACCCTCGGGGATTCTTCAGTTGAAGTTGCTGACGGAGGATTATTCTTATTTGGGTTATGCCTTTAATTATAACAAGAGATTTACAAAGGCTGTTAACAAACAGGTTAAAATCAAGCTCGACGTGCTCTTTACAGCTTAACAAGTAAATCTCACAATCTAAGACTACCAATGAGTGTACAACGTCAGCTCTTCGACCAACTGTTTCTTTCTATCCTGCTGTATGGGTGTAAGGTTTGGGAGTGTGACAATTACAGCAAAAATCAAGCTTTTCATGATAAAGTTTGCGAGCATACACCAACTTGTACAGCATATGGTGAGTTAGGACGCTATGACGTAATTAATTTATTAATTTATGACTTAATTAAATTAATTGACGTAACAATGGTTAATTTTTGGTGTAGAGTTCTCAATTAACATGAGTTTAAATTATCTCACATAATGTTTAAGTTCCTAAGGGCTCATTATGATCAAAATATACATTACTCTTCTCGGTTAAGTACAGTTAAAAATATTCTTGATAAAACAGTGTGACAAAAGCTTTAGAGAAATATATCAGCAAGAATGGCTCGATGAGGTAAATATGAATCCTCGTTGTAAAGTATATAGGATGTTTAAGACCAGTCTTGAATTTGAAAAGTGTCTGCATTATCCTCGACTCCCGAAATCGAAATTATCTTTGTAAGCGTTGTACAAATAACAATATTCCCGTCGTTTAAGGCAGGTATCACAACATTGCATTTAATGACCGAATCTGTGTAAGGTTAATAATTGCAAAGATGATGAATTCCATTATATTCTGAAATGTGAAGCATTTAAAAACGAAAGAAATTTGTTTGTCAAGCCCTATTTTAGAACAGAGCCCAGCTCTATAAAGATGCGTGACCTTTTCGAGCGAAATCTAAGTCCATAATTTGTATTTTATGTTTGTTTTGTAGCAAGATAATGAAAGCGTTTCCATAAATAATCGTATTTTCAACTCTGCATATAAATTGGTGCTGGTGCCAACTCTTATTTAATTCATGATCCTAAGGTACTAATAATGTAGAATTCTACACTCCTGTCTGTTATGCACTGTTAAAAATGTAAATTGTAAAATGTAAATTTACAGAAAATAAAATAAAGAAATACAAAATGAATACAGACATGTTCTGGTAATTAGTTTCCAGACAATTTCTGTAATTCTTATTTATTTCTTTGTTTTATTTTCTGTAAATTTACAGACATTTCTTTTACAGTGTGTATTTCTAATTCGACTGTCATCTGTGTATCTAATATTTTGGGCTTTTTTTTGGTTATGATTGTGATAATAGTCTCTTATAGAGGATGCATGGTAAATAAGCCGAAACTGTTGGACAGTTTACCACATTCCAACGCTGGCTCAATGTTACACAACCAACCACTGTTCATGCAGTGTACGAACTGTACGGTGAGCAGTGCACTGACCCAACGTAGTTGGGTCAACGTTAGACCAATGTAAGAGATACTTGTACATGATATTCATAATTGCCATCTGTGATTTTTTTTTTTGGGGGGGGCAAAATGTAATTAATAAGTAATTACAGATGGATTAAAAGACTATCAGGTTCGTTAATGGATCATATTGTTGATACAATCGGTATGAGTAAACATGTTTTATGTGAACATCGTTGATTCTGTTGGTAAATAAAGGAATTCTCCACTATAGCTTCTCATGTCTCTTAAATAGATACAAACATTACTGTAGGCAAGTCATCGTTCTCATTTTCAAGAGATACACGTAAATACCGAATATCACATTTATCAAACCTTCCCTTCTTAATATATGATACTTACAAGGATTTCATAATGTGACCCTGTTAACCTCAAATGACCTTTGATCCTTAACAAAGACAACAGAATTCTTGCATACTCAATGAGATACACCTATATACCAAACATGAGATCTGCCTAGCTTTCTTCCTTGAGATAGCGTGATTACGACGTTTTCACAATTTGACCTCTGTTGACCTAATACCTTTGGTATCCAACAAAGGTGATAGGAATCGGGTACCTTCTGTGGTACACCTACATACTTAATATAAGATCTGTTCAAGTTTCCGTTCTTGAGATATCGTGTCTACAATGTTTTCAAAATTTGACCCATCTTGACCTCAAATGACCTTTGACCTTCACCATAATCAATAGGCTTCTTTTACTCAATGTGGTACACCTATGGCTTCAATATTACATTTGTCTAAGCTTCCCTTCTTGAGGTATCTTGTTTACAAGGTTTTCAAAAATTGACCCATGTTGACCTCACATGACCTTTGACCTCCACCAAAATCGATAGGGTTCTTCTGTTCAACGTGGTACGCCTATGGACTAAATATGACACTTTTTTTTCAAGCTTCTCTTCTTGAGGTGTCGTGTTTGCAAGGTTTTCACTAGTTGACCACTGTTGACCCCAAATAATCTTTGACCTCCACCAAAAACAATAGGCTTCTTGTTCTTAATGTGGTTCATCTATGCACTAAATACGAGATCTGTCCAAGCTTCCCTTCTGATATCGTGTTTACAAGGTACACGTCACATATACACACATACACTGCCGCGTGATTACAAAATGAAGGTTACGATTTCATTACAACCAAAAAGGCAATTCCACACAATATTGCTTGGATGAAGAATAATTTTGTTGTACACCTGTGGTTTGGGGTCATGGATACTGTCAATGCAGGACCCATTCATGCAGGGCCCTAGGAACCTCATGGTCATCAAGCAGGCTTGGAGATCTGTAAAAAGTTGAATATAGCAGATAATTTATAAACGATGAAGGTAACCTTGGCAATACGTTGGACATATAAGACTCAATGTCAGATCAATACGTTGGCCCAATTTCCAGCCAACGAACACCCAACACCCAACGTAATTTGCCGACGTTGGCCCAACATATTTTTGCTATCTAGATCATTCATCATGATGGTCCTCTTAAATTCCCAGTTGACTATTTCCTTAATTGCTCTATTAATTCAACTTAGTAAATTCAAATTAATGATACCAACAGCCTGAATGTTTTGCAATGGATAAACCTCATATTTTTCCTAATATATTTTTGTAACAACAAAGTAAATAAATCCACTTTTTCCTCCAACTTTCAAAATGACCCCATGCATGTTTTTGGTACACTTGATGATGTATACCTTTGTCTGATCACTCGGATAGCCTGTCAAACTAAACTTTCAGTAATAGCTTAAAACTGATTGCATAAAGTCATAGTGAAATGGCAAAGCTCATAGGCAGGTTTATCAGCTTAGATACATCAAATATAGTGAGATTATCCTGTATATATGTGATTTGGAATGCAACGATTCTTGGACTCCAGTTGACTGCTGCAGGTGTGTTTGTATTTTTGTATTTCCAGTCAGAATATTCCTCGATTATGTTAAAATTGTATAATTATTTATTTACCTATTGATTTACTTGTATATGCTGTGGCCATTCGGCTTTCTTCAATAATAGTATTACTTCTTTATTTCTTTACATAAGTTTCACCTTTTCACTCCTTTAGCCTATGTTTATATCTTTATTTATTCATATATTCATTCTTAATTCTTTTTTCTTGGGGGAGAAGACGGAAAGGAAGCACCTAGCTGTTGGAAATGGGAGAAAAAAGTGTTTATCTTCTACCAATGAAAAGGTGGCTTGGGGCTTGACAACAAAGGTCACATGTTTGAAGCATTCTCATGTTTTCCTATACTGAAGTCAGATGAAATAAGCAGAACGCACAAATGCAAGATAAAAACAGTAAAGGATATGACATAAATTCTAACTGGAAATGCAAGAAAATAAAAGGGTATGTAAAAGTATGATGGATCTCCAACAATGGAATAATCTGATTCAAAAATTGGTTTGGATGTCTATAACTTCCAAACAGAAAATATTCTTGAGTTATAAGAAAAAAATTCGTTATTCTTTACTGTATCTACGACACAGTATAACGGCATGCCATAGTCGTTTGCTTATGACGTAACATCGTTGAAAAAGTTTCGTAAGATTATTGCATGATTTCTTGTAAACCTATTAGTAGAGAACACATCAAGTCAGCACTGGAAGCCCCAAGTTTCAATTTTTCAGTTTATTTTCTTCGACGTCAGGTGAAAGTTCACTGCCCTTGGTCAGTATCAAACATTTCAAAATGCCACGGGGAGGAAGAAGTCGGGGGAGGTCAGTTTCCCCTATCCGAAGGTGAGACATATTCAAGTTACTGTAGCCAATTGGTCGATCAAACTTAGCAGGAGGCCAAGAGACTTTGGTCACACTCGCACTGAAACTTGTCAGAAGCCTCCACTAACAAATTAGGCCTAAATGTGGCAGGTCAATAGACAAACAATGGCCTTCATTTTCCAAAAGTGATGAACTCAGTGATTTCATACTGTATGCCGTATTCAAACTAAAGAAAAAAGTGTCTTACTTTGCAGTAGTCCATGTATCCACGACTTACAGTAACACTACAGTAACACAGTTAGTCCCAGGCCTAACAGTACCACTATCACAGCCCACTAGTAGTTGCAGTTCAACTACTGAACTAGACCTAGGTTATATTATTATCCTACATACTGTAAAACAAAGATCCGACGTAGGCCACTCAAGATTGCGAACTGCTTTGGTTTTGTGTGTGCGCCATTGAAAGTGGAAATGTTTTTTTCAGTAGTGTGGAGTCTGCTGCCCTCCACAGTAAAGTGGGTATAGGCCTAGGCTATTGGAAAGTGGCTTTGGTTGTGACATTTGAAGCAATGAAGGCAACGCTGAGCCAAAGGGAGGTGCTGGGTTCGATTCCAAGCCCATCCGAAGTACCACAGTTTTTTTGTCCCAAGAGTAATGGAACTCTTCAAGGTTTTCACATCCGAAATGAGTATGATACTAAATTTGATTCAAAGTTGTTAATGGGACTAACCAGTTGACCCATCTTGTAACTGTGTACTTATTTCTCTTAAAAGCATTTTCATAATGTTGCTGAACATTATAAAGGTGTTACGCTGTATCACATAATGGAAAAGAGCTTTTCAATTTCATGAATAGTGTTAAGCCGACATAGTTATGTCGGAAATTGTGATAAGTCAAAGTTAATATCAGCCCGATACTGATACCGATAACAACAAAAACAAGAAAAAAAATTTCAGTTTGTTGTTATGTGTACTGCCACCTAATGTCAGGCCAAGCCTGTGCATGTAATGACATATCATAACACTACTGTATATCACAACCCTCAACCAAGTCATTCCTGTACAAATTCAAACCTTGAAAAAATAATAATTTCAGTCATTCTAAGCAATATTTAAACTTTCTATAACCACATGAACATTGTGACTTACCAGTAGTCAGCTGCTCATTTCCACTGACCATAAATTACATTCATGAGCACTAGGGCTGTGAGCGATTAGAGATTAATTGCCGATTAATCCCCAGCCAACTAAACGTTTAGTAAAAGGTCACATGAGATAAATCGCCTTTCATGCTTTTCATCTAAATTCATTAAAAAAAATGAAAAGGCTAAATAAAAAAAAGCAAGCTATGCCCTAGTTAATTCAATGAGGTACTGTAGCCTAACAATGATATTTACAAATATCCGCCTTTGCTTAGGTAAGTGCTCTACGAAACTTATGGTTCTATGCTAATGTCTCTGTAAATGCTCGTAAGTCGTAACAATGCATGATCGCCATTGTTAAGTTTTGTAACATTAGGCTAATCTTTACGCGTATGATAGCCTACACAAAAATTGACAATACAGTCAAGTTTACAGTACGCCTAGGCTAGCCCATACTTCGTGAACGATCCCTGCTTAAAAAACCAAGCCTTAATAAACTTTATTTAGCTACTGATGCAACTAAGAGCACAAACTATATCTGTATAAACCTTCATTTGAAGCAAATTTATAAGGAATAATTAACTCTTCATTCTTCGTTACTTAAATAAAAATTAAAACGTTAACGTTATCAGCAGCGAAGTGATCAAGCGATTGCGCAATACTACGGATTCTGAAGTAATCACAGCGATATTTTTTTTCTGCAGTACAAGGAAGCACATATATCAGTACACTATCAGCTATGCAGAAAAACATTGCGCAGTGAATTCACCACTTAAGGACCACAATGGAACGCGACAAGTTGGGCGTGCTTGGGTAGTCCACATATGCGATTAATCGCCGATTAATCGCAAAACGATGCGATTAAACGTTTAATACATTAATCGCAAAGTCTCAGCCCTAATGATCACCAAGGTGGTTTGGCTATTCACTATGCATCTCACTATGTTATGATATATTGGTTATGATTATTGTAAAACTTTGGACAGTGTCGCTTGGTCTTTAATATTTTTTATGAGACACTTTTGTACATTTTCGCATGTAGTTTGGTTTGCGTGACACGTGTCACATTTTGTGGAGCGTTTCAATTTTGAAGCAATATCAATGAACTTTTGTCACACAGAAGTGGTTTTCATCTTTATGCAGCACTGTATAGCAAATGATTCCATAGTGCCTTGCATTTTCCGATCCACGCTAAGGAATCTCTGGTTTATAGACCAGTCTGAAGCCAGCACAGGATTCCAGCATGTTCCTTCAGCACAGGATTCGCTCAATATAGTATTCAGCACAGGATTCGCTCAGCTCTCTCGTGCTGGCAAAGCCTGTGCTGGAATTCTGTGCTATCCTCAAACTGGACAGGGAAGCATTTGGTACTGTTTATTACTGTCTACACTTAAGACTACAAGCAGTTTTTGACTGTCTAATGTTCAACCAACTGCCACTCTGTGTGTACAGAAATGATGAAATGCTTGCTATTGGTTGCCATTGTGGGTGACGATCACTTTGCTGATACTGATATCTTTTTGATAACACCATTATCGGCTGATACCGATTCTGCTCACCGATAATTGGCTCAACACTATTTCATGAATTAGCATATACGGGTATATTGATTCAGTTTGAGTAACTGCATGGATTGGTAGTCACCCAATATGAAATCTATGTATGTATGTAATCCTTTGGCTCCCTTTACAGTTATGTGGTCACTTTGTTGTACAGTAACTGCCTTTCAAGGCCTGAATTATCAATTGCTTTAAATGCTTTGCTGTCAATATTGAGTTTATGTTAAGAAATCCAACAGGAAAATATTACAAGTTTGCCTTTGCAGACTTTGGTGTCAGAACTTTTTATTCCTTTCTGAGATCTATTACCACAGTTTTCAATGTGGTTTACATTCTTTTGTTCTGTCTTTCATTTTGATATGGTCCCGTTCCTTTTCTCTTGGTTGCATTTGTTTAAATGTGATCAGTGTGTTTAGAAAGAAAAAGAAGATATTGGCAAGGAATCACAAAGTCCTTTCTGGTTGTTTATGAAGAACAATCCTAAGTGTCTTTTTAAAAAAAAATGTGTAGGTTATTTTAATAGAATCTTTGGAATACTGTGCTTTTTTTTAAATTATGAACAAATGACAATAGTAACATACAGGAACAACGGTTGATTGCTTCACACACAAAAAAATCCTTGTTAAAATTGAAAGTTTACTGGTGTGTCTTGAGAATAGATGTAGTGTCGAATTGCAGAATCATTGGCTCTTGTTGCAGAATATCCCAGGTTGTGAGGGGCTCTGAAAGAACCAAAAATGTTCTGAAAAAGTGCCAAACAAACTTTTGCAGAAATATGTGCAGGTTCTAAACAATAGGACAAATTTGAACCTTTCATTATTCCAAGTCAAACTTTGTTTCTGGGAATTTATATAAAGGCATAAGATAAGGGAGAAAGTAGTAATTTAAATAGTACTTTCTTGGATTGTGAGAAATGCATTTTTACCCTTAATACCGTAGTTGCTGTTGTGGTGACCATAAGCTTATACTGTACAGTAGGTGTCACTAAGGGTAAACAATTTTAATCAAATGCTGGCAGGTGCTCGCCATCACTATAAGATTGATTATTTGGGTAAAGCTGACATAAAGAAGTGTGTGCTATACTGAGGATAGCAGTAAAAAAAAATTGAGTTACTAACAGAAGACGCTACTGTAAGTTATAAAGAGAAAAAGGATTTAAGCATTTGAGCATATGGTGTCGCCTTCTTCCATAATTTATCTGCTCTATATGCTGTGCTACTTCAAATATCTTTTGAAATAGCTTAAATAAGTCAGACATGTTCCTTGCCTGGAGGTGCCCTTTAAAACCTGTAATTTTTGCAGTAAATACCTTGATGGCCACTTGGCCACTCTCCCCTTTCCAGCTTAGATGTCATCCAGAGGCCAAGAGGGAATGGTGCTTGTTGGGATAGGAGATGTAATGACCCATTAAACTCACACAGCTAATCGCCCTTAGAAGATACTACTTCAAAAAATACGAAGAATTGGTAAAACCATGCTCAGTGATAAATTGCTGGCTAGCAACACGAAAATGTATGTTTTAAGTTACAAGTGCAATGTACTGCATACTGTCTTTACAATATTACCAAGTAGTGTTTTGTCAGTTTGAAATTGTGTTAGAATTTTGCACCTCTCCGTGTACACATATTAAAATTATAAAAAACTTTTGTTATGTAGGCCTATTGGAGTGCCTTGATGGAAAAAGTACAATTTCAACTTCAGATGTAAACTAGAGATTACAGGGAAACCAAATCTCCAATTAACCATATAATTTGAATTTGCCCTATTGACTTGTTTTGTTGTCGTACCAAAGGTATGTTTCGTGTACATGTTTTTACAGCATGTAAAACAACTTTCCCGGTGGATAGTGATTAGGCAAAGGTTAAACAACTACAGGCCTATAATTGGTGTAATCTGTACATGTTTTCTTTATGTTGCATCAGGGCTCCAGCACCAAGGACAACTGCTGTTGCACCACAAAGACAGACAGCGCCAGCTCCAATGCCCCAGCAACCAGTGGCGATGGGCCAGCCGAGACCAGGTCTGATGGGTCAAATGGCCGCTACTGCTGGTGGTGTCGCCATTGGTTCAGCAGTGGTAAGTATAGAGGCTACCTCAAGCTGTCCTGTCTGCTGCATGTGCAACAAAACTCTTTGCAACTACACATGATAGCCGCACATTGAACAGACAAGACTCAGTTCAATGACTTATAATACCTCTCTATCCTCACTCTACATGGGAGCAACCATTTTGCAGTCCCATGCGGTCACTTGATTTCCAAAATGGGTCCTTAATTATTGGATATGAAACACCAGTCTCATCACAGATGGGTCATTGACCCGGACACACGGTCCCGGTGCGACTCAAATGCAACAACTTAAATCTTTGCCATGGATATCAAGCATGTTTGAATTGTCCAATTTCTGTTAAACTCCCTGAGTCTTTTGCAAGTGAGTCGGGTCATTAGCAAATTTTGCTGCATGCTGCTCTGATGCGATTTAAACCCGACGGTCTGTCGCAAGGTGTTTTGTTGCGTCGTAGTCAGTAAGGACAGTGTGTGGTAGCCTGTATTTGTTGAACATCCCACTTGCATTATCTACATAGCCATCGTATTTTCTATTTATGGCTTACGTCAGAAGTGTAATCTATGCAGTCAAGGATTATGGGTTTATGTGTGTGTGCATATGCATATGTGTGTTGTGTGTGCATGCATGTGGAGGTGTGTGTTACGAGACACCACAGAAAGCATCTCTACGCAAGATGTCAACATGTGATGTCAGAAACTCTCATGTTTAGCCAGTGGCATTCCAAAATGAGTACAGTAATTACATAATTTTGTTTATTGAAGAGCATTAGTAAATTAAGGCAGCAAAGATCATATTGTTAAAGCCTGGTAATCACAGCGTTTTGACAACTGAAAAAGGGCTCTCTTTGTTAATTGGCTGCACCATGACACTGTTGTATCATGTGTATGAAAGTCAAAGTCAGCTGACATGAGCGGAATCCAAAATAACTAAAAGTGATGAATTAATTTTTCTGAACCTAAAGATCAAGACAATTTATTTTCATTGCACATACTGTAAGCATAATTTAATGTACTTTATAGACACTTCGTAAATGGTCAAAGGTCGGAAGGGCTGAATAATACTGTAAATACTGTACCTTTTTTTTAAGTGAAGATACAGTATATTAGTGCAGCAGGTCATGTGTATATCAGTTATGTGTGAACAGTTTAATCATTTCACGATTCTAATGTATTTTAATATCTTTTTTTTTTGTGCTAGCCCGGTGGGATGTTAATTTTTAATCAACATTGGCAAATTTCCTCTCATTTTGTATGGTTTTGTCCCTTCATTGTGTACTGACCATTTTGTTTTGTGACATGGAAAGTCACCTCATGTAGGGTCTGGTTTAATGCTGTAACATTTATGTTCAGTTGAGCTTTTTCTCTTGATTTTGTGTATTTTCAGTGTGAAATGACTAAATTAGACAGTGTGAGACACAGCATACCCAAGGAAACTTCCCTCATGCAAAACAAGGAGTTGTTTTCAAAGTTGTTTTCCCAGCTGTGAACCAACAATTTTATAATAACATGTTCACCAAAATAGATTGAGCATTGAGGAAATGGAGGCAAAGACTTTTTATTTAAAATAAATAAAACTAAATTGTCTGATGACCATATCCGTTTCAATCCAGAGTTCTTTTTTGCAATATAATCCTGATTCCAAGGAACTGCAAAGAAACCATGGTGCATGTGGCATTTCTGCTTTTCAAATCTTTCACTTTTTGTTGTTTTTACTCCCAGGGTCATGTGGTTGGGTCAGCGATTACTGGAGGGGGGCATTCTGGCCAGCCTGATGTCACTTACCAAGAACCAGCCCCACTAGGAGGCCAGCAGCAACAACAACAACAATATCAGAGTCCTTGTCAATATCAATTAGAGCAGTTTCTCCACTGTACACAAAACCAGACGGACATTGCCCTGTGCCAGGGATTCAGTGATGCCCTTAAAGAATGTAAACTTTCATATGGTGAGTAAGATGTAAGATATTGACAGCACGAGTAACTATTGTCCACAATAAAGATTACCCAGTATCATAAATGAATTCTACTGGTGTCAATAAAATGACCTAGTAGACTGGATTTGGTGTTTCACTTGCCCAGCATTCCTGCATTGTCATACTATAATGTGCTCTCCTGTCTGTCTCATTGAAAAGCAAATGATGCATGTACTTTGTGAAAGGCCAGTATGCACATGTATTGGATTTATTTGAAAATGGTGAAAACTGTTAAAATTGGATTTATGTGAGAAAGTCAAGTTGTCAAATCTAGGCCTTTTGTTCTGTCAAAACAAAGCCTTTGCTTTCCCCATGCTTAGCTAGCTAGTGGTTTTCTGGCAAGTTGAGGTAGTGCAGTCATTTTGGTGTGTTCAGGGCAGTGGTAATCATTTGCTAGGATATTTGGTGGTCTTGTGGCAAATTTGCATCAAGTTAATTGTGGCAAAGACCAAGTATGGTAATGGTTCAGAAAGTTCTGTAAATCATTTATTTTCTGGTTGATGACAGTCCGCAGTCATGCCTTTGCAAGGATGAGTTCTTATTTAGACAAAACTACAAACCAAAGCAATGAAGGCTCAGCACACTGAAGATTACAGCCTAATGTTCATGCCCACAGTGAAATATATTTTTCAATAGCATTTTGGTCCTGTACGTAAATACTGGTGTCAGGATCATTAATATTTTGTAACGGGTGACAAAAATTGTAGTTGTTGGTCGTGAAAAAGAAGTACAAGTTGTACATTCATGATCAAGGGGTGACTGCAGGCTTCATGTCAGCAAGGATGACATTTTCTGGCAGTTTGCTCTTATGACTTACGTAATTGCACTTACATCTTTTGCTCTTCTCCACAGGTCTCCAATGATGGAAGTCACATAAAAGTTCGAGTCTGTTTGCTGTGATACACCAGAGGAAAAGGTGACTTAAAACTACTTTCTGATGAGGGAAGTCAAATCCATAGCACCGTTGCGGTGGTGTTACTGCCATTGGATAGTCACACCGTATAGAGAGGGCGCATTATCTTGACTGAAAATTCACATTTTGTCCTTTTATTATGATTGTGACATATGTTGTCTTAAAGTCCTTGTGATCTACAAATACCTCAAGATGTCAATGCCAGAATGTGGAAAAGATGGACTGTAAAAATAAATAATATATGGAAAAGACAGAAATATGAAAGTTGATGTTGTTTATTTGTACTGTTTATTAAAAAAATCCCCAAGCTGGAGACCACAAATTTGTCTTCTACCACACAATGAGGTGACAAGCAAATCAGAAAATTGTAATAGTGAATGTTGACAACAAGCAAAGCTAGGCTATTAACTTGATAAAAAATGTCTGCTCTTGCAAATCTACCGCAGCATGTTCCATTGTCATCTAAGGGTATGAATTTACAGGGGAATTCCAGGCAAGGAAACGTCTTGTGCCATTTCCAATAATTTTCACATTCTTGATGTTTTGAAATGAACTTCTAATAGGCAACACTATGCGTTCAATTTTTCCTCCCCCCAACAGTGTTTCTAACACTACATATATATGGAGTTGTGGCCATTATTATGTAATTGACCGAGATCTCTGTGATTTGTAGTAAAGATAGCACTTGTTTTCCCTATCTTCGAGCTACTGTTCATACCGCCCTGAGCTGTACAATGTGGCCTTTTGATGAGAAATTCCTCTTCTTATTGATCGATTTTACCTTGTGATACATGGCCACACTGAATACACAGTGTGTTGTGCACTAATCATATAGGACAATCAGACTGGCGGTGGTCTATCAGAGACGGGCGTCGACTACCTCACGAGTCACAAAGATCACAGTAAATTACATACTGAAAACTGTGCACGCAACATCTCCTGCTAGGAATGGTGGATACTCTTCATTCTTGGTATGTAGGTTTGCCACATTGAGGGAAAGAACCTTATTGTTTTTGTAGAGGTCAAAGGTCATCTGGGGTCACCAGAGGTCAAATACTGAAAACATTGTGCACACGATGATTCCAGATAGAAAAGATGAATACTGTACATACTTGGTCTATAGGCTTGTCATGTTGACAGGAAGAACCACATTGTTTCTGGTGGAGGTCAAAGGTCATCTGGAGTCACCAGAGGTCAAATAATGAAAACCTTGCCTGCAATATCTCCAGTTAGAAATGATGGATACTCTTCATACTTACTAGGTTTGTAATATTGAGAGGAAAAACCCCATTGTTTTTGGTGGTGGTCAACGGTCATCAGAGGTCAAATACTGGAAACTTTATGCATGTGTTATTTCCAGATATGAATCATGTATACTCTTCATACCTGGTATGTTGGTTTGAGATATTGAGAGGATGAAGCTTATTTTGTGGAGGTCAAAAGTCATCTGTAGTCAACAAGAGTCAAATTGCGAAAAATTTATAAACACAATATCTCATGAAGGGAAGCTAGTACAAATCTCATATTTGATAAGTAGGTGTACCACATTAAGTGGAAAGACCCTATTAATTTTGATGGAGGTCAAAGGCTATTTGAGGTCAACTGGAGTCAAATGAAGAAAACATTGTAAACACAGTATCTCAAGAAAGAAAACTTGAACAGATCTCATTTAATATGTAGGTGTACCTCAGACTAAAAGAATCCTAGTGTTTTTAGTGAAGGTCAAAGGCCATTTGGGGTCAACATGGGTTTTAAGTGTGAAAACCTCTTAACACTATCTGGAAAAAGGAAGCTTCAACAAATCTCATATTTGTTTTGTTGGTGTAACACATTAAGCACAAGAGACCTATTGATTTTGGTGGAGGTCAAAGGTCACTTGAGGTCACCAGGGATCAAATTGTGAAACAATGTGAACACGATGTATCAAGAAGGGAAGTTTGGACAATGGACAGATCTCATATTTAGTTTATAGGTGTATCTCATAAATATACAAGAATTCTGTTGCATTTGGTGTGGGTTAAGGGTCATTTGAGGTTTCTTCTTGATGTTCATTTGAAATTCTTGTAAACATATCTCAAGGAGGGAAGTTTTTACACATGTCATATTCAGTATGTAGGTGTATCTTATTGAGTACAAGAACCTTTTAGTTTCCAGTGGAGGCTGAAGGTCATAAAGTGAGGTCAACAAGGGTAAAATTGCAAAAACCTTTTAGACATGATCTCAAAGAAGGAACCTTGTATAGATCTCATAATTCATATAAAGCATATGTAGCTAAGGACACATCCAAGTGCATAATGTTAGGCTTGGGAAAAAAATGCTCATAATTGGATCATAAAATTTACATTGCATTTGTGCATTCCGGTTTATTCCTTTTAGCTAGGCAGAATATCAACAATTTTACATTTAATAGTTCAGTGAACATTGCCTTCAGGGCATTGGTTTAGAGAAACAAAATGTCACTTTGACATCTGCTTTTATACTATAGATACTAATTTCAATACTGTGCTTTTCCTGGGGGCTTTACAATGTAATTTTATTGAGTACATTTGAATATGCAACACATTAATGACCAAGAATGATAGTTGTCACTTTAGAATGGTGATAAAATAATGATATCAACCTCTGGAAACATGTTCCCCCTTTCCTAAATTTTCCCTTTATGATGCTTAAAGGTCGTGTGACATGTACATAGAAAATAGCTGGTCTCCATTCAGAAGTTGCTGGGTAAAAAAAAAATGAGTGAAAATTCGTTGGAATTTTGCTCATATTTATTCCCATTTTTGAGATATGACTCTAAAGTCTGATGAATATACATAATAGATGACATGGCGTATTGCTCAGTCAGTGTTGTTTATGTTAACCCTTTATCATCTCTTACTTACTGGGTTTCACTTTGGTGAATAATGCCAGTGCTTTTGAAGAAGAAAATACATGCTTCCAAAATGAAACCCTCTGGCCATAGTAAACTGTCAATTGTCCTTGAAATATAGTTTACGTAAACAAAGGATAACATGAGACATATCGTAGGAGTACATCTCTTAATGTCACAAATTTGCATATTTATTCAATGTTTATTCATGATGCAGGTGTGAAACAGGAATTTGCCTGCAATGTTGTCAGTATTTGATTGGATTTTGAAGGAATTTGTGTTTTTTTTTCAAATAATAACATATATAAATAGTAATATCTCCCAAACTTATAAGGGTGGTTCTGCATAAACACAATAATAGACCCCAAGTTTGGCAATATTTCCAAACTTATTCAACCTCAAATGTTTTGGGTGAGGTATATCAACGTGATATGATAGGCATGAAAATATGTGATTATAGGCTTACTGCCTATCAACAACAAAGTGATGGTTTTCCTGACTTTGTGGAACATTTTATGTGTAATAGAAGTCAATTAGTATTTTATACATATTCAGAGACCAGTGTAAGGACAAGGTGCCACTTGAGGCAATCAAATCACATCTAAGCAATATCTTTTAGTTTGTCCTCCACATCATCAGGTTGGATTGTCATGATTTTGCTTCTTCATTGAAGTTGTTGCAATGTTTGACCTGAGACTAAAACATGGATGGGAGTCATCACAGCTTCAGGTAAAATGTCGAAACGAGAACAAGAGAGATAAAAAATCGGACCATCCTCACTATCTCACATATAGCTTCCATGTGTAAGTACTGAAAAATGACCTTCACTAACTCGCTGGTTCAGCATTGACTACCACTTTGATTAAGCGCTGTCATCTATCCTCTGAGTGAGAAAAATGCTGATGGAATCCATAAGATAAACTTGGCTTTAAAAAAGAAATGAAGTGCCGACAAATCATGTTTCAACTTCACAACTAAGATGTTAACCTGTGTATGAGAAACTGTCTGAACCATAAACTGTGAACTAAATTCTTCCTGGGCAGTCTTTCACTGACCAGGACTCTCAGCAGGTCTGACCACTTCTTTCATCACTGTGAGTTCCTTGAGCATCGGCACCTCCGTTCAAAGATGTCTTCGTCCTGTGCGACTAACTGTGCCTCATCACAGGGCACAGAACCAACAGCTACGACGCCAGGGAATTGGTCAAAGGAATATCATCTTCCAGATTTTGCAAACGTGGATTTTCAAGCCACTTTGTCTTCACCGTCTTCTTCGTGTGCAGCTTCCATCTCTTCTCCCTCCTGTTCATCCCCATCAGCACCCTCCTCTTCACCTTCCTCTTCTGGCTCTCCTGGAAGGCATCTCGCAATTACATCCAATAAATTGTCAATTTCTTCTTCAGACAATCTCTCTTCACTCTCTTCTATCATCTATAAATGACAGAACAATCAAATCACAAAAAAAGAGAAAAAATTGTAAAACCAGAATGCAGAAATGCATTGTGGTTTCCATGATCTATTTAAGAGAAATTTTTTTCTGAATCTGATATAATAGCATTAGTATGTGTCACATTTGTCACATTTTCACAATTTGACCCCTGTTGACCCCAATGACCTTTGACCTTCACAAAAAACAATAGGGTTCCTCTACTCAACATGGTGCAACTACGTACAAAACATGAGATCTCTACAAGCTTCCTTTCTTGAGATATCGTGTTTTCAAGGTTTTCACAACTTGACCCCTGTTGATCCCAAATGACCTTTGATCTCCACCAAAAACAATAGGGTTCTTCTTCTCAATATGGTACACCTACACACTACATATGAGATCTGTCCAAGCTTCCTTTCGTGAAATATCATGTTTACAAGGTTTTCACAATTTGACCCATTAACCCCAAATGACCTTTGACCTCCAACAAAAACAACAGGGTTTTTCCTTATAATGTGGTACACCTACAGACTAAATATGAGATTTGTCCAAGCTCCCCTTCTTGAGATATCGTGTTTACCAGGTTTTCACATTTTGACCCCTGTTGACCCCTGTTGACCCCCAAATGACCTTTGACCTCCACCAAAAACAATAGGGTTCTTCTTCTCAATATGGTACACCTACATACCAAATATGAGATCTGTCCAAGCAGGGAGCTGTTATTTAGATGGAGGCAGTACGCTTTGAAGTGAGGTTAGTGCCGCCAAGGTCACGCCGTAATCTGTTCTTTGTATAGTAAGTGAAATTTCCAAGGACTTACACTGGATTAGGAGATGAACACAATGACAGCTCTGTCGTCTGCTACGGCAACAGAACTTCACTTTGACTTTCTCTACTGCAACAACATTGCCAGTCGTCACTGAAATAAATGCCTTTTTCGGCCTTTCAACCCTCTGCGACGTGTATGACCATGCAATATTTGGTTTGTTTATCAAACCATAAAAAAGAATCGATATCTCGCCATTTCTGGAAACTTGAGGAAACTTCTCGGCTATTTGTCAAAAATATAGACTTTTGCCTCTGTAGCTCATTTGCATGCGCTAAATTCTATAGGAACGGGCTAAAGGTAATCATTCATATCAATTAAACAGTCGTTTCGAGTTGCGTGCCATCTGCTCTTTAAGGATTGGCGGTACAAACCTACATATCAAAGCATTGTTCGGAGCGATCTTCTTGTTCAAGAATAAGCTGACTTTAATGACGGTGCTAGGTAAATTGTATTGAACTGCTAACGTCCAATAAAGGAAAGAAATACCTTTGAGCTAATTGCACAGCTTATCATCACTCAATTGGGGGGATCTTAAAGTATTAGCATTAAGTTAATTTTCCGTACTCTCTTCATCTAAATAACAGCTCCCTGGTCCAAGCTTCCCTTCTTGAGATATCGTGTTTACAAGGTAGGGCATCACAGACATACATACACACACACACACACATGCACATACACACACACACATACATACACACATATGCATGATTACAAAGGTTACGATTATCATCGAAACCAAAAAGAAAAGCAGCATTACAACACCTTCTTATTGTCTCATTGTCCACCCTAAGGACTTCTGATAATATCAGATTCTAAAGATGGTAGTGATCTGAACAAGGGGTTTTCACGAAGGCACCATGCCCCTCATATAACCAGAATGCACAAATGCATTGCATTCTTTGATGATGCATTTATGAGTATTATTTTTCCTGTATCTGAAATCATAACATGAGGATTTGTCATGAACTTTTTCTCTACAGTATTAGATGAACAATAATGAACCACGTCGCCAATTTAGATGTAACAACCACTATACACACAATGACATCTGTTGACCTAAGCTGATGACTGATGGGCAGTAATGCACAAATATGCACACTTGTACATAAGTCCAGAGCTTTCTGACTGGAGATTCCATGTGTACATATGGTTGTAAGGCTATTTTTCCAACCTCTCAGACTGACTTGATAAACATGCAGAGCTTGAAAGAATAAATGGAGACGGTACAAGTTTTTCAAACTTCTTCCTCGAACGAACTTTATTTTTCAAGGATACTAATTTCAGCATTTATACAGAGCTTAATGGAGAACTAAATATTCACTACAGTTAAGCAGAAAGTAACAGTTCAATCAACTATCACATTTAAAGATGTCATTTTCAGAATCCTGAAACTAGCTGATAATGATGGAATGGACAAAACCTTTGACCCTCATGAAATGGATAACAGATTATCAACAGCACACGACTTAGGACAGCAAACAGACTGAGGAAACTAAGATCAGTGCAAAGAGGAAAAGCTACTTACGAGTTGAATTTCGACGGCCGTTGTTGGACAGTGATTTAGAAGCTGTAGTTTCTCCGCCCTGGAGACAAAATGTGATGAAACCATCATGAAATTGAAAAGGTGTGCAATTACTCATTTGTCTATTCAGCATCACCACTAAGCAGTGTATTCTGGAGATCTATGCATGTAAGCAATGCAAAAATGATACATACATACTGCACTCAAGAGAAATCAGACTCAAATATGATTGGATGCTTACAGATGCTGAGTCTGCATACTTGGACCCATTTTCAGACCATAGGAGTCCAGGATATACTAGGCAAGTTATGTAACAAATCTAAGGTACAGTACTACGATTAGGGAATGGGGATGAACGTTTGCTCACTCGTGGATGATTCAGAATATTGCTGATTAACAGATCAGTGAAATTCAAGAGTTGAAATTGCCTTGTCATTGATTGACTGATTTGTTTCCCAATTACCTCACTGAGGATAATGTCTCCTTTTGTGACGGTCAGTTAACTATTGAGGAGTGCAGAGCCCCCCTATTCTCTTTTAATGACAACAAAAGCCCTGGTAGTGATGGCTTAATGTCTGAGTTCTACGTATTCTTTTGGCCCGATGTTGCCACTTTAGTTGTAAACTCTCTGAATTTTGCCTTTACTTCAGGTAATTCATTTCACCAGCAGGCACATAGTATTATTACTCTTAAAGCCAGATAAAGATCATAAATTTGTTAAAAATTTTCGTCAAATGAGCCCTTTAAATGTAGACTAAACAATTTGTTCAAGAGCCTTAGCTTCACGGATCAAGCATGTTGTAAGTAAATTAATTGACCCAAATCAGACAGGTTTTATCAAAGGCAGATTTATTGGCAAAAATATTCATTGTATTTTAGACGTAATCGATTATTGTGATGTGAAGTCTATTCCCGGGCTGATGGTATTTGTTGACTTTCAAAAAGCATCTGATAAATTAGAGAGGGATTTTGCACTTAAAACTCTTCGCTTTTTAAATTTCAATGATGACTTCATACGCTGGGTTCATACTTTTTACACTAACTCATCTGCATGTGTTTGTAATAATGGATACTCATCTCGTTATTTTCCAATTTCCAGAGACGTGAGACAAGGATGTCCCTTTAATCCGTACATTTTCATCTTTTGTGCTGAAATTTTTACCTCAAAAGTCATAAACAGTAACAACATTACAGGTATAAGACTGGATTATATTGAAATGCATATGGTTCAATATGCGCTGATGATACAACTCTTTTCCTAGACAGTGGTGAAAATAAGTTAATTGAAATGTGCAGAATCTCTCAGATTCTTGAACGTAGTTCGGGCTTAACTGTTAATTTCGATAGAACTTGTGTGTTTCCCCTAGGGTCTTTATAAGAATAGAAAAACCTGTTTCAAGGATAATTATTTGTTCAAATGGACCACGGGTCCAATTACTTTTCTTGGAATAAATATCAAGAGAGGTGACGATAACTTATTTCGCCTTTATTTCATTCCACAGCTTTCACGGCTAAAACCTTTTTTTAATTTGTGGTCACAGCATGACCTCACTCCGCTTGATAGGATTACTTTGATTAAAACATTCACTTTTTCTCAGCTGGTATATCTCTTTCAGGTTTTAGCAAGCCCACCTATTCATTTTGTCAAAAATTTAGAGTCCATTCTGGCCAAGTTTATTTGATCCAGGAGGCCTGACAAAGTTTGAAGTAGTACAATGATAAATCCTACAAAGGAGGGGGGGGGGGGGATTAAACGTTATGCATATAAGTACTTTTATTCATAGTTTAAAGTGTATGTAGGTTAAACAATATGATGATGAAAGCGATACCCATTGGGTTAAGTTTTTTTACTATAACTTAAAATGATACGGTGGTTCCATTTTGTTCAGGTGTAAATATAAGAATTTGAAAGTAGTAACTGATAATGCTTCTTTTATTGATGACATTTGCCATGCATGGGCTATTTGTAACTATAACCTCCCATTATCAAATTTTAAAGAACATATTTTGTGGAACAATTCTGATATAAATACTGAAGATTCTGTAGTTCTATGCAAACAGTTCTATGATAAGGGAATTGTTTTCATTAAGGATCTTGGACACAATGTTCCATTTGATGGACCATTTGAGGTGTTCAGGAATTTTTGGTCCAAGGTCCCATGTGGGCCCTTTGGCCCATTTTATGAAATTCTACAAAATGCTTCTCCTCCCACAGATTATATTGTACAATGTTGATGGTTTGTCACAATGATGTTCAGTTATTGATCCCTTCAGGGTATTGAGGAATTGGTAGTCCAAGACCCCCATGTGGGCCCAATGGCCCATCATATGAAATTCTGTTTGAAGTGTTGCTTCTCACACATGTGTCCATTGGTTTATATTTAACTTGGACACAATAATCCTTGGGTGGTAGTTCATGTGGGGTGTACAAAAAAGTTTCAGTCTAAGGTCCCATGTGGACCCTATGGTCCATTTTAGGAAATTCTACAAAGTTGTTCTTCTCCTACATATTCTCTTGTGCAATGTTGATGGTTTGTCATAATAATACTCTGCTAGTGGTTATCTTAGGGTGTTCATGAATTTGTAGTTTATGGCCCCATGAGGACCATATGGCCCATTTTAGGGAATTCTGCAAATTGCTTCTCCTTCTCCCATTAAAGTGCCCCTTTAAACTGTCATTCACATCTCAAATATCCCTATTGTGCATGAATGATAATTGAGTAATTGGACAGTGCCATTTGGTATGCTAACTGAAACTCTGTATTGCCCTCAGGTATGTTGACCAGTGTATGGACTTAAAGGGGCACTGTGAGTGGTTTCATGAACTTCAGTTAGTCTTCACAAACATACATCACTTTTATGTCAAGTTTCTAGTGACTGATCAATTTCCAACTAAGAGGGCCCCATTATTAGTCACATGTAAATGACCACTAATGAGTGAGTAGCTAATGATTTAAATTGGTTCTGGAAAACTCTTGACCATTCACTTTCCCACACTAGTACCAATTCGTACACCCACAGCCAGTACAAACCAATAAAAAAAAATAGTAAAAATTGACAGATGTCATAATTATTGGATGTCAATAGTGATGCTGATTGTAAGCATTGTTATTTGGTAGTACCCATTAAAATTTTTACAACTTTATTTTATTGACAAAGATCAAACTTCTGCACTGTTGGAGTACCACTTTATGAAATTCTGAAAATTGTGCAGTCCTACAGATTCTCTTGCGCAATGTTGATGATTTGGCATAATGATACTCAGAGGTACCTATGATTTGACATAATGATACATAACTGGTACCTTCAGGATGTTGAGGTATGAGCCTCTGCACGATGGTGCTCTAGCTAAACTTCTCAGCATTTCCAAAACAACTTTAACTTGCAGTGTTCCTTCTGTTATATTATGGTATTATGCATGCTATTCCAGATGAGAGGAAACGAAACTTCAGTGATATATCACAAACACCAGATAATGAGGACTTTTTATTCTATAGTAAACATAGTGAACCTTTTCTTTCTAGATATATTTGAAGTATTTTAATTAAACATATTTCATTACCACCAAGGGCAATCATAAAGTGGCAAACTGATTTTAATTTCGATGACGAGGAATGACAAAAAATTCATCTGATTCCTTTTAAGTCTGCAATATTTCCAATTTTGTTTCATCCATAGGATACTAGGCACAAATTATTTTACACAAAATTAACATGTAGGAAAATCCAAGATGCACTCTTTGTGGGGAAAGAGATGAAACACTTGGCCATCTGTTCTGGGATTGCAAATATACCTCTACTTTTATTTTAGACACTGGACAGGATATTCTGGGAAGGCATTTTTGTATCTCTAAAGCTGATTTCTTTTTTTGGCTATAAATTAATGCTTAAGCATCCTTATAATTTTCTCATTTTTCATGCTAAGTTAGCCTAAGTACTTTATTTTCAAACAAAAACTTCTTTGATAAGATTCCGTCTGTAAACAACTTCATGCATAAATTTAAGTTTTCTTTGCAAGTCAAAAAAAAAGTACATAAAATCAAGTCAAAGCAGCCTATTTCTTTTGACACTTTGAAAATTGCTTTCTGCATCAACCACTTCCTTTTTGAGTAATTGCGCTGTATTTTCATCATATATTTTGTTAAACACCACTTATTATCATGTGCCAATGAATCTTGGGCTGGTGCTAATGCTATTTTGCCTTTTTATAAATGGATTAGCTTTTGCTGTAGCCTTTGTATAGTATCTATAGCAATTTGTATGATCTGCGGAAGCATTTACTTTGTTTATAGTCTGAAATTACCACTGTATAGTTCTTCAATTATTGTTAATCCATGATTCACCACTTCTAGATGTAAAATCCTTCAGTAACTAGAGAAATTAATGATTGTACAAATATTGATAGAAACATAATAAACGTTGGCAGAAGAAAAATATCTACTTATTTATTTATTCATTCATTTCTTTATTCATTCATTCATTTATTATTTATTTCTGACTTGAGATTTATTGCATTGGAGCCAAACTGTGGAAAAGTTCTACTACAAGCAATAGCATCAAACTGATGGAGCTTCATGGTGCAGCAGACTTTCAGACACAAGATCAGTGAAAAAGAACACCATTGTGACAAATCACTGTAGAACATTCTTAAACAATTGTGCACAGTATTTCCATACACTTGGATAAACAGATCTGCAACTATTGCAGTATGCTTACTTACTTTGTCAGGCTGAATGGAGCTAATTCTTCGAGCAATTTCTGAATTTTCTCTGGTGACTGATACTTACAGGGAGTCTTCTCCAAATAGGTGACAGTCTAGAGAAAAAATATGCGGACAATATACATCAAAGGGAAGACCACAGAATACAGAGCAAGCGATCACGTCAGTGAGCTCCTCCTTTAAAGGAGAACAATACCCTGATGATGTCTTCAAGAGAAATAAAGCAGAAACCTTGACGACCATCTTTCAAAATTTCATTCAAACTATTGCTTCCTTCCCAAGTTAAAGACTTTTGAAATTCAGAGAAGGATGCTGCAATTTTGGACTCAATTGGTTTGAACAGACTTGAGTAAGTCCAATGTGGATGTCATGTGACCCATGGTAGCAGGACTTTAAATGCATTCTTTTGCTTTCTTTACAGTGTAATTTTCATAAAATCATATACACTTTTACACATTTTGTGTTGAATTACAGAGGTGTGATACTTAATCAATACTTTGATTGTGAATATATTCATAACTGTTTGACCGTTTTACAACAGACTACTGTATACAGAAAGACAAAGCTTTTCAGTTGCAAGTGGTCAAGTTACATCACAATATCAGAATGGCAGCCTCCTGGTTGATTTCGTATGATCTTTCAAATTGCCCTATCTTGAAAAGTAAACACCATATCTACATGAAATTTGGTGATGGTGTTCACCACATGTTAGTTGCTATTTTAACAGTAACACTTCACCGTCGAAAGGTCTGACTTTGGATCTTTTCAAGAAGGATCACTCACAAAATATTCAAACTCTCTTATAATAATTAGGATGCTAAGGGAAAAGGAAGGATGCATTATATACTCTGAGCATGAAGACATCTGACATCAGAAATTTTATTTACTTTTATTATGAAAGCAATTGCACAGCAACCATTTACATACTCTTTCCAGATGCTATTTCTGATCAAGGCAGTGAAGATTTATACATCCAAGGCCTGTCAGTCACAACTCATTACCCATTTTAACTGTAACGTTTAATGCTCATTCGAATGATCAGAGGATCACCACTTTCCAGTTTCTGCAAACGTATCTTTCTATCCTAGAGTTCAGATCTGGCAGCTCTACAGCAGGTGCTTTTCATTTCTAGTGGTTTGTTGCCCTAAACTCTAGTTATTACACTACCAAAAATGTTGGTATTTATGGCAAAACATGAAGACTGATTGGTAAGAGGTCTAAGTTCTGTCCACTGTTGTCATTGGTACCAGTCAGTGGTCACTGTCAGAAGTAGTGTGACTTGTGGCTCTTGAGACAGTCATTTGGTAGGGGTTTACTGAGTCAGATTCCCATAACAGACAGTTGAGACAGAAAAAGTTGTGATGCTTCACCCAACCTTGCCCAGTTTCACCATTCATATATTCTGATGTTTCACAGTGCAAGCTATGAAAGTGGACATTCACACTTTATCCCAATATATAGATAAGAGATCACCAGGATAAATTCAAAAAGCTGAAGAGCCAAAAGTAGTGTTTACACAATAATAATAATAAGTAAACTACCCAATAATAAGTAAACTAGCACATTTCCAGCATTATCTATCTACCCAGAGAGTGTGTGACCACAACATTTAACGTGAGGATGGTGCTTACCATTACGAGTCCGCACCACTGTGCTTAAAAATGTCTGATGCTAGATTGATACAAGACACATCAGATTTTAACGGGTACTACTACAATTGGACATCTTTCCACACTTTTCATATGCAAAGCAGCAGTACCCATGTCCAGGGCTATTTCCATACCTTTGGATGGCAAGCATACCCTGTATAAACTGAACAACCATGAACTTTTACCTCATATGAGATAGTTGCCAAGTTTTCTTGGATTTTCCCAACTTTGCCTTTGCTGGCACCATTCTGGGACTGAAGTTCTTTAAGGAGTGTCAACACCTGAAAGGAAGAAGAGAGATTTCAAAATACATTTCTGATCTTCTGATGAAACTGGTACTAATAAGTCTTTGAATTTGATCTTGTTTTCATGATATTAAATTGCAATTCAATGATTAATCTGAGGAATAACCATTGCACATATGGTATGCAGAAAATCTTGTGTCTGAGTTACTAAAGAAGAGATAGAGATTACTCTGAAGTAAAATCAAAGTATGAAAACTAATTTCAAGGGTCAGTGAAGATGGCATACTACTCTATGTTACTAATTACAATCTATTTCTCTACAATTTGGTGTGAAAAGTTTTAATGCTCAGTAGCTCGTATCTACGTCATTACACAAAGTGACTTTTGTTATAACTCTTTAAAGACCAAGTGATATACTTCTTGAAAATAGATTGCTTCATTCAGAAGTTGCTGAGTGGAACCCCAAACGACAATTCTTGAAATTGTGCTTACACCTTTTACGCTTTTTAGATATGGTTTCTTTCAGTTTGATGAAAAATGCAAACCTATGATCACCAGTGATGCAGAGTGTCAGCATTTCTTTTGTTGGACCTATATACATCTCCTGATTACTTAATTACTGCTTTTCACATTCATTGCATTATGTGATATCAATACTCTTAAAGGAGACAATACGTGCTTCCAAAATAAAACCTTTGTTGTCCTTGAAATAAAGTTTAAGTCAACAAAGACTAACAGAAGGCATATAATGTGCAGTCCCTAGCATGAAGTAACAAATATGTGTATGTTTGGCTCATGTTTTAAGTTATTCAGTCATGGTGCAATGGTAAAACAGGAATATGTTTGGAAAATGGTCAAAACTGTTAGATGGATTTTGATGAGAATTGTGGCTGTTCTCAACATTTTTAATGATTAATTTTGTCAATACTCCAAAACATGTTTTTTTTTTTCTTTATGTCACATGTACTTTGAGTATTAGCTCCCACTATGAGACATTGCTTGACAATTGTAGTCTGAGAGAGTTGAAAGTTGGAGCTTTAAAATGTTCATATACCAAAGGGAAAAAAATGGTGAGATAATGTATTACCAACATCAGATACATGAAACTGATAAATTAAGACTGTAACAGCATAGAAACAATGATACTGCAGAATCCTGACAGTCTGCATTGATTGACAGTTAGTTGGAAATCTGACAACTGGCATCGACGAAAACAACCTCCAGGAATCCAAATGGTTCTTGTCATTGCTGAGCACTGGGCTGCAATCATGACTTCAGAGTGATCTGGTTCTCAAAAGTCTGGAAAAGCTTCAAGCGGCATACCCTATATAGAAGCTAATGATTCCACCGTATTTTGTTCACCGTTGGTGAAAGTCCCTATCAGGGACATTTGGACAACTTTTTTGGTATTTTATCTTTTGAGATGGGTCCTTTTGTGGATTGAATATTGAAGTCGGCGAGTTGAGGTATACAAGGTGCGAAAATGGTGCCAACTGAAGCCATTATGGAAAAGTTACGGACTTTTGGGTGGCGGAGCAGTATCATTCGAGGCGCTGTGTGACTTGCCCCAGTGACAAGGTATGGTAACTTGGATGGCCTCTAGCAGAAAATCTAACCACCTAAGGTACAGAAAATTAGGAAAGCCATGAATGGCCAATGTGTCAGTTTTCTAAAGAGTGATAGCTTATATCTGCTGAAAACTTCTACAAGGCCTTACAGACCACATTACTTTTGTGATTCAGTGTGTAAGTCAATGGGTATGCTACCTTCACTGGCAAATTAACATCACAAAAAAAAAAAAATACCCTAACTGTAGTTCTGCTTATACAAAAAGGTCTGTGGTGTTATTCGAAAGACGCATTCGTTATAGGCATGCTGTAGGTTAAAAGTAAGGTTACCATCTGTCCCAATTAATCTTGATTGTCCTTTTTAGTAAAGGTAAGGTGAGCATCGTATCCAGTGAGGCAAATTGTCCTGAATCTTTCAAAAACAAAATGATGTGCAGCTTTTAGTCTATATTATGCATGGTTCTCTGCATATTCAGTATCAGCATCACAAAAAGAGCACTGTCTTCAAGATACATGACCTACCATTGATTGGTGTTCAACATTTTTTTCAGGAAATAAACAATTTTTTACCCTCTCTCAGATCAATCTCTAAAAAGTTGTGTCCCACTTTCAGCTCAGAGAAACATAATAACGCTAGCTGAACGACACACTTTTCAGAGTTTGGGAGACAAAGTGTTCTCCTTGCTTTGATATTCACTGTAAATTTGCTCACAATTTTACAAATTAAAACTTTAAGCCTATGAAAAAAAAAGAAGAAAGTCAAAGGCCTTTGTGATTCCTTGCCAATATTCATAAGGAACACAGCTGTAAACATACTGTACCAATTTTGAAATTCAAACACCTTATCAGTCTAGAGAAAGCATGGCTACACAAAGCTCTTTTGACCACTGTGTGCACTAAGCAGTTTTATGTTTTCACAATTTGACCTCTGGTAACCTCAAATGAAATTTGACCATTAACAAAATCAATGAGAGTCATCTACTCACTATGACCATCCCACAAACTAAGTAGGAAATTAGTCAAGATTACGCTTCTTGCAATACTGTATTTACAAGGTTTCCACAGTTGACCTCTGATGACCTCAAATGACCTTTGACCTTCACCAAAAATAGTAGGGTCATCTACTAACTAAAACCAACCCACAAACTAGGCATGATGTTTGTCACGATTACGCTTCTTGAGATATTGTGTTTACAAGGTTTTCACATTTTGACCTCTGGTGACCTCAAACGACCTTTGACCTATACACAAAAATACAAGGGATCATCTACTTAATATGACCAACCCACACAAAGTACGACATAAAACACGGCTATACTTCTTGTGACATAGTGTTCACAAGGGTTCACAATTTCACCTCTAGTGACCTCAAATGACCTTTGACCACCACCAAAAACAATAGGGATCATCTAATTAATATGACCAACCAACACACCAAGTATGAGATTAGTCAAGGTTACCCTTCTTGAGAAACTGTTTACAAGCGAGGCATCACATACATACACACGCACACACACAGCTTTGTTTTCCATTCATTCTGAGGACCTCATTGTGCTTTCTTTTGTTTTTTCTTCCTCAACCCTAACCTTAACAATAGACTGTCTATTGTTAATCTTGAAAGGACCGGAGAAATCTATTGAATTTTCTACAGAGGACCTAAAATCTATTGTTTCGGTCCTTGATCCCACCCGAAAACAAGGGCACACACACATGACATCACCATTGCATTGATTCCTATTGCCTTCCGCAAGGAATTAAAATTATCATCACTGAGACGGTGGAATTGTAACTAATGTATCACCTTTGAAAAACTTTGAACCATTAATGCATTGATAAAATGATTTTCAAGGTTCTTTGCACTTCCGGCACGTTACACTGTAGGGTACAACAAGTAACGTACATGGTGTTTCTATATGGCATCATTTGAAACCAAATTTTTCCACAGTCTGTGATCATCTTAAATGTAAACACTAAGTTGGCTTAACTAAACTACTTGAATCAATGACTCAACATAAAGTTCAAAGTTTGATGAAACATAACTAAGACAGAACCATCAAAAAGCAATACGAAACAAAATGCCATAAGACAAGGAGGAAATCTCACAAAATTTACAGACATCCTTACCTCATAGTTACTGAGCATTGCAGCATTTTCCTTCACACTGAAACAAAAGGAGGAAAGATGTTGATCATCAAGATATAAATGTATCAGCAGGATCTACTGTCTGAACAAGCAAGATGCAAAATGCAAGAATGCACAAATGCATTGTGGTTTTGATGATTTCATTACGAGGATTTTTATGAAATTGATATATGATGACTGATATGTACCATGTCTCAACATGCACAACTGCATATTACAGTTTCAGAGGTGCAACACCTACATATAACATATGAGATCATAGCTTCAAGCTTCTTTCCTTGAGATATCATGTTTACTAGGTTGTCACAATTTTAACCCTTTTAACTCCAAATGACCTTTGAACTCCACCAAAACCAATAGGGTTCTTCAGCTCAATGTGATGCACCTACACATTACTATGAGATCTGTCAAAGCTTCTCTCCTTGACAAATAATCCTGTTCACAGGGTTTCCACAGCATGACCCCTGTTTACCCCAAATGATCTTTGAACTCCACCAAAAACTGGAGGGTCTTTCTACTCAATGTGGTACATCTACATACTAAATGTGAGAACTGTCTAAGCTTCCCTTCTTGAGATACTGTGTTTACAAGGTTTTCACAGTTTGATCCCAACTGACCTTTGACCTCCACCAAAAACAATAGGAGTTTTTCTACTCAATGTGGTACACCTACATAGCAAATTTACCAAATAAGAGATCTGTCCAAGCTTCCCCTCTTTACAAGGTTTTCAGTTTGACCCCTGTTGACCCCAAATGACCTTTGACCTACACCAAAAACAATACGCCTCTTCTAATCAATGTGGTTCACCTACGTACTAAATATGGAATCTGTTCAAGCTTCCATTCTTGAGATATGTCCTTAGTGTCCAATTCCTCTCTAAAAAGTGGGAAGACCTCCTATCCCTCAAAATTGATGCCCATGGTTGGCTCATAGTGCACCAAGAAATTTTTTGTGAAAATACCTCCCAGATTGCAGGAAATGGCACTTCTCCAGCCTTGAGAAAGGCATCCACATATTCTTGGTTTTGAGATCTTATGTTCAACAGCTTACTCTTCCAAAAAAAAAAACTAGAGCACCAATTGGTGCAGAAGCTCATACCTCAACATCCTGAAGGTACCATTTATGTATCACTATGTCAAATTATAGGTATCACTGAGTATCATTATACCAAATCATCAACACTGTACAAGAAAATCTGTAGGACTGCACAATTTTCAGAATTTCATAAACTAGAGCCCCAACATTGCAGAAGTTTGATCTTATAGACTCCCTGAAGTTCATGAAACAATTCAAAGTGCCCCTTTAAGTCCAAATACTGGTCAACATACCTGGAGGCAATAAAGAGTTCCAGTTAGCATAGCAACTGACACTGTCCAATTACCAATTATCATTCATGCACAATAGGGATATTTGAGATGTGTATGACAGTTTAAAGGGGCACTTAAACAGTAGAAAAAGAGGTATTTTGCAGAATTCCATAAAATGGGCCATTGGGTCCACATGGGGGTCTTGGACTACCAATTCCTGAACACCCTGAAGGGACCAATAACTGAGCATCATTGTGACAAACCATCAACATTGTACAACATAATCTGTAGGAGAAGAAGCATTTTGTAGAATTTCATAAAAGCGGCCATAGGGTCCACATGGGACCTTAGACTGAAATATTTTTGTACACCCCAGATGAAGCACCACCCAGGGATTATTGTGTCCAAGTTAAATATAAATCCATGGATGCATGTGTGAGAAGCAACATTTCAAACAGAATGTCACATAATGGGCCACTGGGCCCACATGAGACCTTAGACCAAAAATTCCTGAACACCCCCAAGGGACCAATAACTGAGCATCATTGTGACAAACCATCAACATTGTACAATATAATCTGTAGGAGAAGATACATTTTGTAGAATTTCATAAAATGGGCCAAAGGGCCCACATGGGACCTTGGATCAAAAATTCCTGAACACCCTAAATGGTCCAGCACCCGACACGCAGGCAGGCAGGCAGGCAGGCAGGTAGACAGACAGACAGACAGACAGACAGATAGATAGAGTGACGCTGCGCGATCACAAAAGCTCACACCAGCATGCTGGTATGAGCTAAAAATCAAATGACTTTGTGATTCCTTGCCAAAACATTGAAGTTCAAACATCTTACCCTTCTTGAAATACTGTGTCTCAAAAGTTCAAACTACAACCTCTACTGACCTCACATGAATATTGACTGCCATTAAAATGACAGATAATTTACTGTAATCATCAGGTGTAAGAATGAAGTCCAGCAATGGTCAGTTGCAGAGATATCCTCCTATATATCCTCCTACATAAATTTAACGGCTGGTGGAATAAAAACAACCTTTGACCTCCATGAAAAAGGGATGGGATCATTAACACACCATGGACTGGCTACCAACACACCAACTTTGCTAAAGTTCAAGCACCTCTCTCTGCTTAAGATACAGTGTTTATGAGGTTTTCAAACTAATTCCTCTATTGACCTCACACGCATTTGACCTCCACAAAAAAGGACAGCCATTATCTACTTATCAAATGCTACCAATGAAGAGAGTTTGAAGTTCCATCAAGATTCAGTTGCTGAGAAATCTTCCTTTATATGGTTTCATACTTTACACTATGGTGACCTGGAATGACCTTTAACCTCCATGAAAATGAAAAGAGATCATCTACTCACAATGGACTACCAACACATTCACTTTAAAGCACCTTTCAAGCACATTTCCGTTCTTGAAATACTGTGTTTACAATGCTTTCACATTATATCCTTCACTGACCTCTCATAACCTTTGACCTTCATAAAAAATGACACATTGTCTGCTCCCCATGCAAGTGCTATAAATGATATCAATACAGTTTCTGAGATATCTCCTTAATAGGTTTCAACTCTGTAAGCTCAAGAGTACCTTACATGACTTTTGACCTCCATGAAAAACAATTGGGGTCATCTACACAGCTACTCACAATGGACTACCAACTCACCAACTTTTTTAAGTGTGAGCACTGTTCCCTTCTTGAGATAACATGTTTACAAGCCAGGGCATCACACACACACACCATCACCATTACATAGATTCCTTGCCTACCTTTGGTAAGGAATAAATAAAAGTGAATGACAAAACAAAAACCATTTGCACAATGGGGTGAGGCTAGCCAAAGTTGTGAGGGACTTGAACATGCATAAAAACCAGACAGAACAGTTTGGCCTGCATGGGGAACTCATTCCCCACACAGACCAGGCTAGCTGCCATGTATTCCTGTCTGAGTACTTTTGCAGTGAAATCCACACATGCTTTTAATCAAGTTTAAGTTGCTCCCTGCAGACCCATGCAGTGCAGGTTACCCTTGGATTACTATGCTTTATCAAGAACATAAAATTTACTTTCCTGCACATAGATGGTTACATAATATACTGCACTAGGTCTATTGTGTCTACAAATCTGTGATACACTAAAAGCTACCATTTAATCCATAAAAACAGCAGCAAATCATATAGGCTCCATTCAGGCCCGTAGCCAAGCGAACCAATGTGGGTGGGACAACGACGTTAGTTTTGATGGCCTGGGGAAGAATCTATACGTAGGAGAAAGCTACCTACCTTTCTGAATTCTAATCCACAGGGCTGCCCTGTGAATTATTGGTATTGTCCTTATTCACAGCTATAGGGGACTGCCCAAACAACAGTGGTGTAACTGGAGTAGCTAATCCTGCAGGTTTGCTGGCACTATAGCTGCCCAGGGAGAGTGGACAACATACCATACAAAAATATAACGCTCACTAGTTACTTACTGTCATATACGTTATAATAATAGCACCGGCGCAACTTTAGAATCCGTACCATATGAACGTGCTCGCTAGCTTCGATTGTTCGATTCGGTCCACTGCCATCCTTGAATAGTGAATGATGAATGGATTGCCTAAGTAGCGTCGGTAAACAGGGCTAGGGGATCGGGTCAGGGGATCGGGTTAGGCGTCATGATTCAAGGTTAGGGGATTGGGTTAGGGGATAGGGTTAGGGGATTGTGTTAGGGAATAGGGTTAGGGGATTGATACCTATTTATAGTATATGGATATACATACTGTTATATGACTACATTGGATTACGGGTTTGTGAATTGTATACATTTTCGAACACTCAACCACCACAACTGCTCTCGCAGCGTAGTGGGTTATGCATAAGACTTATGATGCATCAGTTGTCATGATATTCTAGGTTCGAATCCTCCTCTAACCTATACTTCTCTTTCAGCAATAATCTATCACTTCTTCCACAGGTGTCACTACATGTTGATCATTGCACAAAAAATAGGTGATTTCAGAAATCTAAAAAAGATAAAAAAAAACTAGCATAAGGAAAAAAAAGGTAAATAAAACATAGACGCTATGCAAACTCTTTTAGTTATCTGATACCTTGTCCGATTGGTACGGATTCTAAATTAGTACCATAGCACCAATGTAAAATATCAAGCTTAAACCCTTTAGGCACACAGAGAATGCAATGTACAAGTATGGGTGGATGATTGAGCTGGGGCAGAGTTACTGTAGCTTCGATGATTCAGTCTAGTACATACTACATACATAGGCTAGGGCCTCTCAAATCGATGAAAATCATAACTGACTACAGTTACGCAGTGTTAGTGTTAGCCTATACAGTATATCAATGTTAAACCTCGATCTATGCGAATACTCACACTTCCATTTGGAATTTGCCTTGCTTCTAGGCTGACTTTGACAGGGATTCCTGAATAAGCCGAGCTTCACATATATTTTTGACTGTAGGTAGGGCCTGGTTCGTACGTATCCAGTCAATGTTGCAATAATTGTATGGCCCGGCACTCTCTGTGTACGTGATCTACCGAGCTGAAGTGAGCAGAATATTCAACCGACCGGATATTTTGACGTAGATTTCCTGAAGTTAGCCGGATATTTTGACGTAGATTTCCTGGCGATGGCTATAGGGTTGTTTGAGAAGGGGGGGGGGGAGTCAAGCCAAAGACGGGGTGAGGTGTCCTTCTGGCAAATGGATACCCAGAAGTATGCTTGGAGGGAAGACTGGGGCACGAATAGGGGAAGGGTCAATGAGTGTGATACTCTGTCTAGGCATGAAGGGAACATTTTATGAAAGTATATTGACACCGTACATTCATAGCTTCATCAAGTTAAATCACAGAGGAATTTCTTTGCGCCAAGTATCACGGGTAGCCTAAGGTAGATACGACCACAAGACGCATACTTGGTGCCATCAAAAATCTCCCGAAGAGAACACACTAAAAGATGAAGTTCATTAGGCCTACGCTCCTACATTCCCTGTCAATACTACGTTAAAATTTTGTGAAAACCACTCGTGAAAACGATGATGTAAATAACACAGTCAGCAAAACATTCCTATAAAAAATAAACCAAACCAAATCCAGCATGCAAAGTTTTCAAAAGAGCCCCCCCCCCCCCCCCTCCGCCCGACAAAGAAACTTCTAATAACTGTATATACCCTAAAGGTGGAACTTTGTTACACCCTACAATTTCGTACTAATTAGTACACCAACATGAAATTTTGTCCATTCGTAGGCAGAGTTGTAACGAGTCAACTTCCCTTCCTCGAAATGCAGATATGGATCTACCTCTGGCTAATTACAGCCAGATATACAGCCAGATATAGGTGCCTTTATACATAATATCAAGTTTTATATGGCCGCAATATGTAAAGCAAAATATAACTTGATGCAATGCCAGTCCAGATATGCAAATAAAGTTGTATATGGCCATAGCAAGTCAGATATATAAGTAGGCTAAATGAAATGCCACCCCAGATATACAAATAAAGGTTTATATGGCCATATCTAGCCATGTATGAACTTGATGAAATACCCTCTCAGATCAAGCTAGATATAACTTGATGAAAAGCCAGCCCAGAACGGTAAATAAAATTTGATATGGCCAGATCACCCCGCTTGTAACTTGATTTAATGCCGTTCCAGATATTTGAATTAAGTTTCATGTGGCCATATCAAGCCAGATATACCTTGCTGAAATGCCATTACAGATATGTAAATAAAGTTCTGTGTGGCCATATCAAGCCAGATAGTAATTGACGAAATGATGTTCAAGATATGTGAATAAAGTTATACATAAAACCAGCTCTCATTCTACTTGATGCGAGACCTCTTTATGAACAAGGTGTGCTAACGTTGGTCTTCTTATATTTGAATCATAGCCTAAAAACTTATACATGAAGAATGGTAAGAAAAATTCGCAGTTTCTAGCAATTCTTTTGCAACATCAAACAGTGCAAATGTTAGACAACAAACCTTCATACGCCAACCCTTTCTGCACTAATTTTTTCTTAAAATGTTGTCAGTTTTGTGATGTTACTCTAAAGAGGTTTAAATTTTTCAGACTTTAAATCTAGATGTACAGTAAGTTTTCAATCAAAAGTTGACTTTTTCTTATTGGCCTCGGCAAGAAACACATGATTCCCCTCAGTAAGTCCCAAACTCAAGAACATCATGTCTGTTAGAGTGTCAAATGAAGTTCATGTCAAATGATGTAATTAAACTTTCTATGGTACAAAAAAAAGTGTTGCCGTGTAGTGTCTATAAACATGCATGTTAATTTTACTGTTGAGTAGTGTTTTTTACGTAGGGAGGATGGTTGCATCCATGCTTTGTAAGGTAGTGGAAAGTTCTAGTGATTCAAGATGTGCATAACCTCCCCCCCCCCCCCTTGGGATGGGAATTGGATGCACCTCGATGTGTAACTTTGCTTAGACAGGGAGGGTGGTCAACATGTGTTTAATAATGTAATAGGTGTTGTTTTCTTTTACTTCTTTTACTTTTTAACTTCCTTAATTTCATATGCTTTTTATCACAGGTAATGTTTTAAAAAAGTTTAAGACGACTGCGTGCCCTTTAATTGTTTTCATAATGAGCTCAAAATATTAAGCACTTGTGTACCATGTCTGTCCATTAACAACCCTCACACTTTTTGCATTGACTTTAAAATGAAGGTGTGCTTTCGAGGGAACAAACAATAAATGAAGCCCCTTATTTCCATTAATTGATTTCTGTGAGTGAGTAGTACCATATATATAGATCACTTCTGTTGAATAAATCATCATACAGTAGGATATCGTTCAGAATGATAAGTTAAGTTCAGACAGCCACCCCAAAAATATTTTTTTACGAACTCAAACTATATGAGATTGTGGAGATATTTAGGGCTTTCAGTTTCTTCCTTTTCTCTCGAATTACTCGTTTTTCATGCGATATTAATATCAACTGGTGCAAGAAACAATTTGTACAACGTAGCTATGGTGTGATTCAGCTCAGGTGCGATCACCAAAATATGGAAGTGCTTGTGGTATGGGTGGAACCGATAGTTTAGTATACTGTACCCACTCTGGTTACTACGCTTGAAATTTCGATACTGTTAGTAAGTGCGCGGTGCTATGACAAGCCGTTCTACGTTTTATTCCCTTCTTAATGATATAATCAAATAATTAGTGATATTTTTAAATATATAAAGATATCTACAATTATTTTAGTAAGATATTTAATTAACTAGAGATATCTGCAATTCTTCCCAGCTATTTGCTGATATCAGTAAATCGAATTCATGGTACCTGAAATACATTTCATGATATCTGTAAAAGATACATCAAATACCTATATCAAAACTTAAACTTATTGATATCATTAATTCAATAACAAATATCATCAAATCTATTGCCGTTATCGGTAATAGAACATCACATATCGTTAACTCTTCCCTATTTAAAGGTATCTTTAATTCGAATTAGTGATATCATCAAATATGACGTCACATATCGTTAATTCTGGCCTATTTAAAGATATCCTCTATTTGGATTTATGATATCATCAAATATGACGTCACATATATAAAATCTTTAATTTTTTGAGGATGTCACTAAAGAAACATTTCATGATGGATATGAATTTTGATAATTTGGTTTAATATTTGATGGTAATGTATTGACCGTGTGGTACCTCAAGGTACTCACGAATAATTGACACAATTTTTTGGTTGGTGTAATTTGATGGAGAATGTAGGAAGCAAAACTTTGCCCCATTTAGTATATGTACATTTATCGGACTTCTGAATTTATTGACGTGTTTAATAACAACTTTGCATACTGGAGATAAATTTTGATGGTTCGCTAAAATTTTAATAACAATGTATTGCTAACGGTGTGATCCACCACATGGTACCGAAGAGAGGTTCGCACAAAATTTCACATTGGTGTTCCAATTGGTACGAAAATGTAGAGTGTGACAAAATTCCCCCCTTAGTATATAGTTATAGAAGTTTCGGGAGTTTTTTTTTTTCCTGATGAATTTCTTGGGGAGGACCTTTGAGAACTTTGCATAGTGGACATGGTTTGTTTTATATTCAAAATTGGTACTTGTTTTTTATCAATGTATTGTTGATCTTATGATTTACTTCAGGGTACCAACGAATGGTTGGCCCAAAATTTTACCCAAGTATAAATTTGATGATTGAGACTGAAGGAGTGTAATAAACTTCATCATTTAGTGTATTCTCTCTTTTTTTTATTGGTGGTAAAAAGAAAGCTGGTTTCTAATGGTCGTATCTACATTAAGCTACCCATAATAGTTGGCCCAAAATTTCCCACGTGGTTTTAATCGATGAAACCAGTACTTCAGTTAACTAAGGCGGATCCAGGTTTTCGCCAAAGGATGGGGGGGGGGGGTGACGATGGCTTGTGGATGAGTGATGCTTGTCCTCGGGGGGGGGGTCTAATGGGAGGGGATGTGCACCTACGCTTTTTGAAATTTCTGTTTACGTAAGGTGGTCTTGATGCAAAATGCTGCTAAAGGTGATGCTCGATTTTGAATACATCGCCAGAATTTATATTTTTTTTCATCTTGTTTGATGAAATATTTGTTCTTAGATGTACTTTACCTCGGTGATTCAGGATGAAAATGTGAGAGGTCGGTGCACAGTATTGAAAGATCTATAAACCACACTGCCCCACTTCTGTACCCTCTATCACAGGGAAAATATGCTAGTCGACATTTCAGTCTATGACCTGTTATGCAGGGCAGTAGGTAGGGTCTTATCTTGTGGGGACGGGGGGGGGGGGAGTGGGGGTTGAAGTTCCCAAATTCTAACTAGCTAGAGTCTTTTCCAACCGAGTGGCTCCGTCGCGGAGACAATTTCGGACATTACCAATACCTTATCAGGAAGGGATTCAGAAGTTTATTTAGGAGAGGTGCGGTCTTTATGAAAAGGTCACTTCTACATTTGGAGGAACAAAAAAATATATGAGGGGGAGGGGGCTTTGTAACTGCAGGACTATTTAAGTGGAGCGTCACATTGGTTGGCGGGGGTTGTACAAGAAAATTTTGGCTTTTTGAATCCCGAGGTGGCTGGAAACTATACCAAACAGTTAACATGCTGAAAGAACCCAGTCTTAACTCTCTTTTTTTTTAGCTTTTACCAACGGCAAACCAAGGAAAATGGGTAATAATTATTATTCTGATTTATTCTAAGTTCAAAGGGGATAGATGATAAAAACAAGTAATACAAAATAGACAAAAAAAAGAGAGTTTATTTAGAAAAAAAGAAAAAAACTCAAGGGGCGTTTAACCCACCCCTCCCCCATCCCGGATCCGTCACATGCACTTAGAGAAAGAGGGTGAATGCGGGGCAGTTGTGGGAAGACTATCTAAGGAGGTGCCACTATAATGAGAACAACAAGGCCTGTGATTGGCTTAGTTTCCACTGCAGAATCCCATTCCACATAGGTTACAGTGTAGAAGCTCATGCGTACAAATCGTATGCCGATGCTATAGGTTCTGCGCACGTACGTGAAGGCAGTCCAAACCTTGGCCTTAACTTGTGGTGTAGCTAGAACTTTTTCTAGAGGGTGGGGTGGTGGTAAAGATACGAAATTTCCCCCAAATGTTTTCAAAGTTACATGTATCTTGCTTGATGTGGAAGGTGAGTTTTGCATGGATTGGACTATGAGCTGGATTAAGTCTAAGCATGTTTTTTTTTCTGGAAGGGTGGGGACAATCAAGGTTGCTAAATGTAAGTGAGTACGTAGAGTGGGATTTTTCCAGTAGAATAACCTAACGGAGCGCCACCATCGGTTGGCGTGCAGCGTATAGAAAATTTTGAAGAATCATGGCCTCTCAGACAGCCATAAATGTAGTTTTTTTCAGGGGTTTTCAGGGTTTTTAAGTTTAGGCCAAAAGCGGAGTGCCTGCCACTGTTAGTTGTAGGTAGTTGCATGATTGTATAACTCCACACAATGTCCCATGCACTGTACCGCTCCGCACCGTGACAGTGCGCAGTCATCATAAAAACACCAGCTCAATCACTTTCGGCTCTCTGTAGCGAGGGGGCATTTCTGGGGAGCGCGACTCAGGCATGCCTCATACACAATGGTCAGCGACACACGAAATCTGAAGCAGTATGTTGTTAAAATGTGAATTATTCATGTAAATGTCTCACAATTTTTTATCATTATAAAAATTTTGAGAAATGATAGAAAAAAATATTATTTACCCAATTTCCCTCAAACATTTCTCGAGGGAGGGCAACTTTCCTGCCCCCTGCCCCAACCGCCACGCCACTTTTGGCCTTTGATTGGCTCAATTTCCTCTGCAGAATCCTTTTCTCTGTAGGCCACAGCCTGGCGGTACGAACAAACACACACTTTTAGCGCACAATACAAACAATTGGTACGGTAGGTACATACACAGTGCATGCAATGCGACGTCTTTTGTCTGCTGTGCTGTGATCACTACTCTGAAAATGCAAATTGGCCACCACTTTTATACAATCCAAAACTTTGAACCTAAGAAAATTGATACTCATTCTTCAGATTTAATTGGGAGTTCGAAGGGATAGCCTACTACGCCCGATACTACGTAACCGGAAAAAATCTTTTAAAATACCACAAAAACTCAAGGGGGGGGGGGGGGGGGAATCCCCCAACCTCCCCTGAATCCGCCGCCACTGTGAACTATCTTCAGGTATGGCTTCATAGTGTATCACACTCCTTAACACCCCCCCCCCCTTCCCTTCCAATTCATGTTCCAGTCTTCTCGAAAACAAATTTCTAGCTACCATTAACCTGTCAGTAGGACTCCTCGGTGCATCTTTGGTTTGAACCCCTTCCCCTTGACTTGAACACAATCCCCTTCCAACAACCCGTGTGATGCCACTCAAAGAAATTATATTGCCAACGTCAGCTACTCCCGCTCAAGGCAAAATATCCGGCTAAATTCAGGAAATCTACACACAGTGGCGGCGTTGAGGGGGGGGGGGGCATGAGGGGGCATTTTCCCCCCAGATTTTTCCTTGCCCCCCCAGTTGCCCCCCGGTTGCTCTCACCCTTCCTAATCAGATCTTGTACTCATCCAAAATTAATTTATTCACAAAACTATGTGTTGGCATTGGACTGAATAAGAACAGCTTCCGGGAACCATGATTGATAAATGACTAATTTATGTTACACAGGCTGCCAGTTTATGCCCATAGCCACTTCAACAGTAGGCCAGCCTGGTCAGACCAATTTTCTCTGGAATGTTTACCTTCCAGCATAAGGGAAGGGCGGGTAGGTGGTTGTTTTCCTAAATATAGGAATGTCGTTGTTTTCCTAAATATAGAAATGGAGTGGAAGTGTATGTATCCTATGTGTGGGTGTGTGTATGTACTCGGTGGCACCGCGTAAATGTGACATAGTACCCCAAAGAAAAAAGTTGGGAACCTTGGAGTACGGTCAACCGAAAAAATGAATAATATAAAAATAAATAATATACCTCTCTTGGGACTTAATTTTCCACCCAGAGATATGCTTAAACCTCAGCCCCCCCCCAACAGGGGCTTTGCCCGTGGACCCCAGCAGGGGCCCTAAGGCGGGCCCCTGGACCCCACCCGCAAGGCCTCGGGCTTCGCGCGAAAATCTTTGCCCCTCAACATTTTCTTCTGCCCTCAGTTTGCCCCCCCCCCCCCAAGTCTGACAATCTGGCGCCGCCACTGTCTACACGAGATAAGCATCCGGCTAACTTCAGGAAACCCACGACGGAATATACGTCAGAACAGTCTGCTAATTTCAGCTAGGTCGTTTACCCCCTACACTTTGGGTATGGTGTAGAGATAGTGATTTAGATTGAAACTCAGTGTATTGGCACGTGTTCGACACACAGCTTGTTCCAGATATTTTTATGGGTAAGATAATTGTTTACTTCTTAATTTTGCATCATAATTCAGTCAATTACTTATAGGTAATTGGATATAAATTATACAACACTGTCTTTACAAGTATTAAGTTAAGTGAAATAATTTTACAAAGTGTGAAAAAATAGCTTTTTAGAACAAAAATAGTTTTGTAACCCCTTAGTATTTCTTCGTCGATCCAGAAAAATTACACCGTGAGCCTGAGGCAAAGTTGGTACCCTGACAAGGTAAGACACCTACTCCTTCGAACTTAGAGGGAGAAAATGAAAGTTGTTTTAAACTCTTAGTTTTCCCGCTCATCGGAATTTCATAATTTGACAGTAGCATATTGAAAGGATATTAATTCATCTTATTCCAGGTGAGGGTGTCAGGATCTATGGAAACCAGGCTATACTAGGTCTCACCAACCGACAAATTTGTTCTGTCAATCCAGTTAGGCTGAGGTGAGATGTTATTGTTATGCTTAACGCAGTGTGCACTATTGACAAATCTGGGCTAACAACATAAACAGTTATTATGTATTAGTCGTAGTAACACTAATAACAGCATAAGAATTTATACCTCTCACTCAGTACTTGAGACGGTTATGTAAAATACAAATAAAGAAATTAGATGGAGTGGGGCAGGTAGTAATGACCAGGCCTAGCCTAGACGAAAGTATTAGTATTCTGACATTGCCAAGCCCCAACAAAAGTTGTTTGTACTTGGCCTACGCCTCATAAGAGGTGGCATTTACCCCCCCCCCCCCCAGCCATTAGTTTTTGGCCAATAGTAACTAAGCCATTGTTACTAGTGTTAGCATGCATAATCATTAACCACTTGGATATGCCAGATCTATAATGCTGTGACAATATAGGGTCATGTGAATATGAGTATACAATACAGGGCCACTGGAGGGTTCATTGTCTAGGCATCAGGATGCACGAATACGAAGTAAAAATATCATGTAACCGGTCATTTCAACCCCTTTGCAAGTTTACTCCCAATGAGTTCTCCCCAGATAACCAGTTCGTGCCATGGTGTTTACCAGTTCTTCCCAACAAACCTACCAGTTTGCCCCCAAGTACAGACTAGTTTTCCCCCTGTAAATAGTAAATTGATATTTTAGTACTGTACAGTGGTGGTAGTGATACATACAGGACTTTTCTTTGCATTTTATGTTTTTCGTCTATTGTGTTTACATGATATGTGTACTGCTATACTGTTTTAAGCTGTCAATATACCCTCAGACTGTAGTCATTAACATGAAATATTAACAGACACATGGTACAGTCAAGGTAGAAGGAATACCCAAACCTGGTTCCCTGGCCCATCTCAAAGTCATCTCAGAGTCTGTATCTTAATGTAATTCTTTATGATGCATCAATCATCTTATATCTCACATGGGTATCTATAAGCAGAGATCATAACTGCTTGGAGCCAGTCAACTTCCGGATAATCCAACAATGAAGATCAAATTATAATTCCTCCCAAATAGGAGTTTTCTCTTTTTGTATTTTTGTGTACTCTATAAGGATATTCAGTACATAACAGTGTTCATTTTGAACCTCTAAATTGGTAGGTTGTTCATCCTTTGTTCGTCATAGATATTGGCAAGGAATCACTACATCCTTTGACTGTCTGATTTATAATGGTGGGATGATTTTAGTTCAAGGTCTCTCATTTTTTAAACCTTGAATACGTTGCACTTGTTATAGTGTTTGTTGTTATAAAAATAGTTTGCTATTGCAAAAATTGCAGTTGCAAACTATGAAAAGGGCATTTGATGTCAGTTAGTCGAAGGGGATGAACTGGTAGGTATTTGGGGGCAAAACAACTTTCACTTGGGGGCAAACTTGCAAGGGGCAAAATGACCGAGGAGAACTGGTTAAAGGTAAACTTGCAATTGGTGAAATGACTGGTAATCAAATATCAGTGTGTTGTAATCTATTATGTATAATTACTCCCTGGGTGAAGGCTTGGATGCAAAGTTTGAAAATGGCGCAACGTTGACTCGCACATAGAGGTCTATGATAGTGACAGCTTTGCGTGTGGAACTCTCACTGCAAGTACAGTATTTCATGGGTAATGCGCAGACACTCAGATACGGAGACAAAATGTAACGTTTTCTTAAGTCCATTCCAAGCATCCCCTTTGTGGATGCTCAAATGCTTCTCCTGAGTAAGTGTGGGAATGCTCAGATGCAAAGTCAAAAGTTTCTATGGAGATAATGACATATACTGTAGATACTGCACATGCAATACCTTTCTAAAAATGTTTAAATCCATTCCAAGCATTCCCTGAGTGGATGCACGGTTGCTCACCTTACAGTATATGTATAGTTCCTGTTTCATAACGAGAAGAGGTGAGTCCCACAGACATCACATCTGTGCATTTGGATGCGAGGTATAGTTGCATTCTATAGTTGTACCCTGCATTTATAGTCGTACCTTGATTTATCTCTCGCTGATCGTGAAGAATATGAGTAGACCTAACGTCAGTTTTTATCCCCAAATTCATATCCCATTCATTGATTGAAACATTCGCTAGGGCCTATATTTCAGTCCTAGCATTTAGAGATTGCTTCGTGGTTAGAGTGTCTGTCTTCCCTTAAAATTTATTCATCCTTAGATCACATCATTGGGGAACCACTGGGATATTTTGTGGGCATGCAGACTTGCCCATTTAATTCAGAGCTTTCTATGTACAGTGGTGATGAGGTGCTTATTTGGTGATTTTAAATTAGATTTCTGTTATACGATTTAGCTTGTGTTATCCCCTTCTAGTTGCTTGATATATGGGCTGCTGAGCTTGGCATGTCCTCCATCCCTCCCAACCTTCAAAAAAATTCGCTAAAGATGGTTGTTAAAGTCTCATCCATTGTAAGAGGACACTAAATGGCTCTCCCAGGGGCAGGTTTTCTTTTGGTTCATTTGGGTCACCCCTACCTCCTTATATGATAAAGAGAAGGCAAATCTTGCCTGTGTTTATCCATGGTTTAGGGTCCTTGATTTAGCAATTGTGAAATGCTCTTGCTTTTTCTATTTCAGTAAATGATATCAGATTTTGCATCTGTTTTTAATAGAGTGTTGGTGGTCACATGTAAACTAACATGTACCTGCAACTTAATGAGACATGCAAACTCTCACAGTTTCACTTTCACGACTAGTCTCACAATTTTCGGACGTCACGTTGAAAATGCCAGCTCTCACTGTGAAGATCACATTATGATGTAACATGAGATGTTTACTTATTTTGATTGAAATCAATGCATTTCATTGATGCTGTAAGTTATTATTGACTCGTTCATGTATTGTTGTCAGAAAAGTGATTAACTTAGCAAAATATCTCGTGTAGGAGATATTGTATAATAAAGGGAAATAAGGTGTTTGTTTTACAGAAAGCAGTCATATTTTTACAACCAATGTTTGTGGATGCAAAATGATAGATCATTCAAAATAAGGAAAGGCTGTGGCATTCTTTCCAAGAAATAAGTTTCTCGCAGATAGAATTCAGCTATTTGTTGCTCAATAATAATTTGTTCACCCAAACTTTCAAAAATTCAAATGATGCCTCTCCTGTTACTCATCACATGCATAATGTTTTGAGGAGATGATGCTTTTGCAGATGTTTTTTTTATGAGACTGAGTGGTTTGACAATGGTTGAAATTATTTTCTTGTATTTCATGGAAGTGTATTCTAAGTGCCCTATTTCCCTTTAAGTGGGTAAAGAAGAAAAGCCAAGTCTCTACTTCACTAGAAATTCTGATTATTATGTGTTTGTTCAACTGAAAGCAACAGTGTTTTAAACGTTTTTGTACTTTGGGATTGACAGACGTTCACTCATAGTTTTCCAGGCTCAGGTAATGTGCCTATATTGTGCTTTACAAAGTTTTTTTGAACATTGATGACACATTGAGGAAGTAACACCACAAACAATCAGTGCATGTGGGTGGGTTAATTTCAAACATGTTTTTCAAATGATTTCCTGATAGAAGTAATTGATCTTGATGTACTCTTCAGTGAAGAGATTTATTGGAAATGCTTAAGTCATGTTACATACAGTAGACCAGCGTCTACAGTGTCTGGCAATCAATGTAAGGGGGGGGGGGGGGGGGGAGAGCAGTCACAGTATGAGTCCATACAGTCTGGATCAGGACAGTCATACTTTTACGTAAAATACTTTAAGATGATCACCATGACGATGATTACAGCTAAAAAATGAAACTGTAATTATGATTGCAGTTGTGATTGACTTTTGTTTTCCCACATTTAGTGATATAAACTTTGCCTAAGCAAACAGACCTGTCATTTGAAATTGACACTTCAGGTAAACAGGAAGTGAGAACAATAGACTGATGTAAGGGATCGTTAACATAATTTTCAACAGCTGTTGCTGTGAGGTCTCTTACTCAATGTTCATGGAAATGATCAGTGGAGCTACTAATTATGTAGATGTTGTATTTTATCAGGTTAAGTGTTTTTGTCCTGTTAGCTGTTTATGCCAGCCAGTTGTGTAACAATGATGTGTTCAGTTTGAGGGGGAGGGAGGGGAGGGGGAGAGGGAGGGAGGGGGAGGGAGGGGAGGGGGGAGGGAGGGGAGGGGGAGGGAGGGGAGTTGAATTGTGGGAGAGAGGGATGGGGGGGTGAACAGATGGTACTTGTGAGTAGTTAAAAAAAATCCCTGATTAAAGCAACAACACCACCCAGTCTTACATAATTTGAGATCTTTCCACCCCCTGCACTTTTTATTCACTTAAACTGGACTGTTGGAACACCCAAGAAAGCAGGAAATTATAGTCAATCCAACAGAAGAAACAAGCACTGAAAAAATGTTTAGTCAATATTGCTACATCTTCTTCTACATCTTTTCTTTTCTTTTAACAATGATTATGATATTCTGCCATTGTAATCGATTACAATTTTACTCTCAAGCCTTAACAAAATTAATCTCTCTGCTCATGGTTCAAAGACATACTTCATCTAATACATTCCATCGCAATTTACTGATTACAACACAAACAGGCAGAATTGCTATACAAATGAAAAATTGTGTGCAATTTTATTGTGTACTGTACATAAGCATTGCATTTTGAACAAGTACCCTCAAGGATCTGCCACAATATAAATGTATATTTATGTCCCCAGCTGGTCCATTGACCTGTGATACAGAGGAGGTCCTGATATTGGCTTTATGGAAACAGGGTATCTTTCCAAAAGAACACTTTTTCAACCAATATTTCATCTTTTTTTTTCTCCTTGTTTAATGGCTCGACTTTTTAGTACTTCATCAGCAAGCAAGGAATGAGACATGTGAAGTCATAAAAGTCATGGAAACTCTTGACAAGTAGCAACCTAGCTTTTCTTGACTTTTGTTGAAGATTCTGTCACTCCCAATTTCCTTCTCTTTCCTGTCCTCTACTCCTCCTAACTTCTCTCTCCTCTTGCCTCTCTCCTTCTGCCTTCCCCCACCCTCTTACCTCTTGCCTTTCCCCTTCTGCCTCTCCCCTACCCACTCTCCTGCCTCTTCTTCTGTTCATATTCACCTAACATAACATAGTGTACTCTGCACTTCCACATTGTCAGTTGGGTGTACATGTTGCAAAACAATAGCTTTCCCTGGTTTCTCACCTTCCCCCAGTCATTATCTTTACTGCCCCCCCCATAAATTAACCAATTTTCCTATCCCAACATGGAACTTTACCAGTTCCATTTGTGATAATTCCATAAAAATTCATTCACTGCATGTATCATTGCACAAAACATTCAACAGTAAAAATATTACAAAATGGTTCCACACCTTAATAATGTCCCAATCAATAAATCTGTTAAACCAAAGCAGCAGTCCCTTTTCCACATTTGAAGTAGATGTACTTAACAAGATAATTCTCTAAATAGCTTTTAAAGTACAATTAAAGAATACAAGAAAGGGGAAATCCTTCCTTAAGCCAGATTGACCCACAGCACTCCTTCAAATCTAAACTATGTACTGTAATATCAAAACTTTTGCAACTTTATCGAAGTTGCACCAGTCAAGTAGGAGATCGTTTACGCTAGTGCCATCATGATGAATATTCATATGTTATATTTATAGTTCTTTGGTCATATTTTGCTCTCAGTCAAGATGAGTCAAGCTACACAGAATGCACACAATACGTCCAGCAGCCTTTCGTCAGCCGGCACAGTGTCCAGCATGGAGACCATTCCCGTTCAGGATGACATCGATGGTGACTATCAAGGAACCCTTGGAAGTCTAGAGGTCAAAACATGGGGAAAACTGTTTCCAACAGCCAATGCTTTCAAAGTAGAAGGTTTGTAAGGTTCCAAGTTGTCAATAATTGTGCCATTTAAATGTAAGCACTAAGTGTGTTGTGTAGATCATAGGCCATGTACACTGGATACAGTTAGCATGCTGTATTGGGCACAATAATGAATGCCTGCATGGTGTGGTCTGCATTGAAGATACAGGAAGTTCAAAGGTCATGTTCATTAACTCTACATGTAGGTGTGTGCAATAATTCATTAATTTATTAGCTGTGCAAACAAAACAGTACAATTAAACAGTTATGGGAGGTTACGTCATTTCTATGTTGACTATTAGATTTTCAAAAGTATCACAGTGAGTGAAGTAAATAATTTCTTTGCACACATGTATGAAGTACAAACAACTGCTATTGGATGTACTGTACCTGTACCAGTTGTGAGAAAGATATTTGACCATTTCAAGTGACCATAGAGAACTACTTCTGTTGCATTGGTATTTCAAAGTAATTCAAATTTTCTTTTCACTTTGGTGCAAGGTATTCAATAATGAGACATTTTTTTTAGTCTTGAAAAGATGTAGAGAGTTATTGCTTTCTTTGCTCTCTTGTTAGGCAAGACTGTACATGTTGCATTAGTGTATGTGTACTGTACTGTAGGTATATATACTGTAGCTGCAAAGTGTTTATTCAAGTATTTTGTGGTATAGTGTTGGTCAGAGATATCAAGCTTTATTCAACAGCAGCATTCAATATGGGGATGACAGTGCAGATTTGTCAATTGCCTCACACATCGTAGCATTTACAGTAGCTGTAATGGTGTATTACAGTATGCTGTAATCAAAGTATCCAGAGATTCCAAGTGTAATATGCCTCTAGCTCGAGCTGACCATACCTTCTCAGCTCGCGTTGTTATGTTCTGTTTTTTCTTATGTACATGCCACACTGTGCACCTGAGAACAATTAGATATTTGTCTGATCTAGGATCAAAATTCTCTATATTTTAGGCTTTCTTAATGTCGATGATTGGCTCTTAAGATGCATGAAACCTACTGAGTGTAATTGATTACGTCGGCATGTACATGAATTTTAATTTTCTTACAATCTGTACGTCGATCCAGTCAGAATCCAAGCGATAGTTCGCAGACGTTGGTAATATGAAGGCAGTCAGAGCTGACGCATCAGTAGTGTACATCCATTGTTTGGGCTAGTGTGAGACATGTATACATCTCTGAGTCAGTTCCCATGCTCATGTGCTCAGTTAAAGCAATTAATACTCGCCTTAACTATATTTGGAGGGGGAAAAAAAATGAGATTTTTTCCTGAAATTATTGATGTGAAATCCAACTTGCATTGCAACACTGCATTTTGAATTGCAGCATTGTCTGAGCTTAACGTAATGAAAAGGGATCTTTCCCAAAATTCTGATCATCCAGTTTAGCAGAAAAGGGTGTCATATGAGGATCATGTTGCTCCACATCGCTGCTGGAAGCTCAGAAATTCCAGATCCGTAAGGCCGGCCTTGGACCTGGCAAAAGGGACTGCGCTTCACCTTGTCATTATAATCTCTGTCTATTGTCCTACACATAGCCGCTCACTTGCCTAAGTGCCATCTCTGATGTTTCAAGTTTGTGCAAAGGCTGCTGTGGAAATTTTGTCATTTATTTTGGAATGATTCCGAAATGCTAGATTTGATGAAAACAGGTGTCACTCATCACCCAGCTACTTTTTTGGCTTGGACGGGAGCAAAATTCTCAATTGATTCTGCTCTTTGATTGACCACAAATTCAAAGCAAGAGCTCACCATATACAGTAGCACACACAGTATTTGGATTACACATGTATGTGGACTTTTAGACAAGCTGTGGGAGGGCCAGAAGTAAGCAGCTGGATTAATTTGAGTGTCTAGTGCGATGAGTAATTGTCTTTTATTGGAAAGGATAACGTTAGCCAGCCATCAAAAACAACTTAATATGTTAAAATCAGTGATTGTGTGCATTTGCAATACTGAAATTGTTACAATTCCATGCCAAAAAGGTCATTTTGTCTTGTAATTGAACCACTCAGACAATTTGGGAAAATAGATAGGTTTCAGGTCATAAATTCTGCCATATGATATCAAATTCTTCTGATGTATTAATTAGAATAAGTGTAAAATATGATAATGTAGTAGTTGACAGTTTTTGGTTCGTTGCTGGCCTGTCAGGTTTGGTTGTGCGTATGTGTGTGACAGTTGCTTGTGTACATTCTAACTCAATAGGGGAAAATCTGATGAAAGTCAAACTTGGTATGTGTATTTGCCATATTGGGAAGGTACAGTATGCCCTTCTGTTTTAGGTGGAGTTCAAAGGATATCTGGGGGCATGGGGAGGAGGAGAAACTGAAAACCTTTTTACTCAATATCTGAAGGTAGAAAGCTTTGACAGATTTTATACATGGTGTGTGGATACATTATGGTGAGGAGATAAATTCTGTTTTTGTGGAGGTCAAAGCAAGAGGCAAAGGACAAGGCCAAGGGGCCTATTTTAGTGCTAGACATTGATATGCCAGTCTTGGCTACCATATATTTTTTTGCTAAAACTCCCTAGATGCTACATTGTGTATTTTGTGTAGTAGCCCTTGCTAGTGGCTTTCTGGCCATTTTGGCTCATTACATGCAATGCAGGCAAAACTTGTTACCTTTTTTTTTACCTTTTCTCCACCAGCTCTTCTCACCTTTATAATTTCTCTAATCGTCCATCTAAGGGACACAACAGCTCTCCGCATAGAGCTCTCCCTTTACGCTTTGCCTGTTTTCTATTCTATCATTCCCCGTATCTGTCAGCCGTGTGACAGCCATTCACCCAAATGGCCCTTGGAAAAAGGGAGTTCATTATGTACAACTGAATATCCACACATGCCCGCTTTAGGTAATGAATATTAAAATTTTCAAATTGTCGTCTAGTCACAATGAACATACTGTACAACCTCGCTTGATTGAATGGTGTGTTCCACAAAGGGGTACAACTTACATGCACTTTGAGTGTTTTTGGATGATTCTCAATTGGCATGGACATGATCACAAGTTTGCCAGCATAGTGCACATATTAATTTGCTTGTTTGTCATATATGTCCCGTAGACTTTTTTAACAGTTTTAAATTTTGCCTAACAAATATCCCTCATGTTGCATCCAAGGAAAGGAAACTTGAAAGATTTAGAAAAATTGACTGAATTTCAACAAAAAAGCTCAAAGTGCCACTTTCAGGTCAACATTGAAAAATGCCCAGTGTCACCAAGGAGTTGTGGCTCCATCATATAACCCAGCATCTCAAACATCTCTATATGGTACATGAATGATAATTGAGTAGTGGCAACATGGTGAGAAAGCCTGAGGGTACATGTAGGGTGTATGTATCGATATGACATTGGTATTTTGAGTTGAATATTTTTTACTTTCTGTGCACACAGCCAGTACAAACCAGGGAGGAAAATACAGAAGAAGTAAATGCAAAAAAAATTTAAACCATGTTGACAGACTTGGCCTCAACAATACCCTTTTTCTATGTCACAAAAAGTTGCAGAATAGTTTTAAAAAAAAAAACTTTTATTAGTTATTTAGAAAGAAGAGTGCACCCATTGATTTATGTAACAAAGTGTAAAATGTTTAAAATATTTTGTCTTTTTGTCAATTCATCAGAACTTCTGGACAGCAATGATAAGTATGTGTTTGGAAGAGACGCCAGCAGTGATGTGTGTTTCAACACACCTGAGCTATCGAAACTTCCAATTTTTGGAACAATCAGCAAGACGCATTTCATCATCCACAGGGTATGCTTTTCCTTTTTTTTTTTGTTTTCATTTCACTTCTCGCAGAAGGAGAAGCATCTTGTCTTTGACTTAGAAATCTGTAACACCTTTTTAGGCATGATGCAACGTGTAGAATGATCACAATAGTTAGAATAATAAGGTTTCAAAAGTACCGTAACTGCAATATGGTCGCTTTCAAAGAGTGGGTCACCCTTCAAGGATACCGAGCAGTTTCGTAAACTCTGAATAATTTGTTTGGGCATTAGGGTTACGTTTGGGGTTTTGTTTGAGGTTTGTGCTGATAATAGAGGTTATTGGTACTGTCAGTGAATAGATCTACATGACATTTGATATAGTAGCATAAATACATGGAACTGACAATGCAGCATTACTGTAAGTACCCATTTAGGAGATGAGGGTATTTCGTGAAGGAAGTTCACTCTTAGTTTGTAAGATTGTGGAAGATTTAAATTTTCATTTTTCTCATTTGTTGTTGGCAGGAGATTAAAGATGGCAGCACACTTGTCTTCATCGAGGATAGAAGCTCAAATGGTACTTTCGTGAATGGAGACAAAGTGGGTAAGTGATTAGGTACACCATATTGTATTATTATGCAATCCAGTATCAAAAAGTTTGAAGCAGAATGCAAGTTTATACCTGAAGACAATTGGCTTCCCAGTTTACTATACAAAAATATACAGTCAAATATCGATAAATTTGGCTGTTCTTCCTGGCACATGAAATGATTTGGTTTTTTATTGAGTAAGACTTTGCATTTCACTGTTTTTATACAGTCATTCTCCAACTTTGTCAGAAACATTTTGCAAAGATTATGATAGGAAGCTGATCACTTGGCTAAGACTTTTACCAAAAACATCCCTGAATTTAGATTCTCCCTGAAGAAGGTGACACAATCTTTGTATCTGGACTGAGATAGGTCTTTTCAGCTATCAAGCCAGTTTCTGCTCATATTCCCTCCATGATGACTGTTCATGTGCTCAGCATGATTCAGAGGTAGACTGCACAGAACAGTATGAGGAGTCTTTTCAGAACCATCTACTGTAGACTTTTAGGCATGGACATTGGACCACCATGATGCATTCTTAATCTTCAGATATAATTATGAAGGTGAAAGACTTACAGGAAGGAAATTTGAGCAACTTCATCTGGGTTGAAACAGGTACAATGTGGTTTTTTAAGTCTACTTATCAAAGTCTTATCTCATCAATACTGTTTAATGGACTTAATTCTTTGTTATTGTATTCCCACATAATCCAGTAACTTAGTGATGCTCCATTGCCAAATTCATTGATCAAGTTCATTGTCAAGTTTGATTGCAATAATTTCAGATGTTATAACTGAAATTTGAATTATTGGCAAAAAGCACTATGTTGATCGCACCTCAGAAATTGTCAGTTTCAGCTACGAGCCTGTGTATAATTGCTAAGTTAAGCATAAGCTTGTTTTTTAAATTTATTCGTAGGAAGGGAAAGGAAGAGGATCTTGAACAATAATGATGAGATTGCACTTTCAATCCCACAGAATAAAGGTAAGCAATGTTAGAGAAACATGTCCTGACCATATGATGATTAAAATGATTGGCTCTGTAAACTGGACCACAAGAAAGCTGGCGTTCTCTTGGTAGTAAAGTAGTGACAAAGTTGGTCAGTAACTCGGCCCTTGCACATTTATTTGTGACGGAAAGAATTGCACTGGGATCCTTACAAAGTCATGATTTCGTTGACTCTAAGCTAGACAGTATCATATCAGTTATTGTTCTGGTACATTAGTAGAGATATGATAGTTCTTTGATGTGTGCGAAAATGAGAAGTTTTTATTAACAGTGTTGCCGTTTTGAGTGACCATTGCATGCTTCTGCCATATGACACACTGTTGGAGCAGGAAGCTGTTGTTAAGATGGAGATGAAACAGAAAATTCAGTTGATGCTAGTACTTTATGACCCACCACCCCCCCATATTGAGTAAAGTGAAACTGTCTAATTGACTCAGAGGTATTTCTTTCGACGTTTCCTGTTCAATGTAATTCAACTAGCAACATCATTCAAGTCAACTGATTTTTAAGCAAGTAGCTTGCTCAGAACAATGCTTTGACGTGTAGGTTTGCATCACCAACGCTTAAAGAACGTGCGGCATATATCTGGAAATAACTGTTTACTTGGAATAAAGGAGTGCCTTTAGCCCATTTCTTAACAAATTATCATATACAAATGAGCTATGGAGGCAGCAGTCTACTTTTTGACAAATAACCGACAAAATTCCTTAAGTTTCCAGAAATAGTGAGATATAGATTCCTTTCATGTTTCCATATACAACCCAAATGTTGTATTGTCATACGCATCACGGAGTGTTGAATGGCCCCAAAATTTTTTTTGGGGGGGTGACAAATGTTGGCAATGTTGTAGCAGCAGGGAAAATCAAACGGTATCCTCTACTCCAACGTTATATCAAAGAGAAGATAGTTCTTCTGTCCTTGTTAACCTTGTTTTTGGCAACATATGCTGGTGGGTTACATTTATTTATTTGTTTATTTATTTTTATGGGGGGTAGTATCAGGGGGATTATGATATTACATTTAGTGTACTATGCGCTGCCTGAAGCAAGGCATAGCTGGTCAGCATGCTGTATTCACTCACTCTTTTGAGTCTTCCATTTCTTCCAGTTTATGTTTTTGTGGACACTTGCATGTGTGAAGAAGAACAAAAGATAATGCCAGAGGAGATGAAAGACAAATACATCCTCTCAAAACAACTCGGAAGGTGAGTCTTTTGATCAGGCATGGAGAGATCATTGAGTTTACAATTCATTAAAAAACAACAACCTCAGAGATGTCTTTTTGAAAGTTTAAAACTATAGTGCAGCCAATCCACAAAGTCCTGCCACAAATAAGAAACAAAAAAAAAATTAATCCAACAAGGATTTATCCCCTGTGAAAGCAACACCGACTTGATTAGAGAAAATTATTTAACAGTTAACAATAAATAACAGTTGAGACAGCTTCTTGCATAAGTCATAATCACTGCTTAATCATGCAAAGTTTTACAATGTGTTTGCTGCAGTGCGACGTCTTTGTCGCAGGCTTGGTTGACCTATTGAAAAATTTTTGCAGTTTGAAATGGTCTCATGTCTATACATTAAGACTTGGAGCGTCATGAAAATTGATGGAATGTTGTTCCACATTATCATGGATTTTATGGGAACATTGCAAGTTTGACCAGATGTCTTCTCTTAAAGAGGGAACAAGTTCAATGTTCGAACTCTTTTTGCTTTGTTTGAGATAGCACTGTTGAATAGCTGTGGAGGGAGAAGGGGATCTGCCCCCTCCACAGAGACGTTCCCCCTGTCCCGTTGTGAAAAAAAAATTTTGAAATGGAAATGTATATAGAAGGGAGAATTTAGAACTTGTGACCCCCAGTTAAGGCTTGTGACCCTCCCCTTCCCCTGCTCAAAAGATCCTGGCTACGCGACTGATCTTTCAATGTTGTCATTGGAATTATTTGGTTTTTTTGAATGGACCATTATTATTTAGGGACGATCAACCGAAAGAAAAAGAGTAGTACCAGCATACACTCAGACCATGCATAATTGGTATAAAAATGTTTTTTTTATTGACTTGAATAATTTCTATTGTTACACTGTTAGCTCTTTTAATTGATAAAATTTTAGTACTTTTTATCAGATCATAAGTTTATGAAATAGCTATCTTTTCTTGGAATTTATGGCAAAACCTTTGACACAATTTGGACAGTTTGTAATTGGAAATTTGATCACCATGTATTTTTATTGCTGAGTTTAGAGGACACTGGACAAAAGAACCATGGTCATTTTTTTTCCTGTCATCAGTCAATATTCCAGTGCTGTTCTCTTTTTTTCTGGGGTATTTGTAGGTGGCAAATGACCAGGAAATATAGTAAGTTTAAATGCTATGAGATGAAGGAGATGGCCCTAGCATGTACTGTTTTAATGCAGAGCATCACCTCGGTTCACTCAAACATCATAACGAACAAGGTTGGGGGTTTAAAGCATTCACTCAAGTTGTGGTACTTTGCATTTCTTCAATGATTGTTCTTATTTTGTATTTTTTTTTGTCCCATAGGGGTGCATGTGGAGTGGTCAAGTTGGCCTTCCAGAAGGAGACCTGCCAGAAGGTAGCCATCAAGATCATAGAGAAGAAAACTTTTTCGATGGGTGGTACAATGATGAAGGTAAGACGCAGAGATTCATGGTCACAGGGTGTCCCCTCTGCACACCAAAACAGGAAAAGAAAAATAAACTTCTTGCCCCAGTATGTCATTGAGACATGATTCCACATCACACAAAAGTCCAAAGCATCCTTATTTATTCCCGATACCTGCTACTCAAAGATAATTCCTTCTGGATGTTTCTGAATTTGTTCCATAACTTCTTGTTTGGTGGTATTTACATAATTGCAAATAGCTGGTGCATCAGTTCTCTTCGCTTTCAAAGGGTTGGAGTGGGGAAGGGTAGGGTACAGTAGGGGAGTTGACAAAGTCTTCCACAGTGCCGTTATTAAAAGTGTTCAGTCTTAAAAATGGAGCATTTCAGGATTTCACATCGTTGAGAGAGAGTAAACCCTTCATGTCTGATTCTCTTTCCAATAGCAGTGGAGTTTTGCTATACTAAACCGTTGGCTGTGTATTGATGAAGTCAGAAACTTAACCAACCCATGGTATTAGAGTGTACAAGTTGTTAATTGATATCTGAACAGATGTAGAACATGATTTTGTGTCTTCTTCCCTCATTTCAACAACTTCCTTTTAAACCTTTTCTCCTCATGCCTGCTAGTTCTCTCGTGTCCCCTATTGTAATACATTACAACATGAATCATTCTCAGATATTTTTTTGTTGTAAAATCAATGAAATAGTTTGCCAAATATTCTTTGACCTTTCTTTCTTAGAACATGGACAAAGCAGTAATGGAAGAAGTTAAGATTCTTAAATCATTGAATCATGTAAGTAGTTTAACCGACAGAAGAATAAATATTAATAACTCATTTGTGGAGAGCAGTGCATATGAGCTGCCACTGACGTTCGACGCTACATGAGTCTGACCAAGAAAAAAAACTGCTGACCATCGCTAAGCTTAAGAGACTTTCACAAAAGGCACCATTCTTAACAAATGATTGGTTGAAAGAGCCTTTACCTGTTGTGAAGTTGAGCCATTCATATAGACTTTTCCCAGAATTTATCTTTCCAGGCAGATTCTACTGTGTTTGGATGCATCTCACAAAATATAGAGAGTTCCTTAACTGCAGTTGCTGGATACATTTAGTCAAAGGTTTTCTTGTATGCTCTGCTCTGAATGAACTTAAATGGTTCTGCTAGCACTCAGGATGCCCTAGAGAGACCCCCGCCATGTTCCAGCTCAAGTGCATTTAATAGGCTTGTATCATGTATATTGAAGATACATTAATTTGATTGTTATCACATTAATCCAACCATATAAAGTTTATACTCCGAAATTGTATGAAGTGTTTCTTTTGGCAGATCTTTTTCTTTGTAATATTTTAGGAACCTCAAAGGATGAACAAAACAATACAGTGTCACAAATACAATAAACCTTCCTCTCACCAATTGCAGCAAAACCTTGTACTTAATTCCAGCGATCAGTGATCTTGCAAGTATTATAGCTTTTGACATTCATGCAGCTATCAACCCCAAAAAGTTTTTGTTCCTCTCTCAGGATTTTACCTTTTTCTCCTTTTCCACAGCCCTGTATTATAAAAATAGAAGATGTTTATGAGACAAATGAGAAACTATTTATTGTGCTAGAACTGTAAGTATGAGCTATGGTAAAGTCATTAACGATGAGTACCATTTGTCATTAAAGGTGTCCATGACTGGCATACTTTAAACCACCTGAAATTGAACTTTTGTGAGACTGAATTCATTGTTTACCATTCAAAGTTCTCATATGATTAACTGATTTATCCCTCTCCCTCTCTTTTGGGAAGGAGCCTATTTACTCACCTCGCATCGTTCGTAACCTTGGTGCCTTTTTTGATCGTCATCCTGGTTTTCTTACATCAGTGGAAAAAAACCCATCAGTCGGTCAAAACCAACTGTCGACTGCATATTCTGGGGTTTGAAATTTTAACCCCCAGTGCAAAGACTAATGTATAACATGTGACAGACTTTGCATGCACCTCTGGGTGCCATTTGGTAGAGGGCATGTAGTAAGGACAGCCCCATATGCAGCATCTTCAGTAGGGGTGTTTGATTTTGCCGCAGGTGGAACATTTTACCCGGCAATTACGACCAACAAATTAAAACTCATTATATGTGTTACTAAGGTAAGTGTACTGTTGTAGGCCGAGCGGAACTCCAGATCTTGTGGGGGGATTCCTCCGAACCTCCCTCCCCCACCCTGGATATGGGCCTGAAGGACATCTTAATTGATTCACTACCTGTACGAGTGAATGGACTCAGCAGATGGTATGTCAGATGTGTGGGCAGAGATGTAGTTTGATCTCTCTCAGTGTACCTGATGTACACAATAGATAATGCTTCGCATTACTGATTGCTAATAGTAACCTTGCATTTTTTTTTTCCCATCTTCGATCAAAATTTTAGAGTTGAAGGTGGCGAATTGTTCGATAGGGTCGTCAGCAGAGGAAGGTTTAAAGAAACAACAGCCAAAGTCATTTTCTATCAAATTCTGCTTGCCTGTAAGGTAAGAATGTAACCGTCGGAGGAAATCATAATGAGGGCTAGATGGGTGTGGTGGAGTAGAAAATGGTATGACAATGCCCAATGAACCACATGTGTAGTCATTGCATATGTGTGTTGTTAGTTGGTTTTACTAAATTGTATAATTGATACGTTGTTTACCGAGATGTCTGCCGCATAGTGGGACCTCCCAGTGAGCAACTACAGGTTCAGAATGATCAGACGTCTCACTGAGGATAAAGGGGTCCAAACTGGTTATACTTCATAGTGTGCAATTTTAAAAGAGATCCAAAGTGCAGTGTTCTCCACAAGGGGTTTTAAGAGGAGGAGTGAGCATTATCACCATCTTCAAATAGCAACTCCCCCCCCCCCCGAAAAAATGCTCTGCCGTTGAAAAGAGTTGACAATACTAGGTCACCACTTACTCAAATAGCACAATAAGTCATCTCTTAGTGGCTCAGTTTTACGTTATTAAGCATCTCAGTTATCAAAAACTCCTTTCCTTTCCCCTCGAATCCCTCCTCCGGTAATGGTAATCATTTTAGGATCATGTGCACCCGTCACGGTCCCCCCTCAATTGAAACTCAGAGGAGAACACAGAGAATGGTTATATTTCTTAGTGAGCATTTAGGGGTCCAGAGTGGAGAGGCCATTTGTCCAGAAGTCCAGTTTCGAGCACCCTGCCCGTTCAATCTGCATAGAACATTCCTCCATTCCCAGCAACACACAGTTTCATTTTCAGACACATCATCTTTAATTTCACAACTCTAAACATGCCATGCACCAACCGATGGTGGCGCTCTACGGAGATAGTGGGTGAAGGTATTCCTCCTTTTCATCCGTGAAGGGCCACGGTAATCAAGTGATCAGACCTATTAACACTGAGAAGGAAATCCAGAATATGGTTGAACCACTCACTGAGCATTTATGGTTTGTGTCAGGGTTCTGCTGTTGTGATAGTTGCATAATACTTCCATGATCAATTCAGCGTAACATCTGTGTGAAGATAACATTCTTTAGGTCTTAGGGAAATTGGGATATTTTTTATCGTTGAATGACGGAATTACATCTTAAGAGCAAGTAAACAAGTACTTTTGTCATCTAACTTATGTCGCTTGCTTTCATCTCTGACAGTAACCTTCATCATGGCTTGACACTGTTATTGCCTGATGGCTTTTTTTCTTTCTTTTCTCTCAGTACCTGCATGATAATAAAATCAGCCACAGAGATTTAAAACCAGAAAACATTCTGTTAGTCAGTGATCAAACAGAAACATTGGTGAAAGTAACTGACTTTGGACTCTCCAAATTTGTTGGTGAAGTGTCTTTCATGAAGACCCAGTGTGGGACGCCGACCTATTTAGCTCCTGAAATAGTCGCCGGCGGAGGCATCAGCAGATATGGCAGAGCGGTGGATTGCTGGAGCTTAGGAGTCATCTTGTACATATGGTAAGTGTTATTTGTGTGCTATATATGGTTAATTGTTACCAGTGATGTGTATGGTGTTACTGGTGATATACCTGCAGGGTAATGGTTACCGGTGATACATATGGTGTTACTGGTGATATACCTGCAGGGTAATGGTTACCAGTAATACATATGGTGTTACTGGTGATATACCTGCAGGGTAATGGTTACCAGTAATACATATGGTGTTACTGGTGATATACGTGCAGGGTAATGGTTACCGGTGATACATATGGTGTTACTGGTGATATACCTGCAGGGTAATGGTTACCGGTGATGCATATGGTGTTACTGGTGATATACCTGCAGGGTAATGGTTGCCTATGATACATATGGTGTTGCTGGTGATATACCTGCAGGGTAATGGTTACTGGTGATACATATGGTGTTACTGGTGATATACCTGCAGGGTAATGGTTGCCTATGATACATATGGTGTTCCTGGTGATATACCTGCAGGGTAATGGTTACTGGTGATACATATGGTGTTACTGGTGATATACCTGCAGGGTAATGGTTACCAGTGATACATATGGTGTTGCTGGTGATATACCTGCATGGTAATGGTTATCGCTGATACATATGGTGTTACTGGTGTTATACCTGAATGGTAATTGTCACTGGTGATACATATTGTAAGTGTTGCTGCTACTGATGTATGTATATATATGGTAAGAGGTAATGGTGATATGTATGGTGTTACCAGTGATATATGTATTGTTAATGGAACTGGTGTGTCTGATTATAGGATGTATATGGTCTTACTAGTCACAGATACTGTAAGTACTACTTTCTATATGTTGCTGGTGATATATATTGTAAGTTGTTACTAGTTAAAGTGTTATGATGATAGAAATTAAATAAATTCTCATCTCCTTTTCCTTACTAAATTGAGCTTGGATACCTTTGGTACTGTTTGCTCTTCATTTTAATCAATCTTCTCTTTCGTTGCTCCTCAGTTTAGGAGGTTATCCACCTTTCTCAGACGAAATAAAGGTAATGCCCCTGAACGAGCAAATAAAAAGAGGATACTACAGTTTTCCAGATAAATACTGGGCCGGAGTGTCCAGTGATGGTAAGATGATGTTCTATTTTCAATCGACCAAGCAGAATTCTGTGCATGTCTGGATCTGGTAGCGTCATATCCATATCATGATATTACTTTAATTCTACGACAGATAACTCACATGTACATACAATATTGTTTGATACTAATACCAAGCGATATCTCACAAATTCATTGGAATAATTTTCAAAAATCAGCAGTGATTTATCATTCTGATCTAAGGAGTGAATCTCCTGCAGACAATGAATTCATTATCATTCACCACTGCCAATCGGAGCAAAGCAATTGGTGAAATAAATTTGAAAGAACGATTTCCAGTTACGATGTCCAGTAAATAGCTGTTCAGTTAATTCTTCAAACTAGAGTGTGTGTGTCCCATTGGTATACACATTAATTTATGAGCAAATAAGTAAGAAGTGATAATTTTTTTTTCTTTTCTGTTACATTATTTGTATATTTTGTAATACTTTTTATTTTGTGCAAAATTTACCAAATTACTGTTGTAGGTGATTGACTTAGTCAATTGCCTGATTCTGGCCAGCATCTTAATTGATAAGTTTGGTGGATTCAACCATTTCTAACGCTAAAGAGGACTTACTTAAGGAAAAGAAAGCTTTTCAAATCCAGACGGGATTCCTCATCAGCTGTAATGTTTCCCCTTCTGTCTCCTGTGAAGACACTGGTTGCTGCAGTGTTGTACAGTTCTGACCACACATGTGCTGTAGTGTTAGAATTGGTCATGAATCCATCAAAATTGCAAAATTTACCTTTTTTGTGAATCCATGGTTTTGCCAATATTGCAGTATTGTTTGGGGAAACAAATTTCCTATGCTATTAAGCTGCTCTATACTCCTGTTCCATACTGTACTTCAAAGCACCAAAATTGACCGTGCAAAAAGTTCTTACCCTATATCTGATAGAAATATGAATAAACATGAGAAATCGAATAAACATGTTATTCGTGCTGCTTGCACTGATAAGACAGGTGTTAGGAAGGTTGACATGGAAGTACAGTGTGGAAAATATTTTCCCACACGGGGTGCATTACGGTGATGTGGGAGGATATGGCTGACGATTATTTCATTTTACAAAAGCTTTGTACATCCATGAATCTGATATTTGCATTTAACAAGATCATCTTGAGCATGTTCCCTATGAATTTAATCAGTGATGAGCATCCAAAAGAATCTTGAAATACTTTTAATGTGATGCATTTAATGTGATGCATTTGTACCCTCAGGCAAAGACCTTATCAAGAGGCTGCTGACGGTCGACCCTCAGCGGAGACTAACGACGACTAAAGCACTGCAGCATCCCTGGCTGGCCGATCCTGAAATACAGAGAAGAGCTGAAGAATTGATGCATCCAAACCATATAAACAACAACATGCCACCTCCATCAGCTGTTCCTGTAAGTTCTCCCGTATCATATGTATTCCCTCTCTGGTTTGTTTGTATCTACGTAGCAAAATCTGAAGCTGCTGTTTTGTATGCAAAGTTCCGGAATTTAGAGGAATTGGTTTCATGAGCTATGCAGTGCCATGCAATTTGAGCGTTCTTTAAAGAACCTTTGGCGCATATACTTACCTCTTTTGGTGCGAAAAAAGCGGACCAATGCGAGGGTTGCCACTTTGTGCTGTTATGCAGGCACAAAATGTGAAATTCATCGCTTAAGTTAGGTCTTTGCTTTGACCATGCTCATTAAGTTGGCAAGTTAATTTAGAGAGGCGTAAAAGTATGACTTAGTTACAGTTGCTGAGTGCCGTAGGTGGAAGGTTCATGGCCTTATGCATATGACATTACCATACGCAAACTAAACACAGACATGGGCTGTATGCTAGATCACATAACATCATGACTTAGGCCTGTACCACACACTCAGTGCTGTGTATTGCAAACTTTTGAATAAGAAATTTTAAGCTATAAATCCTGAATTTCTTGGCTTTCTTTCCTTTTTTACTGTCATGGATAACACTTGCTGCATAATCTGTAAATTGCCAGTCATCCAAGAATAACCAAAATTCCACAGCTATGCATACTAGTAGGCTGGAGGACAATAAAAATCCATGGAATACCCCAGAAATTAGCGGTGAAATGAAATTAAAAAAAAAAAGAGACAGAAATTTAAAAAAAAGAGAGAAAGAAACAACAATGAAAAGAAGTCTTTCTTGCTCTTGCAAGTATCGTAAACTTTGTGAGGTGGAATTTCTGATGATGTGCTTGTTTTCATGTCGTACGGTAGGGGTGCCACACCCACATGCTAGCATAAATCAATCACGTTCAATGTTGAAGAAAGTATTTTCTGTCATGTTCGTTAGGTGGAAGTCTCCACCCACTTAATTGTTCAATTACTTGGTTGTATAATATGTATAGGACTGTATAGGCTACCAATTTCCCACCGACATAGAAGCAAAACTCAGATTCACTATTTTTTATTGCTTGTTTTGTATTTCATTTTCAAGTCCAATCTACAGTCTGAGTTTTCCCAAACTCACAGTCACAGTTGGTCTTGGTATAGTACAACAGTGCATCTAGGGTGAAAACCATGTCAGCACAACTTAAGTTATATCAGACAACAAAAAAAAATTGCTGTTGCTTGCTTCAACGTTTCAATGCTCCACAAAATGTTACACAAGTCATATAAACCAAACTACATTTCTCAAGTTAAAATGCACATTAGGAAACAAGTCTTGTCTACGCAACATTCAGTGAGTGGAGGGTTTTCGTCACAGCCACATGTATAGTGTGTGGTGGAAAAATAAGGGTGACGGCACCTACGCTGGTCTATAATTGGGCATTTGCAGGTCCTGTCTTACAAAATACTTGAATGGTAGCAGTCATCATTAGTTACTTCGATATTTTTTACTATTGCTGCATTCAATTGGTGCCAGCTAGCCCAGCTATTGAAATATGTACGTGTAGATGTTTTTGACATGACTGCTGCTGATCACTAGTATGATATTCTGGAAAGCAGGTTTTTAGTTGTCCGTCCTCATTGCATTTAGGCCCACAAAGTATATTGTGATTCATGCATTTCTGTTGGTTGTAACTTTAGCAGCTAGCTTGGCATTCAGTACATTGTGTAATGGGCCCATGTAATACCTGAGATTGTGGAATTAATTGAATTACTTGATGTATTCCACAAACTATCAAAGATAAATTGCACTTTGATTTTCGCCAACATTCTCACAATCTAGAAGTTAAAGGAGGGTAAAGATGCTGTGCTAAACAACTCGTGATCAGCCTCTTGCAAACCTACTGTTCGTAGGCCTAGCTGTAGCCTGCATCCCTTTTGCTCTTCTGTCAAAATTGAAACATAACCTCAGTTATTATCAGCAAAATATGAGCGATATAGGACAGAGGGCTTGTGGCTTCGAGTTGTGGACAATATGCAGAACTTTCAAATTTTCCATTCTTGTGACAAGTGCAAATGGCAATTGGAGGACTGACGTTAGGGTCAGTCTTATTGTTCCTATGCAGCTGTACCTATTTTGCAGCTATGTAAATTGAGCAAGGTTTTCCAAGACTGCAGTGGATGAGCAGAGGTTTACAGGGCCAGCCAATGTCATGTTGGCACTTTGTTGTTTGCATGCTAGTTGTACACTGTGATCGGCTGATTTATAATTGCAATGGATGCATGGATATGCCTTCACTAGTAGTAGAACTGGGAAGGGTGATTTCGCAGCAATTTCCATCAGGTGAATGAATGTTTTTGAAGTCTGGCAAAAATTTATATTTTGACCGTCCGAAAAACCTATTTAGTTCCTTTTAATAGGTGCGTCATTGGTAAGTCAAAAATACAGCTCAATGTGAGTCAATGTCTTGCAAAACTGCGTCCACTGCATCCAGCAGCAGGGATGCCTCATCGGACATGAATGTCGACGCTTATAGGGGACATCGATGCACCTCTCGGGGGGAGGGTCATGAGGTGTGTCATGCAATTTGATAAGTGCATTTAGTGTGTTTGTAAGAACACTTGGAAGGACAACTTAATTTTGAAAAGGAAAAGCACTCGTCCCTTGGACGACCTTTTGTGTGATTACATTTCAGTACTGCCTATGTTCTATTTGTTGATTTGCTATGGTGACTGAATGACCTCTGACATGTGATGACTGGTTCCAACATATTTTGCCATCAGGGATGTGCGTATCCTTGACGGTGAGTAGTTGGAACTCAGTACCTAAGACAGTACCTTATGTTATGCAATATCTAATAATACTGGTAGCCTGTGTGTTGGTGAAACATCATTGTGTGTCATTCATTCGTTTAGTTTGAAGTATGTCAGGTCAAAGACTTATTGCGAAAAAAGGGTTAGCATGCTAACTTGAGATACAATACAGGGTAGATTATAAAACATCATTCTACCTATTTCAGATGTCCGGAAAGAAGAGGCTGAGAGAAGATGAACCAAACAAGGAGGAAGATGGCAACCGTCCCGATGGGAGTGAAAACGGACAAAGAATAAGTGCAAAGAGCAGTAGGTCGAGCAGCTACGAAAGCGACGATACCAGACCGTGTTGAAAGATCTCACAGACGACAAGATGGCTCTCTTTCAATTTCTACTTGATTGAACAGTTATGTCAGATAATGTGTTCTCCAGTAAATATCATCTGAATCAAAGAGTCATACTGGGATGTGAAGATTTCTCAACATGTTAGGTATCAAGCATGTACAATGAGATGAAGTGATTATGCGATCATGTCATACATGAAGTGTTCTCCGGAGGCAACATCCAGGTCACAGGTGGTGGTGGCCAATTTTGCATTTAGTGACGAAGAAACATTAAAATCAAAGCAATCCGTCCTTTTTCCTCGAAAGGCTCCATTCTGTCCGTCTGTCGGAAGTTCTGTCTTCGAGTTCAAGTGAAACTCTGACAGAGACTGATTGTTTTTAACTGAAAGTGCAGTTACAGTATCAATACTACAGAAAAGAATTTCTGGCCCCTGGAAATTTGATGTATTGCAACTAAAATACAAGAATCACCTTTCACAGCTGAACGAGATCAAAATAGCATGGTTTGTATGTACATTACATCTGATCAACGTGATTTATGAATACATGATATTATGATGATCATATTTATGATACATTGGCTTTATGGTAAATAGGATCATTTCATATGGTACAGGAACATCTGGGTGGAAGAGATTGGGGTCATCTTGGAGCCGGTGGGAGCGGTAAGGTTGCCAGTTGAAGTAAGTAAGTTCGACCAGCTCCATTTGGGTCATGATGTCGATGGTGACACAACCATTTGCTCTCAACGAAGTCCACAGAATAGTGGGGATTAACTTTCATCTTGGCAAAATGATCACCCCTATCAAAGCTGCATCACACTCTGCTCTTTGATTCTCAGTTTCACCTCCGGTGAGGAATCACATTCAATGGAGCAAACACTCTAGTAGAGTTTTGACAGTCATCACATCTCACTGACAACCTTCTGTTTAGTGACAGTCTCTTCAAAGGTGCCTAAATGTCCACTCCCATCTATTTTCCTTTACCAACATTCAGAGAGGCTTTGACTTAAATTTCTCTCATTCCTACTCACCCTCACCCCCCCCCCCCCCTACCTCTCTGCTTTTATAGTAACTTGTCCTCTGTGTGTGTATTCATACCGTCTTGCATCTTGTAACTATTGATTAGTTGTCAGGTGGAGAACAGGTAGTTCTCTAGCGAGATGCTGTGAGCACTTCTGTGTCTCACAGCTTTTTTCTTTCCTTTTTTTTAATACCACCCATGCATCTCCATATTTTTTTTTTTCATTTTCTCACAGGGTATTACTACTAAAATAAAAAAGTATGCATCACAAAAAAGGGAGAAAAAATACTTTTTACTGCATGATTGGAAATATTGAACTTGAAATTTGTAACTTTCAGATCTTAAGCTATAGAAGAAATTATCATACTTTCTCATATTTGCATCCTGTCTTTGTGGTGGCGAGATGCTGTAATCGTGTGATTTCGCAGAAGTTTCCCATGCAAACAATCCCTCCTCCAAATCAGTAATCGAACAGAAGGCCTTAAAGTGAAATCTGTCACAAAGTCACTTGTGTTGTGATCATGGATATTTCTACACAGCAAAAAAAAAAATTCGCCAAAAGGTTCAAAATCTTCTGACTGTGATGCTTTTATTTAAGGCAGATGAGGTAGCTATGAAAATGTATTTCAACAATTAGCAGGAAAATCGTTGCACAGCCTTCCAAATAGACCTGATAACTGCAAAAACAGTTTTTTTTTTTCAAATAAGAGGTCATCAGTCTGTGGTAGTACAAATACAAGTTGAAAGAAGTAAGAAGTGTCTATGAATATCCTTTTTACTCACTAGCAAGGTGCCATGCTCTTTATGAACCGTGACGACGCACATGTACCTCTGCGAATCACATACGATATGCAGGTGCCTGTGCTATGTCATACTTTTCAAACAGCATGACGTGCCATACAAAGACGACGGTATATTTGATGTGATATTTAGAAAGAAGTCATTACGAAAACGACACCATTACGGTCGTGACTGTTTGTGAATAGATATACATCAAGTGTAGGATAAATCAGCCATTATGGTTCCCCTCTAATATCAAGAGTCCTGCAGCCTTCTGGTTCATTTTTATTTTTTAACTTTGTGGTGGCGATGGAGATGTCTTTTGATGATTTTAAATGATGCATCATTTTTGCAGGGGTGAAAATGAAGGGATGGACAACAGGGTGAAACTATTTTTGTATGAAATACCTTTTGATCAGTTGGATATGTCATCAACATTTAATTATGCAAGGAAAAACAGTAGTCAAATGAAGAAGTTGTTCTTTAGTTAAAAACCAATTCAGCTTGAAAGTTAATCAGTTGTTTATCACTCTATAATTACAGAAATGCTTAGAAGCCTCAGGTTGTGTGTTTTCCCATCCAGCAGTTACAATTACGTGAGAAAGCCATCTTGCTAGCTTCTGTCTCAAGAATAATGTGTTGCTGATTTTACTTTTTAATTTTCAATATATTCCAGTCTCCACTATCATCAAAAGTTTTAACATTTGTTGTAATTATCAATTGTAATGTTTTGTCTTATTGTTGATATGTTTTTGTTTATTTTTTTCAATATCTTCCACCTGACATATATCCTTGCCCATGCTATCAGTGTTTCCTCATATATCTGTTTCTAATTATTTGTTTCATAATTCTGTTTCCCTGCTTTTATGTCATCATAAATTTTAGCAAGAAGTTATGTGGAACATTTATTGTATGATGTCTGGTAGAACCTTTTTTTATTCCAAACACAGACTTGTAATACTGCAATAAAGATACAAAAGTACTCAAATATTGTTTGGAAAATATGAGTACTTTTACAATCTCAATCCAAATTGTATTAGTGATTATTTATGCTCAAATTCTGATAACATCAAGTTACATGCCATAACATACTTCAATATTAAGGTCTGCTAGCTTCTGCATGATAAGTATGTCTAATCGTTAAAATCCCATTTTCTCTCGATGTTTATGCCACAGTCAATGATATCCGAATGGTGAAAGTTTGGTCCAGGGTACTCTAGCGGAAAATACAGTTAGTATTGTTATTGGTTTCTTATTCGGTATTTTAGGGGGAGAGAGAGAGAACAAATTTAAAAGACTCTAGCCTCCAACCATATTACAGTCTGTTTAATCCTTGTGTATACCAATCCACTCGCTGCTTCTCCAGGCGTCATGACAGACAAAAATGTATTGCAGACTTTACATAGTCCAATAAAGATGAAAATCCTGAGTAATATTCTGACTCTATAAGAATAACATTCCATATTGCTTGGAAGCCTCTTTTCTGTTAATGTGGCATGCTCTTCAAGATACATAAGGCCCACAGACGTATTTTACGTCATATCTATGAAAATTTGCCAAAGTTCTCTGGAGTTTTGTTAAGTTCGCCAAATTCATCTTCAACAGTCTCTGAATTTTTGAAAGCAATTTTCGAGTTTTGTGCAACATTTGGCTTGTCATGAGTGTTAGCTACCTGTCAGGTATGTGGTGCATCACCGTTAACCTTAACCATACGACACTAAATTGATAAATTGTTCAGCCAATCATCATCATATTAGATATCTTTCAAATATTTACTTTAAAACGTAGATACCTGAGAGTAATTCCAGACAGCTGCAAATGGTTGCAGCTACATAAAGGGATTCTGAGATTGTCTAAGAAAAAATCACAGAGCATTTGCAAACACCTGAAATTCGATTTCAAATATCTCATTCTATCGCAGGTCGTTGGATGTAAAAAGTTCAGACTAATTCCAATTGAGATGTCTGCAGATTCTGTTTTAGGTACCTGTTTGAAATTTACTTTCAAATACATGGACGATGTAGCAAGGAATAGACGTTGACAAAACAGCCCAATTTCAGTTATTGTTAGCTTATCAGCCAACCAGCTTAAATTTTCCAAAGTAACATGGCTTATGCAGCACTACACATTTACCAGAAGCACAAGTGGGCAAGACACCATCCCATGCAGTGCCTGTACAGCACAAATCGTGGTTCCAGTTGCATACAGTAGAAAAAATGATCAGGAGGGACAATTAAGTCCCCATTTAGGATCCTGAAAAAAAAGGACAAAAGCACACCCTGAAAAAAAGTACAAACGCAAACCCGGTCACAAAGCCTAAAGTACTTGTCCAGTGCATTCTTAAACCCATTAACACTTCTTGCCATCACTACATCCTCAGGCAACCCATTCCACTCATTCACTACCCTCTGAGAAAAGAAACTACAAATATTGATCCTACTTGGAACCTTCTGGAGTTTAAGACAATGACTTGTTGTAATTTACTATTTGCAAACTTGAAAAAATCAGAAAATGATAAATTATCAAAACAATGAACAATCTTGTGGACTTGTATGAAATCTCCACGTAATCTTCTCAGCTCTAGTGAAGTGAGATTTGGGTCATTCCATAAATAAGGGTAACAATGGTGTTTGGTGTCCCATTTACATTGTGACATTTTCCTACAAAAGATTTTGTAAGAAGATTTACAGTTAACTTACCAATATTACTTCAGATACATCTATCTGTTGGTACATTTCAAACAATATACAACAAAACATTTTTACTTCTTGCATTCGGACTTTATGTCACAATAGACTGTCATGTCTGACGTGTAAACAGGACACCAAAGCTGTGATATCAAAAAAAATCAAACGGCACTGTGTTTTTTCTTTTGAAGTAAATGGAAAGCTTTATTATGCTTGTGTTAATGTTCTGCATTATTATAATGTAGGATAATTTTGTCATTTTCTTGTGTTAAGATTGACTGTTAAAATCCTTAGCTGAGCAAGTACTTTTGAGCAGAGTTCATGTGTTTCACATGTAAATGTAAACCAAAATTTTGGTGTCCCCTTTTTATTGTTTACATTGTAACATGCTGTGAATTACGGCCAACTGAAAAAAAAGTAGCAAATGAAATTGAGTTGCTACACTTAACCTTTGCAATACCTATTATGTGTCTGGATTTGGAAAAGAATGAACAACTTAAACATAATAATTTTTGGAAGGTCTTGATGTCACAATGTAAATATTTTACCTGGGGACACCAAAATGGTGTCCCATTTAACACAAGACTGTAAAAATTGCAATGTCCCAAATACACGTAATTTTTGCAACTGATTGAAGTGTATGTGTGAATGGGAAGGAACAAAATATTAGCTTAGATGGGCATGTATCCCATAAACTGTATGATATATGGCAAAAATTCTAAAAAATGGGCTTTGGTGTCCCATTGTGACACAAAATGCCATAAAAATAAAAAAAACATATTTTTATTTTCAAGATGCAATTATGTTTTAGTTTCAGTGTATTTACTGAGGAATGTTATTACCTTTCAGTTAGCGTATTACTTCTTTTACCCTCCCTTATCCAATTTTTGCCCAAAATGTCATACATTGGACCCCTTATTTATGGAATGACCCATTTAAGAGATGTAACACTGTTGTAGGGGACATCCTTGAAGGCCCTACTCAATCTAGTAGCCCAGCACTGGACTTTCTCAAGTAAATCCTTATCTTTGGAAAAACGTGGGTTCCAATCTTGTACTGTAATCTGTTATTACAGATTAATAATCTGTAATTACATATTAATAATCTGTAATTACAGATTATTAATCTGTTATTACAGATTAATGATCTGTTAATTACAGATTATCAATCTGTAATTAGAGATTATTAATATGTAATTACAGATTAAAAATATTTATATAGATGGCATTTGCATGCCTTTGTAAGTAATTTGTAGTGACAGATTATTGATCCGTATTCACATATTATTAGTCTGTGAATACAGATTAATAATCTGTTATTACAGATTATTAATCTGTTATTACATATTAAAAATATTTATATAGATGGAACTAATAGGATTTGGTACGTCCCAATGTCATTCTGTGAAAGGGGGAATCGCTCAGGGTTAGAGTCTGTTTTTTCCACGTAAAGCGTCACCGATATCAGGCCATTTGTCCATTGTGCCCCCTCCCCACAAATTGTCATGAATCGTTATGAACTTCACACCATATTTTAGTTGCATCTTATAACTCTCCAACGATGATGATAATGGTCCTCGAAAACATGGCCCCGATACAAGTTAACACTCTCCGAGCACATGATCTTTTGTAATTGTAGTGTGCTACCTGTACCTACATGTCAACGTAAAAACTGCATACTGTACGTACGTACGTACGTACTATTGTACCAAAGATCTGAACTACTGAAACTACGTTGTTTTCTTTGTATGTGTACTCATCGAGCGCGAGGTCTTGCATTGCCGTCCCCGGATACAGCTCTAACGTTACTTCCTAGGCCCAACTTTACTAGTCTACTGTCTAGATATGTCGCTGAAAATTTATTTTGACATTTTGTCACAGCCATGTAGGTCTGTCCTTATATTATGTCGTGCAAACAACGTACCTTTTACACCATGCCCAATCGCCATGCGAAAAGGTAGGGTTATCTTGTTTCTATAATGTAGGCTAGCTGCCATATCAATTATAACTAGGCCTACGGGCCTAAGCCTTGGGGGAGTAATTGAGGGCTCTACCTGGCTAACGTTAGGCCTAGTTTATGCAGTAAGTTAGACTTTTGGCTAACGTTAAGTTAACAGTAAGGCCTAGCTAACTTGTTACGAATGTACTATTAACTAAGTATTAAATTTAAATCCTCCACACAAGTGTGATGTACGGTAGGCTAGTCGCTACTGATGCCGGAAATATCAATGCTAACAATACAGCAGCCACTTTGGTCAGGTATCGGACTAATCGACGGGTATGTGAAATTGAGAAAAAATGCCCGACTCTGGAATCGAAAACACTACTCCAGACTACGTGGAGCACCATCATTATAGTTGCTGCCAATGTCCTGTCATGTACCAGCAAATTTGGTCAATACTGTTAATGTCTCAGGACTACGACCTGATTGCAGGAAACAGCACTTCCAAGACCATTTAGTTACTTGATCTACGCCTTTTAGAACTAAAAAAAAAATCAGTTGATGGTCCCCACCTGCATTCTTTTTTGCCGCCACATCAATTTTGTTTTCATTTTTCCCATAGTTTTACAGTTTTGGGGGAATCGAATTTAAACATCACAATTGTTTCAGGTTTGTTAATTAAGGTTACCAGAGGTCAAAATGTAAGAACTTGTAAACACATTATCTCCCGAAGGGTAATGTTGACTGATGTCATACTTGATGTGTGGGTTGACCATACTGGGTAGGTGATCCTTATTATTTTTGGTTGAGTCACAGGTCATTTGAGGTCACCAGAGGTCAAACTTGGAAAATATTCTAATTAAACACTATTTCTTGGGAAAGGTAATGGGTGGCGTCATCATATATTTAGCATGTGGATTGCCCATATTGAGTGTATGAAAGCTACTGATTTTGGTAGAGATCAAAGGTCATATGGAGTTACCAGAGGTCAAAGGGTGAATGTCATGTCAGCTCCTGTATCTCAAATAGAGAATCTGAGTGATCTCATACTTTGCATGTGTATCGCTCATATTCAGTGTTTCAGTACTTAGTCAAAGTCTTGTAGACACTTTATTTCAAGAAGGTTTATAATTGTGAGGATTTCATACTTAGTATGTGTATTGCCCATATTGAATAGATGATTTCTATCAATTTTTGCACCTTTATGTTTTAGGAGCGGGTGAAAGGTCATTTGGGGTTATAGGCTTATTAATATTGTGTTGCAAAAACAATGACTGTAGTTGATGTTATACTTTTATGTAGATAGTTACTGTAATGCTTGTTATAATATACTGTAACCATATGGCAAGGAATCACAAAGCCTGTTGGCTTTCTGGTTTATTCCTCATCAAAGGTAGGCAAGGAATATTTTTGACGTGATAAGTGTATATGTATGCCATTTATAACAAGTGCAGAGGAGGCCAAATGTCTCATAAAATGCCCCAAAGAAACAAGCCCAAAACAGAAGGAAGAAACAACCCAAACCACCAAAGACACAAAGGAACAATTAAATTCTACCAGAATAAAAAAAAAACTTGCCAATGTTAACCTTGAAACAGTGGACAGAGAGTTGACAACCCACTCAGGCAAACTATTCCATTCACTGACAACTCTATGGGAAAAGCTAAATTTTGTAACATCAAGCCTCCATAAAGATATGCCCAGCTTTTTACCATGATAACGATCCCAGTGATTAGTGCAAACCTTTAAAAGCTATAGTTGCTCAATGCATTACTCTCAAAGAGGAACTTGAAAAGTTGAATCATGTCGCCCCTTACCTTTCTTCAAGATCGAGTGTAATAAGTCCAAGACTCTTCAATTTTTTGAGATGAGGATAATCGCAAACCTTTGGAATAAGCCCAGTGGCCTTTCTCTGCACTTGTTTGATGAAAAACTTATTCTTTTCATAGAAAGGACTACAGGCCTAAACAGAGTAATCAAGATGGGCCATAACCAATTGTTCCTACAAATTCAGTACAATCTCTTTAGACTTTACCAAATCTACAAAAGTTTCTCTTAACCCAAGAGCCCTATTTGCCCTTGCAACAGCTGCTGCACACTGCTTGGAAAACTTCAAATCACCAGAAATGACTACAATACACCAAGAACCTTTTTCATGAATACATTGTCCAAGTCACAACCTTTCATGAAGTACAGTAATCATGATTATGGGCTATATTTTTTGCACGGAAATGAAGTACTTCACAAGTTCACATTGAAGGACATTTGCCTGTGTGTGTTATCAACGTGAAAGGTACTACCTTTTATGTAAATGAGATTGTGAGAATTTTCTTGTAGGTCAAGGTCATTTGGGGTTTCCAGTGATCTATGTTAAAAGCTTGTGAAAACCTAGCATTTGAATGGAATGTGCAAGATAGCACAACATCTGCGTATCATCTGGGTTGCTACAGTAAAGTGAACCAGGCTAGCTTTGGTGACTGAATTTTTGAGCACTTGGTAGGTATCTTCAACACATTCAGTGCTGGTAATATTGTGATCTTTTGCACATTTCTTTTGTACAATATGTAGACAAAAGCCTTTTTTTTTTTCATAGGTTGGTCCTCAGCAAATGGTTATGATGATTATGTTATAATATGTGGCAATTTTATCTGTAATACTGACCTGACTATTTTTCTTCTACTGTAGTTGAACACCAGTCACCAGAATATACAAAAGTCAACCCTTTCCAGAGATTACCAGCTATTCAAAATGGGAATTTTACACTGACTGAGAGGTTTGTGGCTATCCATATGTAGACTGCTCACAACATTCCATAGAGTAGGGCCTAATAAATCATAGAAAATGTTGCATTCTCAAATTGAACAAATGCTTTTCAAATACTGTAACACTGTATCAAGAAGCTGTGGAATTGGAGCAGTAGTAGCAATTCGATAGTAGGGTTGGGCGGTACAAATAACAACTGGTACTGGGTACTTCTACCCCTCTCAGTACCGGTAGTAGTACTGGTACAGTCCTCCGCACTCACATGCTTTTGCATTTCTAAAATGTTAACTTGGAAAATATGTCATAAATCGATCCACCCAAACATGTATTCAAAATCACCTATGCACCTTCAATCTTTAGCGAAAGTTGAAGTAAAATTATTCAAGTTGTTAAAGTTGGCCTCGTTTCTAATGCAGGCTTGATGTGTTTTAAGTTATAAGAAAAGAAATGTTAGCATGTTTCCACAAGATTCTACGTTCCACCTATCCCACGTTCACTTTCAATTGGAAAAATATAAGCTTAGGCCAGCAAATACAATCTGTCTGCACAGTGACTTTGGATTGCATAAGCAGCCTGCATTTCTGCAATTACTGTGAATGTTTACTCATAAAAGCAGAGAGATCCTGAGAAACATAGTTTAGCAAACTATTAATGTACAGAAGGTATGAAGCTGTTTTGTTAAAAGTTGACGAAATTACGTAGGCCGACATACTTTATCTTCAAGCTTTATTCCCCACATTATACTAACTTTAGTCACCTAGTCTATAAAGTTACTGTGCTAGGTGAATCAGCTACAGAACAGTGTCGTAAATTATACTGCAAAACTTTACAAGGCTGATACAGAGTAATTCTAATACCTAACAATAGCTTAAAACTTATTGCTTTATGTAAATATACTGCCTGTTTGTGATTATAAATTAATATGATAAAGTTCTGGCACTCGTCATAGGCCTGTGGTAAAGGTGGGTCCTATTGAATCATACCTGTCACCGGAATGCATCCTAAACTGGTATTTCACAATTTTGTTGTGTGTTGCTATTGTGATGATACTCTTACCTTTCATGTGAAGGAATGGAATCTTGCAAAGAAGATGCACTGTATGATTTGCACCCAATTTGTAATGAAATGTTGGGAATTATTCGGGCCAGAACCATATTTTTGTGTCGGACACCTTTACAAATACAGTAAATGATCTTTTTAGTTTTGTCGGAAAACTTACTGTAACATTTTTTTTGCCCATTAACATAACTGTCATTGCAAAATTATGGTTACTGGAAAAGGTCTTTACCTGCAGAGTGCAACAACCTTCAGATTAAGGATACAAACCTCCATGTTTGTTTTATATGTGTGTATGTGTGTACTAAATATTTACCAACCTGCCACAATGAAGCAAATAAATGCCTCACTACAGTTGAGATGATAGCATAGATAACATCCTCACTGACTTTAATACTACTGTACATGTGATGAATTTAAATGTTTGCAGCAATGTGTTAATGATCTGAGCTGGTGTTTTAATTTGTTCTGTGTGGTTGGTGTAGCTCATGTTAGGATTTATGTGTCAGTGTCTCGTTCGCTCCCAGTCAGGCATTTCAGAGGCCATATTTCTCTCGGTACATCAAACTTGTCATCACTGATCTAATACTGTCACAGCAAACTATTTGTATCGTAGTTGGATTCCCAGACTCTGCTGCACATGATCCTTCCTGCAGTCGCTTTTTTGAATAAAGTCGTTTTAGTTGTTTCAGATTCACTTTGCTGTTACATTGTGTTAGTGCCAGTGTTAGCGCTAAGGCGTTACACACTCAATAAATTGCAATATAATCTTAACCAAGTGGCAATTCCCTCCTTGATTTTGAAAATCCCTCCCAAATTTATTTTAGAAGAGGAATTTTCCTCCTAGGCTCAATTTCTTAGTACAAACACTGAGTTAATACCAGCTTTCACGATGGTTCTAATCATCTTGTGGGGTTGGCACACTAAACTAATGAACATTACAGGAAATAGCTAAAACCGAGCATTGCTCTAGTTTCTTCAAACAGCTCTATGAAGACAGATTTCAGCACCCACACACATCATTATTGTTATGAGCTCCACATAGAGTTGTTACTGTTCCATTGTCAGAGAACAACAGAAGACATGCTTGGATGGATCATAACAATTGTTAAGTTACAGCGCAGCACCTGAGTCCATGACTTGTGCTCCATCATTTATTTTCTAGTCTTTAAAAACAAATTCTTCAGAAATACGAAGAAACTATTTTGTCACTCATCATTAGAGAAAGTCTTGTAATCAGTATTTTGTCAGTATATTTAAATCTAACAAGACTCATGTCAGTGCAATGGTCAGATTGTGTCGATAGACAAGATGGCATCACGCATCAAGATTCAGTTGCAATAGCTGGTACATTCTGCAGTAGGTGAAATACTTCAACCAGTACAGCCTATTTACATTGAAATCTGTTACCGGTAGTTACTCGCAGGGGAGAGAGAGAAGACATTTCCACTCTGAGTGGCAGCTGAGCTGGACTGTAATCATAAATGAAAGATTTATTCTCAAGCAAAGAGCACAAAGGACTTAAAAATGTGCATAGTCCTTTGCACATTTTTCCTACAGTATATAGATGGATCAATTAAAGTAGCAATTTCTAAGCAGGACGATACTGTGCGGAAACTCCACAGACGGTAAAACTACTCTTTCAACACTTAAACTTAATGAACAATCTTTTAAAAGAGGCAAGTTTACAAGTCCTAACTTTATACCTAAAATTTAATTACCCCTTTTCCCACCTCTTCTGAAATGGAAGGAACTTCATCATCAATAAGTTTCTTCTTTACATGATTCACTGAATATTTGTTGCCATAACAATAGCACTTTGATTGTCTTTTCTGCTCTCTGTCAGTTCAGCAATTCTTGGTTACATTGCTTCAAAGTATGGCTGCCCGGGACATTGGAACCCCACAGACCACCATAAGAGGGCAAGAATGCAGGAGTACATTGCTTGGCACGAGACCAGACTAAGGACCCATGTCACCCCTTATTTTGTTGAGAAGGTAAGTTCAAAATGCACTTCTCCTATTGTATAGCATGTAATGCAGAATGGTCTGACTATCAGGAAGGGAAATAAACAGGAAAATTGGAAGGGAGGAGGGGATGTCCCTGCTGTCACTGCACTAATAGATGCATAACATTTGTCCAAGTTGTATGTCATTCTCCCCATTGCTACACAAAGAAACCCACCTGCGAAAGTTACAAGATTCACTGGTATTCTTGAACCATGGAAAGGAAACTGAATACAGAACTTTTTGATAATAGAAGACAAAATCTCCGAAAGAATGTAATGCATAACATCTCATTATATTTGTGTAAAACTGAAACAATGACTTTTCATCTGCAACCATCGTGTAAAGTAACATCTAGAAGTTTAAGAATGGTCTCTCATTGTGTGTGAAATCTCAGAGGCTTCAAGCAGCATCAATCTGGAAGAGGTTTTCACAGAAGTCCGTAAATTCACACCCGATATGTAATCTGATCATTAAATTAAGTTAATTGTCGCAAGCGACCGACTATTTGACCCAAATGTATTTCATCTTTCGTGCATCAGGGTATCATACCTCTGCAAACCGGCCTGCCTCCAGACGAAGAATCGATGAAGGAGCAGTGGGCGAATATATACAAAGCTTTTTCGTCAATCGAAGACTACTTCCTCAAAGATAAGTCTTATGTCACGGGAGATGAGATCAGTATTGCTGATCTATTTGGAGTCTGTGAGGTGAGAGCACGTTGATTTTGGATCGAGTTCTTTTTGATTGATAGGAGCATTTTCTTCCCCAGATTTGCAGACCGGATAATCATGGTACAATATGTTCAATCTCTGGTGTGAGAAAGACCTCGTCATGGCTCTTTCTGAGCTCATGTTTCGGTGTGACACATTGTCTTGAATTAATTAAAAGTCCAGCTTATGTCTTTGTCTTAAAGTTGAAGCATGAACACCATTCAATTGTGTCTTGAACCTCATTCAGGTACTACCCCCATCATCCCCATAGTGTTTGAACTTCATTCAGATATAGCCCCATTGCCCCATTGTTTCTTAGGCCTGCCTGTTCATAAATCAGGAAACCTTATCCAGGGACCATCTTCCCACAATGTTTTAAAAACTCCGTGGAGTGCAGTCGCTCATGATTTCATAAACCTCAATGAGTTGCCATCATCTGACAGGTTGCTTAACCGTATTAAGATATCATGCTTTCATGATTATTTTTCGTAACCTCATAGAAAATACTATCATCCCTTAAACCTCAGTGGGGTCATTTCATCTTTCAATATTTGTAAACCTCATTGAGGTATCATCGTTGCAGATTGTCTTAAAAACACTATTGATGTATGATTATTCCATGTTATTTTCAACTTGATGAGGTTCCATGGTTCCACAGTGCCTCATTGAGGTATCTTTATTCCGCAATGTCTTCAACCTTAGCTGAGGTAACATTGTATCATAAATTTGATTTTCTTTGTGGTGAGTGACACTTAGCCTCAGTGCTGCTTTTCACCAGACAATGGCTTCTAAATTGTTTTGGTTTGTGTAATTATTGCATCCTCCCTCTCCCCTGGTTTGCTGTTCTTTTAGGTAATGCAGACCGCCGGCGTAGATTCGGATTTTACCAAGAACCACCCGAAGCTCAAAGCCTGGATCCAAAGGGTTCGCGAAGACACCAACCCGCATTTTGACGAGTTACACAAGATGGTTTACAAGATAGGAAAAATCAGTGATCCAGGCAAACTTTGAAGAGCTTTGAATCTTCTAAGAAAGCTTTCCTTGCCTTTGAAATCGGTTTGTTTAATCTGATTATCAGTGTATGTAACCTCTTTGACAGAAAACATCTTAATTCAGAGGAAAATGTCCAGCACCTCTTAAAAAGATGAAATAGAAGACAAAACAGGGTATCCTCATGGTATGAATATTGTAATAGTGTTTATTTGCTGACACTGTTTGCATCAAATGGTAAACATTTTCTGTATTTGGTTTAAATCATGAGAAATTAGTTGGAGCACTGACTGGCATAAGTTTCTGGGATTTTCTTTAGTATGTCAGGAAAACTTTTTGTATGAATGATCTGTCGCCACAAGAGATGAACGGATTAAAGCTCAACAACAAATTTCAGTGATGATACAATGGCAGTGATGATACAATGGCATTAGATGTAAAGTAGATGGAAGTGACCTCCAACTACATATGAGCCTACTTTGCCTGCTTTCTGTGAGACCATATCTCATATTAACACATTCGCTGGCGATGAGAATGTTACGGGGAGGGTGAGGGGGTGGCATGTGGGTCAAAAAATGTTGATCATTGGCAGAAAATTGAACCTCTTCAATCAGTGTTTATGTTGAGACAGATAGGTGTGTAACACTCAACTTAACTCAGAATTCACTGAATTTCCAATCACAATGGTGTTATGATTTACTTCATGAAATTTCAGGACAGTTAGGTTGACTGATTTGCTTTGGAAGTCTGATTTGCTTCGAAAAATACCATTTTGTGTGTAGACACTTCACGTACAAAAAAAGTCCAAATTTTCAAGGTTAGCTCCTCTCTCTGTTATACCCCCTTCCCCAGATGGGAGGTCCACCAGTAGACAGGTCAGAAGTGAATCTGCATCTTGTGTTTCTGGACTTGAGAGCTATGCACCACACTTCCGAAGATTGTAGGGTGTAAGCCAAATTATAGATTGTGTTTGTTAAATCCCAAAGTAATTTTCAGCAGCTGATTCTGAAATCTTGTACAGAAATTCTATTGTCGTAACTTTGTCGTGGATCTTAACGTGCTGATGTAATCGTAAAAAATCCGAAATGAGGCGTCAGGTAAATGTGAAACCATCACACATCATTTGCATACTGATTCTCCAATGACAATTCTCCATTCTGAGCAATAAAAAAAAAACGGATGTCATGCCTTATGTTTGTTTTCTCATCCAGAGTCCATCAAAGGACTCATCGTTAATGTAAGTGGAGAGCAAATGTTGTGCTAACATGAATACAGAAGACCTTGATGGAATTATTTTACATACTACTTAGTACGGGAAGGTGTGTGTTTCCTTGTTTTTCTTCTTTTTTTTGGAGGGGGGGAAGGGGGAGAAGAGGGAACTGGGGGGTGGTCGAAACGATGGCACCAAGTCATTAAGGATTAATTTGCAGAAGGCGTGCATCGGTAGCTTACCTATCTAACAAGGCAGTCAAGTCTGGGACTCTCTTGACTTTGTAAAGTATGACATGACATTGACTGTCCAGAAGAAAATGCAGTGTCCAAAATGCAATTTTATTTTGTATTCATGTTTAGTTCTCTTTGCTTTGATTTCCTGTTTAAAGGCATACTAAGTAATTGTGAGAGTGAACGTCCAGTGCTCCCTCCTTCCAGATGAACCATGAAAATGCACTCTGCTAAGATTTGTGTACTTTAGCACTGCTTTTTACTTCCCATAATCATGAAGAAAAAAGATGCTGTGTTTGAACTGGATTTCAAGAGTGAGATACAGACTTAAAGACAATAACTCATCACCCCAAGCTACAGTTTTGGCTTGGGCATAGCAAAATTCTCAACTGGTTCTAGTCTTTGATCGACATCAAATCTGGAAGATGCAGAGTAGCTCATATATATACAAAGGGATCCATTGTTTTGATTACACATGTGGAGGAATTTTAGACAGTCTGTGGGGGGGGGGGGGGGGACTAGAGGGACTGGTTGGGAGTATTAAAACTGTCTGGGGTGATGAGTCTTTGTCTCTGAAGGAAGTAAGATTGTTGTGACATAACCCTACATAACTCATTTCACTTTCTTCCTCCAAATCAGGTGTAAGCATATCTCCTCAACAGATATGTAGTAAAAAATTATCTACCGATGGCAAACTCAGAGAGTGCCTCGGTGTTAGTATTTGTTTAATGTCTCTCGCTGGCTCTGACCACGGAATTTTGTTCGGTCAATGTTTACCTGAACTCTGCTAAAGTAATGTTTTTTTTCCTGTTTACCGGTGCACTTTCCGACTGAAATTTGTCATTGGCAGATCAGTTTTTTTCCACAACCTGTTGAGATATGCTTACACCCAATTTGGCAGAAAACATGCAAAACATTATGTAGGATACATGTCACAGGAAAAGTTTGAATTAAGATTTTTTTCAACAATTCTATCAACTGAGGAAATTTCTCACCAGTATTCTTTATCTTTGTAGCTCCTTTTTTCTTTGCAGAAAGGAAGCACAGAATCATAATTTATTGGCTCTTGCTACAACTGATGTTCATATGTAATCTCATGTAATTTGATTTACTCTATGTGCCAAACATTGGAAAGCTTTCAACAGTAAGAACAAACTCATGGCTGTTTGTCAAAATAAACCTCAAACATTTTACCAATCTGCCCTGATCTACGTCATGTTTAATATCTCATCGAATTCTGATAGTAATATACTATGGTGCACTGTATTGGCCATTACTATGACAGCATACTATGACTGGGATCAACTGTATTGGCCATTGTAATTACATAATTGTTTTATTATGACTGTGCCAATATTTATTGATCAAATTTGGTCCTGAAATGGTCATGTACAGGTCATGAGGTACAGAGGTAGTTTATTTTCTTTAAGGTGTAGGAACCCTGAGGGTCTTATCACTAAGGAAACTACTAGTAATCGACCTGCCACAGTGGTTAGAATCATCTCAGGATCCTACAGATTGGCCTGCGCTTCTTCCACAACGCTCAAGCCTCTGTTGGGTAAACCTCATGGGAGAGCCTCTGTTTTGTAAGCCTCAACTGAGAGGATGCATTGTTCAGTCACCACTTATGTGGTTAGGCTTTAACACAGCCAGCCTAAGCGTTCGTTAATTAATGTTGAGGTACGTCAAATCAGTAGCCTGATGAAAAACAACTTTTGCAATCCACGGTGAATAAACCAAGTGAACAAATACAGCACTGAAGCCTGCAAACTTGAAGCAACACCAAAGTTGCCCGACTCTGTGTGAGTGCTTAAAGTAGTGTCATTGAGGAAGCGATGTAGGTTCAAAAGTTTGACAGCTCAATGTCTCCCTTGGTCAAAATCAATAGTGTTGACAGGGATATATGGTAGCATAAAGTTCCTGAATGGTCTTGGTAAGACTTGCAATGGTGAAGTTGCTATCTGTGAGCTGTTGATTACAACTTGGCAGGCCTGTGACCAGGCTAAGCAATCTGGGGGGCATATCAATGTTAGAATTTTGGTGGTCAGGGGAGGGGGTTCCCTTGCCAACTTGCCAACAAAGCATTATCCCATGTTGCACCCATAACTGGGGAGTGCCACACTTACAAAGAAAGTGAATCTGTGCAAAGAAGTACAAAATATTAGACATTGAAATAATCCCACAGCTCTTTATTAAATAAATAAATAAAAAATAACAATAGAAAGACAGTGACAAAATAAAAAGCTTTTTGATTCTTTTTCTTTTTCAATTTTTGTTGACACTTTTGTTTATTCTTGGGTTGCCATTTCCATTCAACCTTTTATCTTTTTGCTGATGTCAGCATCTTGTAACTTTTTTTTTGCATGGCTTGGATACATTAATCATTTAAAATATTATACCATGGAAAATTAAAAAAATCTTTGAAAGATGGAATGATAGTATAACATTATTCCTTGTTTTTTTTTTAACACTAGCTTTGAGGTACCGCTCCATTTCTATTGTTCATCTTCATTTCTTCAACTTATTTTCTCCTTTTCTTTGTACACATACAATTAAAAAAAAAACCTACGGAGGCTACCATGATCGACACAGGCCTCTCTTCCCTATACATATTTCTTTGCCATTGCACAGATAAAAACTACATTTAAAAAAAAATTTTCAGTCCACAAGTAAAAGGTAGGTGCCCCTTAGAAGAAAAAAAAACAACATTTACGCTGCCCGATAATACTTCCTTCAAATATTCCTGGCAATTTAAATACAATTAGTTTGCTATTAAAATCAAGTTTATGTCTAATATTTATCCACACTTTTTGTTATTTACACAATTCTTTTTCTATATAAAATAAACTCAGAATTGAATCCTTTGTAGTACTATATAGTGTTGAGCATCATACTATCTGTGAGGAAATCTTACATTCAGATCAAAATTCATGAATTTTTCTTCTTTCTTTGAACTTCCAAGGCAGTGAAGATATCAAAAACGATTATGAGAAATACCAATAAACATCTGTCTGTATTTACTCTAAATTTCTTTTGTGTTATTCACTGTGAGAATAAGAGCTCTCCTTCGGGCTTTCTTTGTTATGCAGATAGAAGCAAATCTGATACTGACAGGGCAACACTCATTCAAGTCCGTTCCGTGAGAAGAGCTGCGAATGGGTCTCCAGGGATTATAAAGTGTTGGTAGATCCACTAAGCTGATACTCTCCTGGTAGATTGAAGAACCTCCACATTTTCACGAAGAGGATTGTTGCTAAGCTACGTATCATTTTCCACAAACAATGCTCTTGGCAGCTATTTCATAATAAAAAAAATCAAACCTAAAATAAACATAAACGTAAGTTTTAGACCTTCTTTGTTAATTTGTAATATTGACAAACCCATGTTTACCTAACGTAGTGTTTTACATACAGGTAATGTTAAACATTGCCCATTTTCTGATGTCTTTGACAGGCAGTCCAGTTTTAAGTTATTTTATTACTCTGGCAATGTAATCTTTCTATCCAGATAATTAAATGACATGGTAGTCTTATGTTTATCACTAAATGCTAGGCTTGAAGCATAGGTCAAAAAGTTCATCGTGCGAAACAGTTACATCGCGCGTGTCTTTCTTTCTTAGAGCCAAAACCATAGTGATCAATTTTGCCTCTGCACGGGCGCAAGGTTAGATAACATGGCATGGTTTAGAAGCGGCTGGAAAAGTCTGAAGTCAATTTGCTACAGCATTTAAGATAAATACCGTTCATGATGCTGATTGCATATAACATAATGGATTAAAATGAAATTCATAAATTCAGTAAAACAAACAGAAACAAAAATAAACAACACTCTAGGTGATTCATCAAGACTTTATGAAAGACACTGCTTTCCGACCCCTCATTCTTCAAATATATTCCCTCCCTTCCTCCCCCCTCCCCACCTATAAACATGTAACTTCCTGCCTTCTAATTAAATCATGGGAATGCAGATCAATGGACGTCACTGGCTATTCCACTGACCTACAAAATATTCAAGAAAAGGAAGGATAAAAATACAACAAATTGCAAAGTTACTTTGAAGAGGCACAGAGAGTTCACATATACTTTAAACACTCAATGGGTACATGCCAGTCAATGTTACAAGACTGCATCACCCCTCCTCATGTCCATCCTTCGGTGGAAGCTTTCCCTAATTCCACATTCTATTCGGAAGTGGTACCCATGAAAAATGTCTCCCTTTTTGTACAGTTTCACTCTACATTACTCTACGGGTAGAAGCAACCTTATTCTAAATGTCTATCAATTATCGCAACATTCTTCTGAGTTCTTCCCCAAAACCCAACTGTTCTAATTTCAAGAGGGTGTAGCAGCTTTGGGTAAGGACTACGTATGGAAGTCGCAGTATCTGTGTCCGAGGGGGTGAAGTATAACGACGCGTTCCAATCTCACAAGGCAAAGAGGACTTACCACTGCTGAACTCAAATTGTCTTAAAACATGCAGGCCATTGCTCTTCCTTACCTGGACAAACTTGTCGGCCTTGGCCAAACCGATCGAATCTGAAGACGACCGGCAGTGCAAGATGACCACAGGATGACAACATGGCTATGACTAAGATCACAATATAAATCCATCCATTGGATGAAAAAATTACGTTGTGCACTGTAGGCAACAGATGCTAATGCTTAGAATTACCTTGATTGAGTTTTTCAGCTTTGACAAACACATCCAAAACATTAAATGACTGATGCACAAGTGAGTCCAGTGGCTTTGATATTCTTGTAAAGACAAGAATCACAACCGCAGTTTGCCTTCCAATCTTTTAACCTTCTCAGAGTCACTCTTCAACTTTGCACTCGGTGAACTGCAAGTGACCTTTGACCTCCAAGAAAACCAACTGCGATCATCTATGCGTCATCAGTTACCAACAGACAACTCTGAGATCTGGTACTTATGATTTTAACGATCAACTTACATTGGCCTCCACAACACCCAAAAAGTACCAAACATGTTAAAAGTTAAACTGAATCTTATTTCTTCAGATTCAGAGAAGAGAAACTATTGTTCTAGAGTTCAAATGACTTTGTCCTCTATTTACAATACATCCACTTACAGTGGGGCTACCATCGTTTGTTAAGTCTGAGGCTGGGGAAAGCTGCACTGTAGATACAGTCTTTGACAAGTTTTCAGACCAAGCCCTCTGACGACCTCACATGACCTTTGATCTCCATAAAACATCACAAGGATCTCAAACTGAGGACTTGGGTTGATATCGATGTCTGACTGCAAAGAGTCCTTTGTCAATGGCAATGAAACAAAATGAGAAGATGTTTATACCAGAGAAACAGATAAACGAGAGTGACGTCATGGAACAATAAGTGAAGCCCACATTCTGTGTCGCAAAAGGCGTTCCCATGAAACTGCACGACACAAATCCAACAAAAATTTTAGGATGACATAACATGCAAACAACTTAGCGTTGGGATGTAGCTCTCCCTGTATATGGTCAGGTTATCTAAAAAAATCAGACGGTTGCATTTAATTCTGTTTTTCCCAAAGGTGTAGCCAGATATCCAAACAAAAAAATTCTCAGGCCGTACATGCATTATATATGGCAAATGTTGAAGACAGAGCTGTTCTGCCTCGTTTTGAACGATGCCGCCTATTATTGTAAGGCTTTATTTGTTCACTGTGTGAGTAGTTACGGTGACATCATTCTAGTTTATATATTTCTATGGTTCACACACATAACACTGCTACATAAAATTGAAGGTCTTGAAATTTCTTGACAAATTCTCTCTTTCTATCTTTTTTGTTAATGGAAAAAAGAAACTTATACTAGTTAGTTGTTGCGATACAACAGCTCACAGCTCACAGGCACATAGAGGAAACAGTATGCTTTGGATCAATATCAGTGAGAGGAGTAAAATGAGAGAAGATCCATACATTTCCAGACTTGTTGGTGCCTCATCTCTGTAAGATTAAACCATAAATAGGACACCTTGTCTAGTTTACTTAGATCTAGAGAGGGGCATGGACTTGCAGGCTCACTTATGTGTGAGATGTGTGAGAGGGTGACATGTCTTTCGCCCGAAATGTGAGAAATCTAAATTCTCACTCAAACAGTGATAAAAAATGTGAAGATGGACAGTTAATTGTCACAGTGGCTTTAAAATACTACTTTCACATTTGAGTGAGTTTGAGGTCGAGTTTTAAGTGGTGTAGTTGGCATTCTATTTTCTTCCATGCAGATTACCTGCAGGAAGAATGTTCACATGATTTGCCCGATAAAATGGTTCGTTTCTTCAAACTTGGAGAAAGGCAATTGCCCCTTTCCGCCTCCCTAGTCCCATCCCATATGCATGTGGAGATAGGAAACCTACAACCTACAAGTGATAAAACAAACATTTGGGCAAACTGACACAAACGACCTGACGATTATAATAACTAATGGTAGTAGTTGTAGTTGTGATAATATTAATAATGATAAATGCATCTCTCTCCATACATTTCTTTCTGCTTTTGTAAAATACTTATAAATATGATACACTTCACATTAAAATAGATCTGGCTAAGAGAAAAGTTTTGGCCAGTCAAATCCACGATATATATGTATGTAAAAAAGAAAATCTGCGACAAAATGAACGCATCGATAGCTAAAATTTGCATAATAAAACATGACGAGCCATTTCAAGAAACGGAGGAGGGACCAGCTCTCTTCCACGCAGGCTAAGCTTCTCGCTGATGTCATATGATTGACTCTGCCGATCTTGACAAATGCAATGGGTGTGAGGGGCTCCGGTGAAGGCCGGGCCGTTTCCTAGGTAACCGTAATAGTGTCTTTTTGATGGTAGAGAAAGATGGTCTAGTATCTTTGTAGTAAGCCCAACACATCATGAGAATGTCCTGTAGTGAAAGAAATGATCAAATTAATTAGTTTTTCAGGTAAACCTGGATTTGTCTTGGAAAATGGAAACTAGCACACTGCTGACCCATTTCAAGGGGAGAAATGACCGGGTTCATATCGCATTTTGCGACCCATGAAAGCCAGGATGGGATTAACTTTCATGGAAGCTTCTCACTGGTCCTGAATCGATATTTTCTCTGGTCATTCCTGAAAGTTGAATTCTCTTTTGAATTGTTTGAAGTCAAAGCCATGAACTTTGCTCATCGTACATTTTTGAGAGAGTTAAGTTTTCGACTTATTCAAACCACAACATTTGTTTAACATCTGCTGATTAAACTGAGTTGACTGTTAACAGCTTCAAACAATGCTTAGCAAAAACTTCTAATCAATTTGTTCACACTTTTTTGCCCCTTGTATTTCATACGAATCTTCCTCACGTCATAAATTTACTGAATGACATTTCATTACACTGTCTTTTTTTACAAACATTTCTCTCATTGAAAACATACTTTTCAACTATGTATGTGTCTAATTTGTATTATAACACTTAAGTTATCCAACTACATCATCTTCTGCATACCTGACATGTTGACTGGCTTCACTTTAGCATCAAAATCATCACACGATAAATGAAGGGAAGTCATTCTTCACCGGAAGATTTTACTTATCCTCACACAGAATATTCCTCATTTTTTCATTATTTTCCAAGTTATTAAACTACCATGTAAATGATCACCCAACTGGAGATTTGCAGTCACCACAAGGCAAGCTTCTGGAGGGGAGTATACTAAGAAAACACATTACCTTTACATCTCTTGAGGCTTGTATCTGACTGATTGGCTGTTTAAGACCCTTCCCCACCTTCCAAATAATGGACTCTGCCGGTTCCTTATGGAAAGGCCATTCACCAGTGAGCAGCTCAAACCAAATGGTCCTGTAATGGGAGCATTAAAAAAGAAAATGTAGTAGAACAAAATATATAGCCAGATAAACAGACACCACACACCACAATGTTAACACTTTAAAGTGAACTACTGCAAGGAGCACTGAAAATAGTGATTAGTGATGTACCTCAACGTGTTGTTCCCTGCGATGATTAATTGGGTCATGTGGTGTCTGCCCTTGCAACAGCCAACACAGTTGCTAGGTCTTAAGTGTTAACTTCCAAACTCAAGCCTTTAGATCAGGCTTCCTCAATTAAATTTTCTGACGCACCACATTACAAAATGTTGCTGATATAATGCGCCACTGATCGCCGTCCTGAGGGAGGGGTATAAGGGTAGGGGTGTCCCCTTTTGAAAAATTTTGTATTTCAGAAGGGGCTCAGATGTAAAATGGGGCAAAGTTTGTTCAATTTTCCCAGCCAAAATTTTTACCAAACTTCACAATTTTTTTGATAAATCATCTTATCGAATGTAGGAACTTTGCATCAGATTAAGACACCAACAAGGAAACATTCTCCACCCATCTAGTGGCTGAAATGACATTTAAATGATCTGGCAAGCCTTGAAAAATCTGGAACAAATGGAGTTGTAGATATAGTCATTATGTCCTGCAGTTGGTTGTGAGACAGTCGTATTCGAAAGTTGTTCTTTTTTAAGTTCATGTTGCTGAAGGAACTTTCGCAGATATAGGTGGATCCGAATATCCCTACCACTTTCAAGGACAATGATTTCAGCTCACTGCAAGCTTGAGGAACACTTATCCAGAAATCCGCTGATGTTTAGTGACCGTGCAAAAGTTTCAATTCAGCATGACTTTGCAGATCGATTAGCTGAGATATTCTCCCAGTAACTTTCTGCGCCACTCCAAACCACGGCGCACACCACAAGTGGCGCGCGCCGCTACTTGAGGAAGCCTGCTTTAGATGCTGCGTAATTGACTGAAAGTGACTATTTCTATTACCCACAACCAAGGAAAGACATACCTTTACTGTCGTTATAAAGATTAAAATGTATTTCTAGTAATTGTACCTGCTTTTGTCATCTCTCTCGCTCGCTCCTCCTCCATACCTCAATCTTAAATACCTCCCCCCTTCCTTTTTCTCACCTACCCCCCTTCCTTTGTCTCACACCACCCTTCCTTTTTCTCATCTACCCCTTCCTTTTTCTCACCTACCCCGTTCCATTTTCTCACCTATCCCCTTCCTTTTCCTTACCTCACCCTTCCTTTTCCTCACATCCCCCCTTCCCTTCCTTTTGTCACCAACTTCCTCTTTGTTAGAGTATATTGATTGACTACTGAGCAGGGTGTCAGACCTACCCAAATGCATAGACATCACTCTTCTCTGTGAATGGTAGATCCATGGCAACATTCTCAGGGCCCACAGAGAGGTATGTGATGAGTTCAGGAGCCAAGTAACACAGCCAACCATCTGGGATAACCAAAACATCTCCTTTCCTGTGAATCAAAAACAAGACAAATCAGAATTAATCCAACAAAGAATTGCAGGCTTTATAATTTACAATCCAATAAAGTCATTGAATACATGCAGAACACTAAACAGAACAAAAGCCATACTTACGTTTTCTATCAACTTGCAGAAAATGCAGTCATCTTTAACATTCAGATAACAACAGCATCTTAAATGCATATCACCTTAGGTTTTTAATCTCACCCCCTCCCCACCTGCAAAAATGAGTCCAGTAAACTTGAATAATTTTGCTACAAAACTTCTGTGATTGTAGGTCTAGACAAGATGGCAGAATGGAAAAGTGATCCACCTTCAAAAGTTCTACCTCTCGATCAAGACACCACAGAGAAACTTGTACCCCGTCCCCCACCCTCTCAACACTTCAATAACAAACTCCGCAAAGGAGGCCTCCCTCACTAGCTCGACGTGGTAGTTTCACATCACTGTACCAACCTGTTTTCTTGTGAAAGCCTTGCTAAGCTGAAGAGAGCAAAATCTGTGATGACCACTTTCCCATTTTCGATGAAAATGTTCTTGGACTTGAGATCCTTATGTATGATTCCTTTAGCATGTAAGTACCCCATGCCCTGAAATGACACAGGATAAAAGAGTAACAGAGTTTAGTATTGCAAACAACGGACAGAGTAACGAAAGCTGACTACAAAATATCGCTGGAGATAATCTGTTTAGCCAATCAATATTCCATGTTTGACTTGTCTTCCTTGATCATAATGATTATCTGCTGAATTTCTTCTTGATGTCAAATGGCCTAAACTATGACCTCAACTTCCCACTAAGGAGTTAACATAAAAAAAAATACAGTCACTTTGATGTAATTTTCTTACTTCTTTTCCATAATTTGTAGGTTGACACGTTAAACATGTGGACATATAATGCTGTGCCATTGATTCAGAGATCTAGAAAAAAGTTTGGAAAACTAGACTTGCTGGCGGCAAAACAGAATTTTCTTACATTTACCAAGCTCACTTTGTAGGGTTTACACATTGATAATATCTTACCTGAGCTATCTGTGTAGCTATCTGGATGGCTTTAATCATGCCAAACCTGTCCTTCCTGGTATGAATATGAGTGAACAGTGTTTGGCCTTTGCATAAACTGTTGGACAGACAAAACAAATGAAGGAATGAAAAGAACAATTTACAAAAGGTGTGAACTGGATGCATAATATCGTGGTGTGAACTGCCACAGTCTTGTAAACTTACAATATTGTTATTAGCTACAACCACAACGAAACAAGCTGCAGCCAACCTAACCTTCCTGCAGATGAGACGAGTTGAGCATTACATGAGTATGAGTCAAACTTTTCAGTTAATTTACATCATAAATTGTGGTTCTCTGCCTAGTTTTTACAACCCCAACCCCCCAATAGATCTCCCAGCCAACTCCAACAAGTACGTATATTGTTTACTTTGAAAATGTTACTAAAAGAAAAGTTTCCCAAAATAATTTCATCTTGGATAAAACAACTGACTTTCAGAACAACAGATCAACCAGTAGAGACTACGACGTAGCTAGCGTGTAACAATTCATGGCCTTTTATTGCTTGTCCTCGAACGCAAACATCAACGTAAATGCAGCCGCGATTACCAGGTGGGAGGGTGATCAAATTGTGCTATATTCCGTGGGAATAAACCCAATACCAGCAGACCTTTTGGGATAGACCTTAAGGTACTACCACTAAGTGCTTTCGATTTTGCGATAAATGATATCCCAAATCGAATCCTTACCTTTGTTAGAATTCAGCCGAGCCAGTCTACCAGTTACAAAGAATACTACAAACAAACACACGTCAGTTCTAAAAATTCTCTTTACAATGAGAGAGCATTCCAAGTGAACTGAACACTCACTTTGTGACAATGGCTAGATTTGGTGGGTGCATGCAAGCACCAGTAAACAAGACAATATTCTCGTGCCTGGTTTTCTTGAACTGTTGGACCTTTAGAAAGGAAAAAGAAAGTAATACATTTATATATTACACAGGGTTCCTGCACCTTCGGGGGAAATAAAATTTCAAGACTTCTTACATGAATATTTCATGAATGCATTTGATCAATGGATAATGGCCCAACAATCACAATAAAAGGAACTTTTCTAAATATTAGCATTCAGTTCAAAATTTTAAGACTTCTGTCATTGTCAAAAAATTTCACAACTTTTCATTCCACAGGGAGCCTGATTACACCATCTTTCATTATTCTCATCTTTATTACAAATAATTTTGTCACTGCACATCAACATAATTTTTTTTCTAATTGTAACAAAAATGCTTCCTCCCACTCTGCCAACAAATAATCCTTACCAAAACCTCCTCCTCCAGTAACCCCCCCCCCCCCCAAAAAAAGGAGTAAGGTATGTAACTCGCCTCACTTTTACTGCTGGGATTTGCAACAACAAGATAATACATCATAGAAGGACAACAATTACCTAAATCAACTTTCAATGTTTGCTCAATTGTTTTTCTTCTTTAGTCCATCTCCTTCCCTCCTCCCACACCCAAAAAATGAAAAAAATAAACAGAGGTAGAAGCAATACCATCACATCATTTTCAAAATATAGCTTGCTATTATTGAACTGTCATAGCAGCATTATATGATCTCTGTAAAAATATTTCCCTCAATCAAAACAAACAGGTTGAATTTTTATCCTCTGTGTGGTGTATTTTTAAATACAACTTTCATCTTCCTAGGTCCCTTTTTTTTCTTTTTTTTTTAAATTTTATTCAAACAAACATCATTGTTCAGAGCAGGTAGGTCTCACCTCTCTCCTGAAGGCCTTCAACTGCTCCTTGTCCTTTTCATCAATGTTAATCATTTTAATTGCGACTTCTCCGTGCCAGTATCCCCTGTAAACGGGACCGAACCTACCACTGCCGAGGCACTCCTTCACGTCCAGCTGATCGAATGGGATGTCCCACTCCGACGCAACCGTATTCTGTGACAAACCGAAGCGGAGAACGGCATTGAGATGACTGCTGGTTAAAAGCGGTCTCATTTAAAGCTGAGCATGTCTGAATGCTCGAAAGGGGAAAAATTGTGTAAAATAATTTGTTTTTGAAACCAACATCTATGACAGATTATTCAAAATGGGGCAGAACGGTAGCCTTGCTTCCGATGAGATTCTCACAGACAGAAGTTTAGTTACTCAAGAAAGAATTTATTCACTCTAATTCAACAAAATTCAAACGATACATCTTCTGGTGGTACATCAATGATACATCTTATTGGTGAGAATGAATGGTTTAACAATAATTAAAGGTACTTTCTTTGTTTGCATTGTTGTTGGCATCTTAAAGCAGTATTTCCTTTCAAAAAAAAAACTGAAAAACAGCTGTCCATGTCACAAACTCAAAAAAAAAAAAAGTTTGAAAATCTCAGTCCAGCTTCGTAGAAGAAAAACAAGGGGTATGCTAAGGAATAAAATGGAGTGTCAAAAGCTCAGTTTTCCTAATTAAATCTTACATTCAAGCTTTTTTTAACAGTAAACTTAATCGATTTGGAAATTTTCCAATGGAATCAAAATTTTAGTTGACAGTGGAAAGAGCAATTCAGCTTCACGATCAGAAGCATTTTCTGATGTATTGATGCACAACCAGAAATATCGACGTAAACGGGAAATTAAATGAATGCCATGAACCCTTCATAGAATACACCAAAGTTTAGTGATCACCATCCACTAATCACAAAGGCAACAGAAAAACTGTAAACAGTGACTATGATCAACCATCTCCATCTGGTATCTCAACCGAAATACCCAACTGAGACTATTGGACTTTTTATTTATCATCACTGTAAACTTCAGAATCTAAACATTTTCAAGCCTTTTCGAATAACAGCTACGAATGATAGTGGATGACATCTGGCTAAACAACAATGTAGTTACGAATGGATCAAAAAGTCACGGGAAACTCACGCTATGTTTGCGAACGAGGACATGATCCGAAGATCCGCTATCGGATGCATAATCTACTGATTCGACCCCTTGATCTGGCAATGTTCGTTCCGAGTCGGTGAAAGGCTGTAAAGTAAGACCACAATCTTCTTTTTATTTGAATGTGCCATGTTACGTTAGAAGTCCAATCACAGTAATGTAGAACTTCCGTCTCAATGAAATGCTCCCTCTTTTACTGTAAACTGTCACCTTTTCTCACCTGTCCTGTCTTTTTCACGACTTTCCGTTTATATGTGGTGCACAATCTATTCACTCTCACAAGCAACCCTCTGATGGCACTTAGATTGCTTGCACACCGATGAAAGACAAACCTATCGAGTCGAGTGCTTGCGAAGTAACACACGGCAGTATCTGCTATGTATTGACAGAAATCAACAATCTAAACTGAGACTTGGTGTAAGCCTTTGTTGCAATAGTGAGTTTCCATTCCTCTTTTTGGCTAACACTTTTTGCTTAATGATACCTTTACTGTAGAATTACTCACATGATGGGATGCGCTGGAATCGATGGTCAACGTTACATCACTGTTGAAGGATTTGACTTGATCGCTGTGAGTACACAAGAACAGATAAATACCTAATGAAAGCCATGGGCTGCAGGCAGCACAGGAAAGCAATTAATTCTTAGGGTCCCTATTAGGTCACCACAGTACAAACATGGCTGCATATCTTGTTTTGGTCATCATCCAGTTTATTAGTTAGTCTTGACTAAATTTACCAAAACTACTCAGAAAATAAGACTGTGTCAATATGCATTCCAGCTCATCTGAAATGTTAGTAAGATTTTATTTATTCCTCTCCTTCCAAACCCCCTCACAACAATGAACTTTCTCCTCTCAATGAAGGACAGAAAACAACAAACCTAAAAAGGGGAACCAATGAACTGTACCTTTGTATACTGTCAATAACTGGAACATCTGGGAATGTAAACTGCGATTCCAGGCCCGGGTTCGGTGATGCCTGAATAGGACTAGATGAGGTGGGGCTAGCTGAGGAATTTGCATAAGGGGCGGGGCTAGATGGTGTAGACGATGCTGTAGATGATGGATTGGAGCTGGACTCTCCAGGAGAGAATGGCGAAGATGGCGTGTCGTTGGGAACTGTTTGACAAAGGAAAGATGGTAAAAAGAAACTGATTGCAAAGACGTTAAATAGAGGGGGAAAAAAACCCATCAAGGAGGATATACATGGAAGGTTAGCTAGGAACCAAATAAGTGGAACCCTGTGAACAGCAGAATGCTTAACAAGTAAGCAGATGTGGGGTAAAATGCAAAGGTCAAGTTAATAATTGTATGTTAACTTTTAAAGTAAAATGTGTCGACCGATGGTACAATTCATGTGTATGAGCACATATATATATATAAATATATATATATATTCACATTACTCATTTAAATTTATTTCAGAATGATCAACATCATAACTGATACTTTCATGCTCATTGTTATTGTGCAATGTCAATTACCTTTCATTCCTCTAACAGAATCCAGGAATCGTAGGTAAATATGACTCACTTGTCCAACTCACTTACAAAGCATAGCAACATGCAATGCTAGATGTTAGTGTTAAATTTGTAAGTTTAAAGCATTAGTGGACGATTCAAGCAACTCTTTCTTTCCTCTCTAATTTTCTAAAGTTTTTTTTCGGTCATTTCCTTCACCGGTCTTCTGCGGTTTTCGTTTACTGCAAAAGCATCGACCTCAGAGCGAGCCAAACGATCTCAATGAAGGCCATTAATTTAGTCGACTCATCAGAGGAAGATAATGAGTCTTCCAATCAATATCACACAAACAACGTGGCCTATCATTTCAATGTGGTTATTTTCTTCCTTGGATACAGACAATTATATTACAAGCCAAAAAGGGGAAAAAAAAAAAAAAGAGGACCAACAGGAAACCTGACTAAAACAATTCAGTCAGTGAAATTAATCCAAGTCAGCTGACACATGGTTACATGGCATATTTGATGTTGTAACTTAACATATGTCTTTAAAGAATAACATGGGACCACTGCCTTTAAACATTCTCACATCATCTTGTTTTTTTGGGGGGGGTTTCCATTTTTACATTGCTCAAAGATGGCCACATGTTCTGTCAGGTGTGGCTCTTTGCCACACTTGCAAGTGGCTGTTTAAGGAGCCAACCTGATTAATTAAAAATCGCATGGAGGCTGGACAAGGAAAGTCTGTCCTCATACTTTTTCCGATCAGTCAGTATTTGACAGAGGAAAACCAGATGTAATTCTAGGATCATTGCAGAGTTTGTTCAGCAAGAAAAAAAAGCAAACGGCCTGACCAACTTCAAACAACTCTGGGAAGGTTTCAAAGAACAATGTCAAAATAGTTACATGATCTAAAGTTATTATGCTAATGTGATTTGAAGGTATTTAAGTAACATTTACTGACACAGTTGAGGTGTTTGGACCAGTAAGAGTAACAACACCATATTTACAATGAAGGAGAAGTGATAATGGTCCCCAGTCCCCCAAAAATGAAATGATGCCAAAACTCATACTTTTCTGTCTACAGAGTTTTGCACTGATTTTCCTAATCCTAAAACGAATCTCAAAAAAGAAATAAAAGTGGAAGGCAAGTTGAGGGGAGTTATTTGTTGTTCTCTGAATGGTTGAAAAAAAAAAAAAAAGTTCAAGCATGAAAGTCATAAACAATTCAGAGTCTCAGGAATAAAAACAAACACACCCACACACAGATCTACTCATGTACAAACGTAATATCTTGCATATTCTATCATCTCAGCTGAGAACAAAAAGTATTTTCTATGTTAAAGATTAGTCAATACTGCATAACAAAAGCTACAACAATGGTAGAGAAGATCAAACAATGAAATATGTATAAGCCACCCCTATAATATAACACAGAAACCAACCTATGAATCAAATACTCCCAAATCATCCAAACTTGAATGACCCTGTAAAACCAACTAGTTTATCCAGTTTCATATTTGTGGTTAACATTTCAAAACTTGCAAAGCTCCTGCAAGATAAACAATTAGATAATGTTAAAAAAAAAAAAAGTGGAAACAAAACTTCAAAGTAAACACGCGGCATTATTTAACACAATGTATACTGCACAAGATCAATTGCCTTGGGTATAACATGTCTATGTAATTTGTGTAAAGCTTTCCCTTTACTTGCCCCAACCCCTTTTCAATCACCTGCCACCACTTTCACCTTGACAAACAAACGGTCAAGTCTGATAAGTAAGTTTGCCAACAAGTCAATGATTCCCTCCGGGTGTGTACAATGTAACCAATGCATGCATAGTCTATATCAAGGTGCCCTTTGAGGCTTACCAACACTAATCTGTTCTGTCCACACGATGAGGCACAATGAAATGTCATCAAATTTTAAACAGGCAACTGGTTTAACTAATGAGGAAAGTGTACTCAACCACAGACGTGGAAAAGTTGATTAGACATACAGTGTGCACAGACTTTTCAAAACACATGAATAACATCAGTGATAGTAGAGGAGAAAAGGGAAATGGGGGCACCACAAGAAAAGTTTTAAGAGAACATCTTCAAGACCATAGAGGGCAAATTGTCCTATTAACCTCTCTCCTGTACATACCAATGGCCAACACTCCATCTAAACCAAGATCCACATTTATCAATTCCAAACAGACACCGTCCCTAATTTTACATCTCCCAAAACAAATTCATCAACCTACACCACCCAAACACCATTCAATCACTCTTCCATACCAACTAACACCATCCAATCAATCTTCTAGACCACCACCATCTTCTACACCAACCAATCACTGCTCTACACTAGCCAACAAAATCAAGTCACTCCTCTACACCAACAAAAACACCATTCAATCACCCATCTACAAAAGCTTACAGCATCGACTCACTTCTCTACACCAACCGACAGCATCCATCCCCTCTTATACACCAACAAACACCTTCTAATCACTCCTCTACATCAACTAACACTTTATGACTACTGTGCACCAAACAGCAAAATCCAACCACTCCTTTATGCTAACCAAACACCATCCAAACACTTGTCTGTGTGCAAAAAAGCCATACAATGACTTAATTCTCTCACACCAAAAGAAAAACCACAAATCACTGATTAAGGACAACCAGCACCATCAAATCATTTCTATGTGCTAATGAAACACAATCCAATGATCCTCTCTGACAGTCAAACATGATCCAATCACTCCTCTGTTCCAACCAAACACCATCCGATCACTCCTCTCCACCGAACAAACACCATCCAATCACCTCTACAACACCATCCAATCACTCTTCTATTCTATGCCAACCAGACACCACACAATCACTGTTCTGTGACAACCCAAAATCATGCTTCCATGTACCAAACTCCATCTCAACAGAGAGGATAAGCATAAACTGTGGTTGAAGTGTGTGTGACCTTTCGGAAACATTAGTGACTCATGACACTACCTTCAGTCAAAATTCCACAGCAACAACCAAACAGAAGACTAACACCACAAAGTAGTATGACACAACAGTATTAAGAAGATGGAGATGCAACAGAGAGGATAAGTTAAGAAGGGAGAGAAAAAAACACAAGGGGAGGGGTGGAACACCAGGTCAATACCTGATCTGCGGTGGATTATACGCGACGGCATATTTTCGTCTGCGGAAAAGTGGAACAAAAATATTCGCAGTACGAGAAGAGAATGATAATGACGATTAAAAAGACGAAAAAAGGAAGAAAGATGAGAGGCAGAGAGTGAAATGAATGTAGAAGCAAAACGGGAAAAATGTCATACAAAACATAAAAGAAGTATAACATAAATTTACACATCCTGAATCTGAGTTTCATGGGGAAACCCATGCATTGGGAAGGATCTGTACAGTGCTGTCCTAAATGTACAATCTTTGCCACACATAGAACTGCATACATCACTCTGATGTATCCTTTCACACTACAGCAAAAGCATCGATAGGAACACTTTTCTGGTACAGAAGTATCATAGAGTACCATGGTAAGTCCTTATGGAGTACTGTATCAAATGTTCTACAACAAAAGAAGGAGTCATGTTATTAACAATATGGGTACCATGGTAACACAGATGAATTGCCACAAGTAATTCAACTGCCATTACAAACTTAATTTGCTGTTTTGTAATTTCATACATTTTTATGTTGCTTAAATCTTCTGTTCTGTCCCCAGATATAAGTTTCGGCCACATTGGATTTGGCCAATAGTTTACAGATGTAAATGCATAAAACATATAACAGTTTTACGTGAAAGGATAAAGGACACCAAGATACTGTATGTTCTGTTTTTTTTTTTTTTTAATTTCATTACTTCAAGTCCATCCTCACAGGTTGCTACCCTTTAAGGCTCCTATTTATCCACAAAAGGTAACTCAATGCTGCTCGTCCTGCCTTCCCTCCCCCCCACATTCCCCTCTAGATTGCTACCAAATGTACTTTCACATCAGATGCGATTCTTACATATTTCATTCCTTTTCCCAAGAATTCTCATTTTGGTTTTGCATTTTATGTTGCTGATGTTGTCTCTCCGTCTCCTGAGAGCAGACAAGAGTTTAAATTTTGATGAGAGATAAAACTCAATGCGTAAATGCTACCTCTGCAAGAGCAGGACTGCAAACCCTGCTCAGTCACCATGGTAACAGCAAAGCAATGATGAATCCCAGGGGCAAATTGCATCACTTGATGGATGTGTTGAGTATTACTATTACTCTGTGCATGCAGGTTAAAGTAGACCTGGGAATAATGAGCCCTGGGAATCCCAGAATTAGTAGTATTTTAACTGCCATCCCTCACTCATGTGTATGTATATATATATATATATATATATATATATATATATATATATATATATATAGACACACAAGTTATGGGCCAAACTGTTCGGACAAAGATGCTGTTCTGTTTCACCACATGTGCTGAGCATACAGTATGCAGACTCAATTGTGGGAAATTAATTTTTGCATGGGATGTTCAAAATCTACAGCCTATGTTATAGAATCATTGGCCACCGTGAGCTTTTTCAAGAGAAGTGAGTCCAGGGGGGGGGAAGTCATACGGCAAAAACGTCGTCGAGGAGACCTGCTGAGTGATGAACTACCTCAGTGTTGATAGATTAACAATCTTTGTTTGCTTTGCTTTTTTCGCATAATATCTCAAAAACAAATTTTTTTCATGATGATGGAACAACAGCCATCTTGTGACCAGTTATTCTGCATCCCTCCGAGCAGCCGTCACTACTATGACCATTGACCAGTTATCCCCCACCCCCCAAGGGCTCCCTGAAAGAACAACATGGATGTTCGCATGAGACTGAATGCTAAGATAAAAAAAAAAACCATTTCAAGAGCACTTTCATCCAAGTAGATCTAAGTATTTCAGCAAATGGCAGAGAATAACAACTTTGAAATGATGTAACCTAAACAAGCTGCTGCTATAAGAAGAATTTTCAACATATTAACAAAACCTGGATGGCTAGATTTCCAAGAACCAGAAAGTCAAATGACTTCCTTGCCAGTATCTCATTTTTTCATACACACACAATCACAAACAAAAAAAACCCAGTGGAGAGGGGAAGGGACCATATCAAAATGAAAGACAAAATGCAAGAATGACAACCACATTATGTATCATTTACGGGTTTGATGCTACCAAGTGCTAATATGAATGAGTAATGTCATTCACTCAGCATTGATGACAATTGTGGTCATGAAGGAGATAATTCACAACTTGATAGAAAGTTCGTGACACCAAATTGTGGTTACAGACCTGAGATTCTGCAAGTCAACAAAGGCAATCTGGAACAGTCTTGCTTCCCTAGGGAATCTTTACTGTGACTAAAACATTAAGGCACTTTAGTAAATCTTGACAGGGAGTATCTGGCAACAGGGATATTCCCTGCAGGCTTAGAAAAAGTGATAAGAGCTATGTTAAGTGGTTGTTAGGCATAGAAAATGGACTTCAAATGTTCCACAAATTGAAAGAGAATGAGACCAAAGTCTATCTAGCAGCAATCTCTGCAATGAAACATAGGTCTACATTTTGGCAAAGTTTGATAGGTAAAAAAGATACATTACTTTCCTAAAATTAGAGGTTAACCTCTAATAATATTAGAGTTTAACCTCTTCATATGTTCACATTCAGGACATGTAAAACTCTCTAAGTATCACATGGTCAGCCTTTGAACCCAGGACCGATCTCTGGAATGATAAAACTTATGTATTTCACGTCACATTACAGTGATGACAAGTCTCCCATGGGGCAATCTGAATGACAGACATCAGCTGCTCATCAAGTGCTAACAATGTTGACACTTAGAAGTTCTACCTGAATTCAGTTGCTGAGATATCTTCCTTAAAAGGTTTTCATACTTCAAGCTCTGGAGACCTCAAATGACCTTTGACCTCCATGAAAAACAGTAGGGATCATGTGGTCACAGTGAACTACCAACACACCAACTTTGACATCCAAGCACCTTTCCATTCTTGAGATACTGTGTTGACGAGGTTTTCACACTGTCTTCTATTGACGTCACATGATCTTTGACCTCCATAAAGTAACAGACATCATCTACTCATTAGGTGCTACCAATGGTAAGAGTTTGAAGTTCCAGCAACATTTAGTTGCTGAGATATCTCCCTTAATAGGTATTATTATTTCAAGTTCTGGTGACCTCAATTTACCTTTGACCTCCATGAAAAACAAAATGGATCATCTACTCACCATGGACTACCAACACACCCAGTTTGATATTCGAGCACCTTTCTCTTCTTGAGATACGGTGTTTACAAGGTTTTCCAACAACGTCCTCCATAGACCTCACATGACCTTTGACCCCAACAAAATATGGCAGACATAAATCTTCTCATCAGTTGCTACCACTGATAAGGGTTTGAAGTTCCAACGACATTCGCTTGCGATATCTCTCTTGATAGGTTTTCGTACTTTAAGCTCTGATGACCTCTGACATTTGACTTCCATGAAAAACAATAGGGATCATCTACTCATAATGGATGACTAACACACCAACTTTGAAGTTCCAGCACCATTCCCTTATTGAGATATCATGTTTACAAGCCAAGGCATCACATACACATACACCATCACTACCACACAGACTCCTTGCATGCCTTCAGCAAGGAATCAAAACTAAGCTGAAACCTCCTAAAGTTTGTTTTCAAATTATGACACAAAGGAATACGGAATTACAATAACATCAAAGGCAGTTTTGTAGTTTCCTTGTTTATTTTCAGTTCCTCTTTTTTTTTTCTTTTTGGCAACTTCTTGCTGTGAAAAGTAATGGCTAAAAACTGATATCAGGGCATAAAACCATCATGTGACAACGACAGCTCTGCTGTGAAGGGACTAATTGGCAGTGATAGCTGGAAATGAACGGATTAGCTGATAGAGGTAATGTCTTGGCCATCAAAAGTTCGCTGAACTGATCTCTGGTTACCAATGACTGGTTGACAGTGACAACTGGTTACATACAATGACAGCAATTACAAGTGGCGTGAAAAGAATAAGATGATCTTTATAAAGTTTTATGACAGATGAAATTATGTTAAAGCTCGGATCGGAAAGTTTCAGTCCACTGACAGTCAGACCCCTGGTTATGAAGGGTTAGTTTAGCACCAACACCGGGTTTCTTGATGGCTTACCAGACTGTTATAGTTGGTTATGAAATATTAGCACCTGGTTAAGTTAGGATTAGCATACATTATAGCTTAGGACAAGCTGGCGCTAACGCTGGGCTACGGAAAAGGATTAGTTTACACCGACACCATGTCTGTGATAAGGCTTAGCTGACAGTGGTAACTTGTGTGGTATTTAGATATATTTATTCAGAACATGCAAAGTAAATTTGGTTTGATCAAATATGAAGTATCATATACAGCAGGTTTGCCATTGATGCATACAAAAGAGGAAAGAACTATAGTCACTTTTGGCAAGCCAGCGACACCCTAAAGCAAGCTACCTGTATATGACTAAAGCAGCCACTCTAATATTACTGAGTGAAATTAAAGTAATGACCCACGCAGCCCTTTCTCATGCAGCAGGAACTTACACTGATCATCATCAAATGTTTCTAATGAAATCTGTGCCGCTCTCTTTTCTATAAGGGTCAAAGGTGAAGCAACAAGTTAGGTAAAAGATCAATAATAAAAATACTTTTAATAAGAAGCTATTTAAAATCAAGAAGAAGCCTTTTTGAGACAAAATTTGTAAACTTAAAGAGAGAGTTGGCCTCATTCATGTGAGACCTTCATTCTTCGAGAACAGGAACACTGAGGTCCCTTGACATTCCTCAATCAGAGTTGATCTATATATTTGCCTGAAATAACACCACCACATCTTCTTTTTTTTTTCCATTCCATTTTATGTGCATTGTTCAATCTAATTGCCCAGAATATTCCTTGACACATCTTATACATTTCCAAAGGCGATTTTTCTTTTTTTTTTTGTCAGGTGGTTAGATTACGTGCTGTCATACTCCTGAATCCTTTCTTGTAAAATATCTTAAAATGATCTTAAAATTCAATCTCAAAGGGTTGCAAACAATGAGCAATCACTCTGAATGAATGTCTGGGGCTTCCATCCTTTCACCAACTCCTTCACAATAACCTACACTTTTTCATTTAAATGGATATAAAAGTCCAGTTTACTTCTTCCAATTTGCAAATAAGAGCTTGTTTGGACCTTGTATGAAAAATGTTGTTCAGCCTAAAAAGTTAGCCTAAAAAGGTATAAGAAAATTAGACAGGATTGGTTAACAACATTCAATGTTATAGAAATTTGCAAAAATTTCTCATCATATCAAAAGTAAAGTTTTGCTTTATAAACCAGTCACCATCTGCGATTTACATTGTAACAGCTACGAGATACTTTCACTCGTCACTCAAGGAAATAAAGTCACTTTGCGAAATCACCATATGTCATTTCCAAACAAGGGCCGAAATAAAACTGAAAGAAAAGGGGATAGTGAAATTTTTCCACTGGTTTCAATTCCATTTTTGGTACATATCACCACATTGCCATGAACTGCTGACAGGACACGTGGCATTTTGGAAATTAGCTGTTTCCATCCAAACGGAGAACAGAGAACTCGTAAGTGACCCGCCCATGTGATGTCCATCATGTCAAGATTAAAGGATGAACTTGTTACAGGTGGGGCAATTTGGGGAAAACTCAAAAGAAAATGCAGATGCACGAGACTAACAGAAGAAGACTGCAAACCAAGAAGTCCCTGACCCCAGGTGATGGGTAACGAGAGAGGAAAAAAAAAACAAAGGTGGCGCAATTATTTGCTTCCGAAGAAAAACAAAGAGGGTTTCATTTTAACTCTCCTCATTCTAGGTGAACTATCCTTCATAAATTATCTTCACATCAAAAAAGTCTGCAGATGCTGTTCCCATCCACACGTTGAGAGCATCGTCAGGTTCTCCACAGTTTCTTCTCTTCTTTCTTTTTCCCTGTTTTTTTTTTACCTTGTCTCTGAGTTGAAATGAAACCTCAGACAGATGCACCTTGTAAAGTTTTTTCCACACTGGTGTATCATTCAGAAATAAATAATCCACCCATACATGAGGTATTTTCCCTTTTTTGAGGTTCATGATTGATAAAGCTACCAAAAAAGAAAATATCTTTTCTATTTCTTGTTGATCTTACTCAATTTTTTTTTTGCTTTGTTTCGTTTTGTTTTATTTTTGTTTTGTGAATGTGAGCTTTCAGCTGTTGGTGACGTTACTTCTGCTGTAAAGGAGTACATAGCCGATTGTTTCATGCCTCCAAAAATATGGTGAATTATTGTCCTGAGCAAAATGACTTACCTGGATTTTCAAATCTTCTCCTAAAGACCTCTTCAAATTTTGTCGGTAGACCACAAGAAGGCACTCCTTCTGCGTTTTCCTTGCACTTGGTATGACAGACATATCTTGGTGAAAACATTAAAGGAACAAAGTTGTGAACATTTCCAATTAGACCTTGAGAGAGTAACTCTATCTTTTTCAACTTTGACTGTACTTTTGAAAACGTGAACATATTTCGGTCACACCACACAATCAAAGGACCAGAACTTGTGACAGAACCAGAGCTTAAAGACAGCGAATCCTCACATGATATCATACGCGCTTATGCGTTCTCGAGAGGACACACCGTAACCCTGGCAGTACGCCAGGTCATCACATTGGGTTGCATCATGCGAAGAAAGTCCTGTCCAGACATGATTTTGATACAAAAGAAGCAAAAATTTGCTGGGATAAGGTGGCTGAAAAGACCTTAACTTCGTGACTTCAAGACAATTGAAGAGAGAATTCAACATTCTAGGTAGGATCAGAGGGGTATACCTGATGTTTCTGGGGTTCATTGTTCACAGGGTTGGATGCTCCCCCCTTTCTGTATTATTTCAATGGTTGCCAATGAGTGCAAGGTTCGTTGTTCCCAGGGTCCGATGTTCCCAGAATTATCACTTAAACGCCCCGGGTTCCCTGTTCCAGAGGTTCCATGGTGACAGGGTTTGATGTTAAAAGGCTTTGATGTTTCACAACTATTGCAAAGCTTACATGAAATTGAATAGCACTAAACTTTCATGGGTCAAAATTAATTGAAATAAAAACCCTGTCGTTTCGTCCCTTGTTTACTCATGTCAATGATACCTATACTTGCTAAGCAGTATACACAAGCAGAGAGATATTAATGTGATACTGAAAGCAAAACTAACGCATCAACGTTAGCCACTTACTTTGTAACTTTATAGCATACTTGTCATCTGATAGGTACAATATTTTATTTTGCAGCGGCTGAACAGCGAACAGACTACAAAGTTAATGGCTCCAATCCAGAGTGATTCTGGAGTGGCCTTCACTAATTTACTGAGTCAACTGATTAATACAAATGACGTTACTAAAATTCTATGTTCATTACTTCACACATTCCTGGATTTATTGCAACCACTACCCCAGTTGCCATGACGACCTCTTAGGTTTCAACATTCCCACCAACAGGCTTTGCTGGTCTACGACTTAAAAAAGAATCCAGATGAGACAATCGCAGACCTATCGCTAAAGTAGGAACAAAACCCAAATGAGTTCATAAACCCAAAGGTAGCCTATTGACAAAAAATTAATGTAGACCTAGTGGCTCATCTCATGAGATGAGAAGGATAGTATGCCATTCCCACCATTCAACACAATGTTAGTTTGGACTTTGTTCAGAAAGCCTGCCTTGAAATTCTCAGAGATGCAGCAGTGAATTTTGGCATGCATTTGGAAGGAAAATGAAATGCGTCTTAAAAGGTCCCATGATAATTTCTCAAACCACTGTGTTAACACCAGTTTCATTGAACAAGATGTTCAACTGTGAAGATTGTAATGCCATTTCAATTCATGAAGTAAAACCTGTAACCACCATTTTTTGACGTATATTATACAATCTGATCTACGATATATATCACATTGTTTCAACCTCAATAATTCCAGTCTACTTCATTGATTGGAGTCTACATGTAACATACCAGATTTGCTTCACTGTCTTAGTGTAACTTCTTAGCAGACAATAACAGGAAAACCTACATCAATTTGGAGAGAACAGACTTTATATACCCCCCCATTAGATTGTCCTTCTTGCATTGGCCACATGCTGCTAACATGTCAATACCCACATGATATTACTCACCAACACTGACATCCCCATGTAGCCCTCCCTATAAGTACATCCCTGAATTACTTCCAAATCACTTACTTGCAATCTTTGCATTTGTATCCTTTCACAATGAATTTATCGTGGCAGTAACTACAGGTGGCAGGTTTGAGGAACGCCTTCAGTGTAAATCTGAAGGAAGAGAAAGGAAAACACGTTGAAAGATGGAGACAGCATCGTGTGACCTTGACAGGGACATCATTCGCATCCCTTCCCAATGAATCTGTTATGGCGATAAAACTGCAAGAAGGAGGGAGGGAGGGAGGGAGGGAGGGAGGGAGGGAGGGAGGGAGGGAGGGAGGGAGGGAGGGAGGGAGGGAGGGAGGGAGGGAGGGAGGAGGGAGGGAGGGAGGGAGGGAGGGAGGGAGGGAGGAGGGAGGGAGGGAGGGAGGGAGGGAGGGAGGGAGGGAGGGAGGGAGGGAGGGAGGGAGGGAGGGAGGGAGGGAGGGAGGGAGGGAGGGAGGGAGGGAGGGAGGGAGGGAGGGAGGGAGGGAGGGAGGGAGGGAGGGAGGAAATGACAATGATGACAGCTGGAGATGATGGTGACCTTGAAGTCCTTAAATGCTTGGCTAGAGGTAACAAAAAGTCCAAAATCCCCCCGACTCTAACATCCTCTCTACTTGGACTACAGGACTCGATAAATGAAGATTCTTCTTGTAGTGAACAGTGAATGAAGGACAAATGACTTATCTCCACGAAGAACAACAGGATTTTAAACAGCTTGTTCAAAGCACGAGATAGCTCAAACAAGGAACGACCATCTCCTTTGCATATGACATTGGGAGAGTGCAGGAACTTCAACGATGGTGGGTGCAAATATTAAGCCAACAGAGATTTACCAAAGGAAAATTCTTAACTGAAATGCTTTTATTGTATTGATACAAAACTTCTCTCCAAGTGTCCATACTGTTGCAAAATACAATTTTATGCTTCCTGCTCTGCTTATATGAAGATTGCACTTAACTTTTCCTTGCTTTACTTTTCTTTCTTTTTTTCTCCTGTGTTGTTGCTTGTGAAACAATTTCCCCTCAGACAATTCCCACCTGTCCTGGAGACTAACCCCAAACCCTTTCCCTAAAAGACTTTGTCAGAGGGAAGTCATCTGAAGGGGAATTCTCCAGGCTAGCAATTGTCCAAGGGAGAATTGTCCAAGGGAGAATTGTTCGAGGGAGAATTGTCCGAGGGAGAATTGTCCAATGGAGAATTGTCCAAGGGAGAATTTTCCAAGGGAGAATTGTCTGAGGGTGAATTGTCTGAGAGGGAATTATCCAAAAGGGGTTGAATTGTCCACTCATGAGATATGAGCACTTCCATTTTACTGGAACAGCATTACTTGTTGGGTATTTCTCTTCACATACTGCAATGACAGAAGTGTGCCACAAACAACCAATTCAAAGAAATGAAAATGTTTTGACAGTGGCTGTACATCTGATGAAAACATTTAGGTCTACCAATGTAAGATGCACAATGGTCTCAAAAAAAAAAAAAAAAAATCTTGTTTCACTTTGGTGTTAAAAAAAACTGAAAAATGGCTACCAGAGACTGATGTAATACAACATGATTAAATTACACTGATATCTCATAAAAGCAAATGTTTTTCTTGAATTCTAAAGTAAACATTTGTGACAAGCACACTGACTGACCTGTGAATTATCTTATGGGCCATTTTACTTTGTAACCTTGGTGACCGCCTGTTGTTCAACGTTCCTGTAAAGAGAAAATGCCAAATCATTATGTACCATGATGATGTAATCCTCCCCGACAGAACATTACTGCTGATTATTTTCTACACATTTAGCCCACATTTCTCGCTCTGAGTTGGAGTAAACGCTTGACAGAGACGATGGTTACCAAAAATGCCGCAAAGTCACCTCAAAGTCGAACAGATAGACCCTACGACAGTTTCACACTTGCGAGCATCCTTCCGATACGGAAGCTAGGGAACATTCACAAGCCCATTCATATCCCACCACTACTGTTCACATTTACATCTGAGACAATAGTCGGCATTTACATGAGACAAATGGTTCCTGACCGTGAGCAAATATTTTCCATGCCACCTCTATTCCATAATAAGTATTTCGTGTGCATGTTTATTGCAAACTGTTTGGGATTTGAAGGAGGACGACGTTCGAGTCTGACTAAAGAATCATGAAACTACTGCCAAAGGTACTTCTTGAAATCTCAACTAAAGTGAGCACTACCTGCGATCAAAAGTCAAATGCACATGCAAAGCCGCAGACAGGTGGACAGACGGACAAACGGACGGATGGATATAAACCATACGGGCAGCTGTAGGTGCACCCTTGTTCACAGTGGGCATTTCTTGACTTAGGACTCTATTAACCTCGGACACTTGTCATACTTGGAAGAAAACCTCTCTTTGCGGTCAGTAAAAACATACTTCACTAAAGGTGCACTTACTAGATTTCCTATTGGAGTCCACAGCCATCGGCGAGTCCAGTCTGTTGGGGTCCGTCCTAAATGGCGAAGAATGGCTGTTTCTTCTACTCCTGTCTAAAGTTCCATCTTCCGAATGTCTTCGAGGTTGGAATTTATCTAAACTGCTACTACTGTGAGATGGAGACCATATGTTTAAAAATTTCCTGCAGCAGGGAAAAAGAGAGTCAGAAATGTAGGAGACATGCGTGGATGAGCCACCTGCTACTACAGTACAGAGAGACAGCAAACATGAGATGTGATTCTACACCAACGACACTAAATGCAGTAAGTAGGAGACAGGTTAGAGTAGCAGCTTAAGACATGTTCGTGGTCCATGCACCTTCTGGAAAATGAAATTTCATGACTTTCTGACTTTCCCACAAGTTTGTCATGGCATGTACAAGACTATTGAAGGACCAAACATATGAATGAGGCATAACGGCACAACGATTCTAATACATCGTTAATGTTTTAGTAAAAATTAGCAGTCTCTTCTAAATTTTGTGACTTCTGCATGGATTATCATATTTACAAAATTTCATGACTTTCCAGGCCTAGAAAGAGAAGATAACATTTCCTGACTTTTACAGGCCACAGGAACCCTACACACCACTGTAAGTCTCATCTTGTCATTGTGAGGTTCTAATGGTCTTAATCCTTAGAGAAATTTAAGACAGCCACTTTCTAAATTGAGACACCTTGCACGGTGAGAGTAATTCACTTGATACAGTCTGGAAAAAATCATGCTCTAAAACAATTTGTAAGTACGCACTTCGACAACAACATGATTGGGAGATTGCCAGAATAAATGTCATGGGGAATGGAGGTGGATGACAATGGACCAAAATAGTAAACATGGCACATGATATCAAAATACCTGTCACCTTTGCTGAAAACAATGCCTTTTAAACTGGCTCAAATCTCACTGCATATATGTACTTGCGACTGACTTGACATATTTTATGTAACATTGCACTAAACACGTCATCTTTTCAAATGACCTGAACATGAACATCAAAACATTTCACCACGTTCCATGACTCATATTTCCATTTTTTTTTTCTCCTCCTTAAGACTTTGGGGAGTTCCCTGACATCATCAAACCATGTGGATAAATATATCGTTCATGTCCTGTTTATTCTTGAACTTGAAAGTTTCCTTCCTTAACAGGGATCATCACAATTCTAGCTGAAACAGAAGGCTCCTAGCGAAGGTATGTCACATACACAGGTAAAAAAAAAAAAAAATTCCACAGCTTATCAAGCCCAGTCATTCTTAAAAACAAACATGTAGTGTGTATATCAATAACATACTTACAAGTGTAAGTAATAGCTACTTTCTTTTTTTCACGCTTGGGGGAGGGAGAAGGGTTGTAAATATGACAAGCCAAAACTCTTCAACTAAGTACAGCTTAGCATACTGAACTGGTGCCTTTTCAACCATCCCCATCTTGAAATACCATGTTTCAAGTTTTTAAAATCTGCCCCTGGTTGACCTGCAATGACCTCTGACTTTTGTTACCAACAAAAAGGATTTGCTACAACCTTCATACTAAGTATGTGACCTGAAACAATTTTTCTGGTGTTAAATGTCTAGGTCACAATTATGAAAGATTTGTTCCCCCCACCCCATCAATAAATGACTTTGACCCTCAGTCAATATTGCACTTACAGGTCTCTTATACTGACATCACATAACAACAAGACCCTGATGGGCTCTGTGGTTCCTATTTTAATTGTATTCCTTTAGTCTTAACCATAAACAATCCACAGTTTATCACATCCCCAAAAGTTATCAATTCCACTTTGTCCTTAAGAATGCTGATCAGCCAAATGTACTCCACTACCACAGTATTTATCTGAACTAGAAGGCAGCATGCAATGTCCTTTACAAAATTGCTAAAAAAGGGAATGCTGGCTCTTGCAGAAACAATCTCAATGAAACCAGTGAAGAATGTTGTTAATGACCATCAATTGGAACCTGTCTTCCCCCTCTGTTGACCTATATTTTCAAACAGGGAGCTAATGTCTTAATAAGCAAGCTGACTAGCACTCTCGGACCTGACTGACCCCTGAGGCCGAAAATGATTGATACGAACACAGGTGGCTTGCTAAATTCAAAATATAAACGATACATCCAAATATTGATAAACGAACTATAGTGTAAGACCTATAAAAATTTAAAAATTTATTAAAATTACCTATTTTAATGATTTAATAATACCCATTCAGCAGCAAGCTATAACTAATGAAAACAAATGAATGGCAGTGCAGTCCCATACAGCCCATTTTGAAATAGGACCCACAAATGTTGGACACTGCAAAGGGTTAATTCCACTACCACAATCCTAATTTGACAAACGATTCACACCGTAAAACAAAATATGCAGAAAAAGAAATGTTTTGCATGACTCCATGGTTCGTATGGCTCATATAGGACCAATAATCCTAAACGACCTCAAGCAACCACCACCACATCAGTAATGTGATACAATTTCAAAATCCTGGACAACCTGGAGGAGCCACTACCAGAGTGAAGTGACACAATTTCAAATGAATACCATACAATCCATGGAAGGAGCATTTTGCATGATTTCATAAAAGGGCCAATATGGGAGCCCACTTGGACCTTGAACCGCAAAATCCTGAACACCCAGATTTCCACAACCACAATCCTAATTTGATGTTTCACATTGTACAGCGAAATATGCAGAAAAGAAACAAGTTTCCATGATTTCATAAAATGGTCCATTATGGCCCATATGGGACCAATAACACTGAACCTGACGGAACCATACAATCCATACCAATACCATACAATCTGTTGGAGAAGAGGCATTTTAAGTATGATTTCATAAAATGGTCCATATGGCCCATTTGGACCTTCAACCTCAATATCTTTAACACCCTAAAGGCACCACTAAAACAATGCATCCATACACCAAGTATAACCTTTGTCCAAGCTTCATAATTTGAGATCTACTGTCGGAAAAGGTTTTCAGAGTTTTGCCCCCAGTGCCCTCAGATGACCTTTGACTTCCACCAAAAACAATAGGACACAACTGCTCAATATGGCAAACATGCAAACTAAGTTTGGCTTTCAAGTAAGTGTCACAGACACACACACATACACGCATGCACACATACAAACACACACAAGCCAACCTGACTGCGTAAGTTCCTTTGCTGATTCAAGGAACCAAAAACAAGGGTGCAATTCCGGAGGGACAACAAAAGAACAGTGTGTGTATGGGCTACACTAGGTATATATTGACAGAGATACAACATACTCATGTTAAATTTAGTTCCTTGCCTGAGGAGAACACTTCACTACAGGTATCACTGTGAGGTCACATGCAAGGGTCTATTATTGCATGACCAAGAGAGAAGCCCACGGTCCCTTCCTTGAGGTGGCACTGCCACGCTTGGATGCATGCGCAGAAGGCTGGGTTTCACATACACAGGCATACACACACAACACACACTGCCATTCAACTTATCACATTCTTGGTGGAAAGACTGCACAGCAAATGCAATTCATTTATGACAGTAGTCTGAGGTAATTTGAGGTCAACCAGAGTCAGCAGAAGTTTCAGAAAAGTTCCCTGAGTAGTATAACTCCAAATAAGCCACAGATATCCATCCTGCCAAAGATCTTCTTGATTAGAAGTACGCTAAAAACAGCTCAACTTTTGATTAAATATTTGACAAAAAGACTTAATAAAACTTAAGGTAGATATTGATAAAAATTGTCAAGAACCTCCAAACTCATGAAACAAAAGGATGGCAGAATGGGAGGGCACTAGTTCGGTACAAGTGCAGACTGTGTTAAAGTCCATGTTAAAACTTCCCAGCACCCTTGGCAGATGGGAGTGCATTTGTAGTGATGAGACAGGTAAGTGAAGTGAAGTAAATAGGACCTTTAAATTCAAATTTTTCCTTTACTGTATACCCTACATTCTACCTACAACTACCTACAACTTCAACCTACAACGTCAATTCACTTTCTACTTGAAATATTTGTGAAAAGATGAATGTCTGTTGCTCTTTTAATTGAATGTCACACACAACTTAGGTACATAAAAAAGTCTTTTGTAAATATTAGGTATCCTCCTTTAATAACAATTTCATTGAAATATGAAATGTAAGACACAGTCTAACACAAACAGATCTAATCTGCGCCACAGGAGGACTTGTTAGTTTAATGAAGAAACAGAGTCAAGCAGAAACTCCACCAGCTTTGACATGCACTTACAAGGATAGAGTGATAATCTCTAGCAGGAAGAAAATATGTCTTTCCAAGAAATGTTGATCAATTTTGACCTTTTTAGTTTCACTTCACAGCGATACTGAAAATCTCCACGAAATGTACTTTACTGCAAAAACATTGTTTTTAACTTTGGTAATCAAATAGCTGCATATATTGGAAAGACAAACAAAGAGATCCTGAGATTTGAGGTAACATTTACATACCCAGCATCCAATTTCAAACAGAATGGAGCTGATTTTGCTTGGCTACTCTGAAGACTGTGAAAAACTCATTGGCATTCTCACATGCATGTTTTTAACTTTGGGATGAGAACATTTAAATATCACTCTGGCTTGGATGAAGTCCATGCCTAATCAATGCTGATACCAAACCTTGCAATTTGATTTTCTCACATGGTAAACTTAAACTGAGCCATTTTAAAGACCAACTAACACGGTAAGTACACGTCAAGACCCACAGCCATGATCAAGAGTTCAGATTCATCTGTGGTAACAATGTTTTCAATAGTGTTTTCACAGGTAACCCAGGTACCCGGGTACCCACACAGTATCTTGGTACCCGGATCCAAAATGACTACCCGATTCCTTAAAAAAGTGAAAAACGTCACCCCCGTGTGAACAACCCGTGTCAGATTGCCAAATTTTGCCTACCATGCACAGCAAATACTGTAGCTCTAGACTGGATTTTCTTCCTTTCCTCAAGGAAAGTAGGTGGCACTGTTCATTAGTAGGTGCCGCAGGTGTATATAGTGTGCTAGTAAATCCTTCCACACAAATGCGATGCTTGGTACTGTGGAAATACCAAATGAAAACGATAAATCGCCATTTTGATCCGGTCACCCTGGTACCCAAAGGGTAGGATGATAAATTACCCAACTCCTGTTTTTAGGAATCCAAGAAGACAATAGTTTTAAGTTCAAATCTGACATCATCCCCCCTCATTAATGAATGTTATGACTTGTTGTTTTTCCTAGTAGCAGACTGTTGTGAATCCTGATTTTTTTTTTTTTCCCCCCCAGATCAAAGAACGATGTTGCCTTAGATCAGCTTACCTCTGTGTAGGTGCTTCATTAAAAACACTCATGTCTACTTTATGAGGAGACACTTCCGACGACTTGCTCCTCTTCAGCTGCGACACTGGTGGGAGCTGCATGAGCTTCTTGTTTGGTGGCGGTGTACCTTTGGGTTTGTTCTTTTTTATGGTAGGTGTCGACGGAGGGGTGACGTTGAATCTCTTGGATGGATGGTCGTCGTTGATCATGTACGGAGGGGTGTGAGGCGGCATTGGCTCCTGGAAGCCTTGGTCCGTCTCGGATGCCAGAGACGACGATGATGGATGCTTGAGGGACTGGCTACTGCTCTCTGAGGGGCTGTTGGGAGGAGACTCAATATCTTCATCTACCTCACTGTTTTCAGCGGATGCAGTGACCGTGTTCTTGTCCTGTATCTGGGCTGTGGGTAAATCAGAGGCAAATCAAGGGATAAAAGACAGATGCTTCTAACGGCAGAATGAGATATGACTTCTGGATAAGACTGGGGTAATCATGGCACAGGGGTAATCATGAGACTGGGGTCTCATGCTAAGGACCAAATCAGTCTGAAAGTTGTTGACACGTGGTTCCATGTTATTATCAAATTTACGAGAGGATTATGAATATTGCCTGGCCTATTCTTTTAATGTAACTCTGTGCAAGCCGATGAAACACTTCACGAGTCAAACACTTTAATGTGACGCAGTTCAAGCCCATTTAACAAAGTCCAATAAGCCCAACATAACTCAAGACCCTTAACCAGAATACAAGCTCGTCACCCCCCCCCCCCCCCCCCCCCCCCCCCCCCCCCCCCCCTTGGCATCATGCAGCTGAAGTCGTCATAGCTCGCAGATAAAGAATATGCATGGAAGATGGACCAACGAATCTAGTCCCTAAAGATATCTTACCACGATAAACCTTCTTCACGCTTTTCAAGCCGAGGAGAAGTTTGGTTGTTTCTTCATCGGTGCATTTGCAGAGTTTCATCAGGGAACGGACTTCACTCTCGGGCATTTCCACCAGTGCTATCAACGTCTTCAACTTGGTAGCCAAAAGCTAAAAACATCAAAACGAATAAGAAAATTTTGAAAATTCATGGAAACATGAAAGATTGCTATCAAATCTACACAGTCGGCTTTCATCGGTACATATGTCTGATCTGCGTAAAAACAAAATGAGTGACAGAGAATATTCTATGAGAAATTACTCACAACTATTTCACATTATCACAAACCAAAGAAAAAGAGAAAGGAAAATCAATGACCGCATGACATGAAACATGGATTAGGTAATACAAAAAGACTAAATATACACTCTGGCAGCAAAATGTAGGACATAGCATTACACTTTGTCAGCAACAAAAGAGCAACTGCTAAAAACAGTGTTCTTCAATTTTCTTCTGGTTTTATCATTAAGTATGAAGGGGTATGTCCATACATACCGCACCTAGTCTAACATGTACTGCAGGCAGCTGGCTTGAATTTAAGGTTTGACTAAAATTATTAACTCAGCTGGTCTGATTAAATTTTCAGAGACTTCTATTTCCGTTTCCATTATCCGTGTATGCCCACAGTAGACTGAGATGATCTGTCGAAGAAGGACCATCATCTTCCGTTATGAGATCGAGTACCAGATTCTAAGGTCTTGGCATTTTCCATCTACAATGGGAAGCAGCAAAGCAAAGCTGTCTGCCCTTTATCTCATGTGGAAGAGTAACCTTTCTGAGAGGTTATTCTCTCGATCTGACATTTTCATCCCTCTCAGAGTCTAGGACCCAAAGGGGGATTTCAGTCGCCCTGCAGTCAACCTTCGTGATAGAGGAAGTGCTCTTTGATAGAACTATTTAATAACCAGTTAACTTGCTTTTACTGATGGGAATCATGGGATCCATGACATGAAAGATGAAATGCGGTGAGAAAGACAGGGAAAAAATTGAAAAAAAAAAAAGTGGAATGTGTGGTGAAATATGTACGGAAAATGTCTCTGTGACGTATTGAGAATACGATTAAGGGACAGGTTTTAACTTCAAAACCTACTGCAGCAGTCACTCCTGAAGATGATTAAAATGTAAATCCTACAAACGACCTCCACCAGTTGAAATGTAACATGTTAGCGAAAAACCAAACAAAAACTAAGTAAGATGGAGATGATGGAGGGAGATACATCAGACAGTGACCCAGAATATGCAGGAGGTCACTAAAGACGCAGCACAAAATTATGCCGGGATACGTCAAGGGAGCTGAGAAGTGGTGTGCCAACAAGAAGGGTGAGAGGCAACTGAAGTTGACTTTGCTACGGAAATGAATTACCAAAAGGTGATTTGAACACTTCCTCTCAGGGTGTTTGACCCTTGGTTCTGTTTTTGGAGTTTCCTTTCATTTGCTGATTTCACATAGTTACCAGTTGTATGCAGAGTAGATTCAAAATTTTGGAAAGGTGGAAAGAATATTTGAAACGATTAACTAGGAACCAACGAGAAGGTTTATTTACCATCTACTATATATAAGTCACTTTTAACCAACCCCAGCTTTTTCAGAACACTGACGTTACGACTGCACATTAAGACTCCGTATTTGTGGCTATAAAAGACTTGACACCTGATAATCCGGGGTGGATGACATTGCTGCCGTTATGGCATGTGCCACAAGCCACTCTTCAAAAGTGTACCATTCCTCCCCCCCCACTACCTCCTCCTCCCTCTAAAACAAAAGGAATTCGATTGACTGTGGCAGGGATGCAATTTGGAGGTCGTGCCATAGAAGTGGCCTTTCTTCTTTTCACCAAACCATAAAGTACAGGACGACCCTGTGGGAGGACGTGTCACCCTGCACACTTCTACAGTACCAATCATAATTCTTTCTATTTTGACAGTAATGACTGTTCAAGGTGGTAGTGATGACACCATAGTACCTAGCAAAGAAAACAAATTTTTGAGGAGTGTGCACTATATGCTTGAAACTTAGGTATCATAATTCTGTTACAGAAAAGTAAAAAAAAACAGCATATAAAGTTAAAGTAAAGTTTGAAATAATAACAATCATGATCCGTTTCAATAGGCCACGGTAAAGGAATGCCTTTTTGAACGATATCATAAATTTCCAAATCAAATGACTTTGTGATAAAGGTCTTGATTTTGACAAAGTGTATGTGGAGAGGACGGCAACCAAGAAAACCTGCAGGCCACCCACAGTATTTTTCACACCAGGGTACTTTGTTCATGTGTGGTCCTTTCCTACCTGCTTTTTCTTCTTTTTTTTTGTAACTTCCACCTTTCAAGTGCTGACGAAATCAGTTTAAATCTCCAGTCAGATACGGATCTCAGTAGGGCCAAGTACGCCCCCAGCGCGCTGAAAGCAGCCACTCTGAGGTGGCCTCTCGGAGAATTTTTTGAATAATGATCATTTACAAGAAGACAAGTAAAGGACAAGTAAACTTCAGGACTCAAGCTTTTTTTTTCTTGTTACATTCTAGAGGTAATGCAGCCCTACCAAAGGGGAGAGTGGAAACCAGGTAGATGAAATAAACATGAATTGATGAACTGAGTCTTTTTCAAACTTCAGCTTGAAGTAATGTAGCATTAACAACAAGAGTTCACTGCATGCTGCATAGTTTTGCCAACCCTACACAGCAAATTTACTTTCTTTGGGAAGATTGCGACTAGCTTAATGGAGGAAATGCTGTGCACAACTGATGTATCTCCAAAATAGAGAAGTAAACCTGTAATTAAGTCAATGTAATGTAACCCACAACATTTAGTTACATTACCTCAGATATCAGGGTCCTAGGGCTCTGGATTGCTATTCTTTCATGAATATTACACCATTCACCATCCATCCTGCTAGGCATTATTAAATACTTCGAGAAATTGTTCAAACCGTAAATCGTTTGATTTTACGAATAATCTAGACTAAAGCAGCGCAAGCTATGGATGTGGTCGGCAAACTTTTCCACAGGACTGGTGCATGATAGCAGTTGTAGTTAGTACATGACAGAGCAAAGAAGCTCTTTTGCTTCTTCTTCCTTTCAAAGATAATCAAAAACTTTTGTAGCAAATTATGTAATTATCAGAAAATATCACCTTTTTTGCATTTTGCATTGTCGTGAGGTTACTCTGATGACAGGGAGTAAACTCAATGATGTCCTGTTTAAATGCACTGTATGCAATGGTCGACTTTGTGAATGAATGCTTAATGGTATACACTTACAGAGCTACACAACCAGTGAGCCCTTCTTTCAAAATGTTACACATAATGCAAACAATTTCAGAGTTCACCTGAGTGCTTCTGCAGCTACAGTGGTTGAATAACTTTCAGAACTAAATAAAAGAGAGGTGTGAAATTTGCACCAAAGATGTGTACACCTGAACAGTGGGCCTGAATACAATGGTTTTTTTTTTGCAAGTCTGTTGCTCAACAACAGAGATATTCCCTGAACCTATAAATAAACAAGGCCAATATCCCAGGTGGACTTACTCCTATGGTACAAAATAAGGCCTTGTATCACACCACGATCATATGACATCATTTACGATGGATCTTAAATAAGTGACCTGATAATATCCTTACAGGAGGTCAGACAACTACCAGAAGGTTTTACGTTGTCAATCAACTTCGAGGGATAATCTAAGGAGAAAACTGGAAATTGAAATCAATTTGATTTGAAAGTTCTGCATCTCCAGGTGAGAAACAAAGACTTCTTTTTCGTCTCCCGGTATTCTTTATCGATGTGCTGGGAGGGATCTGTCACAGTCAGTCTGTTAGACTTGACAACCCACCAAGGACAAACCAGCACCACTGCAAGCCAACAGAGAACTCTCTCTTTAACCAATACAGATTCTCCACAACTCACTGGTGAGGGTATTCTTAAGTGACTATACTCACCACTTCCTTCACTAGTGCATACATTTGGCCTTGCTCTAAATGTCGTAGAAAACAATTGTAGCAACCACGCCCTCTAAGGTCTAAGGGTAAGTATATGTCTATGATGTGAATTATGTAATTATCAAAGGAAGAGATACATTGTCAAAGATGATGTTCTGTAGCTGACCTTAGCTGACATTTTACCAAAAGCAGATAAAATTGAGTAAAAGCAAGATGACTAGATAACCCATTTGACTGCCACAGAGACTTGTACAGCAATAGAGACTGAGTAAGAACACCAAGCAAAACCTAAGCCAAACTAAATTGATTAAAATGGTCAAGTTGTATGCAGTATTTGGGTGTCAAAATTACCAAATGTGTGGCAAGTAATGACTGAACAGTTTCAAATGTCATTTTGACAATTGACAAAAGAGACAAAGTACATTGTAGTCTATATTCACTTACAAAGTTTAAATGCACACTTGTACATGTGAAGAGACACCTGACTGGCTTTTGCAACACAAGAGCAATGCCCTCACTGTTTTCCTTGGCGTCACAAGGCATGCATGCTGCAATGTGTAATGTTAGCCTCCTTCCTCACATGAGTCTCCATTGGAAGGATGCTAAATCCAGCACATACTGCACATTGATGACCACACAGTGCAATCTCTAAACCTGAACATGATTTACATCAGAAAGGAGCAAAACTGAAAAGCTTCTTTCTCCACATTTGGTGACATATGAAACAGAAGGAAAAGACAGCAGTCCTGAGCTGCTGGGTTTCCCCAGTCACATAGCTGTGCACTCATCCCAATGGCAATGAAAGTACTAATCATGTTCACCACAACACTTGAAGATGAAACCCATGCTCCATATGACCGATCAGTAAGTATTCTCAGGTAATCTCCACCCATCAAGAGCAACCCTATTCAAGGGGCATTTTGAACTTTCAGAGGGGGGGCCTCTTGAACTTTCTGAGAGGATCAAAGAGTTGACAGTTCACCCAAGTCCTCCTCCTTCCTGCTGAGAGCAGATGACACCTGATGGGAAAATGCTGTTCCATGTTTGCCAGTGAACAGGATGTTTAATGCCAAGTCTGACATTTTTAGTTGCCCAGATCTAGGGAAGTGTCCACAGGGGTTGTCAATACAATGATGTTTTTATTAATGATACTGGTGACCCTTCTACTGATTAAAGTCTGGCTGAAGCTGACTGGGAATCATGGGGAACAGCTGAGGTCACAGCTTGAGAGCAACCACACTGTACACTTGGCTGAGACTACTACAATGTACAGTAACTGCCACACAGTGTGCAATGCAGTACCTGTTGCCCTGTACAAAGCGATCGTTTCAGTATTGCTGGCAGGATGAAGCTTACAACTGCACAGTGGTTGTAGAACTACTTGACATGAAAGAAAAAAGTGAACTCTATAATGAAAGCGAAAAGAGTGGCTCTTGAAGCTGGATAGTATTCCACTTGAAAAATGGCATTTAGCAAACCTTCTTCTAAATTTTGTCACAGGCCCTTAGTTTCATAAAAACAATCTAAAATTAAGTCTGCTGAAGTACAAATTAACCAAGATGTGAAAGTTATAGTAGATCTTTCAATGGGCAAGATGCAGAAAACAATATCATGGATCTTGGGTACAACACTGACCTACGTAACTTGTTTAGAGTGCATTCATGTCACCGTCTGTACATGTACCCACAAGCTCGTACTGTAGAGCTCTTTGGAGTGCATCTACGTTAGCTGCAGTGCAAAAACAAGCACTGCTCCAGATTAATCAACAAAGTTCAGTTTGAAACCTTTGTGGATAGAAATGTCTTGTGTAAAATTGGGAACTGTTTAGTGATGCAAATATTGCACTCAATTATTCATTCACCTCACTTCCTCCCCTTCCACAATAACCAGTACCGTCAAAGCTTTGTGATTCCTTGCCAATATTTATGATGTAGAAAGGATAACCAACATACCATACCCTCCTTGAGATACCATGTCTGCAACAAATCAGTCTCTGATATGTATCTTCCTTAATCCTTACGAGGTCTTCAAACTCCACCGTGGGTGACCTCAAATGACCTTTGACCTCCAGGAAAAATAGGGATCATCTGCCCACAATGGTCAAACTATACACTAAGTTTGAAGTTCCTGTAACTTTTCTTTCTGGAGATACAGTGTTTAAAATGTTTCTGAACTATGACCTCTGCTGACCTGCATGACTTTTGACCTCCCTAAAATCTGACAGAGATCATCTAATCATCAAGAGCAACCGAGGTTAAGACATTGAAGTTCCAGCAACTTTCAGCAGCTGAGATAGATTACTTAGTAGGTTTTCAGAGTTTCTCCTCTGGTGACCTCTAATGACCTTTGACCTACCTGGAAAACAATAGGGATCATCTACTGGTAATGGACTACCTACATACCAACTTTAAAGTTCAAGTAACTTTCCCTTATTGAGATACCATGTTTATAAGGTTTTCAAGTGATGTCCTCTACTGACCTCGAGTGACCTTTGACCTAATCAAAATCTCACAGATTCTTATCAAGTGCTACCAATTGTTTTAGTTTAAAATTCCAGAAATTTTCAGCTGCTGAGATATCCTCCTTAATAGGTTTCCGACTATCCCTGCTAATGACCTCAAATAACCTTCGACCTACCTGAAAAAGAATAGGGACCAGCTACTCTCAATGGACTACCTACACACCAACTTTGAAGTTCAAGCAACTTTCCCTCCTGGAAATATTGTGTTTACAAGCCAAGGCATCACACACATGCATGCACACACACACACACACATTCACACACACACACACACATTCACACATGTGCCATCACCATCTCATAGATTCCTTGCCTGCCTTCCGCAAGAAATCAAAAATAGAAAGGTGATGCTGCAATGGCAGGCTGAAGAATGATACGCATGTACATATTATATTGCATTTCACAAATTGCAGCGAACTAAACTCTTTCTCCATTAAAGTGATTGTGTGCATGGGGAAGAAGGTAAAACATTACAATTTCATGTCCACAAAGTGTATTTTAAGTGCACCATTCAGACAATTTTGGAAAACAAAAAGTTATCAGGAGATAAATTCTGACATATGATTTCGAATTCTTCTAACATAACAACAAAAAGTGCAAAATACGACAAAGTGTACAGTGTTTTCATTCAACTTACAGTAACTACGAGCTTCTTTGAACAAGCCAACGGGGAATAAACTAGCAATGAATATTTAGTCGGTCCAAACAGCTGATCACTGATGCCGTAATGTGGTGACCAGCTTGTAGGTTACTTACACAGCGATTTGTTTCACTGAGTACAACAATTCCCGATTGTGACGAAGGAGTGACGAATTGAGACGCACGTGTTTGATACACAGCCAGACCTGCAATGTTGGCTGTTGCGTATTCATTATCTAGGACGTTTATACAATAAACTGTCAATTTTGAAATACAATTTCTGTTTTTACTGTTTTTATAACATTTCTGTTGCTTTTGAAAATGGTTACAGTCATTTTCGAACATAAAATGACGTATTCCATCCATGAACAACTATGCACGTACATTTGGAAATAAATACAATCTTAGGATCAAACATAATCTTATCCTACTGAATTCTCTGACACAAGAAGTTGCTTTTATACATGATTTTATCTAACAACGGTTACATGAGAATGCATATTTAGAAACTGAAGCTTTATAGCCTCTAAAGGGGACTTGAAATTAAAAGAAACTTGTTCAGTGGTACTGTCATTTAATTGATATGCTCCATCTGACCTAGGTGCCACCCCTCCCTTTCAACACCCCATCCACCCCGTCTCACACATCAAATACATTTCAAATGTAACTATTTACTACATTCAATGGGAGTTTACAGTGCCAGATATTTAACCTTGCTTACCTACAGGCGTAACTTTACATTCCTTCATCACGCACTTACTACAACACAGTTCCTCCACTCAACAGTAATGGAAACACATGTTTTTTTTCTTTCCCCTCTGTCTTTCTGTTCCGCATCTCCATTCTTTCTAAGGCTCTTCCTATCCTTCTTCTTCCCAACCCCCCAGCCCCCACCCCTCCCCTCAACCTATTCATATATGAGGCACATTCACACATTATATGGATAATATCTATCTACTGTACTGCACAGAGGGGAACGTAGAAGGCACTACAACACAGTGAAGAACAGAGAGAGTTTGGTGTGGGTGGATTGTTGTACTACAGGGACTGAACACGAAACTATTGAATAATGATAAAAAAAAAAGACCTGAACAATGACTGCTCAATTAATAGCTGCTCACAGTGTCACATTGATTCCAATCTTTCTTTCTCACTGGAAGAAAACTGTGCGTTGAGTTGTAACTAATTTCTGTCAAGTTCAAGAGACTCTTATAGAACCACAACAATAATGATGACAAGAATAGGCTCTTTGAGAACCCTTGCACAGATACTGTAGGTAATCTTCACAAAGCAGCTTGTTGCAATGAAAAGAAGAAAAAAAAATTGGCCTTTGTTGTGCCATTGTTCTCAGGAGAGTGCTTGCTTCAATGGCCAGAAATGAAAACAATAAAGTTCCCATTGATGTCTCTTGTTTTTTTTTTTCCCAGGGACAGATCATACCTATTGGAACTTTCATTCGTTATCATTGTACAAAGTGTAAGGTCTGTTTTATGGAAAATGGGAGTCATTCCTTGAGGGGTAGGGGTAAAATGGAAAAACAGATTCATGTAACTTTCTGATGACTTTACTCTGTCCCATGTCAAAAGTCACTGCAAAGAACTGATCATTTTCCAAATCACCCTCTCCCTTTGTCCCCTCTCTCCGATGGTCATTTCAATTTCACCTTTTTTTTTTTTTAGTTTTGATTGTCTCACAGTTTGTCAAGTCAACTTGAAGTATACATGCATTTTTTAAAAATATCATGGCATTTCTTCTATACATAAATTTACAAGTCAGAACATATGTGCTTCAAACTTCAGGTCAACAACATCACCTGGCTTTCTTTAAACTAGATACAATTTGGTTTACCCTTGCCAGTATCACCTCCCCCTTCCAATCTCCCCCATCCCAGTCCCATCTTGCCACTGCTTCTCCTCCAGAAGCAAATCTGATACGACACATGGAAGTTGACAACACACAACTCGCAATGCTGAACTGCTCCACAAACCATGAAGCATCTATTATATACACAAGTTGGAATTAAAGCTAAGGTGGAGACAGATTTAAACATTTCATTATTTTACCGTGCAGCTAGTGAATTAACCTTAGTTCTACCATGGAAGAGTCGGGGTAAATACTTCCACAGTCCTACTACGATGGTGTCTTTACAAGGATGGCATACAACCTTTTCATGGCACTCGCCCATTTCCTTTGGTGAGTGGCACAGCAATCTAGCCACATCAGCCAGTTTTGTTGTAATACCAGGCCATTTTCCTGTGCCTTACTTGGCAGGTGATATGTGGAACCAGTCAACCATGGTTCCTCTATCATAAATTTTACATTTTTTTTTTTGTATTTTGTTGCAAAGGGAGGAGTGTTCTTTACCATTTGTAGTGGATGGTCTGCATTCATCAATGTTAAATGTCTAACACTGTAATGCGAATATTCCAACTGTCATCATAGGAGATCTGTTTCGAGTTGATAGGAATGAAAGACTTTGAACAGTCTCAGAGGGATTCAGGGTGCTTCAAAGCTACTTGATGTGAATATCCACTACAGGTAAATGAGCTTCATTATGATTCATAAACTCTACAAAAATGAACAAAGCCACACCAGGATTTCACAAAATCCATTCCATTGCCTCAATCCTACACCCAGGTGTCAGTAATGAATGTACAAACACACCTCTTTGGCTTCTCCATGAATATCCATGACATAGAGCCACATTTGAAAGTTTGGGAACTGTTCCAATTCTTCGTTGATTTCGTTGTCATTTTGCCGATGTCGAATGGCGAGCTGCCTGCCAAACATCTGGATCACTTTGCTCTGAAATAAAAAAAGATGAAAGAGTATTTGCCAGGAACAAAAACGAACAAAGAAATGATGAAGTTTCACACCATTGGCTTCCTAATTTGTAACACAACAGCTTTATCACCATTATGTGTTGACTTCAAGCAGGATGTGCTGTTTGATGAAAAAATAGCCTTCACACAGTAGTAGTTTATCTTCCATCTAAGTTCTAAAAAAGACACGAGAGGTCGATTATGTTGCATGAACAAAGTGCACACACACACACACACAGTACTACACACCTTTCAGTATATTGACAAGTATGAAAATTTTTCTACAAACCAGTGATGAATGACTTGATACAATAGGCTTTTTCTGAGTGTGAATTGCAAAAGCTTTTACATTGTAAAATAAAAACCAATCACCAGATCTGTTAATTGGTTGATTGCATAGTCCCTTCTCCTTCTGCACACAGGTGACCGCTCCACCCACCCCTTTCTCTATCTTCTGATACATCGCATCTTGGTGAAACTGGTAAGTTCAACAGACTACTCAATTTGCACCCAACCACCCGTCACCAAGAAGTTTTCTTCTTGCCCTTCAAATGAAAAAGAGTAATCATCTTTTCAGTGTTCATCAGCTGTCCCAAACATGAAAGAAATTATAAACACAATAAATACGTGTTTTTAAAACTTATTCCATCAAGTTTACTTCAAACAAACAAAAAAAAATGGAGGAAAGTCTTTCCACGGACCACTGTCAGTGTCTCACAAGACCAAGTAAAATGAAGTCTTTCTACTCTTATCATTGACACTCTCTGTCGATAAAAGACTAACAATCCAAGCCACAGCTTTACCGATGATGGGGACTGGCTGAGAGTGCTAGCACACACATGCAATATGTCTCAAACAATACCGGCACTGCACTGCAGATTTGCGAGCGATAACTCCATAGCACCATGTCAAAATTGAAGGGCAACCTGAACGCAATTAAGCTAGGCATGGCCTTGTCTTCATCGTGACCATCAAAATGCAAAGTCTTTTTCAAACATATTGCTAAAAGAATAGCAAAGTGACTAAGCCAATATGAGAAGAGTGGAGTGCTGGCGCTCCCAGGGTCTGAAATAATGCTGCTTGCTGCAGAGGCTAGACAACCCACCCCTGGATAAGAAGATGACTGCATGAAATATTTACTAGGAGACACCTATTATCTTGGATGATGAGTAGTAGCTCCAACAATGGGGCTCCGCATCAGAGCGAATGTTAGTAGTAGCAACAGAAGTAGTAGCTGTAGTAAGTAGTAGTTCAGTTTCACAGAACGTGAATGGTCTCGTAGACATGTTCAATTACGCACGTACATGCATGTATTGGTGAATCTCTGCCATACAGCAAAGACAACGACAAAAAAAGAAATAGCCAACTGGAGGCTGAGGAATAAATTGTCTTGACATGTCTGCGGAGAGTTTATTACAAAAACTACAGCGCATATAGTCTGGATGATACAGAAAGATTGTGAGGTATTGATATGGTAGGTTTGTTGTAGAAGTGGGCTTTTATGGCAAATAATATGAAGATGGCAAAAGCATTACCACTAAAGCCTCCTGTGGATGAGACCAACTGCATTACTGTGGCACAGGTCATTTATTGCCTCCACACCTGACAAAAGGAGAAGATCGGTCACAAAGTCGGTAGTTGACCTCTACACATTCACCATTAAACATTGTGCACTTTGGTGTAAATTCTGAAGCCAGGCTGAAGGCAACATTTACAAACTTGACCAATCCCAATACGAATTAAGTTCAACATTCTGAAGTAGTCAGTCAGGTACCTGTGTACCCTAAAATGTACTCTAAAATGTAACTCATCTTCCAGTAGGCCGCTATAACTGAGTTTGTTGTGAAGTCATAATACTACATTTTGCTTTGCCTGGTAATAAGCACTATCTTGGCATGACAAAAAATGCTGAATTTTGTCTAACGGACAATGCACATTGGTGAAACTTTGCATGGGGGTAGCAATGTCAGACTACAATCCTGGCATTGTCGGTCTGGCACCCAGTAAAAACATTGCAACTTTACATAAAGCTGCAATTAACTTCAAAACAACAATTATATCAGAACACATGACTCATTGCACATCAACCACATATTGTGCTTCTGCCTTCAAGCTTAAAATTTGAAAAAAAAAAAAGTATCTTTAGAATCATACTCAAACTATTCATTTGCATACAAATTAATTACGACCCACACAAACAATGAAAACTATCCTACTGGTTAATCACACCTATTGCCTAAACCACAGTTGTACTATAATTTACTGTCAGGGTTTTACTGGGGCTACATGGAATGGGAGGAAAAGTTGTTGCCCTTTCAATGATCACAACACCTTAAACCTTAATATGACTAATGTTAATCTCACTGACTAACAATGACTAACTCTGTTCTTACCAGCTGTCAAGTTCCCAGTGATTTATAGAATTCTGTTTGAGAAATCATAGTTTTTGAAGGGTCAACACCTTGTTCCACCTGACTTCACTGTGCACAGTAGTGCCAGCTCTTCACCATCGTGAACAAACCCAGTCAAGTCTCTGTTGACACCGATTCACAAACAGGATGTCCCTCGGTCCCACTTGTTTACAGAGCTGTGTTCAGCATATTATGATCCAACCAGCACAGCACAATGCTTGTTTTATAATATCAGCTGTATTTATTGAATCAGTGGGAACAATATAAATTAAAGCTTGCCTCCTAATACACAGGTATGGCTTTCACTGTAACACTAGGATTGCGGGGAATCATCCTTTTTTTCTTCTTTGGTTGCTCTTTATTGTGAACAGTTTGGTGGCATTTGAGTAAACAAGTCTTCAGGGGTAAATTTAAAGTGATGACAAGAGTCTGTACGAAAGTCTGGAAACATAGAAAATTCATGTCCAATTACGTTGTCATTTGTTTGAGTGCCCCGAGTAAATAACAAGGGAAAACTACTAAGATTCAAAATGTCAATGCCATCCAACGTCTCTGAATTTTAGCAGAAATATCGATCAAATGTGGAAAAATTAAAAGTGTGCTGCAGACAAAACTTATTCAGACTCAAAACAAACCTTGCTTGAACAGGCCAATGAACGTGAAGCACTAGGGTAGGGCCTTATGCATATTCACTACACAACAGCTGATCACTGTTGTACACCACAACGTACACAAGTACACGCCAGTAGCACACATGTGTTGTACAGTGCATTGTGTGCTATTATACAGTACCTACACACAATACCACATCATCGCGTAATGCCATAACATGCGTGAATGTAAACTGAATGAAACTTGATAGTCGCAACATTACAGTTTTTCATTCTTAGTTCACTTCTTCAAAGTTCTATGGAAGGAACAAGTTCCCATGTAGCAAGAGACCTGATAAGAGAATTCTAGGCTTGAATACTCGATGTTCTGCAGCGGAGAGAATGCAATAAATCACGGAGGATTTTCTCTAAGCGCATAACACACAACCTACGTAAGTGTTCAAGACCGTATTGTAGGCATGGCCAAATAGTCATAATAAGGGCCGTTATTTTCAAAATAAGAGGTCAAATTTTCACTGGTTTACGCTCGTAAGTAAGTTCTAGAAACTTTCGGCATCAATTTCGGTTATTGCGTAGTTCAAGCAACAACGCATATCACTAGTGTGGTATTGAGGAATGTATAAAAACATAAGAAGCAAAATCGATATGATTTTAATTTTTTAAAAACTCACACCATCACTTCAAGTGTCATTCCTGATCAACAGCTAAAGCCTACCCTGAAAACTTATCTGGTGGAGGACAAGAAATTTTTCATGAAAATTCCCTTTCCCCAAGACACCACAAGTGTCCTACCCCCCCCCCTCACCAGTCTCAACACCATAATGCAACATAACATGTTAGTATTTTATTTTATTTGGCAATAACACAGCATAATGAAAATGGTTCTCAGGCAACAGTGTGACCAGGGTACTAAAACATATGTGCACAAAAAAAGAAAACATTCAGTGGTCCTTGCAAAGGGGAAATTGACCTGGTATTGCAAGGCATTTTGGCACACAAAGTGTTAAAAAGTGTTATATGTCAAAGCAAAAATGCTAGATGATGTTGTTTACTCGTGAATATTGTGTTTACAACAATTTACTTCTGAAAACATTTCACGCTTCAAAACTACCATGCGATTGCAAGGTGTGAGAGTTGAACTATTCCCTATAAAATAAAGTTCTGTTCTGATCACAAAACAAACTCTTTGTGATAGTGGAGCCAAATATGAAATTTTCAGCCTTCTGAAGAATCTCTAACTTGAATATAATTAAAGCATTTTTATTAGCTTTACCTGAAGCTTATTTGGCCCTATAGAGCTGGACAGATTATGAGAGGATTAAACTCTTGTTTAGTCAATGACGAGTTATTCATTTAAATTTCTACTATCTATAGGCCACCTCTATCAGTACTTACTAGCTGGGAGAGCTCTGTCACTGATTTCTTGAACTTAGTAGGTCATTTGGTTTTGTGTCGGCTGGTTGACTGAACACAAGTTCAATGATGCCATAGCAACCAAGCACAAGTCTTTTTGTCACCTGTGCAGCTAGATCTATCTAGTCACCAAAAACAATGAAATCAACTGTGAAGGCAAGGGTAGTCTTGAGTTCATATAGGAGCATAAGTGTTCAACCATTGCTATATTTGAAGTCAGATAGTTTTCAAGAACTGTTAACTTCAATCAAATATCAGGAGATTGGGACCGGCACATTAGCTTTCGTTTCACATGTATGAAATCGTACTATTCATCTTGTTATCTGATATGATTTAACTTTTCTGTAAATCTCTCACAATGGACATATTATCCTTTTTGAGAAAATTTTGTCTAAAAGAATGCATGTAAAGAATTTGACCAAAAAACATTTTGCAGTACTGGTTCAGGTTAAAGCTACCATCAACTATGCTATGCAAAAGGTTTCATTTCGCCGTTTTTTAACACCTGAAGTCTAACACCAATAATACTAATGCCACACAATGAAAATGACTTGAGCATGTCTAACAATGGATAAAATAATGCTGAACAGTGCCAAGAAACAGATGCAGGCTACTGATGTGAAACATTCGTTGATTATTGGAATCACAGCTTTTCCTTTAATTGATGAAAAGCACTGTCAAAATTCTAAGTTTAAAGTTAGCCAGTTCTTATTAAACTGTAAATAATTAACGATTTTCAAAATCAACCTTTACTTTCACCCTGTTATCTTACTGTGGCTCAACCATTGTAGGCAACCTAAAACGTTAAAGGGGTGCGCCCAACATCTCGATGTTCCAATAATGGGCTTACAATAAAGTGAAGTGTGAACTTTGATGGTTGCAATACAAGGTCCTGACTCCCCAAAACTTCCTGGTTTGGGAATTCGCTAGCGACGTACTCACCTCATATAACCTATGCATTACCGTATTGACCTTGGTCTAGCATCTGGCAATTTTGTGTGTGTGTGGATGTATCTGGCCACCGCCCTTCCGTAATTCCCAGCCTTTTGGTCTGACAGTGAAGTTTCCTGCGTTCTCTCCATACCTGAAGGAGAGGCTAAGGAAAACACGAGAACCCGGGCGGGGAACCTGTCCCTGCCCAAGACCCTTACAGAAAACAACAATAGGCCCAAAGCCCGCGCAAACGAATGTATCCTCATGCCAAGTTCCTTGGCCCAAAAGAAACTGATACCACAAAGAAAACGGTGGGGGAGGAAAAAGTCCCCCCTCCGAGATACACAGTAAACAATGAGATACACACGAGGAGGCTAAATGGAGCCTAACACAGTTACATATAACAACGAACAACGTAATGTAACCACTTTAGTTGATCTGAGACCTACTGTAGTCCAACCCCAGCACAGACGTGTCAAGAACACTTGAGGAAAACACAACAGAAAACAAGGATACCCATCCAAACAACCCTGGAAAGGTGTGAAAGGATGAAGTCCACTCAGTTTTCGAGAAAAATCCCCATAGAAGGTAACAAGAAGGTAGATCAAGGAAAATGCAATACCGCTGAGGAAACTTTACTGTCAGACCAACAGGCTGGCAAATTACGTAAGTGTGGTGGCCAGATACACACACACACAAAATTGCCAGATACTAGACCATGGTCAATGAAGTAATGCATGGGTTATACAGTATGAGGTGAGGGACTATGCACTGTGAATTCTACAGGTATTCTATCATCAGCAGACTAAAGAGTCTTGAAGTTTGAAGAAGACCCCTTGAAAAACCTATCATGAAGAGGACAGTTAAGCTCTCAAAGAAACTGATGATGAGGCTTCTACGCTTGATTCAAGTGAGGAAATCTACAGTCCTCTTACAAACATATAATCAATCCAAAAGGTGTTAAACACACAATGGAAGGTACTTCAGCAACTTCCACATCTTGGTGGTAGTTTGTGAAGGGGAGGGGGGCACTAGTCCACATTTGGTTTGAGTGAAGGTAGAGGCAGATTTAGAGGTTACCAGCTGTTTCTGGTGGGTTAGTCTTGTTAACACCACTTCTCAGCACTGAAGTCTAATGTGTTAATAGCCTGTGGAGTATTCATACTGCTTTAAAGGAGCTCAGGGTGGTTGTTGTTTTTCCTGTAGATATTTCAACTAGATTTTTAGTTCACAATGTCAGTATTCCTTACGTATCCCACTTAATTCTTCAGGTGAAGTCACCAAACGTCAACAGGAAACTCTTGTTTACAGGAAGTTTACATATAAAAATATTAATTACTCCTACCAGCATACTATGCAAACAGTACCATACACTACATGGACAGCCAAACCGTTGATGGTCATGGCAGTAGCTTTCAAGATCTGTCTACATAAAATAAAATAATGTTTAAGTAGTTTGGTATGATATTAACTTTATTAGCAACATACACAGACTGTTGCCATTTCTGTTTAGTGGCCAAAAAAAAATAGGTATGTTCACTTCCAGGAAAAGTAAGTGTACAGTGATCAAAGGCCCATTACTTGTGTTCTGCACCTTATGAATGGGAAAAAGGAGGTGTATAGTACTGCACGATACTAGGTTAGCTGCAAGGTTGGGTATATGACAGGATTAGTTGGTTTATGGATGGTAAGAAAGTACAGGTAGATGGATCTGGTTTCCGATTAACAGACAGGTGGACAGATAAGCTACATGATCAGTTCTAGGTAGATGACTAGTACATGAAATTTGAGTGGATATATATTGGTGAATGGATGAGAATCAGATCAGTTAGGTAGACAGACAGACCGACAGACAGACAAATAGATAGACAAATAGGCAAATAAGTTGACTAGGATAATAGGTAGACTACTAAGAAATGGAACTAGATATGATAGGTCGGTGTGATGAGCTTACGCGTTGTGGAAGAGGTACATGTAAATTTAAAAAACTAGATGGATAAAACAAGACTTAATTTAGTACAGCTGACAAAGCCCCTCCAATAATACACAATTTAGGATTAATTTAGACACAAAGAATTTTGGGCATTCAAATGGTAGATTCCAACTACAACCAGACTACATAATCCACTTGGTTAAAATTACACCTTTTCATTTAACTTCAATATTCACTTTTTTTTCTTGACATTCGCAACATTTACAATTTTAACCCTTACTGAACTTCAGTTTGTGTAAGTTTATATAAGAGTGTACTAGACAATCTACACATCATTCAAAAATTCTCAAGCCTTGCAGCCTTGGAGACCAAGTGAATAATGCACCAAAGCTGATGTATGATCACACTGAAATGGGCGATCGACGTGAACTACGGTACAGTGATTCCACTATGTCACAAGGGCAACTAACCAGGAAACTTCTTTAATCTTGAGGTGAACATTTTTCTGTATTACACCAGTGCCATCTCAGAGAACATTTTGACAGTTTTCTCAATAATCCCACCTTGCAAAAATGCAGCAGTTAACAGGGAATGAGATATTAACACAAGACAAACTAGTAAATGCCGTAAAAATACACATTACACGAGTGCCCTGATCACAGACTCAGTTGACAGTTCCACAAATGTGGAATTTTGTTGCATCAAAGCTCTCTGATTAATAGTAAAACAATGTTATCAGGCAATCTCACTGGTTTGCCATTTACAAGTGATGTGGTTTAGTTTGGTAAGCGGTGAAGTGGAGATGGTGTGTCGAAAGTTTCCCCAATTTCCTCATAAATACAATCATCTGAATCCCAAGAAACTGCAGGCACGACTTTTCGCAAACTGGATCCCGACCGTCGAGTCTCTTGACAAACAATGACGACATTGAAAAAGACCAACAAAAAAACATTTGAGAAAATTTCAATTAAAATACAACAATCGTGACGTTGGTTCTCGTTTACGATCCTCAGCAGGTTTGGAAAACTACGCAGATTTCTGGGAATTTCTCCGGGAGTGATGTCAGCACACGTGTAGAACAAACACTGGATTAAGCCTACTTACTGCACATTAATGTCCAAAACCAATGCATTAATTGCAGTCTGCAAAGTAAGCTCTGTTCAAATGGAAATGTTAATGACTCACAATGACAGCAAACACTTTAGAGATCTACTTAATCACGTTTTCATGAAAAATGCAAAACTACATGGACTTTGAATGATGTCGCATCTGTCAACAAACTCTGCTCAGGCTTTCTAGCCACAGGAGTCAAATTGCATACACTCTGATATATTGACAAATTTTGCAAAATGTGTTTTGCAAATATACCATCTAGATCTTTTAAAAGTCACTGGTTCCTTTCAACCTTTGCAATGGTCTGCAGTTTGCAGTGGCATCGGACGCAAACTTCAGCCGGGAAACCAAAGAATGGTCAGAACAGGAATGCAGTATTTCAGTGTGTGCCATATATTGCACTCAAAGACAAAACAAAAAAGCCCATTGCGGATAACTAACAAAATCAAGGAATAAAGGGGACAAGGCTGGTGAGTATGGACAGTTCAAAGACCTCTGGTAAACTAGGACAGGAATTCAAGGCACAATTAACCAATAATGGAACTCAGGGATCATACCACCATGGACCCCCCCTTCTAGTTCACTAATCCCTCACAACTGAATGTGGCGCTAGTTTTTCTCAGAAGTCAATGAACAAATCAAATGCAGACTACAAAGAAGGCTTGCACAGTGGTGAACAACCGGTGAATGACAAGCATACCAAAGACAGGCTAAAACCACACTTCTAATTATGTTCAACAATAGATGGAATGTCAATAACTAGGGACTGATAAAACCAGGTCTTGTCACCCAGTGCACTGTTATCCTTTGTTCTCCACAGGAACATGCTTCTCTACTACAGTAAGTATGGTAGTGCAGAGCTGCTGTGCAAAAATTCAACATATCTTAGGACATTCTTTTTCTTCTGGGTCCAAGCACTCTCATGGAAAACCCTCATGTGCCCAAGAGTTAAACACCTGATCAATGAAATTTCTTTTGTCTATCATGTTCTTTCTTTGTGACAGAAATGGTGAAAAGTGCTTACAATCAATCAAGGACTGACTGAATTTCTGGGCTGATACTTTCGGTGTCAGCATTTATTGAATGTGACTTACTATCCCACTAATTTTTGAAGCAGTTGTTTGTACACAAATCTTCTGAATTCTCTTCGCACTCAATCAGAGCTTCAATCATCTTCAGCCCTCCTTTACGTATCTCGCTACTGACTTCAGGCTACTGCACACTTCCCGACCTGACTACCAGGCCACAAAACTTGCGACACTCCTCCCAACCGGCAAGGATTCAAGTCCCATCCGTGCAGTGCCACAAAATTTGCTTTGTGATCTGACTCACTCGTGAGACTTTTCAGGAGTTTCAAGAAAATTTGACATATCAGACAAGTATGACCAATGCTGCAAGTTCAAAGTCGTTGCAGCATCTGAGTTGTGTCGGGCTGGTGTGTGCTCGCCAGCAACCTGACAGCAATCAGACTGGCATTGCACAGTCAATGAGGATATTATTTTGGGAATCAGATGAGCACATGGATGTAACAGTGGTGGACTAAATGTGGACTGAGAACAAAGAGGATTCAACTTGTTGAGTCTGGTCAGATATAAACCTGCAGCTAGCATGCCACCAAACTGACTCACAAGTTTCCGACGAGCCACGAGCAGTTTTGTCACATCAGGGCAGGGCAGGTCAGGGCAGTGAGCAGTAGCCTTATTTTTTTTTCATACAATGTCTGCGTAATAGTGAAAACACAGACTGCAATACAGGCCTACCAAAATTGTAACTTCATATTTCTTCAGAGCACTTTTTCAATGTAGTCTGAGCATGTTGTAATTCCATTGCAGCTGTGGCATGTGCCATTAAGTAGCAGTTTCGTGTCAGAGACCGAGCCCTTGAAATTTTCTCAAAATGTGCAATGTTATTAGTATAGGTACCTACAGGTAATGCATACAATCTTGGTAGCCTGTGGGAATCAATGGCTGGTACCAGGTATTATTATTGCACAGTTAGAATACTGTTAAGCAAAAGATACAAAAGGAACCTGGATTATTGTAAGATAGCTTGAAACGTTTGTGTGACAATATTGGTTTACATCTGCTATATTCTGCTCAGTTTCTCTACAATGTGACACTGATATAGAGAATGCGATGTTCAAACATTAAAACAATCACCAATTAGCTAAAACACGTCTATTTGTTGCCTATTTCTATCCTTTCTCCAGTCACAACAACCCCTCCCGCTTTTTGCAATTTCTTCCTGGATGCTAATATTTACATATATGTCTCCTTTCATAAAGATGTGTGGTAAAAAGACATCTACCAATGACAGCTACCGCGAGAAATTGCCCCAGTAGTGAGGAAAAAACAGTAAACTGATTTAATTTTTTCAATGTTGACATCACATAGATAATAATCATGAAGAAGATTAATGAGAATTTTTCAAGAAAAAAATAATAATATCACATGATTTTCAAGAAAAACACTCCAAATCTTGAGTACTGCGCTAGCAATCTGCTGCACAAGTCTATATGCACTGATGTATGCCACCTACACCTCACTGTATTGAGTGACTCCTTGCAACCTTTACACATCCTACAGAAATTTTCTTGTTAAATCTCGACATCTCGCTCTGTGCTAAGCTGCTCCCTGGTACTAATCAGCCAGTTGTCCATTACCATCCATTACTGGCAATGTATAAACTATGTGTTAAAACAATGAAGAAATCTCAGATACCAACATGTTTTGCCCTCTCTGAATGTCAAAACTAATATGCTTGCCAGACTGACAAAAACCATTTTTAACTAGTTGCCACCCAGTCCTCTTCCTTAATAAGAGAGAGCGAGAGAAAAAGGTGTCACAGTTTCCAAAGTATTATCAATCACCATTCCACTCCACATTCCATGGGTCAATAAGGTTGTCTGCTTGTATACAGTGGGCCGACGATAGACGACGACACAGGACTGGGTCAATAACCTGGGTTCTACCACCACGCACTCTTGGCACCATGACAGCTTGACTCATCATCATCCTAGAAGTTCCATGAAATGGGATCCAATAACCCCTTGGAAGTGGTAGTTCCTGGTATGCCCAATACAGCATATATCCTACCATGTTAAGTGGAATCTACTATCTCTCCCATTGTGTTAAATCCTAGTGCATGACTCTTTGTGTTAGATGCATGTTTGTTTACTGAGTCAGTGTGAATTCCCAACAACCAAAAGGACAAAGGTCACACACAATCTTTGCAACACTCCAGCGATGTATCTCCCGTCCTGATCTACAACCTTCTTTCTTTGAAAATCGGGCACGGGACAGAGGGGGAAAAAAAGGGCAGGCTGCAATGTGGAATTGTGGAGCTCCTCATCAAGCAATGTTAGAAAAGAGAATGCACCAGAATTATTTCTGAGAAGCATGCAATACGCAGACAGAGATCACTAATAAGTGTAATAGTTGGGTTACCAGGCAATTTCAACTTTTTAGGGTGATCTTTCAAACATAGCAAGCAATTTTCATATATAAAAAAAATACTTCTACACTATGATCACCAGTGACTCACAACTGAATATTCCATAACGTTTGCTCTCTGTTGAAAGACCAAAAAATTTACGTTATGCCAGAACGGTACCATCTTTGCAGTAAAGCTCCAACGTCACCCAAGTGATGTAGCTACTGCGAAACAAAAGCTTATTCCTGCAAAAAAAAACTTGATCAAAATATTACTCTTCATTTGGGAGGAGGGATTTTAAGAGGAATTACTCTCTGAGTGCCACACTGCACTGGTGTCAATGTCCATGATTTGTGAATATACACCAGGGGTGCTGAACCATTGAAACTGGAGATAAACTGAAGTGGAAAAAAATGCAAGTCAAGATGGTTGAACAGGTTTACTATGTGCTGTTATGCCGTTTAGACGGTAAAATAATCGCCTGTACAGTACCTGTATGAAAGACAAATACATTTATTGCCCTGCCCTGAACCACCTCTGCCCATAAACACCCATCAGACAAATTATTAATACATGCTAGCAGCCTACAACCGATGACTGAAAGAAAATTTTGCTTCCTGGTACAGGAGGTAAAATACCACATCATAGGCAGCTTAAATTCAAGCTTCAATGGCTGGTTGCCAAGGTAACACAGCTGAATACCCTGGATATCACTATCATTGATTTTAACAGATAGCTTGCTTGCCTGCCTGCACGGTGTACAAAATTTGATGGGGAAAACTTTCATCATGCAGTCTATATGTATAAATTCAGTACCCTGTGTAGGAGGTAAGATAAAGTTTTTTACTTGGTCCTTTATAAATTCATCCTTTCAGTGACCGCCAGAAAAAACATGATTGCTGAGAAATGCATCACCAAACAACCGTACCTGTACTACAAAATACTTCCAATCCCTCCTAATGTGGATACGTTAAAAAAATTGAAGTACCAGGTAACACCATATTAGGCATTTTCAAAGAGTTTTCAAGTATTAACTAATGTGTAACACACATAATGACAACTCTGAAGTTCTCAAGTACTTCCTCCAAAATCATCTGTAAAAAAAATATACAGCCCTACTGTACATTGCATTGTGGTTTTGATGATGTAACCTATGGCGACATACAGTAGCTGCATTCTCACATACAAATTTGTCCATGGATGCTAAACAAAATAATTATTCAAATGGAATCATGACTCAACCTATCACATTTTCAATAAATTATTTCATATCTTTATGTGATTTACTTGAACTTTTCTACTTTGACAAAGGTTTTGAAGTTGGAAGAGTGAATAAATTACCTCTGAAGAAGTCACAAGTTTTTCCTGACCTCTAGTGGTGCTAGACTAGAAAGTTTAAGTTACTTCTTTCATATAACCAACAAACATGGTTTGGGAAATGAGTGACCTCTCAGGGTGCAGTCATCGCCGCAACATTTTTCTACGTCCGTTTTCCTAAAAAAATAAAAATGGCTCCTAAAATTATAAAATGGCTTTCAGGCAACAGAGTCTTGGTCAAGCAATAATTTCTTACGGAAAGTTGCATACTACTGCAACTAGAAAACGATTAACTGCACTGTCCATGCTATGGTAGATTACACTGATGAAAGAACAAGAAAGTTTGTAATCTATGCTACCATGATCTCTATTTTCTTTATTTTGTGTATATTTTAATTATTATTTTTGCCTGCTTCATTTCTGTTACAAACACTGGATCAATTTTCTGACAATCCTCATTTACAACGAAAGCAAACTGTGACAGATGTGTGTAACTCATGAAGTCTGCACTCAAAACAGGTTGCCATCCATAAATTTGGGAGAAAGTACTTTTACATCATGAACAACTTTGGCCAATTTAGCAAACAGTGAAATGGCCATATCACCATTGTGGTCCAGGGTTGTAAGACCACATGCAGCAGCAGTACATACCATTGGCAATATAACAGAGACACTGGGGTTATCAGACCTTTATACAGAATGGGACACCTTGTGTGGCTTCGTGGAGATTTTGATAATGATCTTCTGAATCCCACACAGCTAGTCCACAGGGTGACTCCCAAAACGCCCCGATGAAAAAGGGAGTAAACTTCTGACTGACTTCAAGTGGCCTAATATCAAAAGGGTATTTGTGACATCTGCCTGGAAACAATGATGCAAAGTCTGAATTCCAGGCATTCCTTATGATCTCACATATTGAACTTTTGTCTAGCTTGTAATCAATGAAGCTCCAAAGAATGTGTCAATGTCATACTATGTCTGTGTGTGTGCCATACTGACACTTGTCCATGAGTTGTTGTTTTTTTTTTTTCTTACGTTACCTTAATTTAGTTCTTCAAAAGGAACACACTTAAAATAATAAATTCACTGCCACAGTCCTTTCCCTTCAACCTCCGGCAGAATGCAGGCATGTTTGTTAAGAACTCACAGACAATGAAACTTGCTGTCAGCACTCCTTCGCTTGTTCAACATTAAACTACACATGAAGAAATTTAAAGCTTTGTTTCCAACAAGTTACAAGCATAGTGTACAAACTGTAGTTGGTCATCGATATACACTAAAGATATTGTTAGAACCTGAGCGCAATTGTGCCAAACAGTAGAACCACTGACTGACAGCACACTTAAAAATTCTCTCACACATAGTTACCACATACAGTACTATCAAGTAAATTTTGGGAATACTTAACTAAAATTGAATATGTTGTCTTTGAAACTGTTCCCCAGTTTATCAGTACCTGACTTGCTGCAACATTTATCATTCAGTCTGAGCATTGACAAAATGCCAAAATAATGCTGATGTGCCCAGATTACAGTATCGCCACTGAAAAAGAGTACAGTGGTACATTGTTGGATTGTTCAAGGGTGATTCCATTTTAGGACACATCACGTTTCAAGAGAAAAACTGATGAGACGAGCAACGTCCACAGCACAATGTATGCTCACTGCCGGCAGCATTCATGGCCATCATATAGGGCAGCTAATATCCACTAAAGTGCACATGGTAACTTTTTCCATTGTAACGAGATGTTTACATTTTTCTGCATTTGGGATGATAAACCCTCAAGTGGAGCTTTACCTCACTTGGTAACATCCAGAGATACAATCCATCCTCAAATAAATAAAACTTATTATTTATGACAATCTTTAATTCAAAAGAATTGGAAAGTATGCCTTTATTCTCTAATTTTGAAATTACCTCCCTGCAGACTCACTTTATATAAATTTTAACTAGACTGAGTAATCAGTGACAAAAAGAAAAACACAGAATTGCAGGAATAAATGTTTACACTGAATAAATGTGGCAAAGCTTTGCCCCATGGCGTATAGATAGAGTCATTACAAGCCAGTAGGCTTGAAGTAGGTCAAAGGGCGCAGCAATATGTTGGCAAGGTAACCATTGATAATATTTATTTTTTTCACATGTCATATTTTGGTGCAATTAAAACACACATTATGGAGATGCAAAACAAGTTGTTGGGAATTTTCTTAGCAATGACAATCGTCTAGAAAAGAAAAGAGGCATAAATCAAACAGCCATAATGTTGACCATGCAGGAATTCCAACAGAAAATATTAACTGCTCAAAGTGGGTTTCTGTTCACTGCAGTGCGACAAAACTACCTTTTTTTTTACCTATTTCATGACAATGGGCATTAACTGCACACATCATAAGGTTCAGTGACTTGCACTGAATGTCTGCCTTTGACCTATTACAGTATGGTGGCACACCAGTGTTACTTTCAAAGTTTTCTCAGCAAAATACTTTGTCACAATACATGCAGTATATAATGTGGCAACTGTATTCATGGCATATTTATAGTTTCAATCAAAACTTCCTGATAATCTTTTTCAAGAAATGACACAAAATTCATTGGGTGACATATGATTGCTTATTTGTACCAGTTCTACAAAAAATTTGGAGACCATGTTCAGTACTAGCAGAGTTCTCGTCTTTATGCTACCTAAGTAATTCGTGGGTTGGAGAGATTTATAGGGAAGTTTATCAAGTGGGGCAAGAATGACAAGGTCTAAGACCATCAATGAAGAGTAAATTTATCCAGACTATGGTTACTGCTTTCAATGAACAATGCAAAAAGGTTTTCCTCCAAGACAGTAAATGATTCGAAAATTACGTTTCATATTGTCACAAAATGCTAACTGACAGACACAGTTATTTCTAAGGATATTTATAGCACATAAAATTCTCACATACTAGGCAGTTCAGTGCAGGCTTAGGTGTCTAGAGAGTCGGTGGCCACTTATGGACAATGGCAGAGGACGTGTCAAAACATTACCAGTATTCTCGGCATGGTAGATGAGAGTGCAATTGTTGTGTTGAGAGAGGTAAGTGAGGAGTGAAATAAATAATGCAAATAAATTTGCAATCGGTTAATTGGGTAAGTTATGCGTAAATGGAGGTCTGGCCTGTTACTACTGTCCACTAATTAATTGCTTAAAGTACTACACTCTTCATATACATGTCGCTAGCTGAACTATAAGCCTACATATACCACCCAAAGTAACTATACTACAGTACATGCATGGCGATACAATTTGTAGCAGAGTACCTCCTGCGTACTGTATGACCAACCTTCAAGTTTGTTTGTAACATGAAATTTCAAATGAAGCTTTTCCAGGAAAATTTATTCCTGAAGGAACTGTGCATAATTTGCATCCCATATGAAAAACATTCAGGAGTGATGTTATACTGTAGATATACTACCAATATTGTGATGATATTATTGCTGACCAAGCAGAACTTGTCTATGACTTGGAATACAGTGAAAATGATAACAAATAGTGAAAAGCAACACGACAGCAGACAAACACACAAGTCTTCATTCAGAGGGGTTCTGTAGATCCAGTTAAAAGAGGTGTCAGGCGGTGAAGTGGAACCAGGGTCACCTACTATGGTTACTGTAACCTACACCAGAATAATTAGGTACAGTGAAAAAAAAGCATTTCAGTGCACAGTGATGAGGTATAAAAGATGAGTGAGGTATCAAACTTGTCACTCTGTGTAAGTCTGTCTCGTGCAAGTTATGATGTTCTGCATATACCTATGCATATTAGTATGCTGCACATATACCTGGCAATCTAGAGGCAATTACTGTACCAATTCACCATGCATATGGAAGTCTGGGTTTGCCTCCACGAGACCATGGTGAAATTAGTTCCGAATGCGGTACAATGGTACCAATACTGCGATATCCTGGGAGGTCATTTTATCAACAGCAAAAGCCCTTAATCAGTGTTTCAGCCAATCGGGATTAAGATGCAGTATTTCACAATAGCTTACAATCCCTGCTGAAATTAAGTACCTAGGGACCAGAGGAATAATCCAGTCCCCATTAAAAATGGCTCTCAGTAGTGGTGCAAAAGGATCACCTTTACTTTTTACCCTAAGCCACAGACCTCAGTACAAGAACATGGACTTACACAGCCAGCCCAAAAAATGTATACTGAAGACCTGTCCTTAAATTTGTCTTCAGAGAATGTGTGCATTATTTTCTCAGCCCTGTGCACATTCTGTGACAAGAAATCTGAAAGTACTACCCTGCCATATTTATGCTTCAAAATACCAGTGAAGCAGTGCTCAATCATGAGACCTGATCATGCCCAGTAGACACCAGCCCTCCCTCCCCTCCCCCACCTCCCCCCTCCCCATTGTCCCTGTTTTTCAACAGTTCTGCAGATGAGCTCCATCCACATCATGTTGATGTGGTGGGTGTGATTTCAAAGCCAAAATTCACTGTGTACAATGTAAACAATGGAAAGAGGGTCATATGACTTACATCATTCACAGGGCAAAGAACACTTGCAGACCAAATTGCAGATATCAAGATAGGTCAAACTGAATCTACAGAGAAGTTTTAAGAGCACACTGAACACTATTATCACCATCACTAAAACTTATTTCACCAAGAGGTAACTCAGACAGTTTCTCCAGTTAAGCAAAACAGATTGATTGTAGATAAGTTTTTAACTGTACTTATCAACCTCTCTTTATTCAAATGCTATCTCAAAAAGTTTGGGTCAAATCTGAACAATGCCATGTCTGAAATTATGTTTATTATGCTTTGTACTTTTGAATGATGGGAAATGATTAAAGCAGAACAAAGACGTATGTATGCAAAATGCCAGTATTGGTGACTTGTCTCTGAAAGTAGACCTGCCAAAAGTACATGTGACAACACTTCCAAATTCATGCAGTCACTGTACATGCCACCTAACAGGTTATCATAATTTGTCGTCCAGATGTATCTGCATCATCCTATCATAAAGATGCAAAGTGTGGAAATTGTTTTGGAAAGTGTAAAACAAGATTTGGTTTCAAAAATATGGTTGTTTTCTGTGAAACAACTTTAATAGTCCCTTAAATGGTCTCTTTACTAGTCAAAAAGTGAATATACTGTCCGTATTAACGAACCTTGCAAACGACTCGTAAAAAAAGCTATCTAGAGTATTAGTTGACCAGGAGATTTTAGTCCGACTGCAACATTTACAGAAGCATTTTCCTGGCTAACATGTAATATGGCAAAGATGACACATGTACATGACTACCAAAGTGCAAAACCACAAATATTTTTTAAAATTGTATAACTGCACCGACTGCCAACAACTTTGACAAAACACCATATTGGGAAGTCAAAACCTGCTCGGCAACTGCATGCTGAACTAAACTCGTGACAGGTGAAACTGGTTGGCTACATACGTGCAGCACATGAACGCATGATTTTAACTACAACCTTCAAAGTTCAAAACAGAAATGTTCTTAAGGCTTACAAAGAGAACAGGTTTTCAAAGACGATCCACAGATACTGTACTTTGATGTATCATACAGTACTCACGCAGGATAGAGTAAATGATTCCCCCTGCATACCTGCGTAAATTGCAGCATTATTTACCAAAGTGACAAAAACTTATTCCCCTCTCCATGATAGCAACCAATCTTCCCTATTTGGAAATTTAACATTTCTGCAGATATGTTGGGCTCTACGTGGCAATACTCATTTTGTCCTCAAGATCATGGAAAAAACTGCTGCAATAATTCGATAAGTACGATGATTTTAATGTCAACGCTAGGTCTACGTGAGTAATGATTTTGGTAAAAACTAAATAGGCTAGCTTATGAAGTGTTACTTTGCTTGTGTCTCCAAGGCTAGTACCACAGTCACTAGTCATACTGGAAACACACAGAGAGTGAAACTGGTGCATAACGTTACTCGGGTAGGACTCTGGTGTTTTAATGCACAAACTCAGGGTACTGTTTACTTTTCAACATTTTTGTGGAATTTCTGCAGTAATTAGAAACAAGTTTTAGTTCCTTCATATTTTTCACAATTGTAATTATCACTATTTTGCAAATCTTAACACCATTTGTCTTGCTAAAATGTTATCGCTGTAATCATAATTTCGACATACATATACAGCCCGACACTACTAACAAAGTCCTGCAAATTGCATTCACACAGTAGTATGTTCAATATCAAAGTTGAGAGCAGAGCTGTATACTGGGCTGGAAAAAATATTTATTTCCCTGGATGGGAGTAAAATTATTTCCCTGGAAGTGAGTAGAATTTCCCACAATTCTCGCTATATTCTCATGTACAGAAATGGGAAATTTCCCTCCAAAAGTCAAAATTTCCCTCCAGATGCCCAAATTTCCAGGGAAGGAGCCTCCCAGCTTCCCAACCTTTTCCACCCATGGCTGTATAAGCCAATGAGAGAAATTGGTCACCATTCCAACATACTGTACCTGTAACTTGTTAATTAGTGCTTGGACAGTGATTCATACATGCATTTATGTGGACAGACAGGGAACAATGCTACGTATCCCTTTAATCAGTGAATCAGTATGCTGTGGAGGTTGAATGCTGCAGCAACTTCCTTAATCTCTACACCCACCATGCAACCAAAATCTATTTATCTGAATATTATTTACATTAATGCGCATGTACACTTCATCAAATTCCTTCTAATAATCATTCAAAGCACCTGCACACCTCTTTAGATCCTGGTCTGACAAGGTTTGATATTTACACAACCCACACAGAAGACAAGACATTAAATGACCTTTTCAACTGAATCTGTCCTGAGTTCCAGTCACACTTGATGGTACTGTCATATAACTGCAAAATATATCATTCTTGTTATTTTGTTAGAACCAGGCACTAACTCTTTCCTGAACTTCCACAACACTATTTTTTTTTTCCTTTTTTAATTCTTTTTTTTTCTCAACATGTTGCTGGTATCCCAATTACTGAAAAAATAGCAATAAGAAAAATAAAATGTTGCTATCATAAACAAGGCATGGAGCACTTAAGCAATGATTCAAAAATAGCAAATTTCCAAGAAATTTAGGCAATTAATTCATTCATCACTGTCTTTCTACTTGGATACCAGCAACATGCTATGATCACAGAAACAAAGGAGTAAGTTCCTCTTTGCAAGGTTGAAAGTGAAGGTCAAATGTGAAACTTTAAGGCACAAGAAAAATATTGATGTTCATTTGTGGAACACAATTTAAGTTACAGGTAGTTCCAAAGCAGACGGTATGACTCATGAATGTGCCAGACAGGCCACTCAATTACCACAAAATAGATTCTTAGTATGGAGAAATATCATGTACCAAATCTCTTAAAGTTACATTATTTTGGATGCAAATTAATTAATTCAGGCTTTAAAAGAGGGTTACTTTACGCCACTAAGTAACCTCACAAGTGTGGAGTGAGCCAGTAGGCTAATACATTACAACCACATCAGGTGACTACCAACTTTACAGTTCTGGATCAATTCAAATTTGGTGCCTTGTTTCACAAGGACAGTCCAGATGGGAAAACCACAAACAACTGACTCTTGGACAACAACCCATCTTACAGTGACCCTGCCAAGCAATGAACCCCCAACCTCCTGGTTACTAAACTTCATTGCGTCAAATATGCCACCACCTTTATCCACAGGGCGACAGCACTCCTAATAAATTGATGTTCACAGTTCTTGGCTTTGGATGCTCCAATGAATGGGATGTTTCCTTTTGTAGGTATAATGATAGCAAGTTAAAAGAAAATTTGGTCAGCACCTTATATAAGTGCTCTTTACTTTTATGTAGTGCAAGTATCCAGCAAACTAATCAAGGCACAGTTTATTACAGTTTATTATTTCCTATCATTGCTTAAATGCTTAGCAGGTTCCTTGAGCCTCACTGTAGTATTCTTCATACTTAAGAAATTCACTGCAGTATTAGGAACATCTGCAGTTAATAGCAATGAATGTACTAAATAGTGTTAGGACTAAAGCTGATGTATTTACAAACTTAAAACAGAGAGGGCATTGGGCTGGACATAAAATGAGAGTCCGTTATTTGCACTGACAATGGTAGCAACTTAATTCACTGCTAACCAGTTTATTTAGGTCATAACAGGCATAAGAATGTTAGGCTTATTTTTCAACAACTTCAAAGCATTGCAAATCACTATCTTACGTCAACAGTTCCCACAAATGTATCTATAGCAGCGGCGATTGTTGACGCAGATTACAAGACGCAACCTTGTCCTTGAACGATCATTGTAATAAAGAATGGAAGATCCACAAACCTTAATGGGGGCTTAGGGATTAACTGTGAATACAATGCATGCAACATGTTCCCGTATCTGGGCACGTACGCTGTGATCACGGAAGCTGGGAACGTTTTGCGTGTGTGTGAGTGCACACTAACTAAAACGACTTAAATAACGGTGAGACGGATTAGGTAATCACAAAACCGGCCGCAGCATTTTGATAAGCACTTGTAATATTAAAAAATATCGAAATACGAGATAGCATGAGAAAATATCGGCCTCACCTCTAATGCTTTGATCTCCTGTTGCGTGAAGCCACTTGAGCTTACATTGAGTTTTCGCAGGCCCTCCAATCTTGATATTCGTCCCTCAATTACAGACTGGAGATCTTTTAGACTCTCCAACTGCTTCTCGTCAGAGGGAGGATCGTCTGACATATTTGGTCCTTTCATTAGGCAATGTCAAATATGGTTCCCTTTTATACGGCAATTAATCCCAGTCTATTTCAATAACTGGGTGTGAAAGCGACTAACTGACATACATCTGAAGTCATCTTGGGTGTTGCTTGATCATCACCGTCACTAAATGCTGTGATTGAGAGCGTAGTGCGCAGTATATACAGTGGGCTTACGTTAATGCAGCAGACCACCGATTCCACTAGATATGCAAGTGCGTTGCACAGTACAGTCTAGACGTACGTTGTAAGCCTAGTTGCCAGATAGCTAAATAAAGAAAAATCGTTGAAAGAAATAGCATGTTCTATAGCAACAGCATCACTCAACCTTCCACAAATGACTTTTAAGATGTAATGAAATCTTTTTCAATTATATTTTCATCAAATTTTTGAATAATTTGATGAGACATTCATTATTTAATCTGATCGGTTACTAATTAATGTTGGTTCACTTTGCAATCGTAGGCCAAATACCAAGAAATTGGGGTGCTAGGCCTGCGAAAGCGCTGACGAAAATGACAGAAATAGATTTTCTGTGGAACTGACGATATGAACCTTCTTCTTCCTCATCAAGTCAATTGATCAATTTAAAAATCATTTAGCATTTGTTGTTGTTTGTTTTAGCTGCAAACTTGCGAAAATATTTGATATAATTTAACAGATAATACTAATCCCATAATGGAAAGTCCCGATTCACCATATCTCGCGGGAAATCCGATGCGATAGTCGTATCAGCCAACTGGTGCCCACGCATGCTATATCACCACAGTATAGGTGCCTGCAGCTACTGCTACGGGGTAGTGCGCGCTAGTGCTAGGATACTCTAATGAGGAAAGTATACTGCTGTCGCACTTCTAAACCAAGACAAAATCATTCAAAGTTTCATCTTCACATCAAGACAAGGATTCCCTCAAACTACTGAAGACACGGTTAAGAGTAGATACCATAAAGTACAGACTTGTGAGCAGGTGTCGCTAATCGCTTAACTTAAAAAAACCCTTGAACCAAACTAACTGAGGCATAGGCCTAACTAAACTTAAGCCTTCAGTTTAGGCTAGTAAGTTAGTAGTATAGCCCTTGGACGGGGCTGTGCATTACGTTTAATGGACTAAGCTCATTACACTCCACATCACACTTCACAGCCCTTGCGCCACTAACTCACATTTTTGTCCCATTAGTCGACCCTCGCCAGGGTCGTTGTCTAGCACGTTCACAAAGAGTTATGTTTTCTAATTTTGAACAAACGATCTCTGGCACTGCATCCACTTTTCTTCATAAGCTAGCCTTTTTAGTTTTTACCAAACCATATGACTTATGAGCCTGAGACAATGGATGAATTTTGACTCAAAAAACAGAACATAACACTAACCTTAAGTCTGTATACCATAAGTTGCAATCCTTTGAGTGAGTGAGTGAATGATACTGAATTTTACAGTTTCATGCATCACATGGTCACCAAAAACATTTTGGTACTAATTTAGAATCTGTACCAATCACACAAGGTATCAGATAACTAAAAGAGTTGGCATAGCATCTATGTTTTATTTACCTTTTTTTTTCTTTTGCAAGTTTTTTTTTTTGTCGTTTTTAGATTTTCGAAATTACCGATTTTCTGTGCAATGATCAACATGCAGTAACACCTTTGGAAGAAGTGATAGATTATTCCTGAAAGAGTAGTATAGGTTAGAGGAGGATTCGAACCTAGAATATCACGATAACTGATGCATCATAAGTCTTACGCATAACCCACGCTGCGAGAGTGGTTGTGGTGGTTGAGTGTGCGAAAATGCATACAATTCACAAATGCGTAATCCAACGTAGTCATATAACAGTATATATATTCATATACTATAAATAAGTATCTAACCCTATCCCCTAACCCTGAATCATGACGCCTAACCCGATCCCCTAACCCGATCCCCTAGCCCTGTTTACCAACGCTAGTTAGGCAATCCATTCATCATTCGCTATTCAAGGATGGCAGTGGACCGAATCGAAGCATGCTCATATGGTACGGATTCTAAAGTTGCGCCAACATTTTTATGGGTAATCTTATCGCCTTTTTAAAGTGTACTAATGTATCATTTAGAAGTACTGCATGAATCACTTTTTCTGATTTGGGGGGCATTTTGTAGCAAAGGTTAATTTGGCAAAAAATCTCTGTTAGCGGTGCAAGGGCTGTGACAGTGTGATGTGGAATGTAAAATCATGCACAGCCCTTTTCAAAGGCTGGTATATTTTGTAACACTGAGCAAGCAACTAAGACTGGAAATAAGATAGGCCCACTGCTAGACTAGGTCAGATGTCTTGATAAAGGGTGTCTTTCGTTTGTCAGAGCATGAGGTCAGACACTGCTTCCCTTGCTGGAAACTACAACCTTTTACACAAAGATCTCTGGTGTATGGCAATGTTACACTAATGTATATGTTTGGCTTACGGTCACTGTAGTGTACCTCATAGGGAAAAAGTAGCAATTCAAAAAGTACAACACTCAGTTGACGTTGTGTAGCCTAATACGTGTTTATTAATCAGGTAAATGTTAATATTTTCGGCCATCATAGCAGAAGTTTGGCATAAATAAATAAAAGGCATTAAAATATGGCACTCCTTGATTAACAACAGTTAATTTTCATGCAACAATACAATATTATGATTTGTAAAATAAAAATAATTATGATTTACAAAAAAAAAATGGGAAGCAATGATAAAAGTTGTTCCCAAATACTGCTGTAATTCCTCGAAAATGTTAAAAATAAACAGTACCCTGACCAAAGTCCATGATCACCGACTACAGTACAAGTCATGGAAACATAAGGAGAATGAAATTGGAACGCAACTTATTCAAGTATTCCTACTCTTAGGTTTAATCTTCAACACAGCCATCTTGATAGTTATTCAGACCATAAATCTGAAACTCTTAAGCCGCCAAGAAATGTGATTTAAACATTTCTTCATATAATGTGACGTTCCAAAGTTGGCTGTTCAGTTTGATGTTGAAATACACAGTGACCAAGTTGATTAGGGATTTAGGCTATCCGACTTACCTCATTATGTTAGGACATGGTTATTTAAATTGTTTGGAAGGGTGTAGATGAACTTTTTTATCTCTTTTTAGGCAAGAAACTTTGGATATATTTAATAAAGAAAAAGTAGTTCAGTTTACTGGACATGTGTGGCATTTCATGGAGCATGATTTGAAGCAAGCTAAATATCAGTGTAATTCTGAAAATCAGTTTATGTAAAAAGTCAGTCTATGCTATCAACTGGCTAGGCCTATTTCTTGAAGGGAAAACACTGCAATAATCATAATTTTTGAATTATCACAATACTTCTTTCTTCAATTATCTTAGTGACAAAAAAAATCAGTATTGCCCAGCACTACCCACTTGTTCACTCTAGGTAAGCCTATTGTAACAAACATTGTAACTAGTTATTGAAACTAACCTTTCATCAATGACAGTGTGGAAGTTCAAGCAATTTCATTCAAAATGTGGTGAATTCTCTCCAAGTTGAAGACATGTAAGGGCATTTTTGTTACTGCCTCAGTTTTTCACTGATGAATTTTTGGAATTTAGTAACTGTCAATGATGTGACATTCCAGCCTTTATTATGCTAATTAAAGTACGCTAAATGCTCCCTGAAATGTTCAAAAGTACAACGTTTTTCTTCACCTAATTCATTTCACAGACGCTGACGAACATTGAGACCTTCCCAACATTTAGTAGGAGGCCCTGTATTGGATAAGTGCAAGATTGCAGAAGATGGGAACTGGAGATGAAGTTAACCTACCATGGTAAGCCAGTTATAATCACACAGCCGTCACAGTGTCAGGACGCTTTTGATACTTTCAATGGTATCTCCAGTTTCACTGTGTTCCACAACTTACTTTGCTGTGTGGCATGTGATTATGATATCTCAAGTATGGAAGATGGAAACATATTGTATCTCAGGGTTTCCCCGGTACTTTATTGCGGAGGCGGTCGCCTTGCAACTTTTTAAGACCGCCTCGCCAAAAAATGCCGTAATTACCACCTCACATGTTTATATCACGGTCAAAGTCCTAGAATCACCCATTCTTGAAGAACGTAAGTAAGGATTTGAACCAAAAATTCATGGCGGCGTCAAGCAATTTGCCCTCACCACCTCATACTCCAAAAGACCCAGGGGAAACCCTGGCATCTGTTATGTTGAAGCACAACATTATCATTTCTGCTTCATTACACACTTAAGCCCCAGTGGCCAGAAATGGTCTCAAGAATTGATGCTGGGACTGTTCGTGTAGGATGCACATCAATTGTTTAGTCTTGTTCTACTACAATTGAAGAATAGAAGGATGCCTGTTCCATCAACTGGGGTTTTTCTTCGAAATGTTCCTTGCCTGTACTAGAACCAAGATGAAGAAAAAATAAACAGATGTTACTTGTCAAATGAGGATTTCAAAAGAAGAATCTTCAGATAATCAAGATTCACCCAAAAATGGCCTAAATTCCCCGACTGTTGCACTCCTGAGTGCAAAAAAGCAACAAGTTGCACTATTATGCACGCATCTGAAGTATCAGACACCGAAGCCACAAATATATAAAACATTTAATGACATACTACTGATGATGCTTCTACTTTGAAAACATGAGAGCAGAAACCAGTCCAGTTTGGTCATTAGAACCACGCTTGTCACCTCAGCACATCTGAAACATGTAAGTTTGCTTCAACTAAAAGGTGAAAATGCTTCTAAAGAGGAACATGTGATAGATTTATTCATTCCTCAGCCATTGAAAAAGCAGTTCAGTGGGTTTCATTGGGGGAGATCAGTAAATGCTGACTGCTGCCTTAACTAATGGTGCTATTCACTCATACTATATACTGACAGGTGTACTCCTTAGAAAAACTAGTAACCAGAGACAAGTAAAAGTTCACATGAGTTGTAATTCTAACAATTATCACTGGTTTTTTTTTTTAAATGATAGTTTGTAAAGGATGCACTAGTCCACTTTGACTTAATCCGGAGATAGAGGCAGGGTTAAAGGTTAGATGGACATGCATTCGTTGTGCAGAGACAGGTATATTCGTTAATCGTAAAATATCCAGACTAGGTGGTTTTTGGGATGTCTGTGTGACATATATATGGTTAAATATCTCACCCACTTTCAGGTTTAATGCTTTGGATGTCACTTTTTGCCATTTCTTAAGTGTTTTTTTCGTTATCGTCATTTTAGGGTGGAGAAGTACAGACCTCAAAGTTTAAGTGACCTCATTTCACACAAAGAAATAATCTGTACAAGTAAGTGTGTTTTGTCCAACCTTTCTCCAAGCTTTCATGAAGTTACTAGTCATAGTAATCAGGGTTTCTGCTAAGGGGGGACAAATCCCCCCTTATGAAATTAAAGGGGGATAATCCTCCCTTTATTTGCTTGATGTAAGTTTTCTGGGGTACAGTTTGGAGATTATTCCTCCAAATTACTTCCCTTTAAACCATATAGTATCAACTTATTGATGGTTTTAAATGAATTAAGTAAAAAATAATGTATGTTCTCTCTTTCTTCAAATATCTTCCAAGATAATTCCCCAAAGAAAAGTTGAAAACATTACCATTACTTTGCTTGAGGGTTAATGCGGATATTGCCTTCGGCAACATTTGGTCACCCACCCCCCACCCTTTTTGCAATCCTGGCAGAAATCCTGATAATGGCAAACTCTCCAAACCTTTAATTGGACAATGCTCGTCATTTTATGCACTCAGGCATGTAGTTTGCCGCCAAAATTTGTTTCAGAAGAATTGTTGTTCTGTATCAAAATGTTTTCACATGTGTGCACATATGCATGCATGTGTATGTTTGTGTGTGCATATGTGTGTGTATGTATATCTGTGTACATGTATGTTAGGGTGAGTGTATGTATGTGCATATGTATGTGTGTATATATGTATGTATGTATGTATGTATGTATGTATGTATGTATGTATGTATGTATGTATGTATGTATGTATGTATGTATGTATGTATGTATGTATGTATGTATGTATGTATGTATGTATGTATGTATGTTTGTATATGTCTGTAAGCATGCATGCAGGTACGGTAGCCTTTGTACATTATGCAGTGCTATTCACCTTATCACACAAAGTCTGTGTTGAATGTAAACAGCATGCTTATTTATTGGCCTAAAAGCTATGTGTGCTTCTAAATTTCATAACATCTTAAGATTGAAATGTGGCCATCAAAATGTTGTTGTGACAGCAAGATTTCCCAAATTATTGACATGTCATGTCAAAAAAAAAAAGAGTTGTGCATCATCCCCCACAACTTTTCTAAATGTTGCTTTCTAAATGTAGTCACACCATTTACACAAATAGTCATCTATTTTATATTTTATGAAAACCCCTGTGTGCATTTATCTCATTTCTTACCTTACAAGGAAAATACTGTAGTAATAATTGAAAGTGGGTGGACTGCTTTGGTTAGCTCAACAGAAATTTCATATTCTTAGAAGTGAAAGTGATCCAGCATAAATAATAAAGTATGTTTCCCTAATAACATTTTCTTGTTTGTTTCTCAACCTTGAAGGCCAGTTGGTGTTGGATTTCATGTGTAGGTGCAGTCAGTATTTTATCGAAGTCATGATGTTTGTATTTGTTGTACATTTGGAATATAGGGAAAATTTCAGCGGTAAAGGGATTTGTTTGAAAAGATCTAAACACCAGACAAAAAAATCCACCCACAAGTTAACATTTGATGTCTGAAGCTTTTATGTTGTTGTGGTTTGGATTCCACGCTGAAGGCATCAAGAGTCTATGGAGCAGTATGAGCATGGCTCGTGGGTGTGATTGCATGTGAGTGATTTTGGCTTTCAGAAACAATATTGAAAGAAGTTAAGCTTAAGTTAAGCATCAAACTTTGGTTTGTAGGTAAGCCACATTGTTAGGGATCTTTGTTGCTTACTATGAAATTGGAAGGACATGATTAGAGGGCAACATCTGCAGATCACGTTTGGAAGTTCTTGCAACTTCTTGTATCTTCTTGTATATACAGTAGACTAGTTGTTACTCTATCAGCAAATGTTATCAATATGAGACTCTGCTGCAGATACCACCTGTGAAATACCCCAGTGATATCACCTTTACTCTTACGGGAAAAGAAAAATGTCTCGAAAAACAGATTCGGATCACAGCATACATGGAAACAGGAAATCAAATGGTTCTTTTGCATTGAACTTTAATTAGTTTGAATAATATGACAGTACAGTATCATGTCAGAAGCTAGACTTACTACTTTGGATGTACAATGAAGCTATTGTACACATTCCACAGATTTACATACACATGTTCAGGTGTTCTTCGGTTACACTGATCATACGATATCACAACATTGCTGTAGCAATTGACGGAAATGTGCTTGCGATATCAATAACGAAAATTTCACACAGCAGCAACACTAATGTATAAGTCAGTTGAGTAGATGATCCCTTTAATGTTTTTCTTATAGGTCTGGTCATCAAATCTGATTATGTTCCAAATACATGTGATACCTCAAGGAGTAGCAGTAACTCAAAACTTGATTTGTGAGCAAGGTTCATACAGATTGTGAAAGTTCATGGAAGTCAGTCAAAATGAAATTATGCTAATTTCCAGGCCTAGAATGTCAGGGGAAATGTGCACCAGATTTTCCAGACTGTCATAAAAAGCCACTCGTGGGTTTTCTATCAATTGAATGTACAGTAGTGTCCTAAAGGAACTCAGTATTTCACTATGTTATTCTCAAGGTCCTGGAAGTTAAATGTCAGGTTCTGAAAGTCAGGGAATTTCTGCAAAAGAATATGTGTGCAGCAAAGACTGTGCATACGAGTAATGCTTGTAATGGATTCAAAGTTCACTTGAGATCAAGTAGTATTTGACTTCTCGTGACTAAGTCTTCACAACGAAAGCAGTGACAGCGTATGTTTGAATGTTCGTGTGAAAGCACACGGTGCTGAGATGCACCCGTCCTTTTCAGTCACTTCTGGTCAATGATCCAGAATGTTTCTCAAATCTGGAATCTATCTGTATCCATATTTTATCCAGGTATGACTTTCCCCACTTATTTCACATTCACGACTGCAGCACGAGCTCTTCCACTGTGCTGAAATAAGTTGTCACAAGCAGTGGAGGTAGTTTGGCGCGCAAAGCTGTGTCCCGGATCATGATCTTCGCATGAAGAAAAGTGTAAGTGAGTGTATGGACAGCCGAGGAATCAGAGACATTCTCAATCAGACAGAGACTTCCGAGTCGCAAATCAAAACATTGAAGACAAATCAAAAGAATTTGAGGTGGAGGTCTAGCGGGCCTTTCGATCGATAGTCCAAGTCGCAGATGTGCCCGGTGTGATTCAGAATTTTAGCTAGCGACATGAAATCATAGAACCAATTGCTTCTTTTTTTTGACCAATCTCCAGTCAAAAGATTCATCGAAGAGGACCGACTCCCCCACCTGCTCTTCTATGGACCTCCTGGAACAGGGAAAACCTCAACCATCCTAGCCTGTGCTAAACAACTCTACTCACCAAAGGAGTTTAATTCCATGGTGTTGGAGGTAATTCCCATATATTGTACCTTAATCCCTGTTTTTGTTGGGAATATCTTCTTTTTTTTTTTAATTTGTAATGTCATTTCGGAATCCAGAGGCGTAACATAAACATATATTGATGTCATGACATGCCGGTAGCAATCGTTAAAAAGGGTGTTTAAAGAACATTAAACTAACCATCTACAAAAAAAAAAAAAAACATTTGATGTATACATTTTTCCTCTCCTGCAAACTCCATTAAGCAAAGAAGTTTCATGACGAAATCAGAAGTACCAACCATTCTGCTTTAAGCATACTTTTTCCTATTTAGGTGCGATGATAATCGTAACCTTTGTAATCATGCAGGCGTGCTTGTGCGTATGTATAGCGTGTATGTGTGTGTAGACATGTTTATGATGCCTACCTTGTAAACATGATATCTCAAAAAGGGAAGCTTGAACAGATGTCATATGTGGTATGTCGGTGTACCACATTGGGTACAAGGACCTTATTGCTTTTTGTGGGGGTCAGGAGCCATGTGGGGTCAACAGGGGTTCAAACTGTGAAATCATTGTAGGAATGATATCTCTGGGAAGGGAGTTTGGACAGATGCTGTGTGTAGTATTTTGGTGATCCCATTAAATACAAGACCCCTGTTCCTTTTAGTGAAGTTCATATGTCAACAGGGTTCAATAGGGATCAGAAAATCATGATATCATAAACACTAAAGCTTGCACTGATCTCATATTTGCTATGTAGGTGTAGTGATGTACCATATTATCCCTAAGACCTATTATATCTGGCGGAGGCCATTTTGGGCAGTATTCACAGAATCAGAAGATATTTCCCCTTTTTTACCCCCCAGTCTACAGTATTACTTTAAGTGTTAGCAAAAGTCCACTCTAGGAGAAACATGAATGAAAGAACATTTGTCAGCTTCTATATCATGTAAACAAATAGGCCTACACTCTGTTGTAAGGTTGCATACCTTTGAGACACGCCTACAAATAGTGCCAATATTTTACCAAGTTACTTAATTATCATGAATAGGCAGTATTTTTATGCGAAGAATTCTTCTTAAGCTATTTTAGGATTTCTCTGCGTCAATCTTGTCAAGTTCTGTAGGTAATTCATGTAGCAGATTAACATGAGGTTCCTTGTGCAACGTACGTTACTAATATGCTTGGAAAAGTACTACGCAATTTCGTCATCTTATCACAAAAACAGCATGATAGACAGATAAAAGCAAGATTTTCGTATGATACATCAATATTAGGGTACAATTGTTGCAAAGGATCTCTCTGCTGGTATGGGTAAACAAAGTAAGTGTTTAGATGTGGGCCCTTGCTTTCGAAGGTCACTTTTCAGATCTATCAGTTCATACATACATGCCTAAAGCTTATTTTTTCCTATTAAATTGACATTGAATGTAGGATAGGCAGTATGCAGAATCTTCAAAAAACATTTGTTAACAGTTTTTTCTTGTAACTTAAAAAATATCGAGCATATGTGAGAAACCAGAGCAAATTTTGCGAAATGAATAATTTACTAAACTTTTGCTATAAATGATTGAATGAAGATAAAGGATTTTTGATACATGTTGGAGGGGATGAATTAACAAATTATTCTCAAACGTAACTTTTCAGAGACCCATGTGTACAAATGAAAGTGTCGATACTTCGGTTTTTACTGGTACTGACGTTCCGAAAGTACCTGCACTGATTTTTTGTGGTACCATGCAAGCCTACTAGCTTCTCAGTCTTTGTAGAAAACACATTTTGGCAGTCTGTAAACCTGAATTTTGATCAGATTTCAATCATTGACAGTATATAACAGAAAAGCTTCAACAAAGGCACCTTTTGAATAACTCCTTCTCAGCTGAATGCTTCCGACGATCGTGGAATAGACGTGGTACGTGGTGCCATCTTGAACTTCGCAAGCACACGTACCATTTTCAAAAGTGGTTTCAAGCTGGTAATCCTTGATGAGGCAGACGCCATGACGAACGACGCTCAAAATGCTTTGCGGAGAGGTTTGTAATCTTGGGCATCTTTTTTACTCATAAGTCTAACTTGTGATTCTAAGACAGGCAAAGAAGCTTTTCAATCAATCCTTTTTTCACCCTGAATTGAACATGGTATTACGTAGGCAATATCGCAGTGCTCTTTACTATTTATGGCGACATCACTAGTAAGCCCTATGAGGGATCTTCAACAAAGTCCTGCACTTTTTTCCTTTTTTTTTTTTTTTTTTCTTTTTGGAGTCTGGCAATCCTTTAGAAAATTTTGATTGAACATACCAATACTACCACTGAACTTCATAATGTAATGGTGCCTTCACCACACATTGGGTTACATGAACACATCTGTCCTAAGGATACCTTGTCAGCATTTTTTATTTTCTCAGATTTAATTGTAGTTTAAGGAGATTAATTAAGGCCGAAAGGTTGTACCAAACTTGAGACTATTGGTTTGGTAGTTAGGAACATACAGCTAATTCATTAACTCATAATGTACTTTTATGGGAGGAATTGTTACAGTTTTGGAATATCAATTCCCCCCATATCAAACTTAAGCATGTTCTTTTTTTTATGAATATCTGCGTTAACCTGTTACAGCTGCTCTAGAAGATGGTGCAAGTGAGCATTTGGTCACATGTCACTGGTCAACAATCTGTTTAGCTTGAAAGTGTTTTTCATGGTTGCTTTGTGCATGTAGTCCCTTTAAAGGACCAAAGCTAAAAAGCCAGTGTTGACCACCTTTTTCTTTTCATTCCAGAAGGTTCATATTCCAATATTCATCTCGCAGAAAATCATCATAAAGTATCCCTTTCCTTTCTTTTCTCCGCAGTCGTCGAAAAGTTCACAGAGAACACCAGGTTTTGTTTCATATGCAACTACCTCTCAAAAATTATTCCTGCGCTCCAGTCAAGATGCACTAGATTCAGGTTTGGACCGCTGGCTCTGGAACAGATGATGCCACGGGTCCAGCATGTCATCGAAGAAGAAAAGTACGATGTGTGGTTGATGTTTTTTACAGTGCACTATTTCTATCAGGTTCAAAGGTCATGTGACTTTCATCTCTAAAAGAACTGGCCTTATTCCGAAGTTGCAGAATTAAACCCCGAATGAAAATGGGTTAGAATATCGCATATATCTGTTACCGTTTTTGAGATAGCTTTTCAAAGTTTGATGGAAATGCAAAATGGAACTTGTTAACCTTTTACATGTTGTCTCTTAATTACTGATTTTCACATTGATAAGTGATATTGATATTTTTGGAGAAATTATATGATTCCAAAATAGGCCCCTCTTGGCATTTGAAAGTCTCTATCCTCCTTGAAATAAAGGTTAAGTAAACAAAGGACAAAAAAATGAGACATATCGTAGGAGTCCATCTCTTGACGATACAAATTTGCATACTTACCCAATGTTTATTCATGACACAGGTGTGATACCCATCTAGTCTCCACAAAATTTCCATACTGTGCTAAACTCATTTCTCAAGAAGACCTTTTCGTCATGATAAAACATGATGTGATAGCCAAATATAACATAATGGTCAGGGTAGGTACTTCTCGAGAAGGGATAAACGTGTACATCATGTGATGATTTGCTGTGAGACAGGAATTTGCCTGAAAAATTATCAGTATTTGATGGATTTTGATAGAATTTGCAGCCTTTTTCAACATTTTCAATGCTAAATGTGCCAAATAGTCCAAAATGTGATTTTCATGTTTCACAACCTTTAAAACTGGTGCAGCATATTATTTTTTGTGATTTGTCATATCAGTATGCTAAGCATGCTAGATAAATTATCTTGATACAGCTTTTAACAGGGTGGTTTCCTTGATACATAACTCCTCTATAAATGTTAAATTTACCCACGATTGAATAAATGAAAAACATATCTGGCAATGTTGCCACAGTAAGCAGCCACTGTATGCTGTTTCTAAGGAATTTTTCCAGCGTCTTTCATTTTTGATTCCTTGCCAAAGTAATCTATGTGGTCATGATGGTGTGTGTATGCATATATGTGAGAGTGTGTCTGTGTGTGTATGAGATGCCTTGGCTTAGAAATAATCTCAATATCTCAAGAAGGGAAAGGTCCCCAACCTTTAAAGTTGGTGTGTAAGTAGTCCATTGCAAGTAAATGATCCCTATCGTCTTTCATGAAGGTCACAGGTTATTTGAGGTCACCAGAGCTTAGTGTGTGAAAAGTATACAAAGGGAGACATCTCAGCAACTGAATGTTGCTGGAATTTTGTACTAGTCACAATTGGTAACCATTGATGAGTAGATAGAGGTCATAGTTTGAAACCCTTGTAAACACGGTATCTCAATAAAGGGAAAGTTGCTGGAACTTCAAACTTGATACGTTGGTTGTCCACTGCAGGTAGATGATTGATCCCTATTGTTTTTTATTTCTATGAAATTGTAACCTTTGTCATCACGTGACGGTGGATGTGTGTGTAAGGGTGTGTGTTTGTGATGCCTACCTTGTAAACATGATATCTCACGAAGGGAAGCTTTGACAAACCTCATGGTTGGTATGTAGGAAGTACCAATGTGTGTCAACAGGGGTCAAATTGTGAGAACTTTGTAAACACAATATCTCAAGAAGAAAAGCTTGGACAGATTTCACATTTAGTATGTAGGTGTATCTCATGAAGTACAAGAACTTTTTTTGGTGGAGGTCAAAGGTCATTTGGGGTCAATGGGGTTAAATTGGAAAAAACTTTTAAACAAAATATTTCAATAATGGAAGCTTGGACATACCTGATATTTAGTCTGTTGGTGTACCACATTGAGTACAAGATCCCTATTGATTTTGGCGGATATCAAAGGTAATTTGAGGTCCACAGTGGTCAAATTGTGAAATCATTGTAAACATGATATCTCAAGATTGGAAGCTTGGACAAATCTCATACTTAGTATGTAGGTGTATCTCATTGAGTATACAAGAAATCATAGTTTTTGGTGAAGGTCAAAGGTCATTTGAGCTCAATAGGGTCACATTATGAAGTTCTCTGAAACATCATATCTTGGGAAGGTAAGCTTTGACGATGTTGAATTCAGTATCCCATTGAGTGCAAGAATTCTTTGGTGTTTATTGGAGGTCAAAGGTTATTCAAGGTCAACATGGATCAAATTGCAAAAACCTTATAGACATGATTTCAAGAAAGGAAGCTTGTAAAGATCTCATGTTTCATATAAAGCATAGGTAGCTTGTGACACTTCATAATGCTATGACGTCAGATTCAGCAAAAAATGTTCATAATTGAATCATCAAAACCACAATGCATTTGTGCTCATGAAGGTCATTTGAGGTCACCAGAGATTAATGTCTGAAAATTTACTTAGTAGGATATCTCTGCAACTGCTGGATCTTCAAGCTCTTACCATCAATTGGTAGACCTTGATGAGCAGATGAGCTCTGTAATTTTTTGTGGGGGTTAAAGATCATATGAGATCAGTAGAGGTCTTAAGTTGAAAATCTTGTAAACACGGTATCACCATAAGGGAAAGTTTTGAAACTTCAAACTAGATGCGTTGGTTGTGCATTGCAAGTAGATGATCCCTATTGTTTTTGTGGCAGTCAAAGGTCACTTCAAGGTCACCAGAGATTAAAGTCTTAAACTGTGTGAGGAGAGATATCTCAACAACTGAATATTGTTGGAGCTTTATATTATTAACATAGGTAAGTCTTAGTAAGTAGATGATCCCTGCCACTTTTTTATTCCTTGCCGAAGGCAGAGGAATCTATGCGATGGTGATGTCGTGTGTGTGTGTGTATGTATGTATGTGCGTGTGTGACGCCTGCTTGTAAACACGATATCTCAAGAAGCGTAACTCTGAGTGATCTCATACTTGGCATGTAGATTGCCCATATTGAGTAGATGATCCCTATTGTTGTTGGTGGAGGTCAAAGGTCATTTGGGGTCACTAGAGGTCAAAAGGTAAATACCTTGAAAATTGCTTGTAAACACGATATCTCCAGAAGAGTAACTCTGAGTGATCTCATACTTGGCATGAAGGTTGCCCTTATTGAGTAGATGATCCCTATTGTCTTTGGTGGAGGTCAAAGGTCATTTGGGGTCAACAGGGGTCAAATTGTGAAAACCTTGTAAACACGATATCTCAAGAAAGGAAGCTTGTAGAAATCTCATGTTTAGTATGTAGTTGCACTATGTTGAGTAAAGGAACCCTATCGTTTTCAGTGGAGGTCAAAGGTCATTTGGGGTCAACAGGGGTCAAATTGTGAAAACCATGTAAACACGATATCTCAAGAAGAGAAGCTTGAGCAGATGTCATATGAAGTGGGTAGGTGTATCTTATTGAGTACAAGGGTCACCAGAGATCAAAATGTAAATACCTTGAAAATTGCTTGTAAAAACGATATCTCCAGAACGGTAAATGTGAGAGATCTCATAGTTAGCGTGTGGATTGCCCATATCGAGTAAATGATCCTTATTTTTTTTGGCCGAGGTGAAAGGTCATTTGGGGTCATGTGAGGTCAAAATGTGAAAAACTTGAATCTACAGTATTTAAAGAACGGTCCTTCTAGTGAAGTTTATACTTGTAATGTAGAATCCTCTTGTTGATTTGAGAACTTCTTTTAGGACATACCAACATAGTCTCTTTGATAACCATAAAGAAAAGATGAAGACAACATTAAATTTGGTGTCAAAGATTATTATTTTGCAAACCTTGTGCCACTATCCTCATAAGGACATGTGAGCATGCATGAATTGTAAATTGGAATTGATTAAATATACCACGGGTTATTAGCTTTATAAAAAGAACTAAGTTACTGATCATTTGGATCAAATACCCTTGAGCGTGCATGAACTGTGATTGCTTAATTGAATGAATCAAATTGTAACTGACCCCCCTCTGTTCAAATTGGTCACTGTTATCTGACATAATTCATCACAGTTGACTGCCAGTAGAAACCACAATGTCCAGAATAAATCATACAGTCTGTTGAGCCAGGTGCTCAATGGACTTAACCATTTACTGTATAAACAGTGTCCCTGTTTAGCCCTTAAAGGGAAATAGGGCGTTTTTACAGAAAACAACCATATTTTTAAAACCATTATTTGTGGACACAGAATGATAGATTATTCAAAATAACGAATTACAGTAGCCTTATTTTTAAGGAATAAGATTCTCACAGATCAGAAATTTAGCTATTTGTTGCTCAACAATAATTTGTTCACCCAAACTTTTTAAAATTCAAATGATGCATCTGTTACTCATCACATGCTTAATGTTTTGAGGAGATGAAGCTTTGACAGATATTTATTGATGAGACTGAATGGTTTAACAATGGTTAAGGCGAATTTCTTTGTATGCCATGTTGGTGTATTCTAAACGCCCTATTTCACTTTACAGTAGTTCAGGTAAGCTTTAAACAAATGACTACTGTGTATCAAACCAGGGAAACTTGTACTGTGTGTTGTGTCTTTAAGTAGACTAAAGGCAAAATTGCAAGTCATGCTAGATTCTTGTTTAATAGGAATATCAGTTTTTGCTAATTTTCAAGGACCTCATAGCCATTGGGAAGGGCATCATGCCAAAAAATCAAATATGAAAGAGCTGCCACCAATAGCTGTAACTCAACAAAATAAAGTGCTATAATTTTTATTAAATAAACATGTTTACCTTTTTATCAAGTTATTACACACGACAAAATATTATTTGTTCCCCTGCAGCATCATATCCGTTTGGGAGTTTTCTCATGTTTGTGTAGGTCAAAGGTTATTTGGGGTGACAAAAGGTCAAAACCTTGTATGCATGATATTTTAAGGGTGATAAATAAGAGGGATCTTATACTTAGTTTGTGAATTGTTCATATTTAGCATGTTGATGGCCATATAGGGTAGGTGATCCCGATTGTTTTAAGTGGAGGTGAAAGGTCATTTTGGGTCACGAGATTTCAAAAGGTTTTGACCTTACTAAGATGGTATCTCAAGTAGGATAACTGTGTGGGATCTCATGCTTGTCATGTGGGCGATGCATGTTTGTTACAATATATATTATGAGGCAAGGAATCACTAAGCCTTTTGGCTTTCTAGTTATGGAGGTCAAAGGTCATTTGAGGTCAGTAGAGATCATAGTTTGTGAACTTGTAGACATGGTATCCCATAAAGAGTAAGGTGTTTGAACTTCAAAATTGGTATTTGTTGTTCTTTGTTTTCTGTCATTATTGGCAAGGAATCTCAAAGTCATTTGACCTCTGGATGGACCATTTCTTTTAAAGTCTAGTGATCGTGTACATTTGATTGCAGCCAACATTTTACTTTGGGGTTTGGAACACTGTTGGGTAGCAAAGGAGACTGTACTGTTTTGGCTCTTTAGGAAAAAGAATGTACATTATGCCAGTTGTGCTAACTGAAAATCATTGACACTTCTCAACCATGGCTAGGCTATGTGTGTGTCATCTGGATACTGCATCATATTACTGTATCCCAAATAGGACAGAAAGAGCATAACAAAATCCCAACATAGGTCCTTTATAATGATTTACAGGTTTTCAGTCAATGGTTGCCATGGTTACAAACCTAAGTTATGTGCAAGGTATATGAACAGATGATGATGTGATTCCTGCAAAGGAAGAGCACTGAGATTTGCAAAAAAATATGTAAGGAAGATTTCTGCATTAATTGCACTTTAAACCACCGACCCATTGTCCAAAGTCATGTGGTACCATGGTTTTCCTCTTATCCAGTTTCGTTTGTTCATGCTGTTGTAGTCCTGCAAATAAGTAGTTGTTTTCTGAAGGGTTAGAAAGTTTGTTGGATTTAAACTGATTGCCAAAATTCAGCTTTTCATTAAAAGCACTCAAGGGTGCAGGTTTTCATAACTATCAGTATTTTTTGCCGTTTTAGTTGTCATCCATATATTATTCATGTGCACAACTTTTACCCTTTTTTTATCGTTTAATGTTTGTTGTTCTCTGGTGAAAGTGAGAAAAGTGTATGGTAATTCTTACATGGTACTGAACCTACCGCTAGCTTTTTCTCAAAATGAGATATGGTTTTTATATGAAGATCCTCATCTCCTTTTACAAACAAGAACACAATGTAATAAAGATGGCCCAAGGTGAACAGTAATCAGGATATTAAACATCAAAGAAATTAAGTGAACAAATGCACCAAGATGGATAACATTTGTGATCTTCATAAAATGTTCATATATGTAGTAGGTTTACATTTATCCATTGTCTTTTTCTGTTAATCCTACCAGAGTGTTGCACCTAATGTTGAATGTCAATCCCACAGACAGTTACTAATTATTATTTTATGTCATTGCAGTATTATCTCTCAAGTTGTTCGTTCATTTTGCAGAGTTACTGTCACAGAGGATGGAGTGCAAGCTCTGGTTACCCTTGCCAAAGGTGACATGAGAAAGGCCTTGAACATTCTTCAGGTAAAAAGATATTAAAAACTATACCCATACATGCTAAATTGCCGCTGGGAAAGCTACCTGCCAAAACACCCCTCCACCAGAGCATCACAAACTAGTGTTTGAAGGCCATTTTCTCATACCTGATTTTCTCAAGCTGGTCAATGCTAGAAGCTCTGTTATTGATCAGCTTGTTTGATTTTGTCAACATTATTTGAACCGATGGAATAATACAGCCTGAAACAACCTGGTCCACATAATTATCTTGTGCACACTCCCTTCAGTTCTGTTGCACTAGATTCTATTCAGCATGCTACGCTATCAAAAGGTGTGAAATGTTTATCTGCAGGTGGCACTGCTTTGGCACGTTCTGAAATTACCAGAGAATGTTCTTCACTTCTTGTTCAATCTATGTAAGTACTCAAGGATGCAGTGTTCTTCATACGATGCATTTATGCATCATATCATGAAGGGAGTAGCAAGTTTAGGCTAACTTAGTTAAAGAAATTGAGGACGTTTTGCAACCAGGGCAGGTTGATCACACAGTCATGACAGCATTCCTTTGCTATAATATTTGTGATAATTTGTGACAAATGATTTAAAATTATTGTCATGGTTTTGACTGCATGATTCAGTAATGATTCAAACAAACAAAAGGACAATGTGTCATCCATTGCACCGATAAAAAGGCTAGGCTGACATTTTGTGAGAGATAGATTTCTTTACCAAACATTTACAAGCAAATTAAGGATTTGCATCAGAATATTGAGAATTTTCGCTCTATTTAGAGTATACAGGACAAAGGGGAGTGTGGTCCTCATTTCATACCTATAGAGATCGCATCGAACAAAACATCGAGATGGCCTCCATATGAAGCCACAGATATACTCTCTGTTTGCCTCGGTCCAAAGTTTTATCTTCTCTAAAATCTGAGCTGCCGTGAAAACATTGGTAAAGGAGAAAGTCAATCTGTTATCATCACAAATTAGCTATCAGTAATTATAAAATGATCAGACCGTTTTAGCCTTGCATAATTGAACTTTTATTTAAGAGAAGAGTGAAAGACAATGAAATGAAAGATTCTGTTACAGAGGCAAAGACGAACACTGAGTTTTTTTTTTCTTTTTTATTAACAGTTTTTCGCTCACACCAGCTAACTGGTGTGATAGAATTTGCTCATCTGTCTACCTAATCTAATTGAATCTGACTTGGACACAACGTTCCATAGGTGATGGGCCATTTGGGGTGTTCAAAAAATTCTTGTCTTAGGTCCCATGTGGACCCTATAACCCATTTTATGAAATTCTGGAAAATGCTTCTCACAGATTCTTGTGTGCAATGTTGATGGTTTGTCACAATGATACTTCTTAATAGTTCCTTTAGGGTGTTGAGGGATTCTGAGCACAAGGCACCAAGTTGGCCCTATGGCCCATTTTACAAAATTTTGTGTGAAATGCTGCTTCTCGCATATGCCTTCATAGATTTCCTTTTAACTTTGACACAATGTTGCTTGAGTGGTAGTCCATGTTGGGTTTGCAAAAAAATTCAGTCCAAGGTCCCATGTGGACTCTATGGTTCATTTTTAGCTCATACCAGCCTGCTGGTGTGAGCTTTTGTTATCACGCAGCATCTATCTATCCATCTATCTATCTATCTGTCTGTCCACACTTGTTCAAAATGCTTCTCCTCCCACATGCTTTCATGGATTTGTTTGAAACTTGGACGTAAGATTCCCTAGGTGGTGGGCTGTTTTGGGTGTACAGGAGTTTTTGGTCCAAGGTCCCATGTGGGCCCTGTGGCCCATTTTATGATATTCTACAAAATGCTTCTCCTCCTACAGATACTCTGGTACAGTGATGATGGTTTGTCATAATAATACTTTGTTAGTTGTACCTTCGGGGTGTTCAGGAATTTTTGGTCCAGGGTCCCATGTGGGCTCAATGACCCATTATGTGAAATTCTGTTTGAAATGTTGCTTCTCACACATGCATCCATGGATTTATATTTAACTTGGACACAATAATTCCTGGGTAGTGCTTCATCTGGGGTGTACAAAAAAGTTTCAGTCTAAGGTCTCATGTGGACCCTATGATCCATTTTATGAAATTCTGCAAAATGCTTCTTCTCCGACAGATTATATTGTACAATGTTGATGGTTTGTCACAATGATGCTCAGTTATTGGTAACTTCAGGGTGTTCAGGAATTGGTAGTCCAAGACCCCCATGTGGGCCCAATGGCCCATTTTGTGGAATTCTGCAAATTGCCTCTTTTTCTACTGTTAAAGTGCCCCTTTAAACTGTCATATACATCTCAAATATCCCTATCATGCATGAATGATAATTGAGTAATTGGACAGTGTCAGTTGGTATGCTAACTGAAACTCTGTATTGCCCTCAGATATGTTGACCAGTATTTGGACTTAAAGGGGCACTTTGAGTTGTTTCATGATGTTCAGTTAGTCTTCACAAACATATGACTTTTGTGTCAAGTTTTTAGTGACTAATCAATGTTCACCCAAGAGGGCCCCATTATGAGTCACATGTAAATTGCCACTAATGAGTGAGTAGCTAATGATTTAAATTGGATTTAGAAAACTTGTGACAATTCACTTTTCCACATTAGCACCAATTCATATACCCACAGCCAGTACAAACCATAAAGAAAAATTAGTAAAAATTGACAGTTTTCATAATTATTGGATGTGAATAGTGATGCTTATTATAAGCATTGTTATTTGGTAGTACCCATTTAAAATTTTCACAACTTTAATTTATTGACAAAGATCAAACTTCTGCACTGTTGGGGCTCTAGTTTATGAAATTCTGAAAATTGTGCAGTCCTACAGATTTTCTTGTACAGTGTTGATGATTTGGTATAATGATACTCAGTGGTACCTATAATTTGACATAATGATACATAAATGGCACCTTCAGGATGTTGAGGTATGAAATTCTGCACCAATGGTGCTCTAGTTTTTAATTCTGCAAAGTGCTTCTCCTCCTACAGATTCTCTTGCACAATGTTGATGGTTTGTCATAATGATACTGTGTTGGTGTTTCTCTTAGGGTGTTCATGAATTTGTAGTCTATGGTTCTATGTGGACCTATTGCCCATTTTATGTAATTGATTAATGGGACAGTGTCAGTTGGTGTACTTACTTGAACTCTGTATTGCCATTAGGTATGTGTTGACCAACTTGACCTGTATGTAGAGACATTGAAGGGGCACTTGAGTTGTCTCATGAAATTCAGTTAGTCTTCACAAATATGTCAATTTTGTGTTAAGTTACCTTAAAATAAAGTTTCTAGTGACAGAAAGATGTTCAAACAAAGAGCGTCCCAATGATTTGTCACATACAAATGACCACTTGTGAGTGAGTAGTTAATGATTTAAATTGGTTTCGAAAACTTGTAACTATTCACTTTTCCACATTAGTCCTAATTCATATAGGCAGCCAGTAGAAGCCATGGAGAAAAATTGACAAAGATCGACAGTTTTCATAATTGTTGGATGTGAATAGTGATGCTCATCATAAGCATTGCTATTTGATAGTACCCATCAAAATTTTCACAAATTTATGGAAAAAGTTCAAACTTCTGCTCTGTTGGTGCTCTGGTTTATGAAATTTGGCAATTTGTGCGGTCGTACAGATTCTCGTGTACAATATTGATGATTTGGTATGATAATAGTGGTTCCTATTATTTAACCTTCATGATGCTCTGGTGTGAGCCTCTGCACCCTTCGTTCTGTAGTTGTCAATTCTAACATGGTAAAGGCTACTGCTAAGCAACGTCTCCTGGTTCTTGCAACGGCAAGAGATGAGAAACATGTGACTGTGGTGTGTACTAGTGGGTTTACAGTGAACTTATTAACTCTTCCTAGCCTAACACAGTTATTGTCATAGATGGATCTAGGGCTATGCTAAATTCTTTCTTGTTTTTTTTTTTACCCGCAGAGCACGTACATGGGCTTTGACTTGGTCAATGAAGAGAATGTCTATATGTGTGTAGGCCACCCTCTAAGGAAGGACATAGAAAACATTGTCAACTGGATGTTGAATGAGAATTTTACGACAGCATACAACAGTATCCTTTGCAAAAATGCACATTTCACTTGTCTCCATTCTCATTTTCCTTGTCATTTATATGAAAAAGATGCATTAATTCCTCAAAGTAGCTTTTGTTCCTTATTGACCTTCAAAAGGATGTGAAAAGCCTATGCTTGTGACAGTAGCCTAAGCTTGTTTAGCCTTGATTCATTACTATAACAAAAAATGAATGGCTGCATGCACCGACAGATGGTCAGGATTGTTTGGATGACTTTTCTACATGTCCCTACATGTTTTTCACATTTTGTGGCAGTACTCACACAAAACAAGTTTTATATTAAGCAAAATGTATTCTCGTATTTGTTATTTGCAATTTCACAAAAACAGAGTGAAGGACCTTATCTTAGCATGGTCCCATAATTGAGAAACTTTCACATATCATAATAGGAGCTATGTAGCATTGTACTGCATAATTCAACCTCCTTGCAGTTTAAGCACTTTGCAAAAATCATTTTATTCAATCGTAGGAATGTTTGAAAATAGTGTTTTGGGAGTCATAGTAAATTTTTGAGATATTACTACTAAAAGACTTTCAAGGGAGTGTTTGGAATAGTTCTACGTTGTTGTTGATCAAATCAGTAGTGCATCAAGTTTGTACTCATCTCCCTAATCTGAAGGTTTGTTGTTTAATTCCGAATTGCATGGATTATGCCATGTGAACACTCAATCTTCAACGTTATTTCTGATAAATTGTCTCTTATGTAGCAAAAGTCAGTGCTCATTTACGGTCAGTTCCATTTTCATGCTACACCTTTATCAGATTACAATCGACATCAGCTGCAATTTGGGAAGAACTTTCCAGTACAACTTCCTGTAGGGAATACTGGAATGCATTAGTGACACTTGTTGTGCACATGCAGGCTAGGCTATGCATGCAGCAGATGGCTTCCACCACTGAAGCAGCAGACCTAGTCTCTGTCAAGTGTATCACATGCCTGAATGTAACGGCGCACAGCAGTCAAGCCGTCTCTTACCTTAATTGCTGTGATGTTGTATTGTTCTCTGATTGGTGTGAATTGGTGTTCATACCTAGTTAGGATTTGATTGGGTGAGTCACAATGTGAAGCCCTTCAAGAGTTGAGAAACTTGTTTTGAAAACGTTTCAAAATTTTGTTTCTCACAACATGTTTTCTTTACAAATTGTGCATTTCCGCAAATGTTGCAATGTCTAGTATGCTGAAGGAAGTTGCTCAAGGCTTTTCAGTGGTTTCTGACAAAGCTACAAAGCAAAAAGAAAGAGTGGGAGGGTAAAATATCACAAGTTGCAGTCTTCTATTTTCACCTCCATTCTCTGAAGAGTTTTCCCTAGATGTTTGAATCTCCAATACTCTGAATGATAAATGCAAAACTTTTTTGAACAGAGCTTAAGCACTTACAAGGTCCTGTGCTTATGCATCTTCATGAGGGGGACTGAGCTTTTCTTTGTGCTGATTTAAAATGAATATGAACAGGGTGAAGCCACTCCTTCAGCCAATCCTCGCATGATATCATACATGTTTATGCCTTCTCGAGAGGAACATACCCTAACCATTTTGGTATATCTGGATGTCGCGTCATTTTTGGTTTCAATGATAATCGTAACCTTTGTAATCATGCATATGTGTGTATGTATGTGAGTGTGTGTGTATGTATGTCTGTGACGCCCGACCTTGTAAACACGATATCTCAAGAAGGGAAGCTTGGACAGATCTCATATTTGGTATGTAGGTGAACCATATTGAGAAGAAAAAGTCTATTGTTTTTGGTGGAAGTCAAAGGTCATTTGGGGTCAAGAGGGGTCAAAATGTGAAAACCTTGTAAACACGATAACTCAAGAAAGGAAGCTTGGACAGATCTCATGTTTGGTATGTAGGTGTACCATATTAAGAAAGAGAATCCTTTTGTTTTTGGTGGAGGTCAAAGGTCATTTAGGGTTAACGGGTCAAGTTGTGAAAACCTTGAAAACACGATATCTCAAGAAAGGAAGCTTGGACAGATCTCATGTTTTGTATGTAATTGTACAATGTTAAGTATAGGAACCATATTGTTTTTGGTGGAGGTCAAAGGTCATTTGGGGTCAACAGGGATCAAATGGTGAAAACCTTGTAAACACGATATCTCAAGAAGAGGAGCTTGGACAAATCTCATATTTAGTATGTAGGTGCACCACATTAGGAAGAAAAACCCTGTTGTTTTTGGAGGTCAAAGGTCATTTGGGGTCAAGAGGGATCAAATTGTAACAAATGTGACACATACTAATGCTATTAATCAGATTCAGAAAAAAATTTCTCTTAAATAGATCATCGAAACCACAATGCATTTCTGCATTCTGGTCTTTCATGCAGAAAAGGTCTTCTCGACACATGATTTTAGCACATCATGTGTATTTTGTAATGACTAGGTGACACCGTCATCAGAAAACAGGTTTCAGGTGGTTGGGTGAATATTTCTTTCTTCAATTCGCAAGGGGAGTATGGGAAAAATCTTCCTTCCTCACCCATCTTTGACAGAAACCCTGTTCATAGTTATTATAAAAAGACCTCTTTCCTTAACTGAACTTTTCTCTCAGATACACTCCAACTTAAAACAGTGAAAGGTCTAGCATTACAGGATGTTCTGACAGAAGTACACACCTACGTGCACAGAAGTGAGTTGATTTTTCCCCTTTGATGTAATTTTGAAGGCCTTGCAAAGTAGTTTCAAATTTTGTGTTGGACCATTCTCATAATTTCAGTGGGTTTAATGCATTCTTTTGTACCCATGGGTGCTATGCTTTTGTTAAATTTAATATCTTAAAGAGGAAAGAGAAGTCAGCACTTGCTTGCGGTTAAAAGTTGGTGACCATATTTATGAGTAGATGATCTTTCTAGTCCCTCATGGTTGTTGGATCTCATTTTGCTTATTATTTCGTGGTGCCCGTAAAAACTTAAATGCCAAAGAGATCAAAACTGTCTGTAGTGTAGACATACCTCACTCAGGCTACAGGATTCTTGAGTCTCCTTGAGTCGCTTTGGTTCAGCAGTCAGAGTTGTTGAAGTTGCAGCAATTTAAGCATGTAAAAAGTTTTCCTGCCAATAATTATGTCATGACCTAATTCTAGGTTGCTGTGACATGAACACACATTGCATCATGCTGTCAGCAAATTCACTGCTACATTTCAAGACATTATATATCAGATATTGTAAAATCTTCATTTGATATCAAGCCTTATAACCAAATTTAGATGTCCAAAGGATAACCTTACAAGTAACAAAATTTGGTTGTCTCGTTCAGATTTGGGGGCATTTGGTACATCGGGACTGCCACTAAACTTCTCCACTGGTGGGGAATGTGACAAACATTCACTCCCACAATTTCTGTTTACATTTACGATTCTACACCATGCCATTTGGTTTTCTAGTCAATTCAGAAGTCTATTTTGCTGGTAAACAAATGACTCTCATTTATGGTGATTTCTGCAGTTAGTAATTTAGAGGGTTGCTCCATGAAACCAGGGGTAGGGTACACTGTTGTCACTTCTCTATCTCAATAGTGGCTAGGATTCCTTGTTGCTTACAAGCTTTTCCATTTCCTATGCTGCCTCTATCTATCTGAAAATCTTGCATTGACATAGGTCTGCTACATGGTCAAATTTTGTTTTCATTTTCAGTTGAATTTCCAAAGGATGTCAGAATTCACCTTCTTGAAAAGATGGCTGATATTGAGTGAGTATAATGAACCCTATTCCATTGGTATGCCTTGATCACGTCTAATGATTATTTTAACCTGTTAATTCATTATGTATCTCTCTGTTTGCTTGTTTTGTGGACTTCCTGGTGAAACAAAATGTCAAGAAAGAAAACATCTCCTGCATGACGTGGGTGTCCCAATTTGTTTTCCAAAGGTCATTTTCTTACTTGTCAAGCTGACAGAGAGAAAGTCATTAAACCTCTCCACCATAGAACAGAGTAGATCTTGATACATTGGGTAAATCAGAAATTACATGGCTCTCTGCGTGGAGCTTCTCTGCAGCTAACTTCTTCTGGTATGCACTGTACAGGAAGTTCCCTAACAGCTATCTGCTAGAAGAACACAGCTATTTTTTTTTTTTTTACCATCACCCGGCTTCCTCGTCCCTATCTAAGACGGCCGTATCAGGCATTTGTATGGATATCAACAAGACGATGTCGCTTTTCCCATCATAGGGCACCCTCAACCCTTGTAAAACTGTACAAGATAGCCTGATTAGGCATTTGTACATAATCAGAACGAAGATGAAGCCACTGATAAAGAGCTCATCTTTCAGGAAACGCTCTTAAGTTCACTTTTATTTTCATTAATGATACAAGGGGTGATGTCAGTGGAAGGAGATATTCTGCACTTAGTCTCCTTCGCAAGACATTCTAACTTTGGGATTGTGCCCCATCGATTGAACATTCCTAGTTCTCCAAAATGGGTGACCGCACATAGAATATGATTTAGACAGAGCCGTGGGTGGAGGGTAGCTGTTCTCATCGAGTTTTCTTCAGTGGCTGTAGAGTAATTTTTAGTAGTAAAGTTTCCACTAATGGGTGTCTTTGGAAAAGTTTTCCCACCAATTTTCACGATTTTTGTCTGTTCGGGTTGCTATAGTTAATTTTTTTGCTGAATTAAAAATTTGAAAAATCCATAGATGCTGTATGTCATCATGCAAAGTATTCATGCCTCATTCAACACACCCATACATCCAACAAATGGTCCTTTTTTTTCCACAAAAGTACAAAGATAGATGAAAAACAAATTCACAAGTGGAACAGTTGATTTATGAGCTCTGCAGTAGGCTTGGTCAGGTCACTCGACTCTATGCCCCCAGAGACGCGACTCTTGGTCTTGAGTCGCGACTCGACGCCACTTTCCTCTGAGTCACGACTACCATGGAGTTTTTGCAATTTTCTAAAAAAAAGGGAAAAAAAACATTTATGAGGAACATATTGTGTGTGTTCAACAGTTTGAGTAATGTTCTTTTGCATTTTAAGGGATTATCTCACAGATTGTCCCTTTTCTGGTAAAGTTGTCAGTTGTCACTAGAACTACATGAAAAATTTTGCACGTTTCCACTTACTCCTCTGATGCATTCTACCGCGCACCACACGTATGTGTGTAGGTGGCAGTCACGATGCCATTGAAACCGATGCCAATCAGGAGTCGGCAAATGGTGTCAGAATCGCAACTGTTCTGGCCGCGAGTCCTCTTCTCCAAAAATACTGGAGTCACCCAATTCTACTCTACAGTGTTCTAAAATGGCTGGTCATAGTGATTTTACAGTGAATCACTCAGGTCACAAGGTTAAACCAAGAAATGTAAATCATCCTTCACCTAGATTGTGACAGATTTTGTCCATTAAAATCACTTATTCGGAGAACATTTGGAATAAGAAGTTTTTTTTCTTTGTAAACTTCCCTTCCAAAATAACCTCAACAAGTGTGCAGTGAGATTTCAATGTCGATTTAGAAGTCCTTTCTCAATGTTTGTGGATGTGTGTGATTATTCAATTTTTCATTTCTTTTTCACTCAGGCACAGGATAGCTGCAGGTACCAGTGAAAAGATACAGTTAGGTTCATTAGTGGCAGCATTTCAGGTTGCTAGGGATATGGTCATGTCTGAATCCTGATTGGGTATTTACAAGACAAAATGTGGACAACTATATGCTGGCATCTTGTGGACCACTCCTGCCAAGAATTACACCCTTTTGAAGTTCACTGGCTCGTAAATGTCCTTTGCATCCAGTCCATTCTGTGCAGAATTTCCACTTAGTGGTGATGAATCAATGGATGCAGGACAACCATTGTATGTAGTTTTTATCAGCTCCTACTTCAAATGAAAGAATAGGATCCTTAATGCCACAACTTAATGAAGCCTATGATCAAACTATAGGCACCTGTTGTCATGGCAATGGAGCATATTAAAAGTTCAAATATTCTATGTGAAGTCTACACAGTTGTCCTTCCCAAACAGGTGCAACCTTTCAGTGAGCTTCAGTTACAATAGAATTAACCATTGTTATTGTTGTCTTAGCAATGGATCCATTTTGTTATCAGTAATTGTGTCTTGTTGTCATCTTTTGGTTGCCATCTTTGCATATAATTTAGTTTTGTCAGTTAAAGGAGGGTAAAAAGTCATGGTAAAGACTTTACAGTATGCAGTCTCCCTTCAATGAGCCATTGTCAGGCATCCTGTAAAGATTACCACTGATCACCGGTTTGAAGACTGAAATTCTGATCGGAAGGTCTCCTTAACCAACCAAGAAGTCACTTTAAATTTGATTTTTTTTGTTTTTTTTTTCAAGTGTGGGACTCACACACGTCTGTGGAAATTTGAATTTCAACTGTGAAAATCAACACACAGTTTGTCCATTTCAGCCAGTTTCTACTGAGGATCAATGATTTTGGCTCATTTTAGAGGAAGACTTTTCAGAAAAATATGTAAAGCTGTCTTACTTCTTATCACCTTGCCCACATGTTGTTCATTGTAATTCTGAGACAATGGATCTGTTATCTCTTCTGAAATGATTTGATACACTGTATGATATCGAGTGCAGTTAAATACTGAACCACATTATTAAACTTCCTGAAAGAAGGTTAAAAGCTCGGTTTCTTATTATTATCAAACTATTAAATGGTAATTCTGTGTATCTTTGGAGGAAGTTTTTGGACTTTTATGTTAATGATATCTCATGACCCTTACACTGTTAATTTACCTCCTCAGGAATTTGTCTGCGAAGTCCACATGATGAGATTAGCTCGGTTTTTTTTCTAGTTTCCTTTGCCAATTCTGTAAGCAATGTAAATTATTGTGTATAGCTTCTATCATCAAAATTGTATGGTAGGCAACCACCATTAGGCCACCCATTTAAACGGTATACCGCTCTCAGGAGAGTGTTTCCAGACGTTTTGTGTTTTTAGGGGCCAAAGCTGTCTTCCATTCATGTTAGGGTCAATTCAATTTGAGCACATGGGACAAAGAGGACAAAATAGGGGCAAAAAGTTGGACTGCATATGAACAGAAGCCCACATCTCTCTGTCTAGTTGATTTTCAGAACAGTTGTTGCCTGATTCAACATCATATCTAGAAACAGGACTACAGGGTTTGCCATACAGTAGCAATTTCCTTATGTTAGTAATATGTGTAGTAACTTCCATTACGTTCGTATACCTGTTATCTAGTTGTCCATTTTTGATTAAAAAACGAAATGTTTTAAATTATCAGGCCGCAATTCCCTCTTCGGCTGCTTTTTATTCTTTTTGTCTGTTTTGTGTTTAAGCAACATTGTAGCAACTATACGGCAAACACCTTATAGGTATTGAGAAAGCCAAAATGGAAGTAATCAAATTGTGTTGCACATCATGATATGTATTTGCTGGTTCTGTTTCACACTGTCTCTCAGAGACGCCTTAAAAAGTAGTCTTTTTGTGACATTACAATCACCAAATAGCAGTGGCAGCTTTTAAATTGTGAAATCCCCTATTCATTGATTTTAAACTTTTCTAAATTGTATCATTGCAAAGAGAAATGTGTGCTGAACACGAATATCACATATTTTCACACCCTGTGAGTTAAATTTAAGTAATTTAAGTTGGTACCAAATTGCCCCATATTCCAACCCTTTCAAAGCCTGCGAAACACTCAAAGATTGAGTTGATATTTATATGACGTCACAGAATGGAAAAGCCCACCGCGGGCATCGGTCAGTCTTACATACTCTTGTGAGTTGATGCGCTGTAGTGTTTGGTGCAGTATACTGTATGCTTCATAGTCATTGCAAGACTGGCAAGACTAGCAGTAGGGAATGTCTTTTCTAAGTTGGAATACAGGGTACTCACTAACTTTGTCTAGTGTTTCATAACAATAGCCATTGTCAGCCAGTGATTTCTGTATTGGAATTTTCTATACAGGATTGTCTAATTCAACAAAGACAGCTTTATAGTGCTAATGCGTAACGTTGCAGCAGGTGTTGTTATTTTTCGAAACTGCGTCTGCCTGCTGGTATCCAGTGCAAGGCGAAGCCAGTCTCCAAGTCCTGGAAAGACGGTCTGAATTAGCGGTAGCTGATGGTGAAGGATTAGTTTGGACTTGCGGCACAATACTGTAGGTGATGTAAGGGCCCCTGGAATGAAGCAAGGTTGATTTGCAATGTCCTGTGACGGTACGCCATTTTTGCGTAGACAAGGTGCTCTGATGCGGCTTCCTTGGTGGAATATATATTGTGGCTTATATGTGCATCTTGAAGTATGGTGTTTATCAAAATATCCTGGGGTGAAGTGAACACTGTAGATGCCGATTCGTTTAAACTACCTTAGATGATTTCCATCGAACTTCCATTTTCTTTGGACGAAATAAATCCAGGATATTCAAAGTCTCAAGAATTGTCCTGAAGCAGGCTGAAAGCATTGTACTGTGCATATTGTAAATGGGTGGATGGACCATGCACTTTGTGCTGTGTCACTACACCATGGATCTTCTGCCATTTTCTTTCCCAGTACAACTCTTCTCATTGAAGAGACGTCTGCATGATTTAATATTACTGAACTTCCAAAAGCAAGTTAATGTCGAATCTCCAGGCAAATTCGTAACATCTAACTAGGGAATTATAGGGGTTTTTTCAGACCAGCAGACAGCTCAGTTTCACTTTCATACACACAATAAGCATATGCACATTGTTCGATATAGCTCCCGCATACTCGCTCTCCATTCTGTGACGTCATCAAATCAAGCTGTGAATTTTACAGCATTTTTCGTCCACCAGGGATTTTCCACAGGTGGGTAAAAATTGCATTCTCATTCTTTCTTAAACCTTTAAAAGACATGGAAAAAGACATGGTCCATTTGTATGTGTTGTGTTTTATCAGTAGATGTGAAATTCACCAGCTTTTGTGGTTTTCGATGAACAGGGGCATTAAAGTAAATGCTTGTTTGGCATTCCATAATCTTTAATATTCATCCCATAGTAATCATCATTTGACACTGTTGTTCCCAATCTTGTCTCTCTTACCCAAATTTTAGTAATGCAGTTGCTGAGGCCCGACATCTGATTTTAACAGTTGTGTCCAATTTTCTATTCATAAATTATGCCACCAAATCCTCCGTTCATCTGCCGTCACGGAAACAGCAAGGGTCTCCATCTCTGATATGTTGATGTGAGAAGTTTTCGCTTACAGATCTGATGGCATTAAAGGTCACTTGCAGCATTATTGCTACATTAAAAGATCCTGTTTTATTTCTGTCATGTAATGTTTTTTTTTTTTGTTACAAACAAACTAAGAAGTGGCATGTATAGTGTTCTGGAAAGACTTCAAGGGGTGGTGAGTTGAAAAAAAAAATACCCAGATAATGCTTGCTGCAGTGGTTGCAGTTGTGACGGCAAGCACAAACTCCTGTCATTCCACTTGTTATATGTAGGACTTTGTCATAATTGACCTTCCACACTTTAAGTATCATCACATCAGTAAGGCAGTTTTGTTCACAAAACAAGAATAGCACTGGCGGAAGACATTCTACAGCTAGCATGCTGTGAGTCTTAAACTTAAAGAGCTAGAGGAAAATGGCAATTTTCGTTAGTATGTGAAGTGGCGTTTGGTAGGAAATCAGTGTGTCAAATTAAGGCTGTTGAAAACACGCTATGGAGATGGATGACATCACAGGACACCAATCAATCATAGCCTGTGTGTGGTAGATACTCCACCTAAGCAAACCTCCATAAACCCTCCAACATGTTCATTCTGCTCCTATGCAGATTTTTCTGGGAGATACTTCATGTTAGCCTACCTCAAACTCAGGCGAAGAGACATCAGAACTGAAATGAATAGACTATTAAATTACCCTGTAATGAGTGTGATTAGCAGGTGTCTATTCAACTCAGTTTGAGGTTGTCTAACATGGGGTATGTATACCAACTTTCCTCAGACATGCACAGAGAAAATACTGTACAGCCGACGACCACTGGACGACACCCAAGTTATTGACTTGCATGTATGAGAATGAAATATTTTTTCATCCACCCTGTGAGTGGATCATATTCAGTGACAGTCGAATTGTCACTACTGTGTGTATTGTTACCCATAGTGCTTAGGGAAATCAACGAGGATCCTTCAGCAGTCAACACTTTTGACCCCCCCCCCCCCTCCCGTCACTTGTGTTTAGCCAAATCTGGTGTAAGACAGCAGTAGTGTCTGTAGTATATAAATTTGATACAGGCAAGTTTTTATTTTTCAGACCATATAGTGGTGCAAAAGGTAATCAATTGTCAAGTCAGGAGTACAGTGACTGATCCAAGGGGACAGAGGCAAAAGGGATTCTCATAATCACCCCCTCCCCATCTCAGGATGATGATGGTAAACTGTGATACATGGGAGGAAGAAAAGAGCAACAGTTTGTCATCCTTTAGCACATCAATTACCAAAAATTTCAAAAGGTGGTGTCAAACCCCTCCCACAGCCAGCACTTTGCATGTCACTTCCACCCCCCTCCCCCTTATTTTGAAGTCAGTGGAGGTCACTACAACGGGACTGGCTTGTAAATTCTGACTTATTCCAGCTCAAATTAGTGCAGGTCACTTTAAATTCTGATATGGTTTTGAAGCAATCCACTGGGGCAGATTGGTGTAATCAAATGCTAACAGAGAAACTTCAATCTGAAAACAAGACCAGTTATTAAACTACAAGAACATTTGCTTTTGTATGAAAGGCTCACCTTTCAGTCTGTTTTTTTATTGAGGTTTGTAAGAAAAAAAAACTATATTATTATACTGTATTGATGACAACTTTTAAGACAATCAAATTTTTTATCCTGCCAAGAAAAATGTGAATATTCCTTATCAAGTACATTGAGAAAGACTGCATTTAACCCCTCCCCCAAAATTCAATATCATGCATACGTCTGGCATACACTTAAACAGGATTACACACCAACAAAATACCGCTCGCCCTTGGGTAAATATTGATTGACCCATACATAACAAAATATTTCTGCATCATAGCCACACATTCCAAGAATGGCTATCAAAATTTCATGACCCTTATTTGCTACATAGCATGCCCCTGCATAATGATAACGAAAATATCAGTAAAACAACGTAAAAATGAAAAGTAAAAATTGCCAACAGGCTCAAAGTGACTGACAGGAAGTTTTTTTTCTCACTTTGAATGCATCTTGATAGGAAAAATTGTTTTCATGAGAGTATTGCATATTCATATTCACAAATGGTGATGAAATATAAATTATATGACTTTTGAATTGGTTCCAGAATAAAAATGCTAAACATTCTTTATTCTGGCGGTTTTCACAGAAAACCTGGAATTCCAAAATTCACACCTCAAGACATTAAAGCAAATCTCAAACGATGACATTCCAAAAAGAAAGTAATTTTGATAATATCAAGCCCAGAGAGACTTGAAAATGTGAATTGTTTTGCACCTTTAAGTGCAATTCAAGTGGAAAATATTAAAAGGAAAGGCAAAGTGCTGATTCGAAAGGTACTTTACCACAAGGTTAGGGAATTTAGCCGAAGAAATGACACATCAAAAGGCCACCATGATAAACCTTTCATGATGTTTCAACTGAACTTGATGGTTCATCTCATCGACGACCAATGGTTCATCTGAACTCGACAAGTTATCACCAGCTTTGGAAGGACCATCTTTTTCTCAAACTTTGACAAAATTATGTAACAATCATAGCAACGGTCATACATGCAAAATGTGTCATGTCCTGTATTCACACTGCCATGGTGCACTGGTGTTCTAAAAGTAACAGTGCCAGGTAAAGCACCAGCTATCTCCCTCCAGATCATCAGAAATATCCTAAGGTGCAACAATACACTGCATCTTATAATCCGAGAAGACAGCCGACCTGATCATGTAACTACAACGTCAGCATCAAATTCAAGCATGCATAACTGGCTTGTCGTAGCAAGCAGTTGCGACGAGGGATTCTTCATAGCGGCTGTAAAATAATACAGATATTGTACTAAAAATGAATGGAACTGAAAGTCTCTGTGTTAGAAGGGTACCCACCAAGGGGTGAAAAGTTTAATACTGTTAAAGGCAAATGCACAAAGGTTCACTATGGGCAGAAACCGAGCATTATTTGCAAGCAGTTCAGAAGACCTTTGAATGACTAATCACACTGGTTGTAGGACAAATAGTTGCCTCAAATCCCATCTTAGGGTGAAAATGACATTTGTTCATTCTTGTATGGTACAGTATGAATGACCAGCTCAAAAAAAATGTGAATCTGGCCACACAAACATGACCAGACCTTACTCTGAATGAAAGCATTAACTTGGTAATCCACCCTCTCAGACCCCAACTTGAATAAAAGTAGGCAGGAAAGGCTGTTTGCTTCCATGGCCTTAGTGAATGGACTTAAAAATTGTCAAAATGTAGATGAATGAATCTACAACTGAAGATTATGAGTGATTTAGAGGATAAAAGTGAAAAGGACAAAAGAAGTTAAAACTACAACCAACAAAACAGGAGCAACCAAGGAAGAACAAAACCCTAGATGAAATGAAAAATTTGAAGAGGACAATAATCATTTTACTGGTGTTATATAATAGACTGCAGACTCAAAAAAGTGACCAACGGCAAAGACATCACATGCTAAGATGATCTATACGACTGCTTCTTGCAAATAAAACCCCAGCGGTGATTCAAAGTCAAACTGCTGAACACACATTTAAGCCAGTCCAAAGTACCTTAGTGTTCCCATGCCCTAAGTTTCCCTCCCCCCCCCCCCCTTACCTGCAGAAATTGAACATACTGTGGGCTCTCCAGTGCCAGAAATATATTTCTTCCCCACATTCCACGCCTCTGGACAAAATTAATGAACTTAAAAAGACCATTTAATTTTGATGCAATATCGACAAGGTTATGCCTGCCGAAGATTTATTGTCATGGGCACATTCCAGATTTTTGTTGGATTAAATTTCATGGACATGCAATTGTTTTACCATCAAGTAGTCCTCCTGTTTTTGTCAGTATAGAAGGCATTATCTAATATCACATGAAAAATTTTTATCCATCTATATACATCCAAATAAAACACAGGACTTTTTTTAAAAGTTAAAAATCTGTTAAGTATTGAAAAATGCAAAAATAAAAAAAACAATACACCCAAAACACAAAATGACAACTGCAGATTATTTTGGACCCAAATGCTTTGTCTACTATACAGTGGTGCCATGACCAACACCCTCCACACAGCTTTTGGGGGGCACCACAAAAGTGGAAGGGTGATTTCCAGCAAACTGGAGGGTATTTTTATTGAAAATTTTCTGTAATGCTCCCAGCCACCCTTTTGTTGGCACTCTGCTTAGCATCATCCCACAATTTTAGTTATCATGTAAGTGAAAGTGGGGCAGCGGGCATCACTTAAGCATCAGTCCCCCTCCCCAGGATAGAGGGTACCCATGCTGCCACTGCTGATGTACCATGAACCATTGGCTCACTTCACTACAGAGAAATGCCTCCTGATCAATTGCATAAGCATAAATCCCTTCTAGAAATCTGACATCCTATGTGTTTATCAAACTTGCATTGTTAAAAGATCATCACATGAGCTAAACAACTCGACAACTGTGTATTATTTGGTTTTGTACGGCACCCTGAGGGTTGGCGATTTTCTGGTTGCAAGGATGAGCTAACAGGCGCATACGAGAACCATCTATTCTTTGTAACATGTTAACAAAGAGGCTTCAAAGTGGGTCCATAACACTGACGCAGGTCATGTCACACGCGCTTATTGGCAGATACACAAATGCGTGCTCAAACCAGCAAGATATTAGTGTCAATGTCAATACAGTATGTATACTACCTGGTTGTGTACCATTTTTGAAACTCCTACTAAAAAGCTCCTTTTCTGTAATTTTATATACAAATGTAAGATCGTCTTCTTTCCTTATTCTTTCATTTACAAATTAATGATGCATCACATCTTCTATTAGGAAAGAAAATTGACAAATTGCTCTTTGAGGCACTTCTTTAATTTCTAAGTCATTATCCTGGCACAGCTGGACACACTTTTGGACAAGTACCTCTTCTTTTGGAAGACTTCCAATGAGCAAAAATTTTCATCCACATAGGAAAGGTAAGAATAAAGTAATCTAAATTGACTAAAACCTATAGGAAATTGTACAAAATACAGGATCACTTTCATTCCAAACTAGTCATAATAAACATTAATAATCTATATAAAAGCTCAGACAAGACAATTCAGATAGATAATATAAAAGAAAAGACTCTATCAAAAAAAACTCATTCACAAAAATCTATTTCATTTTAGGATGTCAGGCTGAAGGTGTCACACGAATTTGTCACACAAAAGATAACACACATAAAAATGTCACACAGGAAATCACATAAAACGTGTTGTCAAATATGTCTCGAGGGCACCATCCTGTAAAATGGTCAGAATATTGTAAGACTGGTAAAACCTACTCAACATCTCTAAATCACAGACGAATTTACATTTCCTATCAGGTTCAAATTTACTTTCAGCAATGAAAGCCAATCACTGCTTTAAAATGAGCAGGGAAAAGGCACTTCGTGCTTTTGAGTGATGCATCGTCGAGGAGGAATAGAATCAATATCGCGCACATCTCTCTCCGTTTTTTCCCTGAGTTTGCAATGCCGTTGTGGAAAGTTACAACTGCATAGTTTGAATGTTACATACCTAAAATTTAAAAATCATTCTCCAATAAAATTTGAAATTTTTTTTTTTTTATTTTTCACATTTGGCTCATAAACATTTAACTTTGCAGATGTTCCTCATTTGCATGTTTTCTTTTCCTTTGTTTTTTTTCTCTTCTCTTTTGATTTTTTGGAGGGAGGTCAATTTTTGAAGCATGTCCTCTGTTGCAAACATTCACTTCAAAACCTAATATTATTGGCGCAACCTACTACGACTTAAGGTAAGTACCCTTTTCCACAAAATGCATAGTTGAGGTCTGCATGTGGTTTCAGACAAACACATACTGATTTTGTTTTCTTCCAATAAAATAGATAAAACTTGACAAACGCTCAACTAAATTGCATTTTGGGATTTCGGTGCTTTGCTGTGAATGCTGAGAGTCAGCTGTGAGAGTGTTGGGAATTTTGTGACGATAAGATGACAAATCGATCGGAAGAAACTTCACTATTAATAGCATGAATCAAGATTTAGTATGCGGACAGGTTGAACATTGTGGCAATGTCACAGTTTACCTACAAATTCTAACAGAAAATAGACGGCATAGGCTAGCTACCAGATTTTCAACCGTGGTATGTAGGGAACGAAGTTTAATGTTTCTAATACCTGTGGTATGTTGAGAATAGAGCTGTTGAGAAAAGAGATCACTATTTCTACTAACTGTGGTACGTTGAGATATAGAGTTCACTGTTTCTATTAACAGTGGCATGTTGAGAATAGAGTTAACTATTTCTATTAACTGTGGTATGTCAAGAATAGAATTCACTATTTTTCAAGGGAAGATCACATTTGCTGACAGGGTCTGTGATGTGATTGTACTCTAAAACTTGATAACGTGATAAAGTTTCTTCATAGGGCAGGGGAAGTCAAACTTCAAAAACTTTGACATTAGCAAAGATACATAGTTATCTAAGGATCAAAATGCTTGCACTGAGGTTTTTCATTTTCTTTACAGAATAAAGAAAAATGAACTGCAAGGTGTAACACAATGTGATACAATTGGCTGTGTCTTCTAACTAGTTGCTATAAATGCTACGGTGAAACGCAGCAATTCAAGCGTGGTAGGCTATAAGAACACTCTAGATGGATTGAGTCACAGTCTCCAAAGTTACCTTCTGAAGGAAGACAAGAAATGCCCTAGTGATACAAATTAGGATTGAAAGGTGTATCTGAACAATGGGGGCGGTGTCCCCACTGCCCACTCATCGTATTCTGCATGACCTCCTGCTCTTTGGAATAGTCAGCGCAGCGGCCTGGATACGGGGCGACCTCCTTATGGTTCTGCGTCTCCTTGACGACGACCCGGCATTGACTTCGACATTTTCCGAATTAGAACTGTTCTCTGATGGTGGCGAAGGCGGTGGGAGTTCCCGGTTCAGAGTGCTGTTGACACAATCTTCCCCTGCTGGGCATGGTATTGTTGGGGTGACTGGAGTCGTGGTACCCATGACCGGAGAAGAATTGGAGGAGATTGGAGGGGACTTACAATCACCGTAGCTGCTATCTGGAGAGCTGGCCGCTTGAATGCTTTCTCGTCTATCAGAATCTTGATCCACTTTCAATCTCTTCACGGATTTGCTCTTGTCATTATCCTCTGAAGGTCTCTTCTGGGCGGCGGCCTTGGGTCTGGCATACATTATCTTGTTCAGGTTCTTTGAATTTGAGTTCCTCGCTCTGGCTTGCACCTCTTTTATTCCATCCTTCACCCTGCTGCAGCTGCACGTCTTCACCTTTGGTATGTGGTGACGAGATGAAGAGTGCCAATGGAGATCCCCATCGAACCAGTGTGAGAGGTATCTGCTTCTCCTCTTCTCTTTACCACTCCTGCAGTAGTCCATGTTGTAATTTTCCAAGGATGACAGCTTAGGGCAGGCCTGCCTCCTTCGCAGAGGGGGCTTGATGGGGCTGATGCCCTCTGGATGGGGGCTTTTCATACGCAGGCCAGCCTTCGCCCAGTCTTTCGGAGAGTTGAGTTCTAGCTGATCATCTTCGTCATCTAAGGTCTCCGGGATCTCAAAGAAACACGTGATGACCGTGATGTTGTCAGCTCTGAGCAAACGGAAGTTCCACAGGTCCATGCCACGTTTCACCAGCTTGTGGGAGATGGTTTCCTTCATAGGTCCAGCAGACTGAAGATTCAATAAATAAATGAAATCTTCAACACTTGAAGCAGAATATGCAGTTCAATACCAGTGCATCTGAGTACCAAGTTTGAGAACCGTCAGTATTCCCTTCTTGAGATAGAATGATAACAAGATTTTCAGTGATTGACCTCTGGTGACCTCATATGACCTTAGACATCCACCAAAACAACGATAGGGTTTTGCCTCTTCATATGACCAACTCACATACTAAGTATGAATAGTATCCATCGTTCCTATCTTGAGATATTGTGTTAACATGAGTTCAGTGTTTGACCTCAGATCACCTTTGACCTCCACCAAAACAAAAAGGTTCTTCCCTCAATATGGGGTTCTTCCCTCATCTATGTATCACGTTCGAGAAGTGTTGGAGTTTCCCTTCTTCCAATATCGAGATAACAGGATTTTCAGTGTTTGACCTCTGATGACGTCGGATGACCTTTGACCCTCATGAAAACAATACAAGTCTTCCTGATAATATGGAGCATCTATGTACCACCGCTGAGAACTGTTGGAGTTTCCCATCTTGAGATATCGTGATAACAAGATTTTCAGTGTTTGACCTTTGGTGACCTCGATGACCTTTGACCACCACGAAAAACAATAGGGGTTTCCTCTCAATATGAAGGATTTATGTACCAAGTTTGGGAAATTTCCAAGTTTCCCTTCTGGAGATACCACGATAACGAGGTGGGCGTCACAAACACACACATGTCATGCACATACACACACAATCATGACTGCATAGATTTCTCTTTTCATCGAAACCAAAAACGCTCACTGAGTCTCAGTGATGTACTTTATGTATTTTCCTTCAAGTCTCCAAACTCAAGATCATTCCCCTCACCCCACCCCACAAAGAAAAAAATAAGAATGCACATAAACCTGATTTTCAATACTTTTTAGCCTTATTTTCCCAAAAGGAAACAATGATTTTCTGTGACTGAGCAAGTCGCTTTTTGCTTTCACTGTTGATGAAAAACCAATTAAAATGTCGGAAAACTGTGGTTTGAAAGAGTCTGGGTTCCTGCACCTTATAGAAAATCAAATTTCACGAGTTGCATGACCTTGACATGAACACTTCATGACCAAATTTTGATGAATTTCAGTACGACAATGGTGATAGGATGTCAATTTTTTCAACTTTTTCAACTAGCAGCCTGTTCTAAATTTTGTTTATTTTCAGTGACCTATGTAATATTAACAAAATTTAATGACTTTTTCAGGCCACAGAAACCCTGCAGAGTACAAGACCTGTTCAATGCTAATACAGGAAAGGGCAAGGTCTTCACTTGATTACAGGTGGCTACTTCTTAATTTCACCATACCTTGTTGATGCGGTGGACATTATACTGATGGACTATGTTGACACAATCATAAACACTGGCAACATTCCACAGACCATCTGAGGCCAAGATGAGAAAGCGCTCCTTCTCGGGGTCTATGGTGTGGTGCCAAATTTCTGGGTCGGGTGACACGATGTACTCGCAACTATCAAAGTTGTAACTCCAAAGATCTCCTGAAATTGAAAATGAGTGACGAGAGGGATTATGTGAGATTTCAGGGAACAGACAGCAGTTTACAGTTCTGAAAAGCGAGGTGCGAGCTACCGGGAGTGCTGTTGCAATACTGTGATATACGCATATTCATCCCAGGCACGCAACAACCAATCACCATTTGGGTACCGCAAAATTCTTGCATGCATCCATACATGTGAATATGGTATGATCTTGGCTAGGCCTAGGCTATGAGCTTATGAGGGGCACTTTGCCTAGGCCTAAGTAATAATCCATGGAAAGTGCTTCTGCAATCCTCGGCAAAACTGATGGGACACCTGTACACAAATGTGGCAATACTGAGGTGCAGTAGATTCATTCATCTTTCACAATCCCCTCCCCCCCTAAATCAATGTTGTCCAAACCAAACATCCCAAAATTCAACATTGAATGAGCAAGCGGGAGGTGTCCCATGTATTTTTGTTGAGGACTGTCTGAACTGCTGTACACATGTACGGGAGCATATGGATATATGTATATGGTAGAGTACAGAAACGTTAAAATTTTTGGGACAAGTTTAAGAGCCATGATAGAAAATTCACGGATGAAGTTGAAGGATACAGTACACTCTGACGTTTGGGACTCGAAAGAATATTGAGTCTTTTTAGGGGGAGGGGAGGGGGAATAAGGGGTCAACATGACTATAGGTATAAATGTTCATAATAAGCAAGATTTGTTGCAAGGTTTATGAAGGACATGCACAGAGGTACATCAATTCAATTACTATTCATTAAGTTGTTCTTCTTTAATTGCCATACCAAAACTATGGTGCACCACATGATGCACCGTATCTTTTGTCGATTTTCTTCTCTAAGGATGACGTCATAACTATGCAAAGGTGTAGTACGTATGTACATGATATTTTTGTGCTTCAATACGATATCAGTTGATCCATTCATTTACAGTTTACTCCATATTTTTTCACTGTGAACATGGAGGTTGTTTTTGTGTTGTTTGATGCTATGTCCTTTTGCAAGTTTAAAGACGTAAAATGTAAAATCTAGTGGGGCATTTCTAATTTCTTGGTATCCAATTAGGCTCAGCCTATGTCGGACCATTTAAGTCACCAACCAGAATCACAATTTTTGACCCACCAAAGCTGTTTAAAAGGTCCTTCTTGTCTAAAAGATAATGCCTGCTCAAAATATAATACAAATAACATATGTGGGTGGCAGACATCACTAAAACCAATGCCAAGTAGGAGCTGCAAGTAGTTTCAGTGGACTATTCAGGCCACAAGTACTTGATCAAAAAACATTGGAGCCGCCCTAGCCCACTTGCGATTGAACTTATACAAACTGCAAAGAATTAGAAAAATCTTACCCAGTGATCTGGAGACTGCCAAGAATGGTATTTCAAACTTAGTGGTGCTCCGTCTCAGAGGCCCCTGGTGGTCGTTTTTAGTCCTGGTCCAAACCACTCTATCAACACCTGATTTTTTTTGGACCTTCCCTCCGGCCTTGTGTATTCGATCCAGTTCCCTAGGCAACGAGGGTTTGTGATCTCTGGTCAAGACGTCAGCGTCTATTCCTTTCCCTGACTTGCGGCCGATGGCTATTCGGGAATCTCCGAGATGGGCTATGTACATGTCGTTGCCACAGATTATGGCCATGCTGACAGTCGTCCCGGCCGTACTAGCATAGCCACTTGCAGTCCTTGGCCAGAATGCTGTATAAAAGACACAAAGTGCTGACAGAAGTCCACAAATCTAGACATTTTAGGGATTAGACGATTAAAGGGATTGGACACTGACAGAAACTGATATTTCACAAATATAAGGAAAATTTTCCTCTTTTTATTGATAAAAATCATACTTGAATAGCATGATTGATTTGGAATTTATGAATTTAAAAAAAACATTATTTTAAAATGGTACATTACATAATGGAGGAGTTTTGATGTCACTCAGGCATGACTACATGAATATTAGGGCCACCGATTTTCCGTGAAAAAAATATTCAATTTCCGTTTTAGCATTTCCAAATTCCGTGAAAATCCGTTCAAGCAAATTGTCAAATCCGTGATTTTCCGTTTTGCACTGACTTATGTGTTAGGATAGTGAAGCCTAACCAACCCACAAATCCAACCACCAGCCTAAGGTCAACACAAGCATTTAATGAACAAAAAAAACCAAACGTTTACCCACGATTGTTTGACTGAAGGTCCTTCAATTAATTTTTGAGTATCTTCTATGCCCGTAGTAAATGATCCAAACGAAATTAAAAATAACCAAATACGTAGTGTAAATTAATCCAATAATTATTCCACAAGTGAAAGTGAAGCCGCAACGTTATGATTGTTCGATCATGGACACCAAAACAAAACTTGAAAGTATGGTATGTCGTGTCCAAAGAACTAGATAGTTCTTTGATCGTGTCACATGCACTCACAGTATAACACAGTAGAGAAATGGGCATCGGCCTAGGCTAGGCTGGTACTAACATATAGTAGCCTAAATGCGCATTTCCTACTTAGTCCCACAAACATCGGAGGGGTGATGTTTTAACAGTTTTTTGATTGGATTGTAGGCAGCCAGAGACTTCAGGGTTGTGATACACGAATTTTTAATTTTTTTTTTTCATTTTTCCATTTTGATTGCGAACTTCTGTAGCATTGTAAATGATTTTTTAAGTTCCGTGATTTTCCGTGAAAAAAATCAAAATTCTGCGATTACGTGACAACTTCCGTGATCGCGGAAAATCGATGGCCCTAGAATATCTTTTGGATTTCTTTTGTAATCTTGTCTTAAAAAGAAACATTACAATATAATTTAAGAGATAGGACCTTCATTTATACAATATTTTTAACGTTTTTGTGGTAAATCTGCAACATACCCAATCCACATTACTACTAGTGCAAAGTTCAAGGGTAAAAGCAGGACTTCAATTTCAATGCAAACTTCTAAGTTCTAGCAATTATTTGCCACTGTTACATGGCACTTTGGTAACCTTGAGGCAACTGGAAGTTTTTCTTCAAAGAGCAGTGTCTTGAGTTATGGTCAAGATACTCACATGGGGTTTGAATCGCCTGCAGAGGACAAATTACTCTGTTTCACTTAAAAACACCCTTCGACTGTCAGTAAGTTATGCCTTTATTTATGTTTGTTTTGCCAACAGCATGCAAGACTGTGCAAACACAAGACACTTGTCCTCAAAGACACATTTCTCAATCATCAACAATCTTTTTTTCCTCATTGAAGAATAGAAATACAAAAACCATAGCAGTTAATGAAACAAGGGCACTGATCACAATTGGTTTCATCCACCAGTTATTCCTATCTGTATATAATTTGAGTGCAAGTGCACCTAGTTTCTTTCTGCGTTAAGAACGAAACTATGATACAAACTGTAGAGGCATGAGAATAAATGGAATCTTAATGAAATGTGTTGTCAATTTATGGGCAAAATCATAGTTTTTTCCATTTTGGATATTTTATTTGGCTACCAGCATGTGACACAAGTTTGCAACCACTTTTATGAATATGAGTCACCGTTGCAAATTTAAGCTGAAATAACTACCTGTTATGCATATGAGGGCAGGCCCTACTTTCTTCGAAGTTTTATTTTACATCAATCTTATTTTATAAAAGGATTGGGATTTGCTGGGAATTCATGTATTTCTTGTGTCTGAATTCATAACAATGAGTAAGCCTCCACCCTGCAACTAATCATTGGTCATCCTAGCGTACTTACATACACTAACCATCACTTATAAATGAACATAATTGACACTGTAAGACAGATTGCCAACCACCATTGAAAGTTAGGCCCTAAATTAATCATGATTTATTGATTCTTAAATCTACATTTTTCAATACCCAAGGGTATTCCAATAACCAGCTTTCCATACATATTTTGAGATGCGAAACTACCGAATGGGAGGAGCACGATTTAGAGAGGGCTATTCCCTAACTACTGTATAGAGTGATATCACTAACAGGCAACCTGGCCAGGGTGCATTCCATGTAATGGCGACGCCGAAGTTTCGCCAAGGTATTGGCATTCATATGCCAAGGTGTTAGCAGTCGTACGCCAACAAACGTGCTATATACCTCATAATGCAGAATAACATAACCTGCTATACCATGATTGTGCTTCCAACTTGAAGCATACAGTTACACACATTCTCTCATATTTGGCAGAAAATAATCATGTTTTGTGTTTGGACTTCAAGAAAATTAAGTGGAAGCATACTACTTACTAGGTCTAGGCTACAGCAGAAACTAGTAGCTGTGGTTTTGACTTAAAAGTAGTTTGCAGTGCAAAATGTACAATGATTAGGCTAGGCCTTGCAAAATGTAGTCACCCCAAGGTTGATTTTTTTTCGTGCATGCCGTAGATCTTCGCACTACATGGAATGCAGACAGGCAACTTGGGTACACAATTGTTGGGTACAGTGAATTTGTCCGGAGAAAGTATTCCATTTTCAAGAAATTCTTTATTTAAAAGCACCCAGATCAGTATCAAACCGATCAGGGAATATTACTAGAATGTTCTTTCAATAATAAAAGGAGACAAGGCAAAAAATCAAGGGTAATTTGGGGGAAACTTTCGTAGGTGGGTCGGCGATCTTGTCCTAGTTTGTGTACTATAGAACTATAGGAACTGGTGGTGCATGAATTAAGATAAGTGCAGGGCCTAACTGTAACTGGCATAAGGCTAGGCTGGTGCTGTCTAGTAAGTTTGTGCAACAGACTCCTGTGTGAAGGCGTTACTGTTAACGTTAGAGTGCTCGGTGAAGCACTTTAGTTATGGCGCCAATACATACTGACAGCGACACTGACAGCTTAACTTACGACGAACTTTCCACATTTCAGACTGAGTGAAATGAAAACCCTGTCTGATAGCTTTCATGACCTCTTCGTGGTTTCGTGAGAAAAATCCTTCCTGTTGTTTGATGTTTTCCCAAAGGTGATCTCTTGCGTATATGGAGGCTTGATCACCGCCATGACCATCGAACACGCACAGACAAGCATAGTCGGCGTCATCTTTTCTGTCGAAGGAAATCAAAATTTTGTCTTCTTGATACTTTCTGCCACCCATTGTAGAATCACTCGAAATTCTTAGCCCCAATGCCCTCTTCTTTTTGGGTGCATTCTTACGAGGACTTGAAACGACTCTATACTGCTCTTGGTCCATGACTGTTGCAAGTCTGTAACCGGTAGTATGTGGCGTGACTACATCCAGTATATACAAGTACAACAGGCCTAGTTGCAAAGCATATTTCTTCACTACGACTTACTGTCTAGCTGTTTTTACGTTGTATGGTAATCCACAGAACATTTGTAGTTGTACATAGCACAGACTGCCAACACTTGCCGCGCGTTGTTTCTTTCGTTTCGCGGTATTCCAGTGATCTTTCACCTTGAAAATGGGAGGATCGTGCTGTGACTTGTTCGTATCAAAAGGATTTCATTGGTGTTTGACGATGACGTAACTTTTAGCGCGCTCTTCCGGGTTTCGAACATATCGTGCTATTTACATAAAAATATTCGTTGTATGTATTTCCATGGTTGTCGGCTATTGTGGCGAACACAAGGGTAACCCCAGCTTCGGACCGGGAAGGGGAAGACGCACGGAAAAGATGTCTTCCCCTCCTGGTGAAGAGAAAACAGGAACAACGCTGAGACAGGGGTGAGAAAAAGAAAATTCAAGGGTCTTCCCTACTTTATTTTGAAAAATCGTCAAATCTTGATAAATTCTCTTCTCATTTCTCTTAGGCCTTGCTGAATGTCATGCATAGCAAGGTGTTATGCTGCAAAATTAAGCAATTCAACAGCAAAATTGTTATCACATAATGAAAAAGAGTCATTCAAGAATCAGCATAAGGGGTATACTAACTCAATTGGGTGACTTCATTTCCCAAAGAAAAGGATGGGCCAAAGAAAAGCATAGACCAGCCAGAAAGAGGCATAGCACAGAAGTGCTACGCAGGACGCGGGGAAGGCTGAACAAGCCCTCCAGGTCCGTAGCCACTAGTCAGTTATATGAGATTCCTAACAATGGCCCAGAAAAGAGGGAGCAAACCTGGTTTGGTTTAGAGCCTGGGCCACCACAAAAAAAGTGGACAATCGGAAATGACATGCATTATTTTTTTTTGGGGGGGGGGACATACTCCACATGTTGCCTACATGACCTGAGTGTATCCAGCCTTGAAATAAAGATATCATGTCTGCATTTCCTCAATTCATGTGAAAAAAAATCAATGCATGAAAAATGTTAATACATATCAGGAGGGCCGAGGTAATACAAGAATCATAATGAATTACGCACCCTCTTCCATTTTTTTTTTTAGCTTTAAGTACTTGGTAAGTTATATTTGGGGCTGATCACATACGCGTACGGGCGCCTAGAAATTCGGGGGCAGAAATTTTTGCCCGAATTTTGTTACTCAGTAGCGGGATCACTATCTAAGCGAAGCCTCACCATAAGGTGGCGAGTAGCGTATAACAGAAAAGTATAAGAAAAGTTTCTATTTTACAAACTCCCTAGATGGCCGGAAACGGTGTTTACCGAGTATCTAAGGCCGCATGTGCCCAACCTTAAAATAAGGATATCATGTCTGCAATTCCATAATTTATGTGAAAATAAAAAATAATGTATGAAAACTAGTAATACATATCAGGTGGCTCGAGGTGATACAAGAATCATAATGAATTACGCATTCGCTCTCATTTTGTTATTTGAGTACTTGGCCTATATTTGAGTGCTGAATTAGACATACGGGCGTCTAGAAATCTGGGGGTGATATATTTTGGATGGATTTTGCTATTAACTAGTGGGTTTACTATCTAAGCGGAGCGACTTCATGAGTTGGCGGGTAGCGTACAAGAAAATTTGGGGTTTTAAGAACTCCCCATGTAATCGGAAACGGCTTTCCCCGCTCTTTCTAGGATGCATGTACCCAGCCTTAAAACCGGGATGTCATGTCTGAAATTTGAAAAAAAAAAAAAAACAATCTATGAAAAATAGCAATGCATGTAAGGGAATTTCTAGCGAAACGTCTCATTGAGAGCTAGTGGTTCAAAATCCTCAGCGAAATTTTGAAAAAAAAACAACACAATTTATCCGGGCACCGTCAGGGCATAATGTGATATCATTGATATAACATATGAGGGGCATGTCCAGGGTTTTCAGCTGCGGTGGGGTCTGGTTGAGGGCGTAGCACTTTTGCGGGCACGGCGCGGGCAGGACTAAGCGGAGCACCACCACTGGTTGGTTCGGAGCCCAATGATGGCCGGAAACGCGGCACTTCCCGGGTGTCCTGAGCTGCATGTACGTAACCAGCCATGAAATAGGGATCTTATGTTTCTGCAGTTTCTCAATGAGAAAAAAGTAATTCTGTGGAAAATGGTAATAACTTGGATTGCTCAAATTTAGAATCTTCAATCTACGGTAATTTCCAGAAAAGTTAATTCAACAGTTTTATTTTCTAACGATATCGGTTTCTTATCTTTTTGAAAAATCTTTCTGAGATTTGTAACGGGGGGGGGGGGGGGGGGAGTGGGCAGAGGTGTAAACCAATTTCTTTTTGAGAAAGTTACCACTTACCAGGTAACCTTAGATGCACTCAGGTGTACTATTTGGAGTCCTTGAAAATCATAAAGTGTATTAGACTGAGATATGACAAAATTACAACTGGGATTTCAGATTTTTCGACTATCGTCGCTCCTAGACTTAATTATGAGAAGTTCAAAAGGTATTTCAGATTTATTGAGAACTTTTTCAATTACCGGGTAACCTTAGACACAATGTGGTGCAATATTGGCATCTTTTTTATGTCGTAAAATTTGCTAGATTGAGATATGAAAAAATTCCCACTGGTTTTTCAGATTTTCCGGCTATTTGACAATTATTGGGGGAGGGGTGAGACACTCCCACAAATCCATAGAGTCTAATAAAATCAATTCTTCTCCTCCTACACATATGACACCCCCCCCCCCTTCCGCAGTGCGTTTAGCACTGTAAATATATTTGTGACTACATGTATTAATCCTCTAATTAATCCGTTATTTGGGGTGCAAAACGCTTTTGGTCCATATGAATCATTTTTGATGTTTTATGCTTAAAGTAAGGGGTGTTCCCAATCGAAAAAGTACTCTGTGGATGTGTAATAGTATGAACATCACAACATGAACATCCCGTTTAGTTACCTCTTAAAACACAACCCTGAATACTACGTCAAATGAAGACACTAAGATACACCATGCGCCCCCCACCCCCCCCCCCCCCCACACACACACACTCACTGTAACACGTTGTGAGGTTAATGATCACAACTTCTTGCTATTATATACTTACAGTGGCGGCGCTACGGGGGGGGGGGGGCATGAGGGGGAATTTGCCCCTTCAGATTGTTTCCTTGCCCCCAGTTCCCCCCCCCCCCAGTTGCTCTCACGGCCTTCCCAATCAGATCTTGTACTCATCCAAAATTAATTTAATCACAAAACTATGTATTGGCATTCAACTGAATAAGAACAGCTTCTGGGGAACCATGATTGATAAATGCCTAATTTATGTTACACAGGCTGCCAGTTTTCATATCATGCCCGTAGTCACTTCAACAGTAGGCCAGCCTAGTCAGACCAATTTTCTCTGGAATGTTCACCGTCCAGCTTCAGGGAAGGGCGGGAGGTGGTGGTTTCCCTAAATATAGGAATGTCGTTGTTTTCCTAAATATAGGAATGGAATGGAAGTGTATGTAGCCTGTGTGTGTGTGTGTGTGTGCGTGAGGGTGTGTGTGTGTGTGTGTGTGTGTGTGTGTGTGTGTGTACTCGGTGGTACCGCGTAAATGTGAAATGGTACTCCCAAAGAAAAAAGTTGGGAACCTTGAAGTACGGTCAACCGAAAAAATAAAAAAAAATATACAAATAAATAATATTCCTCTCTCGGGGCTTAATTTTCCGCCCAGAGATATGCTAAAACCTCAGAGCTTCCGGGGGCTTCCCCCCCTGAACCCCCACCCGGGGTTGCTCCTGGACCTCACCAGGGGCCCTAAGGCGGGCCCCTGGACCCCACCCGCTAGGCCTCGCGTTTCGCGTTCGGTTTCGCGCTGCTCGAGAAAGTCTTTGTCCCCCCACATTTTCCTCTGCCCTCAGTTTTCCCCCACCCCCAAGTCTGACATTCTGGCGCCGCCACTGTATACGTATGACAGTTTTTAGTCATTACATAGGTTTCCATTTACACATGACACATATTAAAAAATTTGATTGGAAGAAATTCTCATTCTTCGAAGTAATGGCAATGTAGGTCATGTGTCCTACATTGTCCAATAGGATCACGCGAAACTGATATGCCGATTTAAATTGTCACATATGTCGATTAAATCTTACACATGACAGTTTTTTTTCAGTTATATTTCTAGGAGATTGCTTGTGCAGTCTATATGATGCGCCAAGCGTGGCATAAGTCGAATTAAATTGACATATGTCAGTTTCTTGTAATCTGATTGGACAAACCTGTCAGATGTAATTCAAACTGTCATAGAGTATGTCGAATTAAATCGGCATATGGCAAGTTTTACTGGATAAACAATGTCACCTGTCCCTTTCTAGGGCTCTGATTGGACAAAACTGTCAGACGTGCTATGAACTTGTACATTGAATGAAATCGACATACCTAGAGTTCTCGTGCTCTGATTTGGATAAACAATGTTACCTGTTCTTTTACAAAGCTCTGATTGGACATAATCCAGATTGTTGTGTCCACTATTAACCAAAAACGAGGGCCGATGTGACGTACCGCTACACCGGCAGAAGCTTTGGTTTTCAACGTTATCCTCCCAGGCCTCCAAAAAGGTCGAAACAAAAGTCAGTTTCATTGACTTATTTTTTCTAGTTTTTTCAATATCTTGACCAGGCCACAGTAATCTTCAGTTGCAGCTATTTTACAAGTTGTTCTTTTTAACAACAAACAACTTTCCAAAATGTTGCATTTAATTCGTAATTAGACTTTTCCAAGAAAACGTTTTAGCATATGTTAAAAGGTATGACGTAAATTCATTATTTGGATTCATTTTCATAGTTTTGCTTTTTGAGGGTAAAGCCATAAAGGAAGTATTTTCTGTCAAACCAGGAAGGAAAGACAGGTCAGGCTTAAATGAATTTCACGGAAAATGCAACATCACTGGGTTACCGTAAATGTGAATATTTCAAGCAGGAAAATTCGGATTTTGATTGTCTGAAATTCGTTCCACACCATACACATCATGTAGGTCACTTGCTGTTCAGTTCGGAATGGACGTAAAGAAATCATTTTTTCACAACGCCATGCTTATCCTATTGTCTGTAGCACTTCAGTTCGGTAATTGTCTGGCCTTATATATACTGTATCATGATCAACGTCACGTGACATGTCGATATCTCTTTTACAGCAGGATATATGCATCCAGAGTGCGAATAATTAAAGTATTGGTGCAGGTTATGCACATAAGTTATTATACACATGAGGGTATAGGCCTTCATTAAAGTAATACCAATTGTCCAGACCCAGGTGTCCCCCCCCCCCCCCTATTTTCCATGCTCCTGATTGTCTTAATTTTTGGGTGTATACATGGAACTTGTTTGGTTTGATTTACAAGTTCATTCGCAATTCCCCACGCTCTCTTTGTGTTATTCCTGTTTTCCATGTATATCTCTTTGCAACACTGATGAAGTTAAGTTTGTTTTGAAATTTAGTTGAAAGTGGTTTGTAGGCACGGACGGACTGGTCTTTAATAATTTTCTGTATAGCCTTCCTAATCCCTGCAGTTCATCGTGAACCATTTTCCTTCCAAAAATTGTCTTGCAATGGAAGACGTATCATGTTGGGAAGCTGTGTCTTGAGTATTTCTTATCGTACAGCATCATAGGGCTTACGTCACTTCATGCAGTGACGGAACAACGAGACGGGGGGGGGGGGGGGCATTACTACTACACGAGCCCGGGAAAATGAAGGTAAAGAGGGAAAAATATATTGCGGAAAAGATAGGAAGACAAAGATTGAAAAAAATCTAAAGACGAGAAAATGGAAAACTTGCGTACTTTATACGTTAAAGGGAAAATGTAATCATCGAAACTTAATTAATGTACCCCCATGTTAATTCATGGTAAACGGCCGTGTCTTTTTATAACGTAATATCAGTTTTGTTGTTGAATTGCTCAATTTTGCAGCATAACATTTTACTTATACAGTACAAGACTGGTTTTTGTGTATCCAGCAACGTCCCTCTGTAAAAATGTCTGTAAATTCACAGAAAATAAAACAAAGACATGAATAAGGATTACAGAAATTGTCTGGAAACTAATTACCAGAACATTTCTGTATTCCTTTTGTATTTCTTTATTTTATTTTCTGTAAATTTACATTTAACAATTTACATTTTTAACAGTGCATGGAAAAAACTTACAGAGGATGATAATGCGAGACTTGTATGCTTTCTCAAAATAAAGTATAGGGACGACTGCATTCTCTTCAGTATGTAGGCCCAACAGATGCAAAAATTTTCTTTTGAAGAGAATTTTGTCAAGAAAACAACACCGCAAGATGGACGATAGATAAGAGTCTTCCAGAATTCCCACATGGGTTGATTGGACTGCAGGTAATCTTAACTCCGAACTCTGTGGTGTATGTCACGTCACTGACACCCACCCACCCCCAAGAAAAAATAATTAAAAACATCCCTTACGACGCCAGTGCGTACATGCTGACAGTTTGTGGTAGAAATACATGGAACGAACATGCAAATGTCATACTTTGAGAAGTTTTGAATATAAATTCTGCTTTTCACTGCCTTGCTACTTTTGAGTGAAAGAAGTTATCGGAGAGTAATAGCTCACTATCATTTTCTAATATACAAAAGCCCCTACGTCGTTATATATGTTATCAACAATAAACGAAGCATAACTCATTACGAATGCATAGTGGAAGGATCGCGAGAAACGTGTTGGCTTATGACTATGCCAGCCAGGGAAAAACCCCGGAAGAGAATAAAGTATTCAAGAAGTCCTATGAGTTGATGCATATTTAAAATCTCCTAAACCTATAACATTATTCCGCATCGAAACAGTTCGTACATATATGGTCGTGGAAATGTGAGATATACCTTCGTTAGTTTGATACACATAGATAAAACCAAAGACGACCGAGACAACTATATTTCAATAAACAGACTCTAGAAAAAAAAAAACTAAAATCACTACAGACAAACAAACATACCCATCCCCCTTTCCTGTCAGATGATATCCAATGAGACGGTACACTGATCGAGGGTATAGATGGTGCGTTTGTTTATCGTTCCACTAGGTTTCAGAAAGAAAGCGAAGATGACGGCAATACTTTACAACTAAATAGAATCATAAGTTTGACTTCAGCTTAAAACTTCAGTTCTGCATATGAAACAGATTAAACGGATTCTATAACATCCACATAATAGTAGCGGGATATATGTATAATCAATAAAAACGTGTATGGGCTCAATTTGATGACGTAACACGAAGAAGAACCCACCATATTTAACAATCGCGCAACTCTGCACAAATACTCAATTTCCCTGTGCATATCTCTACAATATTTTGAGCTCTTTCCATATCTTTCTTAGCGTAACTCCCACAGATTCCTTTGTAAACTGTAACGTCACTTGAAAGAATTGTGCCATATTTCCAGTGATGTACATGTTCTTCATCATGTGTGACCATATCAAACCATGTGCAATCTGAAATGGTGATGCATTGAGTTGAGTTGAAAAGGATAATACAAAATAATACAAACTTACTTTTGAACAAAAGAAACACAACAATTACAGGTAAAGCAAGGAAAGTCTGACCTTAGTTTGCATGATAGGGAAAGCAGACTTAAATAGAAAGTTATTTTAACCGAGGTACCTTTCAGCTCCAATTGTTTTCAACAGACATTAACGTGTAGCACCCACTGTAGAACTCACCTTAGACCCCCCTGCAGACCCCCCTCCCCTTCAGGCCATTATAAGATAAATATCTTTCCAGTTTTTTCTCTCCGTCAAATATGCCCAGCTGTACTAAGGTCATCACTAAGGCCATCTTTCGACCAATCATTTTCTACTAAATTATCGATCATATTAGAGTTTTCCAAGTATCGTTGGCTTTAATAAGATAAACCCTCCTTGGTGACAATCCTAGATCACCCTGTTGCGGATGACCAAGGCTCTTGTTTGATAAACCTTCAATGTCTTACTCTCAATAATTAAATCCATTTAACCAAGTCACTTCTAATGCAGCATTGCCACCAAAGCGTTATGACTATCAGAGTCGTTACATGCGGTTCTGATTGTCATAATGCCGCTAGATAAGTTCTATTTTGCAATGACCTGATGGTGTAAAGGCAGTCCGACTTTTCCTTATGATATGTCTGGAGAAATTCCTTGTCCACCCCCTTCATTCCACCCCCCCCCCCTTCATTCTCACTTCCTTCTTGTGTACGACTCTTCCCCAACATTTTGTGGAAGTCACTATTATCGGAGGCCCCGAGCGATATCGCAAGGAAAATCGATATATCATTCCGTCTCCGACAGGCTTTTGCCGTTTCTAGATTTGTTATTTACATGAAAACCATTTATGTGTATCACATCTACATGTTATGAGAGATGTTTTATAAGTAACAAAAGAAAATCAATAAGTACTTGAACTAATGTGTCGATGACGTCACACAGAATTCGTAACCGTACTTCCTCAGAAACAGTGACTCAAATAGGAACATTTTAATATGTTTGAAACTGACGATAGTAATTACCATAATATTCACATTTTGATAACCCTCGTTAAACAAGGTTGACAACTCTCATGCTACACAACATCCTTTCCGCTAGTCATACAGTTAATCAGTAAGCACTTGACCCAGACCCAATCACTGTCCTGCCGTAGAACTAGCCCGATTCCGTTTTTTTTTTTTTTTTTTTTTTAGTTTTATACAGATATTATGCAAACTCATTTATGTACACGCCAATTGGTTTCTATGGATGTTTCAATAATTTGTGATGTTTGTTGTGATTTTTGGTTTCGATGATAATTGTGACCTTTGTAATCACTCGGCGGAGTACATGTGTGTGTGTGTGTTTGTGACGCTTACATTGTAAAAACGGTGTCTCAAGAAGGAAAGCTTTTGCAGATCTGATATTTAGTATGTAGATGTAACACACTGAGGGTAAGATCCCTATCGACTTCGGTGAAGGTCAAAGGTCACTGGAGGTCAACAGGAGTCAAATTACGAAGACACTGTAACCACGATATTACAACAAGAAAAACTTAGACAGATCACATATTTATTAGGAAGAGTAAAAGATCTACATTGATTTGGCGAAAGTCAAAGGTCATTTTGAGGTCAACATTAATCAAATTGAGAAAACTTGTACACACGATATCTCAAAAAAGAAACTGGAAAAATTTCATATTCAGTTGTCAAGTGTATCTCATTGAGTATAGGAATCCTTTTGTCTTTGGTGAAAGTCAAAGGTCATTTGAGGTCAACAGGGAACGTCCTATCTCACGAACGGAAGCTTGGATCGATCTCACATTTAGTATGTAGATGTATCGCATTAAGTTCCAGAACCCTATCGTTTTAGTGGATGTCAAATGCAGTTTGAAGTCAACAAATTTTGAAAACTTTTCAATCATGATAAATCTCAAGAAAGGAAGCTTGTACAGCTCGTGTTTCGTATGAAGCATGGGTAACTTGTGACACATCCTAATGGTTTAATGTCAGAAAATTCTAATAACTGCATCAGCGAAACCGCAATGCATTGATGCGTTCTGGTTTGAAATCTCAACTTGCCTTTTTTTCTCTCCACCCGTCTCTTTCTCACTTATGGATGTCCTTAAAATATGCTACTGTCCTTATATATAATACTGCCTTGGCTGTTTCGAGTGCCACGTGACATTTAGACTTGCCTCAAGTTTGTCACGTTCTGCTCTCTTTTACCTGTTATGAAGTTGTTTGCCTACGCTCAAGACTTCATCTGAATATACCGCTTTCTTACAGTTCCTGCATCGCTATGTACAGCTACCGAACGATAGCACTTGTTTCTACTCCCTCTGTATAATGAAACCTACAAATATTAAAACACGTGGTGCTTAACTGAATACTTTAAAATTAGATCAAGTTTCAACATGTGAAGTAAAAACTACATACAATTCGGTATACATGCCTCCATAAACTGGTGGAAATGATCACATCTTCAGTGCCACCACATCATATTATATACTTAAGGAATTCATGTTTAAGGACTATTGGCAACTCATGGTGCATACATGAATAGGCCAGGCCAACTGTAAGAACACCCAACCTAAACAAACTCGTAACAGGCAAAGAACGGGTGACAAGTAGTTTTACTTTTCGTTCACGAACGCAAGAGATCTTCAAATAATTAAAGATATCTTTAATAGAGTTACAAATATCTGTAAATAATTTTAGATATCTTCAAATAATTAAAGATATCAGTTTATTTCATTTATGAATATTGTAGCGGAAACCGCAATGTTCCACGTGGCTCTGAGCTATTCGATTTTACTAACATCCGCCGAGTTAAGCGGTCCTGTTATGCCTTTGGGGTCCAACCGGGTGAGATTGTGTAGTGTTTTATTTTGTGCTGATTTCTCCGCTAATGTTTATGTAGACTGACTAGCAAGTGTGGATGAGATGCGATCTCATTGGTCGCAGCTCACCGTGTAAACCTGTTCACGAAATTGGTACTTGGTTGAAGCCTTATGCAAGACTGACACTGTGACACGCATTAACACGACTCGAGTCGTGCCAATGCGCAAACTAGTCGTAAACTGGCGTGAAATGTTCGTAAAGCCGTCGAGACTGCGTGACATGTCGGGACGAGAATTTTGAAATGTTCAAAATTTTGGTCACGACAAAATTTCGCGACCGAGTAGTGAACTATGCGCAAACTGTTCGTGAACTCGTCGGGACGATGCGGGAGGATGTGTGCCAGTGCGCGCCATGCCACGACTGTCACGAACTGCCACGAATAGTTCACGAACAGCTCACGTCGAGTTCACGAGTAGTTCACGACATGTTCACGAATTGGTGCGCGTCGCAGCGTGGCCGTGCCGTCCCACGGTCACGTGTACTTCACGCATTGATGGCAGGAGCAGTTCACGACTGGTTTACGCACTTCACGAACAGTTTGCGCATGGCACAAGCAGTTCACGACGAGTTCATGAGCAGTTCACGAGCAGTTTCTAGTTCACGAGCAGTTCACGACTACTGCGTGACAGTGGCACTCGTGTCGGTACGGGGGTATATATAGGACACTGGCTGGTCATCATTAGGGAGTGGTTCTGGTTGAGGCACTCCAACTCTGTTTTCTTCTACAACATCATGCAGGGAATAGCTACTCCATGTTCCTCCGTCCGACGCACCACCCTCTGCCCCAACATCCACATAGAGGAACTTGTACGTAGCATCTGCCACTGCCATCAGTATAATGCTGTGGAAGCCCTTGTAGTTGTAGTAGTAAGAGCCAGCATTGGGTGGCTTCTTCATGGCGATGCGCTTGCCGTCCACAGCCCCCAGACACTTGCGGTAGTTCCATCTGGAGCTGAACCTGGCAGCAACTTCCTTCCACTCCTCTTCAGTTTTGGGGCAGCGCAGCACTTCCTCCTTGTAGACCGCTATGATGGCTTTACACACCTCGGGTATGAACTTGCAGATGGTCCTTGCTTCAACCCTGAGGCTGTACTGCAGACTTGGATAGGAATTTCCAGTGGCTAGGAAGCGGAGGGTGGCAACCAGCTTGAGTCCAACTTGAAGCAGTTCCCTCATGAAGGTGGACTGGTTCTGGAAGCGAGGGGTTAACTTCTCAACCATCTCTTGGAACAGGTTAGGTGTGATTCTGAGGTAATTTTTGTAGCCACTTTGATCTTCCTTGTGGAGTTCAGTCAGTAGACTGTCATACTGTCCAAGCTCGTGCCCTCTGGTCAACCATTCCGTGACCCACACTTTCCTTTGTGTCTTTCTTCGAGGTGGGGTTGCCTTCTCTTGCTCTTCTGCCTCTTCCAGCCTTTTCTGCTGCTCTTCAACAATGGCTAGAGCAGCTGCCAGGTATAGGCTTCTTCTCTTCTCTGCAATGATTGTGTCTCTGGCATTCAGCATGTTGTCTCTTCCACAGCCAATCCAAAAATGATCAGGGGTTGGGGAGGCCCCCTTTTTATATGGCGTGTCAAAGTGGGCACGACACCGTCCGAATTGCGCAAACTCGTCGTGCCAATGAGGGAAGTGCGTAAACTATGCGCAAACTATGCGTGAACTCGTCGTGCCAGTTCGTGTCAATGTGGACACTGATGGGCACGCATTCGTGAACTATTCGTGAACTCGTCGTGAGCTATGCGTGAACTAGTCGTGAACAGTGCGGGAGCCTCCCAGTTCGTGCCCCAAAATTGCACGACTTGCCACGACAAAATCGTGGCCAAAAGTCGTGCAAGTGTCAGCCTTGCTTTACTGCAGTTCAGTTTATGTGCGGACATAAGTCTGCCTTTGCTTATTTCCGTGGTATTTAATTAAGAAACATATCTGTAAATGAATTACAGATATCTCTAAATATGATGTCACGTATCTACGAATACGACGTCAGATATCCACAAATACGTAACACTTACTGTATCGATGGAAACGACGAGTGAAAGACTGCTCCACACTCAACAGCCGTAGATCTCACAGGTCTGCACGGACGCCATACCGCTGCATAAGTGTACATCAGTGTTACCTTGTAAGGCGTTTTTCACGCCCATGTGGGAGGATTTTTTACGCTATTTGTGATGGTAATATAAACTATATACCTTGAGCTGTTCGCATTTGCACTGTTGATATAAGATCTTATACTGCCCTTGATTATGGATAATATTACACTTACAGTGCTGGGAAACCACAGCTCTCCTGCTGTACTATACCGCAGCTGTGTTGTGGCAGATGGGAACCAGTTATAGATTCGAAGGCAGGCAGAGTTTCGCGCCATTTGGATTGACGCGACGCCATATTTAAAGATATCTCAGTGAATTCATTTGCAGACATCTGCAAAAGATGTCATACTTAAAGATATCTTTAATTCAGTTCAGGTATTTTAAATTTAATTCCACTCCTCTGCTGGAACGGTGTCGGAGCAGTTAGTTGCTACTTGACAAACAGCAACTAGCTCCCTGGTCCCGTCGGAGTACATATTCAAGCCCGCAATGCATGATATGTGTGGTAGCGTGACGCGTGCAAAAAGTCGCGACATCAAAGGAAAAAGTCGAAACAGAAACATCGAAATCTTGAAACATCGAAACGAAAAAGCCTAAACATCGAAATCTCGAATGTCCCTTCAGGGGCATGGTAACTTGTTTCAGTAGTTATTACTCATTATATTTGTGTTATTTCTGTAACACGCATGTTCATGGCTAATTTCAATAAAGACTGAAGGCAGTCCCCTGCACGTACTGCACCTGTCTTCCTATATTTAGGGGTTTAGAGCGCAGTCCTCCATTGTTTTTTTTTACGGTATAGTAGCATTTTATTTTCAATTTTTTAGCGTATGATAATTAAATGATGTTGCTTGATTAGTGCTAATACATACGTGTATAAATTTCATTTAATACGCGTATATGTATTCGAACATATAGGATATATGTCCCACGGCGATGTGGTAATTTATATTTATTCATCACGTAGAATAGTTTTCTTGCGGGTGAGATACAAAGTAACGTTATTTTTCAAATAATCTTCATCAACTTTGCAACTTTTAACAACTGTTGTGACGTTATTTGACGAAAAGTGAGCACAACTTGAATATACAATGTTATAACTCAACCTGTAGGTGGTTAGTTGAAACAAACATGTATTTAGCATTTAGTCTTCCCTTCATGTTTGAATGGAGGTGGCGGAAGTGAATACCAATGTCTTGTAGAGGATTGTCATATATTGCCTTGTACGACAAATGAAAATTGTAAGTGAATAACCAGCTCCCTGCTGGTACTGATATGATCCTATGGGCTTCATTTTCATCTGTACAGCTATGCACACATCTCTGGCGGGAGAGCGTAGATAACCTTAGTTAGAAAGATGGAAATCTTTCACAGCGCCCTCTATAACATATATGTTGATCCCCTTGTTTTGAATTTATTGTACGTGCAATTCTCTAAATCTGATATTAAACCTTACATACTGGGTTATTCCAAAATGATCTCATTACACAGTGGAGAAAATACTTCATTAAAGCTTTTCTGGAGAAAGTTCGTAAATTAAGTTCAACAGACATTTTTTTTCTTCTCACAGTATTCAACGATAGTTCAACTACAAGAATAACAATCAACTTATATTATAGTAATATCGATTCACCTGACTAAAATGTGTAAATGAATCGTCTACTTGTCCTTACTGCAATAATTTGTACGCCTATTCACGAAGGGTCAATTACAATGTGCTTTTTCTGCTATACGTATGTACACTGCTGTCAGTTTCCTTCCATGCATCAGGAGGTTCCTGGTACTGTTGGACCGATATCACCAATAGCCGATATTTCTATTCTCAATATCGGCCGATGCCTATCGATCGGATACCGATATTATCGAAAAGGCAAGGTGGTCGAGTCTACAGGCCACAAATAAAAGACAACGCTATAGATTTGTAGATAACTCAGCTGACAAAACCAAAGTGCCATTCCCGAATTTTCTAATAATAAGGTAAACATTAGGAGTTTGAATCGTAGGTAAGTCAAGAGAGCTGAGCGTTACCTTTGCGTGACGGAGAAATATCGATTTAAGTGCCAGCTCATTGAGGTAAATTTTGCCGATACCGACGCAGGAGGAATTTGATCAATATTGCCCGGCACCTATATTGGACACAGATTATCGGTTCAACATTTTAGTTCCTGGTGTCATTTTCTGACGAATTTCTTTCAAATTCAAAGTCAGAATGGGAAAAGGCAACTCGCAAAGGCTCGGTATACGTCCACGCAACCTCCATAAGTGCAACAACACCGTTCAATATGATCTTCTTGCAATGTGTAACATAATTTTAATTATGTTATTATTTCAACTGAAAAAATTCTCGTTGTGGTAGGTGTGTCCGTCAAAACATGTTTTCCTTTCGTGATCGTGTCAAAGGTCAAGTTATTCACTTCAAGTCGCTAAGTTACGTTCAGGAAGAGTCGTAAGCAGCTCTCTGATATAATTAGTCTGTAGATCAGTCGGTGGTCACAAACTAGTCAGTATGATCAGTTCGTGTGGTCCCGACAAATCAACTGACTAGTTTGTGATTCCTGACTAATTTGCAGACTAATTATAGCCTAGTCAGTCAAATTTGTCAGTAGAGGTATCATTCTGACTACTGAACTTAACATTCATTTTATACATGATTAGATTCTAGATATGGTATGTACCAAGGCCTTTTAGAGCCATGTGAATTTTTAGGTTTCATTGGACGAGAAAAAATAATGTAATTAAGCAACTTTATAATTTTATGAAACTTAATAATTTGATTAATCAAGTCAAATTAATATTTGGATTAATCAAATTAATAATTTGATGAAACAAATGAAAAAAATAGCGTGGCCAAAAAGGACTTTCATAGTTATATGCTATCATCCGCCATGTTGAAAGTGTCTGCCCCATCCTGTCACACTTATCTTTCACGGTCGCTGTAGATTCAAGAAAGAATTAAAGTCCATTTGGGCCATCTTGGCATGCAAAAGGCATATTTTGTTAACTTCAACTTCCCTGGATTCCAAGGTCGTGTGTTGACTTACTTTAATCAATTACTGTGCTAAGCACGTATTTAAATCACACGGGGATATGTTGTCATCATGAAACCAACACACCGGGCTGCAATAAGTTACTTCGCAATGGGAAAAAAAGGTGTCGAAAACATCTTGCATTGCACCACGCCACGGTCAATAATAACATTCTAAACATTGCATGTCACCCGGTGCTTTAAGTCATGTATTACACTGGATACAACTTGAACGTAGAGTTGATATACGATTATGACGAAGGGTATGCTTACTGGATGAGGGGGGGGGGGGAGGGGTGGGTGTTCAGACCTCCCTTCATTTAGCTTCAGGTCCCAGCAGGGACTTATTTTTCAAAGAAGGAAATATTGTTCATATGCAGGAACCCTGGGAGGGAAAGAGAGCGTAGCGCCACCACATCTGTTGGCGCGAACCGTACAAGAAATTTTTGCCCGAATTACGTCCCATATAGCTGGAAATGACACTTACCCCGCCTTTTAAAGTCCAAAATAAATTGTAGATCTTCCACATAAAAGGGAAAATGCTACCAACGTCGTAAAAATACCAAAAACAATAGCGAAAAAAAAATACTTAAGGGGGGACTTCCCCTCCTCCTCTTGGCTTCCCGTCTGGATCCGAGGACTCACTAAATGCAATGTGTTATTTTGGTGCAGTGTGCCGGCAGAGGGACGTGTATTATTATTACACATCTTCTTGAGATGAGGAATCGATTTCTGTTTGACGATCAGCAGGGGCGTAGCTAGACTCCTTTTTGCAAAGGGGGGTGAGTCCTGCAGTGCCGACATGAAGGCCAGGAGGCAAGTTAGTCCCAGCTTGCTATAGGTGTACTGTATACATACCAACATAAACCAAGTTTAAAGCAATATTGAACCATTACAGCTTCTCTCAAAATCAAAAGTGTAAAGAGCAAAGAAGTGCACCGAGTGGCACGGAGAGCAAAAGAAAATTGCTTGCTCTTCAGGTCGCCCAGGTCGGCCATTTCATGGCCGGAAACTGCAATTCTCAAGTGTTTACTTCTGTATTTATCAAGACTTGAAATAGAGATATCATGTCTGCAATTTGAATTATGCATCGTTCATTCCACCACCCATTGGCAAATTTGAGGAGTGGCCAGATGGAATAATCTGAACATACTTTCAGCCTGTCACTTTTTTTCATAAAGAGTCCCATATACCTCCCTTCCCCAGGGTTGGACCGCCACATCAAGAGAGTGGATAGAACCAAAACTGTACTAGTGAGTGGCTGGTCTTATCAAACTCAGATAGCCTAATTGAAAAATAAAACTTTTTGAAGTCGTTCCAACATATATCAAAAGGAAGAAAAACTTACTAATAACGATAAAATAAGTGAAGGTCTTGTTAAACTGCATTGTCAATGTACAAAAAGTATCCGATTTTGTTTCGATTCCTTGTTTTTTAGAGTGAAGGCGTATTTGAAGGAGAATACAGACTCTTGACCAAGTGGACGCTGACCTAGGATAAGCCAGTTGCTCCCTCTCCCTTTTGAATTTTTGCTTATACAAGATTTCTCAGAGCCCAGGCTATTCAGATTTATTGTAAAGGGGCTTTTTTGTGGCTGAGTGATGGCTGTCCTGGGGGAGGGGTCACAGGGGTCCCTTTTTGAAACTGTTTACTTTCATAGGAAAGTCTATTTGAAAATCGTGCTACTGCATTTTATCTTAGATTTGAATATAACTCGAGAATATATCTTCACAGATTTTAAGTAATGATTTTTTATTTTGCTTTGTGAAATACGCATCCTTAGGCCTTACCGACGGTTGTTCAAAATGAAAACTTGACAAGTCTGTCACAGTATTAAGCCAATCAATTCCCTCACTTCTGTCTTTCATGGCAAAACAGAAAAGAGAAAATGCCGTCCGCTATCTCACTTTTAATCCTATCCATCGATTGACTTGTGGCCAACAAAGAAGTTTTCTGATATAAATGCAGCTCGGACGATTGTAGGAAATACGGTAACCCTTTCCAGTCTCTGGCCTCCTAAGTATTCTTTATTTTGTAGAACACAGGTTTGGAAACTTACTCTTTCACTATGGTGTTGACTCGGAGAGAGTGTTTAATTCATAAATTAGTAAGAACATGTAATCGTAATTTATGTTGTAAGCCACAAGAAGAACCAACACTTTCTTTTTTTTCTAACAAAAACTAAAACAGAGTACTTTCAAACAGGGGCGTAGCTAAAAGTTTGTTTGGAAAGGGGGGTGGGTGGCAAGTAATTGAAGTGGCCTCATAAAGAAATCATGGCGGATCGACTAAAACAAAGTTACAGCGTGGCACTGCAGTTGTGCACCCATGGTTCGTGAATAATGGGATAATTGTAGGGAGACTTATAGCAGAGCGCCAACATCAGTTGAAACGGCGCAGTTTATCAGAAAAGTTTTGAATAAAAATACCCCCAGATCACAAGAAATCGCCATTCCCATTCTTGAAGCAACTTGAAGCCTCTGGAAATTTTTCTGTCAGTATTCTGTTGGATGGAAAATCCTAGGCGCATTATGTATTGTGAAAGTTTCAAAGTTTCGAAATTTGCCGAGAGGATCACTCATTTGCCGACAGTCATATGCTAGGGGGGGGGGGCTGTCACATCCACACTCGCCCCCCTCATCCGATAGCTACGTCCCTGATGATCGAATGATACCAATAGTGGTTGTTCACACTCAGTGCTCTCATTAACGTTCAGAGCCATAAAGCCCCGGTAAGGTTCGAAAGGACAGGGTTAAAGGTTGTGTGACATGCATCTCGAAAAGAGCTGAGTTTCCTCAAAGTTGCATAGTAAAACTCTGAATGAAATTTTGTTCGAATCATTGTGTATTTATCTCTTGACTTTTGGGATATGGCTCTATAAAAGTTTGGTGAAATTGATTGCAAATATGACCGTTGCATAGTGTCGACATTTCTTTTGTTTGTCCTATGTATATTATTTCTTAATTACTTAATGGGATTCACGTAGGTAAGTGCTACCAATATTTATGAAGAAGAAAATACATGCTTCCAAAACAAAGCCCTTGGGGCTTATAAGATTCTCAATTGTCTTTGAAATAAAGGTTAAGTAAACAAAGGTTAACATAAGATATGTCACGGGAGTCTCTCTCTCTTGACGTCATAAATTTGCATACTTAGCCAATGTTTATTTATGATGGAGATGAAAAATAGAAATTGGGGCCAACTGATGATGGCGCTCCCCTCAAAAAGTCCACAATTCTACTTGCATTAGTGTAGTTCGTCAACCGTATTTTATAAATGAGTTTTGAGAATCGTGTGAAAATATTTTTTCACAAAATTGTGAAAACTATTAGAAACTCCTCACTTTTCCTTAGATGCAGTATTCTATCCTGAAATATGAAAAAAAAGAGAAAAGGATGAAACTAGCTATTGTTTTAAAAAATGTTTTGGATCACTGCACTTGTTTTTTAACTTCTTTCATAGTGAGCTCAAAACATTAAATACTTGTCCATCATGTGACTTCATTTTAAACCTTCACACTTTTGGCATTGACTGTTCGATGAATGTGTGCTATGGAGGGAACAAATAATAAAAGAAGGCCCACATTTCTATTAATTGACTTCTGTGAGTAGTACCTTATATTACTTCTGTGGAATAGACCATCATGCAGTAGAACATAGTTCAAAATGATGAGTTAAGTTCAGAGAGCGCAACTCAAAAAATGTAATTGAGACTAAATGAGATTGTGGTCACCTTTTCTGAACAGTGTTCAATAGGTAGCAAGGCAAACATTTAACAGTACATTCCCATCATGCTTGGCGAACCGCCATTTTAAGTCCCTATCTGACAGATGACGTGAGTCAAACACAGCTATGAGCTACTTTCATGAATAGGAATTTAGAAAACTGTCCATCACAGCCGCAAGGTAGCAGTGCCAAACCTAAATACTGAACCCAATGATCCTGAAAGACTGTTCTGGGGTACTGATAAATATATCAATTAAGCGAACGACCCCCCCCCCTTTTTTTATTTTTTCATATTTAATAAAAGTATCAGGACAATTGAACATACGAGTTTCGATGGCTGAAGTTGCAAACAATGAATAGTGAAAAAGAGAGCTGCGAGCTGAAATTTTGATTCAAGTGAAACACTAAAAATTCGAGTCAAGTCAATCCGGTCGCTGACTCTCGAGTCCAAGTCGAGTCATTGATGTTATGACTGGAGTCCAAGTCGAGTCATTAAAAGAGGACGACTCAAGTCTACTCGAGTCCGAGTCAGTAACTCGAGTCATTACAACCCTGGCCTAAGGCACATTGAAATACAGAACAATTTATTTTAGTCGTATCATGGCTCCTCACTGGTTAATATTATCCGGCTATGATTGGTATAATTTGGTCAGCATTTTAAATCATTAACAACAGAAAAAAACAGCATTTCAGTAACTGTAACCTGTCGTTGAAAAAAAAACAATAACCAACAAGCGAAAAACAGTGAAAAATAAAAAATCCCCTCGTGTTTGCGAAATAAATACGTGGACTAATTTATATCATGACCGAAGTACGTGGAAGTACTACTATGGAAGAATTTTCCAACTTGGATCCACCCCATAATCGGTTTTCAGTTCAAACAGCTGTTGGAATTGTACGACGATATAGTATCGTGTAGTAAACAGTATAATAGCGTGTAAGACGGTCCCTGTAAAATAGTGCAAAAGAGGCCTTCCCTACGAAGACTAGACAAGGGGAATACCACAGCATACATATTTCGCCATTGGTCAATCAGAAAAATCACCTGCTTTGCATAGAAACCCAAACAAACCGCAATGGTCACAAGCATTAGTAGTGTTCATAGGAAACTAAGTTTCGTATTAACTTTTCTTATCCCTCATAACAGCTTAGAACGTAAAAATGTTTATTGAATTAATATATTAAAATTCAAAACGTACGACTTCAACGCAATTGTAAAGGGAGCATACGTTTGTAAGTAAACGATCAGGTGAAGTTGCTCTTTTTAGACCCTTCGAAAAGTAGACGGTTCTATGTTTACTTCCTTTGACAAAATTGACACAGGTCGAAGTTCTTTGGCAAACAGATCCATCGCAAACCTACGTTTCTTGCAGCCGACGTTTAGCTGAATGAAGGAACAGATATCGCTCCTTTTTACCCGAGTTCTCTGTGCATTTGTCGATTTTGATTCTGAAGGAGAGTTGGTACATCCTTATTCTAGTCGTGAATTTGCAAATGATACTCGTGGTAAGTACAAACCTTCTTTGTTATGTTTTTGTTTCAATATCTTTGCATGTAACTGACATTGAGTAATACACACAAGGCGCCATAGGCATAGGCTATGTATCAGATTGAGCCAGCTGGCATGTAATAATTATTGTTGACAAAACAGGGAAACTATCTCCACCGATAATGGCGGGAGCAAACCATTGTTGTGCTATCGATTTGTATCTCAGATTAGCGCTGTGACACTGAAGATGGTTAAGTTTTTTTCTTCTTCCTCACAAGGTAGTGCTGACAAATGTAAGCTTAACGTTACTAGTAAGAAGGCTTAAATTTACTTTGCATGTAACTGTTCAAATGTTACTGGAGTTTAGTTTTATTGTTACCACGGTAAGCCTAACAAGTTTAGGCTTTCAAAAGTCAAAAGCAATCATGCTGTTACTGACCACTTTGCCTAGGTTCTCAAGTTTCAAAGTGAAGCTTAGCCTTTAGGTATGCCTTGGTGAAAGGGTATTTTTATTCCACTAACACAGATTCCACTAACACAGATTATGTCCTTCTCAAATACCATGTACCAGAGTGGTTAATGTAACTTGTAAGGTTGTATGTATGCAACTTTGTCAGTTATTGTTTTAATCTATATTTTGGAGCTGTCTTGGAGTAATGGCATTTGTGTGGCATAGGACAGTTGTACAGTTGTAGGAAAAATTATGATGCAGAAATTGTATCAATGCTTTCAACATAGGCCTAGTGAGATTTCTTTTGCACAGAAATATGAAAACAACTTTGTTAAATAACAATCTGTTAAAAGTGTTATCCAGTATTATAAGTGTTGTTTCCCATGTACTGGAAAAGTGAAAAATTTGTTTAGTCTTATCTAGGTGGTAGATCTACAGATGCAGTCTGTAGGAATCATTTGATTCCTTGCTCACACTCCAATTGATCTTGTCGATGAGGAACTAGCACTTACATAATTTGTGTGTTTGTTTATGAACTTTAACATGTAAAGATGATATCTCAGATGTGGAGTAGTTGCTTAAACTTCAAATGGGTGTGCCATAGCCCTTACAAACTCTGTGAGTTCCTACTGTTTTAGGACTTTCTTACATGTGTGTTACTTACGGTGAATAAATGTCTTGAGGTAGGGTAATTTAGGGAAGAGAAGGTGGAATATATTGCCACATATGTTTTGAATAATTTTTACAAGTTTCAAAATCCTTGACAAGTGTTCAGAGAGGCTGACTCAGAGTGAGGCAGCCCATATGGTGGGAATGATATCTAGGCAAGGAGGAACTCTGTTTATAGATCATGAGTCCCAAATTAAGCATGTTGTAATTTGTTTAGAATAAGCTAAACCAGATCTCCAGCGATGAGTCATTCCCCAAACATTTTACCAAACAATGGCCCGGGTAATTTGGTTAAATGAGTTATGAATTTAACACATCAATCACCCTGTAGCAGGCAAAAAGTATGGGATTATGAATGAAGGTTGATCATATTTTGGTGTCAAGCATAGATAAGGGCAAATGACTAAAGACATTGTAAACTCTAGTCAGATCTTAACTTGCAGTTTTGAATTGTTTTTGTCTCCTTGAAATATGATGGCTGATGAACTATTTTCAATAGTTGATGAACTATTTTCAAGAAATCAGAATATTTCCTTTTGCACTGATATTAAGTTAGTTCTATTCTGAGAGCACTATTTCTCTACTGCACGTGTATGTCAGTGTGCCTGTATACATGTAGGTAACTTTGATACCATGTGGAAGTGAGCGTTATCTGAGCATGACATAAATTATACTCGACATTTCCAACCTATATAATAACAGGTAAATTGTAAGTCAAATGGCAAGTTGCAGCCTGCATTTGCCGAAAAGTGAAAGATATTACTGAAATTTTGCAGTTTGAGAGCTTTTGTTGTTTCCCACTTCAAAGTCCATGCAGGAGAGACTAGCTATCATACCCTGCTTGAACTCCAGCCTATGTGAACGTTTGCTCACGTGGATTCATGCGTGAATTCTCGCGCTCATAAACATGAACTCTTGACTTCCATTATTTTGTTGATATTGAGATATTGTACAGGCTGAACTATCAGCTTGTACAGAGTAGTCTGGTAGAACTTTCTGAGTAATCTGTGGAAGAAGTATTGTAGTCTTTGTGTTGTGGACATTATGGCTCAAATACAAACAAACAGACCAATGTTTACCATCAGCAAGCAAATATAGTGTGCCTTAAAATTCTGAGTACTGTACAGTAAATAGCAACTAGATTCTGTGGTGAAGTTATCCATCACACAATCAGTTTGAATAAGTTGAAGCTAATAATGAGAAGCAAATTGAAGTTCTGGAACATTTTTGACGAACGATGAAATATTGTATCAGTGTGAATTATCTGATTCAAGAGTGTACAGTAAAACCTGAGAAATGATAAGTTAATACATATATGAACAACTTAAGAAATGGCAGCTTAAGTTTAGAAAAAAGAACCATGAACTTGCATCAGTTTTCAGGGAATTTCTTCAAGTGTAACTTTGACAAGCTAAAAATCTATTTCTTATGCTTTCATGCATGGGTGTGAGAGAGAGCACATTATCGATATGAATTATATGTTATTGTCATTCATTGTATTTGTTACAAAATGGTAAATTTGTTGTTGATATTTAACCACATTCATGCCTGAGTTTAGCCAGCACCCATCCTCTTCTGCTCAACATTTTGTGAAAATCTGTCTCCTTTCTCCACTCGAGCATCCCTCTGCCCCCCACCTTCAACTCCCATCTCCATCTGTCTTCTTCCTCCCACCCCATGTCATCCATTTAGACTTTCTTGGTTTAAACCCTTTGTCTGGCAAGGATTAACCATGACTCCAGTTTTCATGGCTAGGGTTGTCTGCCTATTGCTATGGCCTTTTTTCTCTGGTTCTGCTCAGTTTAACAGCTGTTCATTGTCAAGTCCTAGTCAATATACACAAATATAACAATGTTGTGATGACTGTTAAGAACTATTTTCAGGAAAAATTCTTGTACAGTGCAACTCGTGTTTCAAGATCACATAAGTGTTAAATAACTCCCTGGTTCTTGTGGTTCATATACAGAATGAAAACTGAATATATATAGAAAGTCCCATGTGAGTAAAACATCCATACCTACTGCGTATGCAGAAGATATAAAAAGGGAAGTGATTCCAGCCTTAAAGGGAAATAGGTCATTTAGAATACATGGCATACAAAGAAAATAGCTTTAATCATAGTTAAACCATTCAGTCTCATCAATAAACATCTGCAAAAGCATCATCTCCTCAAAACATTATGCATGGACTGAGTAACGGAAGATGCATTATTTGAATTTTGAAAAGACAAACTAATTTCATGAAAAGAAGAGTATGGTCGTCGTTATTATGAATAATCTATCATTCTATGTCCACAGACATTAGTTTTTTGGTTGTTTTCCTTGTAACAAATGCCTTATTTCCCTTTAAGGGTTGCTCAGTAAAGATCTTTTGTCTGTATTTTAGAATTAAGTTTCGAACTAAATGGCACCCTTTCTTTTAAAGGTCACTTTTGTTAAGGCTCAAATACTGTTGCTAAGCTCCAAGCTGCCACCTGGCTATATTTTTAGTCACACAATGACCAAGGCAGATTCGGCTTTGTTTGCACTTCACGGTCTCTGAGTCTCCCGCCTGTTTGAAACTGGTGGTTGGCAATCTTGCAGAAATGTCGACAACACTAGATCAGTGCTGATGATGACAAATTCTGTTTGCAACCATTTCAAAGAATTTATGGCAATATTTATTCAAGAGGGAAAAAGATTCTTGGCAGAAAATCCCCTGTTTGCCTAATCTGAGGTAATTTGTTCCTATGTGATAGTCAGGACTGTGGAATAAAGGTTATGAGCAAACTGTTTTTATCTGTGGTGTTATCTTGAACTGCTAACCAGAAGAAGGATTGAGGTGTAAGTACTTCAAAAGTAAATGACTGTTGTCAGAGCTTTCAGTCTTTGTGTCCTAGAGGGTGGTTCTGTATTAGATGTTATCAGCATATCTACAGTATATCAACAGTACTAAATTTAGAGAAAACTATTGAATGACATAGAAAATCAGGATGGTCTACCCTTCCTTTGCTGCTTTTCCCTTGGTCAGTTCTGATGTTTTTGCTATTGCCAACAGTTACACAGTAGAACAGATCCCGAGCACTGGAAATAATGCCATGGTTACTGAATGTAATAGAGTTTTTATGAGCATTTGATGTGTATTTCCTCTTCAAGTCAAACCATAGTTTGTCTTTTAATGCTTACTCAAAGCGATTCAAATTGTAAATCCACTGATCGCCTTTCACCGTATGAGATAAGTAAGAGGTAGTGCATGGAGATGAAAGCTAGATCCCATTTTGCATTGGTATGAAGAAAAAGAGAGAAAGAAAAATGATAAAATACTGAAGACATCATCATTAAAAATTGATTTATCGAATACTTTGCTACAAGTTAAATTGCACCTGTCGTAAAGCCCCTTTAAATTACGCTAAAAGTACAGTTACTGTATTCAAGTAGTATCTGCCCCAAATACAGTTCCACAAATTGTCTTATGTCTCTGTGGTATGATGGCAATAAAATGGAATGCAATTTTTCTTCCTACCAAAAAAAAGAAACATCGGTCGCTTTCGGTCATTTCTGTGTTCAATAAAGTTACACTGACAAGTCTTTTCCCTTGTTAGCCTTCCATAATGGAGAAAATAAATAAATCAGATAGCATAATTCAACTACCTTTTGCTTTCGTTTGTCATCAACCTTAGTTTTAAAAGTAGCTTTTTTTTGCAATTCATTAGTCTGGAAGCTTTGCTTGTATGTAGCTCCTGTAGACAAAAACATTTGGCTCTAATCAAAAGTGGTAATCCTGATAAAAACTGAGAAATGATACTCTACTCTGAATTAAGAAAAACAAAAGTGATAGTAATAATAATGAGAAAGCCTGAGGGTTTTTTGGGGGGGATGACTGATTTATTTATTTGTCTAAACTGTTCTGCCTCTGGTTTTCTTATCTCTTAAGAGTCAAGTCTCTATATGAAAGCAAGTGATTAACTGCAAACAAAGATATGCCTTTTTTGTCAAAAGAAAGAGAAGCTTTAAGTTAGTTATTCAGGGATTGGGAGACAAGTTTAAAGATAAATGTTTGTGACGACTGAGACTCTGGAACCCCTAATTAGAATGAGTGAAGTTGATCCAAATCTCTTACCATCAGAAACAAGAAAGTTAAAGAGTACTGTAACCCTAGCTAGTAAATCTTAAGGTTAATTGTAACAGGAAAGTTAATCGTTACATAGGGATGATTGCCAGTATGTTTTGTGACTTAAAAATCATCCCCGTCAAAGGTAAATATGACAGTATTTCATCTCTTGTGTGCTGTTTGGGTTTAAATGCTTCTTTCTGTTACTTACCTCCAGTCTGTCTCATGGCAAACTTGGACCTACGGGACAGTATCTGCTGAAAATTTGCTAAATGCTGGTGATCCATTTACTGAACATGGCTGTTGTTTTGGAATGTCTTTCACCTTTTAGTAGAATGTGGTTTGTCACTGGAATAATTCATAGATCTCAGCTGAGGTTTTGTGACCTTTCACCATCCAGTGCAGCTGCTTGTTAGACAATATAAGAGCATCTAGAAAGCCCTTGCAATGAGTTACTGTTTGAAGCAAAATGATTTACTGGAGTCCTACAGTACCTCAAAATGTTAAAGACTGACTTAAGTTTTGAATGTGTTTATAGTTGACCAAATCCCTACCCGCTGCGGAGGTGCGTCTTCAATTCATGTATTAACTACTGTGATCATAGTGCTGTATGGGGATACATTTTTGCACTTTCGCAAATCTGTCACTTTCCTTGAGAAAAGACGTTCCTTTCACTGGGAGGATGCATGTGACTGCCATAGGTATGCCAGGCAACAGACAGTCTGTATTAGTCAGCTTCTCAGCTTTGAAGGCTATATAATTGTTAACCACTGGTTTCGTAAATTATAAAACTTAAAAAGAGGAACGTCCTTTTCCAAACACAATTGCGGTGATCAGTTTTAAACTTCATGGTTACAGTACCAGTCCTAAGTAATGGAGGAGCTTAGAGAAGATTAGTGCCAAATAATGCTCACTGTGTTAGTCATAGTCGACTCACTGGTAATTGTGATTACGCTGGTCAGAAGGATTAATTGCAATCAAAACCTGCTTTGCGATTGCCTTCACTGCTACTTACCAGTACAGAATAATTCCAAAGTAAGTTTGCATTAGGAAAAAAAAATAGTCACAACTCAATCTTCAAGAATTCCATGAGGAAAATTTGGCCTGACTTGAATAACATACATTAAGAAACTGTTGGAAAACAAAGACAGACAGAGAAGAACAAGGAAGACTGTGGAAGATTTTTGTTCAGTACATTTTCAAATGACAACAGTGACATCACCTATAATCGATAACCCGTAATCATGAGCAGAGCTAAAGAAGTAGTAAACAGACCAGACAAAATGGTAACTCTCAGTTCTCACTGGCACAAGCCATGCTTTGATTGCATTTCTGTAAATTGTGTGTTGGTCATTAAATTGCTGACTGCTGAGCTGATCAGAAAAGTTTTCAGAATTGCAGCAGTCAATATTTCAGTAGAATTTGTGGTGCTGTAACCAATTTTTGTCACCAGCTCTCTTTGTAAGTTGCATGTCACCATGGTTTGGTTTCATGAAAACTGTTTCCATCCCCCGAAGGTTGTGATATACAAGACGAGAAAAACAGATCAATTGTGTTTTCGTTTCTGTGTTGCTTTTACGTGTTGTTCTCCCCTCAGAAACAACCAAAGTTGTTGTTTGTACTACTGACTCTATTGTGAAGTGTACTTCAAACTGCCCGCTGCCATTTGAAAAAACAAAACTAAATGATCGTTTATTTTATCAACCCACTCCCCCCCCCACGGCCTCCTTCCCCTTATAGTACCTCTCATTTGTAACATGTCCGTCCAAGAGCCCTTCAATATCACTCTCTCCAGGATCTTTCGAGGCATGCACAGCCTGCATACTTCTGAATGAACCCATGCACTGTGGTGTGTTTAGTACAGCTGCACTGCAATCGAACAACACCAAAACAATAGCAACCTTCATTATATATTACTGCGGTAGCAATAGTACAAGGCTTGTGTAGTTAGCTCGCACAGCTGAGTAATACAATATTGATGGTTTCTTCTTTGGCATCCCTGTGCTAATGGGTTCATTAATTACAGCATCAAAGCCATTGTCAACAAGAAGAAAGAAAAAAAAGTGGTTGCTTTTGGCTGTTACAGAAGCACAATTAAGTGGATAAATGGATGCTTTAACCTATAAGTTTTGTGTCCCATCAATTCTGGATGCATTACTGGCTATATAATATACGTGAGGTACTTTGTGACTTTCATTTCTGAATCAAATTAAGGCTTCGCTGGCAGAGGGTGTGGGTGGAATTACACAACAGAAATAAGACAGTACTTTTGAAGTCCATATTTGTGTACACAGGTATTGCATGCTTCCTACTGATGTCTGTACGCAGACTCTTCAGTTATAGCATGTGTGTGTAATTTCATAACAAAAATATGTGAACACGTAGTTAGCATTCTGCTCAACAGTAAAAATTTGTGATGATTTGTGTCCGGGTTTTTGTCATTTTGCGTAGTGACATTTATCATGGAAGAGAGAAATACAGAAGGCATTGTACTGAAGTAGCAAACAATTTTTTGGAAAGTTGGAGTTACAGTACATGTTTTGTAACATCTCACAAACAATCAAACAAAAATACCGCTTGAAGCCAAGCTGGGAGACACCAAGTTGGGAGACACCTCACATTATTTATGATGCAAATGATCCAATTACTGTTTGACATTTTCTTTAATTTGATGAAGGAAGTGATCTCTCTTAGAGTTTCCACAAAAGTACCCTGCAACTCTTCTCAAGTTAATGTGGGGAATGAATATTCTTGACTTCTAACTTTTTTGACACCTAGGGCTGGATTACAACACCATAAGTTTTGCTGAAACATTACAAAGAAACACCAGACAACTTATGTAATGCAGCTACTTAGTCTACCTCTGGTTGACATCATACACAGGTTGCTAAAGGAGGATAGACAGACGGAAGAAAGAATAATATTCACTCTTCTCTGCATAAACACAGATCATGAACACAACATACTTACATGTGAAAGTCCCGTAATGGACAGAAAAGCACAGTTCAATTTGAATTTTTCCTTTAGAGTCGGAGATACACTTTAAAGAGAGACTTGATAAATATAAGCTAGTGTTTGCATCGGGTATGTGACCGATGATGTCATGACCCATCTCTGAATTTGCTATCGTGGTCCAACGTTTCACTAACATGCACCTACTGTAGTATGTGATGCCAAAGCCAGCAGCACCCTGTCTGACAAAGTACAACTTCTTTGTCATGCCAGTACTTTAGACGATACATGGTGTGCAAAGCAAACCATCAGATGATGACTTCACAAGGAAGTCAAGCCAAAGTTAGGTTACATTTTCATGTACCCAACATAATAGAGGTCACGGCAGGTTCCCGGGTCCAAATTTTAGACCCAGTGCAAACACTGCAAATATAAACCTGGTTTTCTGTGAACGTAACAAAAAACTTTTGCCAAACTTTGGGCTGGTCTATCAATCTTGACTGGTAGTGTGTGTAGAGTGAATGGTCATTGTTGATCAGTTTAGAGGAAAAAGTATAGAACAGTATGAGAAATTCCTCCTTTAACTAGTTTTGAACCATCCGGTGTATAAAATATCTGCAAAGTGAACAGTTGGAAACCCATGCTGTACAGAAATGTGACAAAAAAAAAAAGCAAAACAAAAGGTCACATTTCCTGGGAACAAAAGGAAATCAATACCCATTTCCTGTTTATAGTTTTTGCTGATGGGAGGGTATTTCTTTGTTCTTATTTTGCGTATCAAAAAAAATAAAATCAGGTTTGTTTTTTTACTTTGATATGAGTTGACAAGATTGACAATAAAAACTGAACTGGGAATTATAACCCATTGTGTTTGCCACACATTATTGTGTTTACAGTGTTTATACCTCAATTTAGCTGCTTTGGTTAATAACCTCACAATGACCTGGGTAGCTGGAACTTGCTTTGGGAAACAAACCTTCAGATTTCATTACTGTTACACATCGCAGGTCTGTGTGCACAGAGTTGTTTACGCCTGATAGTGTAGTGGGAGACCTCCCTTCTCTCAGAATCTTGGAATCAGTCCAAGTATTTCTGGGAACATGAGTATTCTTAGTAGTGGCGTAGTGCTTATTCAATGAGGCTCTCTGTCAGTGCTGGGTCACAAGTGGTTAATTTGTATAGTATTCATTGTGCCTAGAGAGAAGAATAGATTTTCAAAATATAAGGGGAATATAGTGCTTTAGTTGTTTGACTTGTCAGGTGGTATGACCAACTATAATGACTGTGGTAGTGGGAGGGTGAATATAAACTGGACTTTGAGTTCGGTTGCCCTATCATCCTCAGATTTGTAGACATATTGTGAAGAAGCTTGGTTGTAGACATTCTGCTTTTCATGATGTAGTGTTTACTGCATAATGCAGAGCTCAGTCAGACTCAGTTTCAACTGAATAAAGACAATAAGGCTGAGTAATGTACTATGTACAGTAGCAGGCCAGCTGTTCCTTGAAGTACTGGGGATTGAAATACTTACAAATGACGTAATTTAACGAGGAGTGTATTCCCACTGGAGTAAAGTTCATTTTTGATATGCAATATGCTTCAAAAGTTCGAATTGTGTCTTTATCAAAACCATATGAAAGTGATTGGTGTTTCAGTCAGATCATACAGGGAACAGTAAAGATCCCCAAATTGTAACAAATTAGAAGTTGGAAAAATGTCTAAATTTCATGACTGGAATTTAATGTAAATAACCAACTTCAACATTCCAAATTTATGCAGTCTGTCACTAGCAGAATACGACATAGACCTACCTCAACTTTGTGTTTGTTAAATGGCTTTGTCTGTTATATCACTCAACTTGTAAACCTTTGATCCAAACATTAGAGAAAATATCACAATTATTTTCTATCAAAGTTGTTTTCCTAGTTTACATTATCCTTCAAATTTAAATTAGTGATTGACAGATACTAAGAATTGTGTATAGTGTTTGGTATGTCTCTTCCAACAAATCTTGCTACTTTGCATTTCATGAAGCATAGATCCATACCCATTTAAATCCCCAACATGACACACATTTTGTGTATATTTCTTGGATAAGCTGACTGTTTTAGGGGTTAAATCTGTAATTTGAGATGTGATGACACAGATGTTTTTGTACCTAAATTTGAGGGTTAAAAAAAGTCCTATTCTACTGAAATGCCCCCCAATAAAAGGCCATCTGGTTATTCCTCGCTTACAAATCAGCATATTGCTGAAGTCAATGTTCACTTCCATGTTTTCAATGATGTGCCTCAATTAAATCATTTAGCATTCTGGGCAGGATGTCATGTATCGAATGACGTGACTAATTGTGCTTACAGTGCTCCGCTTGGGATGACAAATTATTGCTCATCTTACTAGTGAAAGTTAACTATGTCACTTAACATCATGCATGCTTTTAGGTTTGTTGATGTTTTTTTTTTTTTCCATTACATTGCAAAGAGAGTTTTACATGAACTGTTGTGCATGTATGGCAGACCTGAGCCCTGTTCCTCAATTTAAAAGATTGTAGTTGTCCAGGAGGGGAGGGATGCAATTGAAGTTTCTCTGTATCCTTCAAACCAAATTGGTATCTCTTTTCGGTCTCTTTTATAACCAGCAATTCTTAATTTTTTCTATTCATATTAGTTATTTTGATGAGTTTCAAATGAGTCACCCCAAAAACATGACTCACACACTACAACTGGTGTACATTTACAATATTCACTATCTCGTGGACAATTTCATGAACCATTGTTTAAAAGCTTGTAGCATGCATGACTAGGTACAAACGCCATGGTTACATAACCTCAGCCAGGAAATGAAACTGGCACAGAGCAGTCAAATTTCATAGGCAGAGGTCATTGTCCGACCATTGGAGTATTTGGTGATACTTTTATTGTAGGCATTTTATGATGGTTGCTGGTAGATTAATAAGTTGTGTTATCTGTATTCCGCAGCATGGTAATGGCTATACTGGTTGTACTGTCCAGATGCCGAACGCACCGACACATGGCTTACGCCGTTTCTGTTTTTCTCTCCTTTTGAGTGCAACACTTTCGTCTGTTGGGATGATGCTAGGCTGTCAGTTCTCCTTTCCAAGGAAGTACTTTAGATAGTCAATCTTATCACAACCAGGAAGTTAGTAATAGAGTGAATTAATAATGCCTGCATCTGGGCAGACGCAGACGCACACTCAAACTCATTGAACAGAGCATGTGGACAACAGTGGTCCTTTTGTTTGTAAATATTGTCCATCCACATGTTGTTAACCTGGGTTGGTAGAACAACAGGAAGTAACTCTGCCCAGATCTGATATCTGTGGATCACCGTGGAAGAGGAAGTCATGGCTTCAACATGTATTGGGCATGTGTACTGCAGATTGGTATGGCACGTCTGAGGGTCCATGCTGCATGCAGCTAGTGTACTGTGTTTGAATATGCTCAGATTCTAGTGATCTCAGAATGCTGTCAGTGCAATCCATAATATGTGATAAAATTGTCAAAAGCAAAATATAAAAAATAAAAAATTGAATTTCAGTGATGTTCCAGCTAAGTGACACTCCTGCTAGTTTTGGCCTTGTGAAGGTTATTTGTTTTATTTATAGTCCCTTTAGCCGTCGAGCCTTTCCTTCAGTATACAAATATAGCTGTAATGCTGTCTGTGTTCCACCCCTGAAAATCCCTGCACTGGCTGTTACAATTCCTCGAAGTTGTCCCCCACTTCCTGGAAATCACTATACTGGAAAGCCCCTGGACATTCACTGGAACTAGGAACATTGTTAAGTCTTACTTTTACTGCTTCATCAAATTAACCACTTTCTGGATAGCACAGGAACATTGATCTGTTGTGATGGATGGAGACATTCTACAAATTTGATGTACAATTTTTCCTTCATATATCTTGTAAGTCTGATTGAAATCAACATTTTAATTTTGGAAATAATCAACTCAAATATCACCAAGTATAAGGTTTATCTAAAAAAATCCACTCATCGCCAAAGTTTGCAGGCCCTCGCTTCCTGTATGTATGTACATGTAACATTCTGTTATTGGACGTAAGAAGCTGAGAACAAAGGATTTTCCCCGTTCAGGTGTTGAAAACGCACACAGTCGGGGTCCAGACAATTGTGGGATTGTGTCTGTGTGTGTGTGGATCATAGCATGTGTCAGTGGTTTGTCTGGTCTTATTTATAAAAACAGCCTCAGGATATGTCATATGGCTGTCCCTCCTAGCAGAGAATGTGAAAAAGTTTAATGATTTATTGTTAGTCTGCCCTCAAAACCACAGGAAGTGAAGATTGAGGCACATAAAGATAAAACGATTGTGGTTTGACATAGGGTTGGTTGATCTTGTTGCAATTTCACCATCACCTTGGTTTTGTTAAAATCATGTGCATACAAGAAATCAAAAGAAAATCATGATTTTCTATTTTTATTAAAGTTTCAGTTCACTTGAATCCAGATGTGAGTCATTAGATCTTCTTTGTTCCCATTTTCAAAGTTTGAACTTACATCCACATTCTCTCCCTCAATGTTGGAAAGACTTCATCAATAAATGCCAAAAAATTGACATTTAATACTTATTGTGGCTATTTTTGTCAGTCTGTGTAAGCCTTTTCTGTTATTCATAAAATACCATATTGATAAGTCCTCTCCTGTTCTGTTTGTTGCGTTCTGCAGTGAGGCAGGCCAATCACGAAAACAATGGGAACAGGAAGTTGGCCCATAGATGGTATTAGGGTTGTAGTCTAAGACAAGATCTAGGTACAGTATGTAACAACTTGAGGCATTTCTTCTAAAAAAACATAGAAATTACCTGACATTTCCAACTCATTTTTGGTCAACTAAAGTCCATTTATATTCTCCTGAAGATAACCAACTTCTTAAGGGCCTTTCAATGTTTTCCCCACAAATTTTACAAGCATATTTAACTCAGTTCCCCCACTAGACTTTGCAAAGTCTTTCTCGGCGAATGAATTCCCCTTCTTTGATATATTCCTCACAATAAGGGCTGCAGCCCACTTATACCCAACCGAGGATATCCATCCAGTGATCGCATTTCCCTGTGATTGCCGTCTGCTGGAAAGTCTTTGGACACTCGCTACAACTATGTACAAATGAATAGTCACCTTTGACGTTACGGTTAATACATATTAAAATACTGCACGTTGGTCTCATGAAATGAGCCAATAGCAGTGATCGAACAATGAGAGAAAATAATGGTACCTTGGCTAATTTTCACCCTATCACCAGATTTGCCTACGGCAGAAAAAGGATATCGCTAAGAGAGAACTAAAACTGTTGAAGGAGAGTGGAATATTACCATGATTTACGTAACTAATCAGTCGAAGGTCCTTTCCCCATCATCACTCCCATCATTTCTCACGATGGCCGTGATTGGCTTCTACTGAATTTGGTAGCAAAAAACAATGGTTTTAGTTAAAAGTTGTGTGCATAATTAAAACGAGTCTGTGAGGGCAGCGATCAATGAAGGGAGTAAGCACTCTCCGTGAAGAGCAGTGCAGTAAATTTATGGAGGTTCCTTCAGAGGTGGAGGAACCAAGATTAGGAACAGAAACTTTCCAGCCCAAGCAGACTTGGCAGAGTCTATTCCCCCACTTTCATTCAATTCTTTTATAGCAATGTTTGAGGTACCCCATGTGGTGTTAGGCTAGCACCCCAAGGGGAACTCAGTGTTGAAGTTTTAGCATTTTCATCTGGTAGTCCAAAGGACAACCAATATGTAGAATGAGGTTGAACTTTTCAAAATTCAGTCGTCCTGCTAAAAATCATGTCATGATTTATAGCATATATTTGTAGGCTGCAGCACCAGAAACATTTGCATTACTGTAATAGCAATTCATCACCACATTTCATCTGGTAATGTTTCTGATATTGCAAGTGTAATGGGATAGAACAAATTAACAAAAGTAACGGTTAGATCGGGACCATGAAGATGGGAATGGCAAAGAGTAATGGTTTTCACACACATTTTACACAATTTTTGATTTCTCTCCAACTCCTAAACATCCTGCTTGGCATCAAGTGGTCCTTTGACTGACGAACAATGATCAAACTAGGCCAATATCATTCACAAGGAAGTACTGCAGTTAATATACCATGTGCTGGAAACAAACAACTTATCTTTTTAGATCTACTCGAAAGTTGGAAAATCTTTCATCTACATTTATACATTGCATGCAAGGACTATGCGTGAAAGAAGCACAATGGTCCCATTGATGTCATCATAGTTCAAAATATATGATGGAAATGATTAAATTTTTGCTGAACATAAGCAGTGGAGAAGTGGAGAAGTATGCCATGTCATATCAGAACCATCAAGTGTCTGTCATGGCTTGTATCACATTTGTCTTGTTTAAAAATATAAGCTTGACATTTGTAAGTCTCACAAAAGTTTATGAAAGCGAGGGCTAATGATGAAATACCAATGACCCAAGGAGTTAACTATCTACTGAAAATGTGTATTTTGTGTTTGTGGGGGGGGGGGGGGGGCAGGGACAAAGACAAGGAAGAAAACAAAGCATCGAAACTTTCATAAATCATGGACTTAGTCATCAAAGGATGACATTAAAATGAATAAAAAATACAGTATTTCCTTTTAAGATGAGTTGCAAGGAGTGCCATCCATAAAAGCAGTTTGTTATTTTGTGAATGTGGCTCCCTGAATGATTGCTCTACGAATGAGACCCTTCAGGGCTCCTTAAATGAAAACATGGAAATTAATTTTTCTACTTCTTGGAAATGGCAAATGCGTTTATAGTATATTCATGTACAATGCCACTTTTATATTTGAACTTTAATGGAGATGTGCATTCAGTATGTGATATGAGGTTAAACAGCTGTGGATTCTGTGGCACACTGTGATCGTATTGTGAGTACCTGACCTGCGCTGATAATTGTTTTCTATCAGAATCAGTTGTGATTGACTGATCTTGTTTGTGACCTCCCCCAGCCCTTGTTCATGGCACAGGCCATCATCTAGGACCCTGATCCTCCCTCCATACAGTTTTGGTAGTCGATCACCTAGCGTTGAACTTGCGTGCTGCTTATACACGTGAGATCCAGATAACATATCATGCCATATCGTGTTCTGTTTACCCAAGAGTTGATCTCCAGTTGTACTTTAACTTGCTGTCATTGTATTCAGGTGTAATAAATGTTCGACAACTGGCCAGTGTGTCAGGTAAAGAATGTACTCTTTATTGATGGGTAATTTATTATCATCACTGTGTGCTCAGAACAAAAATCATTTTTCAGTATGGTAGGTCAGATCAAAGTCTAAACCACTGTTTCACTTTCATATATGCTGCAGCAGTAGAATGGCCCACCTACTGTTGTGCACACATTTGCAGAAAGCTTTTGGATGTTATATTTTTGTAATCATACAATCATTTTCATTATGATGAATAAGCTTTTATTTTTAGTTTTGTTTATCTTCATATCCGCCTATTGATTCAGCAAAATTGAAATCAAAAGCTGACACGAACAAGCTGTCATTAAGATTCAGTGACTGATTCGCGAAACGAACCTGTAGGGTGCCCTCATGCGTGTACCGTCACATGTATGCACACAATATCATATTTTGATTAATTGCAATTGTACTTTTCAGTTTGCATTGTAGCTTGCAATATCTTTCACTGTCAGACAATTGGGGCAGCAACTTCAGTCCTTTTGTGCAAACATTTCACTCTCTACAAAGATCAAATTGTGGTCAATTTTCAGTCATATCTTCTTCTCCCTCTTTCCACTCCCTTCCATTCCTTTTGCTCTCTAGTTCCCTTCTCCCTCTTCCACTCTTTCCCTCACCATCTTTGTCTCTCTCTCCCCCCATTTTCCTCTTCTCCTCTTATCCTTGCCCTCTTCCCCTCTCCCTCACTCCAATCAAAGTCTCTCTGTTTCTTCTGTTGAACTAAAATGCTTTATTGTTTGTCAAGCTTTGTAGTTCTTTGTAATATTTCCACATATCAACGTCTTATAAACAGGGTTCCCATAGTCTCGGAAAACCTGGAAAAGTCACAAAAATTTTGAGAATAAATTTCAAGGCCTGGAAATGGTTTGAAATTCAGAGAAATTGTGTGAAGTCATGGAAATTCTTTATGTGGTCCTGGAAAAGTCTTTCGAGTGATAAAAGTTGATTCCCTAGAAAGTGCAGTCCTGAAAGCTGTAGAAAGGCTCTGCTCCTTGGTCCCACTGCTGCTTCACATTGTACTGATTTATGATTAATTCCCATCGCAGGTTTGATTCCTACATGATCGGACAAATTAGGTTTCAGTTCCATTTCTATAAAATTTTCATGTGGTTGATTGATGTCATATTGTCTGATTTTCAGTGGTTTGAAATATTTTGAAGTTAAAACTCTCAAAATGTCAGGTTTTGGTAGAATTCATTTTGCTTGGTCCTATCAATTGACTGTCTATTTCATTGAGCTTGTGTATGATTTTGTAGTGTGACTTTGACAGTGCTGCGGCTGCTCAGGACAGATGTTGTTAGTTTTCAACTTTTCATAGACAGTGTGGGAATTATTTAATGTATGTATTGCTTTGTTATGAAAGTATGATGTTATAGACTTAATGGATAACTATAATGTCAGGGAATCTATAATGTCAGGGAATAATTTAGCTTTCACATTTGCACAGCAGTTTTTAAAGCCATTTGTTATTTCTGTAGTTTACTCTTTGAGAATCCCACATTTGCAAGTAAGCAACATCTGCATTCGGACAGCAGTTTGACCACTCCGAGCAGCAGAGGGCGATGTGTTATCAGCGGTGTTTCCGCCTAGCTGCTAGGACAGGATTTTGATGCATTGAGCTGGTAATTGGAAGCACTGATGTTTGTGACCACAGTGCCCAATTATATGCCATTTAAATTTACAGTGAGTCAGTTTTGCGGAGAGTTTTCATTATTTTGAACCAGTGGATGTTTTGGTAGAGGTAACATTGGTTGCTTGATACATTATTACCTGAATATATGTGAAGTCAACGCTCAGTAATTCTCTCTTTTTCTTTCATTGCAGGAAGGACTTCTTTCTTCAGAGAATTATCAAATGATAGTCAACCCATCAGAATACAGGATCCGGCTGGGATACTGTCAACGAGGACAGGGGAGGCATTCTATTTTGGGTATTCAGATGGTTAGAAGGAGAGGACCTTTCCCATATAAGGGAAGGAAACGATTCAAACGACAGATGCTAATGAACAGAATTTCAAAATTCACAGACAGGAGATCAGCTGGTCATTATAAGTCACAACAAGAATGCACATTCTTACAGTTTGATCTCCTTGCTCTAGAATAAAGCAAGGGCCTGTCCTAAAACAGACAGAAACATTTGTGATAGGCAGGACACCAGCAAATCTGGGAAAAGCAACATTCCCAATTTGTATCCACTGGTAACTTTGCATACTGATGCTATTCTGTTCAGTCCAGCCTTTTCAGTGATTTATCATAGCGGATTCTGTGGGTGACTTGTGAGAACCTCGTCCCCTCCCTGCGTGACGTCGACGTGTTTCCAATTTTACGAAGAAGCGTTGAATCAGTTTTTCCCTCCTCGTCCTCCTCATCGGAGAGATTGACACAGAGCAGTCCAAAATGGTGAAGACATTCCAGGCATATCTGCCAAACTGTCACAGACGGTACAGTTGTATACACTGCAGGGCTCATCTAGCCAATCATGATGACCTTATATCCAAGGTAAAAAACAAGACGAATGTTTCAAAAATAGTCCCATCTGCTTCATGTTCCTTTTGCATCTTCATGAATACAACAATTTTTTTTTTCATGTGAGATTCGGCCAGTCACTGTTTGATAGCTCTATAAAGAGAACATCATTTTGGCCATAGATTAAGGAGCGGCTACTGACAAACTCCTATTTCAAAGGTTTTAATTTCAGATGAAGTATGGGCGGGAGGCACCCCGGGATACTAATCCCTCCAAGTGTCGCAGGCATTGCCAATTCTACGCTGATATTATATGACTCGGTGTAACCTCAGTAGGAATGCCACAGTGCTATTTCTGGGGATTGTACGCTCAAAAGTATTTGGGGAGAGCAAAATTGATCCGGTGCTGGAATGGTGAGAGTAGGCTGAAAGAAACATGGGTGGAGTTGAAGGCACAGCAAAAATGCATCCAGTAGCCATTTTGAAATTGACGTCAGTATTTATCTGTATGTAGTTATGACAATTCAAATGACTCCAGATATGCCGGGGAAAAAAAGAAGAAAATAAAATGATACAGTTTTTGGAAATGTCAAATTTCATAACTCAAAGGTTGCGTTACTGGTGTTGGATAGTTACTTCACTCCTCACTTACATGTCTCAGCATAACTTCACACTCTCAGTACTACAAAGGGGTGACAGAATGGGAATAAGGCGCTAGGCTGCTAGTCCGTGGTAAAGGCGGGATGATGTTAAAGGCGGTGTGGATATGTTGATAGTACTTTTGGCATCGTAGATGGGAGCGCACTTGTTTCATTGAGATGTGTATCAAGTCATTCATAAATAATCACACCAGGTAATTAAATATGATCTCTGCTGATGCAGTCCCTCCTGTTTAGTATAAAAGTTGTATTTTCTTCATTGTCAAAGGGGCCATGAAATTTTGTGTCAACTCCTTGGATAACATTTCAATTTAAGGTTTCTCGGTCAATTTTCTCTGAGATTCCGTAAGACAGCTCTCAGGATAGGTTCCCGTTCATATTCTGTCATAGTGTACACAGAATTTCGTAAAGCTCTTTTCTAACATGGCTAACTACGACCTTCAGTTACCATCCCTTCATTTGAATCTTTCATTTTCTGGTATCGTCCGTATCAAAGGTGACATTCAAAATAGCATATTGTCTAAGTACATGTACCAGAATTACAGCACTGAGCTGACAGTAAATTATGAAAGTAGAAATGACGATGTAATCACCTCCATCAGAATAACAAACAGATCTCATTTTATTAGATTTGATATTGCATGCATGGATTGGTACACTGAAGGTTGTTTTTTTTTATTCAGGTCAATGTTTCTTTACATGTCATGGGAACTGTAAAAGTGTATTTGCCATTTTGAATCTTGGACACCCCCCAAGGGCAAGACAGACAAAGAGGCTTGATATTATCATAGAGCTCTATATATATGATATTACCCAGTGCATTGCAAATCAATGTATAGGCATGAGCCTGAGGCGCCAGAGTTTCCCCTGCAGTAGTTTGCCGAGAAGTGGTAATTTGCATTCATTGATTGATGCGTGGAGTGTGAGGAAGGACTTCCTCATTGATGTGACCTAACCAATAACAACTAAATTGTTTACAAGAATGAAATTCCTTCTGTGACTCATACTGTTTGGGTTCTGTTAATCTCTTTTTTTCCCCCTCTGAGCATCTGGTCTACCAAACCTATATGTATTGTAATCATGGTGACTCATACTAAACAGTGGTTTGAGGTGATATTTGTTTTGGCTTCAGCACTCAGAGCAGAGAGAGAGATCAGTGAGCTCCATGGTGAGATTAACCCCTACAGTGAAATGTAAAAAACCTGATGTCCTTTTTGTGGCTGATTGCTTTAATACTGACAGTGTATGGTAGGCTTTTTGCAGACTGTGTGCAAAAAGCACAGCTCTACCTATGTTCAAGTACAAAATAGTGATGAAGATTTAAGCTGATTTTGTCCAGAATGGAGACTTGTCCATAAAGTTCTTGTAACTCAAAGATTCATTCAAGTTATTAAGAAGATTATACATAAAATGTAGAGGACGCTTGGTTTCCATGGTTTGTGCTTTTTGCCTGCAAATAAAATCCACTTTATATTTCACGTTGATCATGTTTGATAATTTACAAATTTCGTATCAATTGTGATCACCATTTTCCTATTAAGACTGTAATTATGTAGGTCCATTGACCTAGTTAGTAAGTTTCCCCCATGCTTTCCCACTCTTTGGGCACTCAGAGACGCCAGTCATCATTTGGTAGGCTGTCTTAGTATAGTTGACTCGGCAAATTATGTATAAAGACCAGCCGTATTAGTTAAAATTGTCAGATAATGAAAAAGAAGTTAGCACAAAGTGGTATACAGTACCATCCATTTGTCACTTTAATTATTTCTGCTACAGTGCTCTCCTAAACAAATTATTTGAGTTTCATGCACAGTACCTTAATATCCAGTCCCTGACACTGCATCGTACAGTACATGTATACTGCACTATGAACTGGTTTTGTGTATATGTTGGAAACCTTACACATGCACGTTGTACCATGCATGTGGCAAACACGTGAGTGAAAATGCTTTGTCATGTAAGCAGCTGGTTGTACGGCTGCGGTCTGAAGCGGTGGATGTACAGTATCGATGTTTTGGAGTACATGATGCGGTCTTCAGTGGTGTGTTTATGTTGGACTTTATAGATATGTGATGTAGTTGAAACAAGTAATTTGGAAATGATGAATTACGGAAGCCATCAACAATTTTAGCGCATTGACTATAGCTTATGACTTTGTTATCTGCTGGTGGGGAATATCATGTCATGGTTACATTCCAGTCATGTGTAAAATGTCATGTTTGCATCCTTTTGTAGACACATATATGTTTCATGGCTCAAATATTTTGAACCATATCAAAAGAGATTTTTCTTATAAAGCCTGATCTCATCACCATGCACCACATAGGCCCTACACTTTTTAAGGCATCAATTGGTAAATTTTTCCATTTTTCTTTCAAGGACTTTTCACAAGTTTTTGGGCTGTAGTTCGTGCTCTACTTTGTTCCTTTGCAATATGATTTCCAAAAGTTTAAAAACTTCTTTGTGGAAGATTAACCACATTTACTCAGCATTGTTCATGCAGCACAAGTATAAGACCAATTACACAGAAAATCGACAAGGTCACCGGGACAGAGTTGTTAAGTATTGAGGGATCACTAGGCAGCAACAATTAGATTCGATAAAAACAATACAAATTTGATCACAGAATCCTGGATGAACAGTTATTGTATTTTTCTTGCATATGAATTTGCGTCATTGTCATCATGTCTCAGTTAGTGCATGCTGCTTGTGCGCAAGTAGAACGTGATGGATTATTTCAAAAGGGAAGGAAACTTAATTATAAGCCTGGATCATAATTTTTGTAGGCTGTTGTCTTTCTGTGTTTTGCAGATAACCACAGATTGTAATTCAAAGGTCACATTATCAGCACACATGTTCAGTGTGATATTTATGATGAAACAATAAATAAAAACAAGTGCTTTCTATACTGTATGGAGTAACTTAAATGAATTGGTCTGAAATGTACCCAATGTACCACAATTTCCATAAAATTGATCAAACAGTGACCACTTTACAAACAACTCTATTTTTTACAGTTGTGATGTATAGAGAGCAACTCTCATGATGTGTCTCATGTTTGCTTTGCTTAATTAACCTTTATTTCACGGACAATTGAGAAATGCCTGGAGGGTTTTGTTTTGGAAGTGTGCAGTATCTGCGTTGGTTTAAATTTTTGATAACATCAATGTGAAACCCATAAATTAAGAGGTAGTATTGGCGTAAGAAAACAAATTTAGACACTGCACAACACTCCACATCATCGGTTTTCCCTTTCCATCAAAGTCTGAAAAGTCGTATCTCAAAAACGGTATACATGCAATTCCAATGGATAATGCTTCATGGTTTTCACTCTGCAACTTCTGAAAGAAGCTAGCTCTTTTCTCAATGCATGTCACTTCCTCTTTAAATTGTTTCCTTATCAGACCACAAGCCCAGCAACAGACCCCTGTTTCTACCATCCAGGGGATTCTATTTTACTGATTCTACTTTTAGGTCATGGATTCTAATCAAATCATTCACTTGGACGGATCCATCATCTTGGTTCGATTTTGCCAACACTTGCCATCATGATCATAAGTGCAATGGTGCGTATGTGTGCACAGACTGATGTGTAGGAAGAAGAAGATAGCTTGCCAAGTCAACCAGGGATGGATTCCCCACAGACTATTTCAGATTTTACTGAAACAGTTTTAGAATGTTCCATTGCAATTACCACACGACTGAGTCCCAGGAGGAAGCACTAAGCTTGGCTGCTCAAGAAGTACACTTTACCTCTCTGAGCAAAGCAAAGTCTACACTCCTTCTATACCATGCCAAAAGCTCCGGAAAGGTCCCCTTTTATTTACGTCTAGAATGCCTCTCTGAGCATGTCAGGGAATTCTAGAATTTGTTTAAAGGTTGCTAGACATGGCAGACGATAGTGAAGTTGTTATGTCAAGACAGGTATTAGTCACTTTGTAATAACCAAATCTCATGAGTCTACTTGGTATTTCAAAGACACTGAGAAAAAAGACCTTTGTCTTAACAATTTCAAGGACAATCACATTGAAGGCTCACTATTTAGGCTTGGTCTCATGTACCCCGCGACAGGCACTGAAACCCCGTGTTTACAAAAGGACAAAACCGCAGGTTTACACCGTGTTTTCCAGCGTGTGTTCTCACGTACCCCGAGTAAAATTGAATTGGTTGTGCTACCGTAGTAACGAGGTCAAATATTTTGCGCGAAGTGCGGTACCGCTAGCCTCTTGTTGTGATGTGCACCCCCTGAACCGGAAGTACGGTTCGTCTGTGTCGTAAAACACATGTTGTCTTGATTTATTACCATAAACACGGTGTTTAAAACTGCAGAACCGTGCGTTTGGAGGTGGATCGAAATTTAAACAACGACGTCGAGTAAACCCACATTCTCCCGTTACTCGAGCGCGAGGTAACACAGTGTTACCCTGAGCGCGGGGTACGTGAGACCAGGCTTTATTCTTCTCTTATGAAGGGAGGCTAGCTGTTTTTGTGCAGTTGTTAATTGAAAGACAGTTTTTTTTGCTCTGGATGTTTTGAATGTATCCTGTATCAGACTCCCAGTTCTTTGTTAAATATTCTAAACAACATCCGATCACTGTGTTCCTGATATGATGCTCTGTTCAGTCTGCAGAAATCTGCCAGTTGTATCCATCTGACTCTTGTTTACTATGCTGCTATTTCTATCCAGCGCTACTTATCAATCTTTCCTGTAAAACTGTACTATCGCAGCAGTCACAACATCCTTACTGAACTCAAGTACAAGTAAACCTTCCCAAACAGTCATCACATGCACTCACACGCACACTCATACCCTGATTCAGCGATACCCAGGACACATATCCAGGGTATGGCACTGTTCACTGAGAGGTCAAATCAGGCAGTCCCCCAAATGACAGCATCGTAACGCACTATGCCTTCGAAACATCGACAACACAACCGCTGTCAAAACTGAAAAACAAAAACATATAAAGCATATGACTGGCACAACCGCTGTATTAAATTTACAGGCTGTCAGCTGTACTACCAGGAAGAAAACAGGGCTATTGCCTCATAGGAATGTGTGGCTCATAGCTAAGAGGAACGACTAGAGTATAAAAACAAATGGGAAATAAATGCACTGATTATATTAATGTGTTTGTTGCCCAGATTTGAATCCAATTTGGATAGACAAAGGGTATTGATCTGTTGAAATACCTTTTGATTCAAAAGAAGAGGTTACCTAGAGGAAAAGATTCAGAGAGAACTTGAAATCCAATTAAAAGTCGGGTTTCCGTCTGTATGTGTATGTTTTGTACTCTGTTGTTATTCTCCATACTATCTATGTCACTAAGTCCTGCCAATGATAATTTTATTTGTTTTACAATTCATTGCCCTTTCCCTGTTCCACGACTTTGCAGGTAGCCTATAATCATCACATCTTGCAATAGCCTTTCACTTCAACAATGGCAAGCAAATTACTAAATTGCCTTCATGAACTGTATGTTTAAACAACAAGACTTTTCATGAAGGAAGTAGACCAAAACTTGCCAGAAATATAGAAGAACCACCCCATATAGGACTCTTGAAAAGTCACGGTAACAACCCCCACCTCACCACCTATCCCCAGAACAAAACACTGCAATGTGTGACATAGGCCTGCATCAGTGTTTACCACAGATTTTCAAGAGACCACAGATTTTCAAGAGATGGGGGGCATATGCTACATGTGCGGTCCGCATGGCCTACGCACTCGGGGGGAGTCCATTCAGCCTCAAACCTAGAACTGTTTGATAATTGAGACGGTAAGTGATGCAAAATGATGCCACTTAGAGACGATCGCTTGCTCTGTTTGAAATGGCTGCAGCCTTTATTGCCAACTTTGCCAACTTTCTTCCATACAAAGGGATTTTGAAGCGGGTTCAGAACTCATTTCTTGGAGGGGGGCCGTTGCTATTTCAGGGGTGTCAATTTTTAGTATGTGGATATAGCTACCCATAAAATACCCCTGTGGAAACCACTTACATGTAATAAGAAGAACTAATCTTCATCAAAAAGCCGTAATGAAGTCATACAGAGAACATCTTTAGAAGGAACTCAATAATTTTCAACGGCAACTAACCAAAAGAAGAAGGAAGGGTAAAACCAAGTGACAAACTCATAGTTCTTGGAATTATTTTCACTGAATCTGTCACACCATAAATTATCCTGTCTCAGGAGAATTTATACCATTTATTCGTGTGGTATTGATGTATGGTTGTCGAACTTTTTCACAGAACTCTTAGGTCAGAGCAGAACTCATCAGAGAGGTTCAATTTGTCTTCCTTTTTTGTTTACATTTTTCAGAAGATTTTTCTGTAACTTTCATAGCTTATTGATAATGTGTCATATGTATCTTGTTATGTGGCAAGGTATTCTGCTCACAAAGGTAAAGTGATGCTGATTCCCAAGTTTCAGCAGGCTGCATCAAATCATCGTTTCATTGACAGTATTTCTTTTCTTATTTCATTTTGCAGTCGTTTCAGGGAAGTCAAGGCAGAGCCTACTTGTTCAATTCAGTGTAAGTTATCAAGTTATTACCAATTTTTTTTTTTTACTATTACTTTATTTTTCAGCAATACATATGCATGATGAACTGAAAAGAAGACTAGCTCACACACACTCACACAAAAATGATGCAATCAGGGACAGTTTAATACTAGTTCAGATGTAATAAAGGGACTGCAAGCTGTTTAATGTCTAAAATCAAGTGAATTTTAGCTGAAAAATAAGGACATGAGTACCTGTCTGAATACCTTGCAATTTGTCAAGGCACCGGAAAAGTAGGAAAGTTTGATGATCCTACCCATTACAATTTTTCTCTGACTAGTTTGCCCTCTTTTTGGACCATTGGAGGAGCTGTCTCATCATTGGATGGTTCTATTAAGGGAGACATTAGCTTAAGTCAATGTAGCTCAGGGGGAAAATATGTCAGAAACCATGAGTGCATCGTTGGGAGTTGATTGTATGTATATATTTACTATATTTTGACTAAAATAGTCATCACCCAACATACAGTAGTAGAATTTGAACTCACCCTCACAATCAATTTCAGTGTAAAACTATGGTTTGGTTGATGCAGTAAACTAGTTGAAAAATTGAACAAACTTCGTAGAATCTTTTTTGCTGAGTATGAAGGTAGTTGTAATAGGCCGATCTAGTCTACTAGCTACTTTACTAATCTCTTATTAATCCTCCATTTGGGAATTTGCTCACATATAAATGATGGGAATGATTATAAAGTGTTAACTTCTCTGCTGTGGGAACAGTGCCATCATTGTGACAAGTCAGTTGAAGTTCAATAAAGTGGCCCAGAATAAATTCAGGAGCAGTAGGTTTAAAATGGTGGCGGAATAGTCTCCTCATTGTATGTTATCTCCCCCTGATCTTAGGTTCTTTAATAACACAAATTTGCATACTGCACAGTATATATATTGATTTCAGCGAATGTATGAAGTAAAGTTAATTGTTTTGAGCCTAAACCCAGCTTTCTCTAGTGCAACCAAGCGGGTGAATTTGAGAGTTTCGACCGAATTGACAGGGAAGCGTTAAAACCAATCAGTAACAGTGTGTGTGTGCCAGTTTTTTTTTTTTTTGTCCTTGTGGCTATTTTAATCAGTCTACCACTTGCTATCTAATCTCATCTTTGCATACTGACCTGTTTGACACTTGATGATTTTCCCTGAAAATGTCTATCTCCAAACACGAAACCATACTAATTATTAATGATCCGCTAGAAGTAAACAAAACCTCTGTTTTGATGTACGTGTGTACGACTCTTGCTAGCTTTGTAGGCACGTGCTCGTGCATGTGCTGAGTAAACATGCAGTGTCCAAGTTCTAATGTGTTTCCATATTTTGTACCACATGTTCACAGCTTCTCTACAGCAGAAAAGTCCTTTGACCCACATCTCACGGTGGTCAATGTAGGCAGTGCATCGCATGCTTCCGTTGTGTTTCAGTCTTTCATTGTATTAAAGTTTAAATATGCACATGTTTTAACATGCCATAAACGGGAGTTGGAAAACTCGCTCTGTCGAACATCTAGACATGACAATTCTTTGTACCAGGTGCAAATAAAAGGACCACACCATGTAATGTTTTATGCATGCAGCGTGTTGCCTCTTTTGCTGGTGAATGTATTTTGGGGGTCAAAGGTCGCCATTATTGTGACCAAAAGCAAAATCATGAAAACAATAAAATTAGTGGCTGATATAACAACAGTTCCAACCACTTGGGTGTAGCTTTGCTTTTTATTATCTTCCACAGACAGATGCATTCTATGTCAATGCATGACCTCTATGAATCTGTCTTCATTTAGTTGTAAGCAACTTTCCTACGTCACTAACTGAATTAACCGAGTGTTGGTGCGTTGTAACCATGGCGTTTGCCTTTTCCTCCTGAGCAGACACAGCACACAATGCATATTTTACCTTGTTGCACAAAAGTACACTAAAACACTCGAAATAGGACAAATCACATTGAGGTGACAATGAAATTCTGTCACAGACAATTGGTGGAAAAGTCAAATGGGAAATTTGGGAATGTCGCTAATTGTGGGACAGACAGTGTCAACCTTGCTGTGTTACTAATGAAGTTAAATTCACGTGTACCTTACCGCCGCCAAAATAATGGATGTTGCGCATCTGAGTGCAGTCAGACATCATTCGCATCCAATAATGTAAGCGCTTTACCTTTCAGGGAGTTTCAAGGGAGGGTACTATACTTCTGCTAGTTGTTTCTTCCTTGAAAACATAGGAACAAAAAGGACGTTCGCATGTGACACGCAGTTCCAGAAGTCAGGGCATGAAATGAAATGTCTATTTTAAGTGAAATTGCTAAGAAGTAGCTCACTTTCAATATCATTTGTTGAATACTAAATAAATTTTGGGCAATACGTTGATGACGGAATAACTCACAGGCATATTGCAACAGTAGAAAACATCCATGGTAACAGTCAAGAACTAGAATGTACTCCCAGAAATTTTCTGAGGTTCCTGACCAAATGTTGAAGAAAAGGTACTTTTCTTTGATAAGTAAGGTATGCATGATGTAAATATTGGCAAACATAATATCTGGTGAGCATCAGGTAACCAGAATATCTGACACATAAAGTGGCTCAAACACAGAGTAGTGTATGAGAAGAAATGCTAGTTAAGAATTCAATCAAAGAACTCATATTACAGTATGTTGAAAGGTTTGATGTAAATATTACCGTAAATTTGTTCCAATACATTGCAAAGTGCTTTTACAGCATTTGCGTGTTTCTTCCTCAGTAACCGTGCATGTTAATAATTCTTCTTCCTTTTAGAGTCAACATAGGTTGTGGACCTGCGGAGGAGAGGGTACTACTGACAGGCCTTCATGCCGTTTCCGATATTTACTGTGAATGCTGCAAAACAACACTGGGCTGGAAATACGTAAGTAACACCGAGATAATACTTCAGTAGAAGTTACAGCTGGTGAGAACGTGGGGGGGGGGAGGGGGACTAGGGGCTTTGTGAATTTTTAATAAACATCCAGGCACATGGAACTGTAGAGTGAGAATTTGAAGAAGTGTCTGATATAAGAGGAGAGCCGTCCTGAAAGTTTTCATAGGCACATGACATGGTAGATGAAAGGTTAATGAGTCATACAGGGGTAGGAGGCAGGTAAGTTCATAGCTCATAATTCACCAAACTAGATAAGTGCAGGATGCTGTTGAGGTCAGGGATAAAAGTTCCTGCATGATTTTCGTTACCATTCTTAGTGTGGGGTCTACTAGTTGAGCTTTTGTGTTTGAAGGAAAGGTGGTGAATAATTAATTCACTTCAGGTAGAAAAACACCAAACCACGGAAGATTTCACAGGAAAAGTATGTCTAGATGAAACCAACTGTCTCTCAAAACAGATTTCATGCATACGTCAATTGATGGAGGGCAACTGTAGGGTTAGGGAATGCTAGAATGATCAGATCCCACTTCATGTGTAATCAATTTGCTGATCAGAAAATTTGTTCTTGATTATCAGATTCAGAGGTTACAATGTTTCTCTCTTGGAAAGACATAATCTGTCATCACCGATGGTTCCTGTATTTTCGTCTTATGTATGATGACGTAGCCAGTCCCGTGTGTGATTCTTAAAGGCTATATAGTCCAAGCATATGTGAGCCTGTATGATGGTGCACTCACAAACCTGAACCCAGCAGAGATCAGTCGCATAATCTTCCTACTTGGGATCAAGAAATGGCTGACCCTCATAGCATACTCTCTCTTATGTAGATGTGGGTCAGTATATGTTGTTGTACCTTAATTAATGGATAGCGTGTGCCTGCAGCATCGTTATCAGGTATTCATCAATCTAGAGTTCTAAACAATCACTGTTATGCAAAACTTCCTGAAAGACACCCCTCCCCTGAGAACCCCGTCCTTCAGAATGGCATTCACACTACACTGACGAGGCGATACAGCCACCACTCAGGAAGCCACTAGCTGGAACCCTGGCTGCACTCGTGGGAATCAAAGTTGTCTTTATCAGGGAACGTAACTCCTAGTCAAGAAACACCGAGAATTGAAACATGATCATGAGTCACATCCCGAACTAGAACAAATGTACTTGCCTTGTCATTTATTGGGAAATTGCATCTCAGCTCAGGGAGTACTGTGGTTCATTGTACAGTGTCCATGATGTTTTCATCAGCATGATAAGGGGGGGAGTTATTCTTTAAAGGAGGGTTTCCCCACATGTGCCAATGATGATTCAGAGTAGTCGTCGCTTGATTGGAGACGTGGAGTGTACGATTACTCAAAAATTTGATGTCGCAGGATGCTCGAATGAATTCTAGCTGAGTCTCCCGTCCTCTCGAACAGAGAGAGACAAGTGATTTAAAGTATCAAATCTGAAAATGTCAATGTTTTTGTTGAAATTTTGACCAAAGGCAATCAACTTAAGTCACCCTTTGAGTATGTCTATGGAATTTATGGTATGGACCAGGCTTCCTCAATTAAATTTTCTGAAGCACCACATTACAAAATGTTACTGATATAATGCACCACTGATCGCCATCCTGGGGGAGGGGTATAAGGGGAGGGGGAGTCCCCATCAATCTGTGGGAAGTACTGGATATATTTACCTATTTTTGAGACAATAATTCTTGTCAGAAAAGTTATAAAAAAGTTAAATTTTTCAATATTCTCCAAATGATTTTTGAGCCACTCCAAACCACGTCGCGCACCACAAGTGTCGCACGTGCCGCTATTTGAGGAAGCCTTGTATAGACGATGGCCTATTGTGATAGATAGCATCTGGATTTAGTTTCTCCCTTTGTGTCAGTAAATAAGCTTATTCAACTGGGGTGGGAAGGGGATGAAGTTTCAGTTTCTACAACATAATATCATTATTTCCCCACTTTTGTTTGAAGGCAGTATAATGTGCCACCCTTGTCTTTATGGTTTTGGTGCAGGCCACAATACAGCATTTTGGTCTTGATGATAATTGTAAGCTTGCAGGCCTGTGTGTGCTTATATGTGTGTGTATGTCCATGATGCTTCCCTTGCAAACACAAGATCTCAAGAAGAAGGAAAACTTGGATAGATCTCACTTAGCATGTTGGTGTACCACACTGAGTACACAAATGCTATTGTTTTTGGTGGAGGTCAAAGTTCATTTGGAGTCAACAGGGATCAAATTTTGAAAACCTTGTAAACAGTATGTCAAGAAAGGAAGCTTGTGTTGATATCATACTTGGTGGGTAAGTGTACCACATTCAACACAAGAAATAATTTGTTTTTGGCTGAGGTCAAAAGTCATTTTTGGGTCAACAGGGATTAAATTGTAAAAAACTTGTAAACACCATATATCTCAAGGAGGGAGGTTTGGATAAATCTTGTAGGTGCACCACATTGAGTACAAGAATCCTATTGTTTTTGATGGAGGTCAAATGCAAATTTGCTCAGCAGGTGACAAATTGTGAAACCCTTGTGAACATAATATCTGAATAAGGGAAGCTTGAACAAATCTGATATTTGGTATGTAGGTGTACAAATCAAACACAAGGACTCCTTTGCCTTGTGTGAAGTTCAAAGGTCATTTGGGACCAACAGGGGTCAAATTATGAAAACTGTGTAAATGCGATATCTCAAGAAGGGAAGCTTGGACAGATGTTGTATTTTGGTGTGTTGGTGAACCCAGTAAATACAAGACCCCTGTTGCATTCTGTGAAGGTCAAAGGTCATTTGGGGTCAACATGAGTCAAATATTGAAAACCTTGTAAACATGATTTCTTAAAAAGGAAAGCTTACACTGATATTGAATTTGCTATGTATATGGGCGTAGTGTATATTGAACACAAAAACCAGATATTTGGTGGAGTCAATTTTGGACAACAAGGGTCAACTTGGGAAAACAATATCTTGACATACATGTCAAGACAGGAAGCTCTTGGACATATGTGTCTGTAGTATGCAGTTTTGCATGTTGAAACAAATGAGGGTGAGGTCATAGAGGGCGCGGTGCTAGAATTGGTTTGGAGGACGATCGGAGCAAGGGTCAAATGTATGCATTCGTGAGACAAGGGATTATAAGTATAGTCACTCGTGAATACCCACACCAGGTGACCCACACCAGGAAGCTGTGTGGGGAATGCAGTGGTGCATGTTGGGACATGATACATATATTAGTTATCATATGTCAGATTCATAAAAAGGTCCTCAAAATAAAATTATCGAAACCACGCTGACTGCTTGCATTCTGGCGACGAATCTCTCAGTGGTGTGGTGTGGCAAGTTGATGGGACATTGTAAATGCCAGGGATTACAAGTGCAGCTTCGTAAATGTAGTTGAGATATATCAGGTATCACTGCTAAGCCAATGTTCCTTTGAACATCTTAAAAAAAAAATTGAGCTGTCAAAGCAAGGACGCCACATAGATTACCGTTTGATTGATTATAAAACGTGGTTTCTTTAATTTCGTTAACCTTTGTCTGATTTCTGCACTGAGCAGTGGTTTATTTCTTGTTGAATGCATCTCTGGAAAATGTCAAAGCTAGCATGCTCTTACCTCAAAGACAATCTCCCTGGTTTATATGGTAAAGACTCGATGGTGAAAGGTCATCATCATTGGCTGTGCAATGTATAGCTTTATGTTCCAAAGTGTTTATCCTGTCCTTGCAGGTGAACCCCAGACACTCATTGTTTAGTTCAACAGTTTCCTGTATCTGTTTAGTGTAATGTTGTGATATTAGGCTTGACATGGCTTAAATAGCAACCGCCAGTCTTTAGAGTTCCTTCAGCTTAATCAGAATTTGCCGGAGAAAAAAAAAATGGGGGAAAAACAAAGAAAAAGAAAGGCATATATTTTTTTGTAATATAAGCAAGTGTTTGGTATTGTATTGTCTCTCTAATATTCATAATAGGAATTGAACGGAAATGTCAACTTTGATTGTGTTTGATGGAAACTAGAGATTTGTGGCTAATGTTTAGTGAAAGATCACGGATGGCTTTTTTCATTTCCAATAATGTTCCTGATAATTACCAGAATCTGTTTTTGCTGTCATTGCTAATAGGCAACATTATAGAAGCGACCAGACTCCTGGTGATCTCCACTCAATATTGACATGTACTCTGTGACTTGCATTTTCTGGATGAATTCTGCCACTGATACGTAATCTGTAATGTCTAGACTACCCCAATGACCTCCGCCATTATTGTCTATAATAATGATCAGACCCTCGTCAATGTTGTCCATCATTGCTGGTAGACAGTCTGTAATATCCAGACTCTGAATGACCTGTACCATTACTAACTGGAAGGCCACTGTACACGGCGGCTCTCGATGAGTTCTGACAGATAGTCTATGCAGCGGTGTTACGATTCTCGATGACTTGCGTCCCGGGGGGCACAACTGCCTCGGAAAGTTTTCAAGTGTCCCACCAAAAATCGTTGTTTTGGCCCATATATTGAGAATGAGGTATGAGCTACATGGTGCACTTACGTACTGTAGCACTATCATGATGTCTATCATTCCTGGTTATCAGTCTATATCCAGACTCTTAGTGATCTGTAACCATTAAAGATAGGTATACATTCTATGATGTGCAGACTCCAGACGGTCTCGTTACTGATAGGTCATCCACGATATCAGGACTCTCAATGATGTGTTTCATTATTGATAGATGCCTGTAATGACCAAACAATTTGATGATGGCCATTGTTTTGCTGGTTCAAGACTCAAAGTGATCTCTACTATTAGAGATAGATATTCCATGATATCTAGACACTTAATGATCTCATTCCTGATAGGTCATCTATAATACCCAATCCATACTCAAAATGTGTCCTTTGATTGATTGATAGTCTTTTATGACCAGACATGTGATGATGTTTATCATTGCTGGTAGGAGCAGTAGTATCTAGACTCCTGTTGATTTGTACCATTACTGATACCTATTCTTTGATGTCCAGCCTCTCATTGATCTGTTCCATGCTGGTAGATAGTTTATGATAAATGTCCAGACCCTGGATGGGTATCTATCATTGCTGGTAGGCACTTTAAAGAGTTATAGTGCGTTTGTTGTACAGAAAACAATCATATTTTTGAGAATTTTCCGTTTGTGGATATAGAAACATTGGTCATTCAAAGTAAGGGAGTACAATGGCCTTCTATTCAAAATATAAGTTTCTCACAGGTAGAAATTCTGTTATTTGTTGCTCAACAGTAATTTTTTCGACCAAACTTTTCAAAATTTAAATGCTGCATTTTCTGTCATTTATCACATTCATGAGTTTTTGAGGCAATAAAGCTTTTGTAGATGTTCACTGATCAGACTGACTGCTTTAACAATGGTCAAAGCTTTTTTCTTTGTATATGTTGGTATATTTTTAGATGTACTATTTCCCTTAAATATCTAGACCCTTGATGATCACTATCAATATTGATACCTGTAATCGACTGTATTATTTCCAGTTTTCTGGTGACCTCTATTTTGCTGATAACCTTGTGTAGTCTGTAGTCATACTTTCACAAGCTTCATACTTTGTTTTGGAATTTTGGTTGTTTTGCCCATATTTATGTTTGCAGTTAGAGTGCATGGCTCATGTGTGTAATATTTGACAGATACATTTTTCAGTCAAATTTAAGCATCAACACAGCTGTTCAAATTGTGATCAAAGGTTCCAGCACATCTTGTTAACTCAAGTTTTTAGATTGCTCAGAACCATTACTGGAGTGAACAAAAAGTTAATGCAGAAATGTAGCACATTAAAATGTGAATACCTTGAAATGTGGAAACCAGGGCTCCAAAATTTCTTTTTGTGTAACAAATGAAAAAAAAAATACATGACCTGCAGTTGTACTCTGATAACTTAGTATGGTCTCTACATTACCACATACTTCTCAGGCCTGCTTTACATGTTATTCCAATAAACTTGCAAAATAAATTAACACAACACAACATTTCACTACAACTTAACATTTTGCATTATTTGGACTTCACAACGTGACTGTTGGTTATTGTCCAAGTCACATGTGGTTCAATGTGTTATGTGAATTATTTATGATACAAAGACCATCCTCTTCCTACTCCATCCTCCTCTCTTTATCCAGGTTGAACAGTTTGAATGCTCTGAGAGAATGGCGGTTCTATTTGAGAGAATTTGTAATAAATCTTTTAATATCTCAGCTGTAATGTGCTTGCAACAGGTTATGTCTCTGGGGCTTGCTATTCAGCCTTTGGAATGTTGAAAGACATCTTATCCTTGGAGTCAGTCAGTCAGTCACGTGTGTGAGTCGTGTGTCTCTAATAATGCCCTTTAAGTGGGGTAGCCTTGAATAGGGCGGTTAGTACTCTAGGAATAAATTTTGACATCTTTTCTGAAACAATTGACTGTAACACTCAGCGACTGCTTTCTAATTAAGGTAGGTTTTGTCAGGCATTGCAGAAAATATGATCTGTTAGAGAAGACAACAAAAACTCTCATCTCTGGCTCAAGTTCAGTCCCGTAGTTTGCCACACTTTGTACGATAAGACAACCAATCTTTAGCAGATTAGGGAGGATGCACACGTACACATTTAGGAGGATGATAGATGGAGATGTGGCCGGGGGGGGGGGGGGGGGGGGGCGGTGGGAGCTGTTGTTATTGCATATTAATTACTGTCTTCTTCTATTTCACTACCATCAATTCTAGGATAATTAGAGAGAAATTTACAGTGATACTTCAATTCATCTGAGAAGGTTTCTGTGAAAAATTTTTGCAAAGAAAGTAAACTGAACAGTTGAACCACTCTGGATGTGTCAGAAATTTGTACAGAAACTCAGAGTGGATTTGTTTCCAGAGCAACTGTCTTTGGTTGCAGGTTGAAGGCATCTGACTGCCATTGACATGCAAATGGTGTGAAATAGTCACTATGACAATCGATCCTGGGCACTCAGAATGTTTGGTGTTGTGTTGTTTGCCTGCTGTGGAAAGCGGATACTACGCTAGCTGCATGAGTCACCCTCTCATTGACAAGAGAGGTTCATTGGATTCTTTTAAGATCACTCTTCAGAGTTAAAGGTATCATCCTTGCAGATCAAGTGCCCGGTGAGATTGAGGAGGTGGCTACCATAATTAAGGTCACCTTTCCATCTTCCCTCTTTGGCATAAGTTGAAAAAGTCTATTTCGGGATTCTGCTTCCTATAATGGAGGATGGTTCGGGTTTAACAAGCCACGTCAATCGAGCAGATGTCTGATTCTGTTCGATCTCTTTGAACCTCTCTCTTGATCATAGTCAAGAGGAAAACACAAAAAAGTGCTTTTACAAAATAACATAGCGAAGACAATGTGCGTTGTGAAATATCAATGACCCTTTCGTGTTGATGTTTTTCTGGATTGTTTAATTTATGTACTGTGTTGACTAACAACCAACAAATCTTTGGATACATATGATGTAAACAAAAGAAAAAAAAGAAAGACTGATGCAGATTCATACTCCCATTGGCAATTGACTGTAGTGCTTTAGTATGCATTTGTGTAAAGCGGAAAGTGGGACTGACTTAAGAGGGCAATTTCATGCCAGTATTCACCAAAAGAACTTAAAAAAATCAGCAATTGAAATCCTGGACCTGAAGACTAGTGATGATTGATGGTACTCTTTTAAAGTTATTTCAATGTATTGCTTCCAACTGTTAGACCAATCATATGGCCAATGTTTTTTTTTTGTTTTTTTTCTTTTTGTGATTGCTTACAGTACCGTTTAGACTGTCATTTAGGATGCAAGCCAGTGCACATATATTTGTTCCTGGTCAGTGCAATGCATTACTGATGGTTTCCAAATAGTGGCAGACCAGGTGTAGTTGCTAATTGTTATGGATCTCAGAGGCTTTTGCAATATGTCTTGCCATTTTAAGCATGTATAAATCACTCATACTTGGATGTGAAACCAAGTTTGCAAAGTAGTATTAATGAAAGGCAGATTTGCTATAGTAATGAAAGGCAGATTTGCTAAATCGCAACCTGCTCTGGCAGAGATAAAGGGAACAGTGACTCAAAATTTGAAGTTGTAATATAAGGTTCAAAAGTAATTTGATGGTTGAAACCAAAACTCTAACAACAACAAATCTGACGCCCTTGACAGTTTATTCAGGTGTGGTAGAAGTAAGTTATCAAAGTCAATCTCATCTACATGACAAAGTTGTGAAGTGTCAATGTGACAAAGTCAAGGCTAGGTAGCAATAGAGTTCAACCCATCTGGCAATTTTATTAAGAAGGCCAGGCAAATGTAAATCTTGAAAACTGTTGTATGGTTTTCTGTTGGAAGTTATCTTGTTCGTAGGTCACAAATATCCCTCTCTTGTGAAGATTACAAGTAGGAAGTAAGTCTGCGTCAGAAACTGGGAAAAGAGAATGCCTCGCTCAATGGAATACACCACAGCCTGGAACGTTTTTAACATGATTCAGACACACACTTATGGACAATTAGAGTATCAAGCGTTTTCCCTCAACTGAGTGAATGTAAATAACTTAAGGTTTGGCATGTGTTAAATCTCCTTGGAACAAAGTTTGTTGGAATAATATGGAGAAGGGTGAAGACTGTTACAGATATTGGCATAGAGTCACCAGCTGCGCCAAGACATAACAAAAATGTTTGGAAATATACCCAGTAGCTTTACCAAGATAAAACTAAAATCTTAAGCAACATACTCAAATTCAATGTTCCCCAAAAATCTTCATAAATATATTTTACTGTCAAAGGTTATTCAAATGTGACTGAAATCGTAAAAAATATAGTTTGTACATCTATAACCAGATGGGGCTAAATCTTTACAAACGCCTTTGGCACATACAGTTATAGTACAGATGTAAGATTTTTGGAAAATACTTGAAGTCTGTACGTCTGTCTCTCTCTCTGCTTGTTAGCCCTCTGTATTAGTGCTACTGCTGTTCAGGCACAGCCAAAGTTGCTGTGGTTATTACCTGACACTGGTTCAAAGGATTCAGTGTGATGAAAATTCTGGATTCTCTCCTTCTTTACATCTTCAGAAAAGACATGAAGTTTTTTTTTTTTAAATCCCAGAATTGACAACAACACTAAGGATTCTTTTATTGATTAATTGATATCACATCTATTGTTGTTTTGAAGTGTACTGTTCATATTATGTGCAGGACAAAAGTATTCTTTGTACTCAGTATATGCCCTTTGAATAAGCCATACAGTGCCACTTGAATTTAACTCACAGCTCTTGTGGTGAATGCTTGTCCCCACACATCACGTTATAATAGATGTCTTATTTCTGAGCTTAGTGACTAAGACCATATGTGTGTGTTATTTGTTTATTGTTTCTAGATATATGAAGGGACTGTGAGGGTACACACCACACTCTGATCACAATTTACATATATCGCTATAAAAGGGAACTAAAACTGACAAAATTTGTGTGGTTTCTACCTTTAGTTGCAGCACTACTGCACACTCAGTAGTGCTGCAGCTTAAAAAGTTACCTAAAATAGTGTCTCTGTTTAGTGAAACTGAGGAAGAACAAGTTACACATTTTATGTGCAGTACATTACACATTCATGTTTAGGATACATGCTTTGCACTTTTGCATGGGTGTGTAGTTCCCCATGCCCACCACCTGCCCCTCCCATCACCTAGATCTTGAACCCCCCTCACTTTGTTGTGACCTTTGAGGTGACAACAGAAGACGACCTCAGGGAAATTGACCGTTAAAGGAGCAAGATTTGATTGTGATCTTGTTTATTTCAGGTTTCTATATTGTAGTAACATTGCAATGAAATCACACAAGCAGTATGATTTTAAGATAACCATATATGTATTTGAATTCAGGTCATTCACATCGTAGACATATATAAGGCCTTAGAGGGTGCTGTGCCAGAATTATTTTCGAGGATGATTTAAGCATGGGGTCAAATGTATGCATTAGTGAGGCAAGGGGTAAGTATAGTCACTCTTGAATTTCCACACCAGGAAGCTTTGGGGATTCATCCGTAAAGTGATGGCGTGAGTTTGGAGAAACTAAAAACTTAGCCATTTTGCTTCCTTTGTTTTTCTCTATTCCTCAATAACCCACTTAGTAATGTGCTTAGTTACCTCAAACCATGCAATGACCAAAAGTGATGTTTAATCTTCTGGAACTCACCAAAATGGTGTAAGTCCGTGAAAATTTGGCTTTCTGTTTTGAAAATAATGATCCTTACAATGAATGTTCAACCACACCCACAATACGGTCCTACACACTTATGTACTGTGTCTCATGTGCACAGCGGTGAGAAAAATCCACCACGATTTTATTGCATTCTTTCCGCTGCAGAACGGTGGGTACTGTATAAAGTCTAGAGTTCTTTTATCATGTGTCATGCTGAAAATTTGATACTTTGGTTGGTGTGCAGCTGCAATCAAGTGTTGTGTAGTGAATATATGCATTAGGCCCTAGTGCTTCATTTTCATTGGCCTGTGCAAGCAAGGTTTGTTGTGAGACTGAATAAGTTTCGTCTGCAGCACAATTTAGAATTTCCCTGCTTTTGGTTGATATTGCTGTTTAAATTCAAAGACTTTGGATGTCAGTAGTTTTCCCCTAATTATTTACTTGGTCCTCTCAAATGAGTGACAACAGTGTTGGACATGAACCTCCACACTCCTAGCACATAGGATTGCAGAATGGGAAGGAGGCATTGATCCGGTATTAGACCGGATGGCACCAAGGGTGGTGCTAAAAATTACAAGTACTGATTGGGCACGGTAGATGGGAGTGCGTTTGTTGTGATGAGACAGGCAAGTGAGTCGCTGGTAAGTAACCAAACCAGGTGAGTTTTGGGACATTTATGTTTCAGTCTCTTCAAACTCACACCATCACTTAAACCACATCTACGTATAACAACTTATGTGGCACTCTATTCACCATGTGATCATATTATTTAGGTGATTGTTGTCCTCCTCTGGATGGCGTAGCATATGGCTACTCTTGGTGAATTTGGTTATAATTTATGGTACTGTTGGCACATTGTCACTCCCATTTACACTTTTATACCATGCCACTCACCAGCCATCACAGAATGATACCTTCTGTTGATTTTTGGCATTGACCAACTGCTGAAAGTCCAATTGTCGTTAATGAGTCTGTGTCATAATCAGTGTAATAAACGTAAAACACCTCAACGAAGATATGACCTCAGAAAGTTAAAGTTACAAGGATGAAAATTACACACATTACCTATAGTAGTAGTTTTTGTTTCTGTTGTTGTTTTTCTCAAAACAATTGGTTGTGTTGTCTTTCTCAAAACAACTGAAAATTAAGTCATAACATGATCAATAAATAGCAAAATAGAACCTTTGTTTAATGAGAAGAATAATTAGTCCTGGATGAGTCATTGCTTGATTATGATTTATGTGTCATGTGGTGCATGAAGATGCATAAGCACTAAGATTGAAATAACATTTCCATATTTTTTTTAATTCAAGTGGAATCCCTGTTGGCTGCTACTGGTTGGGTTGTAGTTAAAGAAAGGGATGTCTTGGTCATAGTGGTGGTTGTTTGGCATGCATCTGAACCAATGCTGGCTTGACTCAAAAATGTGTTGTAAGTAAAACCCTGAATGAAATTCTGTGAGAATTGTGTTTCAGTCTGTTACAATGTTACCGTCATTTGAGATGATGGCTTTTCAAAGTATGGCATTGCAAATATGATGAATGCAGCCCAGTGTCAGCATTTCTTTTGTTAGGCCTAGGCCTGTATATATATTACCTCTTAATTACTGAATTTCACATTGATGAGTGATACCAATATTAGTAAAGAAGAGCATACATACTTCAAAAATAAAACCAGGTGGGGGGGCATATAAAATTCTCAAGTGTCCTTGCAATAAAGGTTGAGTTAACAAGGTTATTACATATCACGCTTAAGAAGTAACAAGGTTACTACATATCATGCTCTTGACATCATACATGTGCATACTCAGCCAATGTTTTATTCATGATTCACGCATGAACAGGAAATTGCCTGTATAATTGTCAATATTGGAAGGGTGTCAATGGAGTTATTGATTTGCTCTTTTCAAAAATTCTAGTATTTAATACAGCAAATATTCCAAAATGCAATTTTCATCGAACTTGTCTGGCATACAGTAGTAGTGAGATTTACAGCAGTTGTGTGGAGGCAGGTTATTGTTGTAACTTGTTGATACCCAAACAACCAGGCATTTTTTTTATTTATATATATATGTCATGTCATTGGCACGTAAACCTGTTCTTGCTTGTGCACCAGGTATGCCCCCTTTGTACCTTCCTCCGCCCTAATGTTATGCCCGACGTAACCCCCTGACACTAGCACTAACGTGAACCTTGTTATCAGAATTTTTAAGCAAAACAATAATGTTAGCAGAACGGGTCATGTGGCAGATGTGCAGAAACATCTGCATGCCAACAATGAGAGGGGTATGTGTAAAAGTGACTGATCTTACTTGCCCCTTTAATACACGAGGTTATTTCGTTAGCTTGTTTTGGCTGTAAGATTTATATATGAGATGTGAAAGGTTGATTCATCTTCGAAGGCTATATGCAGTCTCCTTCATCTTCCTGTATCTGTCATCATTTGTCATACAGCATCTTACTTACTTAAAATCAATTTCTTTTCCAGTAGCTTTAGTCACCATGGTAACTGTGTCCCTGTCTGCAGCAGATGATCCTGTAGGGAGTGCTGCAGTCTTACAGTGGTTGACAACATGCTTAATTACAAACCAAGCAGACAGGAGACTCAATCAAAGCTGATTTACGTCTTCAATCAATTACCGTGGTACTGTCACTCTCTGCCTTTGTGAAGTGAGGAGTAGAATATTCTTTACATGTAGCCCCTCGTATTTATCCCACTGCTACCGGAATGAGGAATTAGACCGTGTTTCATCAGTCTTTGTTGATTAAGCTCACCGCAGACTCTCGAATAGTAATTAAAAATGCGACAATCTTGACTTCAACTTCCAAATAAGTACTTGTTTTAAAGTCTTATTGGCATATGGATAAAAAGGGTGCTTTCAATATCCTCTCAGCAAAAACAGATGGAATTGATAGGCCCTCTATATTTAGGGTGCAAAATAGCAAAATGTGTGAATGAAATGGTGAAAACAATTTGGTATGAAAGTCAAATTATTGAATTATGTATGCATAACTAGATTGAAAGGGATTGGAGGGAGTCTGTGCTTTATTCGAAATAAGACTTGAGAAAAAATTGGATGTGATGGAGACTTGATTTTGTCAACTTTATTCACACCCTTTCTGATGGAACTTCCGTTAATTTTTAATTTGTTTTGTTGCTTAGCTGACCTTTCGTATTGTTTGACATGAGTGAAGCTTCTCAACTTAAACTGCCTTCCATTTGCCATCATTGCTGAAATACACAGACTTTTTTTTGTAATACAGGTAGGTCGATATTTCATGTGAAATGCCTTGATCTCTATTTTTCATGGCACGAGAAATGGAGTGGGGTGGGGAGTCCCGCTGGTTATTGTTTAAATTGAGGCAAGGTTTATCCACTTTGATGCACTGGGAAATATTAAAATACTTTTGAAAAAATTTATATATATTTTGGAAATATTGCCAGAAATATTTCTGAAAACAAAAATATTGTCAAAAGTAAATTTCCAAAAACAAAAACAGCCAACATTGCAAATTTATTGCCGCTATTCTTGCCCATTTTTTCCCCTCAATAACCAAGACATTGATCATCCTTGGTTTGGGTTTAGATCCGGTTCTGGAGTAGGGATTAAACATTTGACCCCAACATCTATTGTTGTCTAACAATCTACACCAACTGTGCCCTGTGAATGCCACTATTGTCCTGTACAATAATATGGATGCCCAAGCAGTTGTTTGCTGATGTGATAATGTGTTTCACCGTCTACCTCAGTACATCTTTCTTTGTTCCTATCATGTCAGTAATGTTGTAGACACAATGTACCCGTTCATTTTCCCTTGTTTGACCTTGATCACTTTCCCATATATGCTAATAATGTACTGCATGCAATTAGCAGTCCATTTCAGTCGTCGGTCAGTGCTGCGGTGCACGTAACATACTGTGGGTAAATTTGAATGTCAAGCAGTGCCAACTGCGTTTGCAAAAGGCTGTACACCTGTAGACTGTGTTTGTCTATTTGCGTTTTATTTAGGAGATAAATTGCATGTCCAATCCTGACAGGTTATATGTAATAAACTTTCCAAATGTCAACAGTAATCCATCTGATCCTCAGATGTCCCTTTAGAAGTAAAATGTTCATTTTAGCAAGATCCCTTATGAGGCAGGAGGACTAAGTTCTCAGAAGTGTCGTTTTGTCTTAAAGTGATTACGTGCGTAGGCAAAAAGTAAAAACATTGAAATTGCATCTCCAAAAGTTTGGTAAGGCTTTTAATTACACCATTTAGACAATCTGGGAAAATAAATAGGCTTCAGTTGGTTAATTTTGCCATATGATTTCAAATTCTCCTAACACAATGACAAAGAGTGTAGAATACGATAATGTAGTGGTTGACAGTTGTCATTCAAATCAACGGTGTGCTTCTTTGAGTAAACCATTTGGAAGTACACTAGTATTGAATATTCAGTTGGCAAATCAGGATCACTGACGCGGCGGGCAAGGTTGTGTTCAGTTTGTTGGTTATTTATAAATACAGTGCTTCCTTTCACCAAATACTACAATTCCCAATACCTACCAGGGAGCGACGACTCGAGTAGTATGTTTTTGATGCACTAGTGAGATCTGTACTGTTGCATTTTCATTATGTATCCGGTTATAGTAAGAACCGTTAATTTTCAAACATGTTTCTGTTTTTTACTGTTTTTATGCCAATCCCATTGCTTTTCGAAGTAGTTACTGTCATTTTCCTTCATTGAAAGACATAGTCCGTTCATGTACAACCTCGCGTGTACATTTAAAAATAAAGAAAAAGTTAAGATCAAACATAATCTCATCTTTTTGGTTTTTCAGTACACACGCAATCACTTTAATTACTTGAACGCAGGTCACCGGGGAAAAACTGCCAGTAAAATCATGGCATCGCCACTCTCCGTGACCTGTCACATATATACCACACATGTGTGAATTGTAATATCCATGTGGGAGGAATGAGGATTTTTCTTGCGTGGTGAACGAAAGGATGGTTTGGACGGACTTACGTCCTTCCAGATCGATCCGGTACTTTGTCACGTTGTCTGCCCCATGTCTCCCTCTAGCCACTCGATCCATGTCATTTGTGGGCCTACTTTCAGTGGGAAATGACATGGCAATTGAGGGTGAAGGTACGTCTCTAAACTGAACATTGGAAATACTTATGACCCCCTTAGAGTTTGCCTCTCCCTCCCCCCCTCCTCATCGAAGAAGGAATTAAAAAAAACCATAGCTTTGTATGTCAGTTGTTTTGTATAGTGTAATGTTGGTGTTACTCAGCTTAAGATGTAGTAGTAGCTTAAAATGTATGCCAGCCAGTGGGGACGATTTCTGTGATATGAAACACTGCCTACTTTCTTCCCCTTACTGTGTGTACTGAAACTTGCAGTCCAACAGTTCTGATAGAAAACATGAACTCGTTATTCAGACTGCTCCTAATGACAAAAATAAGTGCTGCAAAGTTGGAGATGAAAGCAAAGGTAAGAAAATTGTCCAAGTCAAATGGTGATGCAGCCGTGGTCTGGAATATTTCTGACAATTGTATTCTTTAAAATGTGTTTTGTCTGTTGCAATGATGATTTGATCATGCCCTCTCGTTATTTGCCTTTCGATTCTTCTACCATTTTCTTTCTCTCTCCTCTTGGATGCAGGAACGTGCCTTTGAGAACAGCCAACGGTACAAGGAAGGCAAGTACATCATAGAATTAGCTCACATGACCAAGGACAATGGATGGGAATGTGATTAGGATACCACACGGTATGCCAACCCAGTTAATGGAGAAAACTTTGACCTTGAAGAACATGTAAAAATCCTGCCGACTCTTGATAAAAGATCCAAGGGTTTGAAAAGTATTTATTTTTAGATAAGAGAATGGGAGATGATTAGCAGGACATTTTTAGTTAGCGTGGAATTTTTTTGTCAAATTAGAGAAGTGTGAAACGGGAAAAAATCACGCTTTTTAATCACCGCTGAACAAAGTGAAGGAAAATGGTGGAAAGTGCCATGGCAGAAAGAACGGAAAGCAAATGGAGTGCAGAGAGAATTTTGACTGTAAACCTGAAAACAGGAGAACGGACAAGTGCAATAAGTTCAAGAAAATATCGATAAAACATAAAAAGGAATAAAAATGTCCTGCACAGGAATCAGAGATATTTGAAATTCATTTTTTCGGCAAGGAATAACGACGAAGCACGAGGCATGGACTAGAGTCATGTGACAAAAGATGTTCAGAAGACAGCGATCGTTTGAGGAACAGCGGAATGAAGAACTGTCATTTGATGAACCTGGTCATATTTTGTAAACCTAGTACTATTGTTTCTATTGTTTGATGTTACGATGACGTTCACGATGGCGACCACGATTTGCTCGACACCTACGACGATGGTTTCCGTCGATGGGAGAAAGTCCTTCTCTTTCAAGAGATTATCTTTTTAGGGCTTCCTTCCACTTGGATTCACCAGAGTGTTGTCATATGTTGCCACTGGTGATGATGCAGTTCTAACTGTTCATTCGCTGTCGTTCCATTTCTGTGGTAACTGTTTTTTCTTTTCTTTTTTGGTAGACATGCGTATTTTATAAGTAATACTGTCCTTCTCAGTCCCTTTCGTTAGTACTTAAAGTGGACACCGAGGGAAATCTCGGCCATCGTCTGCTTCTGAAATCTGATGTGTCGCCTTTTGCACATGATCCGATTTTGAAGAGTTAATCAGAAATGCTACTAGATTATTATTTGCAAGATTGCAGTTACGAAGTAATGAAGTGAAATTTCTCACTGTCTGGCATGTCACGTTTTCGTGACATCTGTCATTAACTGAAGGAAGTTAAAAGTCCACAAATGTTTCAGAATCCTTGCGATTGAAGTTCATATTTTTTTTTACCAGCAAGACGTGGCATATTAGTGTATGTTTTTGCAGTTGTTTAGCATGTAACATTGTGTAGATTTGGGCCAGAGGGAGATGTTAATGATTGTCTGAAAGACAGATCCTAGGTAACTTTTTTCTCTGTACCATTCAGACCTGGAGCATTGGATTAGGTTCAATATTTATGTGCTCGGAATTCAGATCGTAGTGTGACCATGTGTCGGGTCTTTTGCGTAGAGCCTGCAGTTGACAAGGACCATAAGAGAGATCAGAGCCGGCACTCGAGACTCAGTAATGTAGTCTAAAGTAGGTTTGATTTTTGTCATCCAGTCCTTTGCATGTTACAGACAGTAAACTTCTGTGTCTTGATGCTTTGCTTAGGCTTAAATATGAGCATGGTATGAAATGTATTGTTAAAGAGCTGCATTTACAATACCAGAAAATGCTTTGAAGCAGACTTATGAAAACATAGTGTATTGTGCACACATGCTGCCAGCTGAAAAAAACGGTAGTGAAAACCTAGATGCTGGCAAATGTGGTCCGTCTTGCAATGAAAGGAGCTTTAAATCAGTGAAAACATTTGAGGTTGGGTTGATTTTATACTTCAGTCTACGATTGGACAATTACAATGTTGATATTACATTGTTGAGTGGTCTCCTACGAAGGTGGGGGGTGGGCAAATTTCAAAAAAAGGTCTCACTCAGCTACCACCCTGTGAATTTTCGACCACAGCATCACTTATGAAACGATTGTTCAACCAGCTACGATTTTTGCTGAGAATGAACGGTAGATTTCATTAGCAGTCGCTATGATCTTAAAACCAGATGCAGGTGTCTACAAGGATTCATATTAAAAGTAGCTTGTCTGCAGTCTGCCGTCAAATTACTTTTATCACTCATTAAATGCTGATTGGAAGCTAGTTAATGATTACAGTGCAAATATTGCAGTGGGAAAGCATTCCGATTGTGTTGATGTAAGGGTTTATTCATGTTGTTAATAATGTCTGCATTGAAAACTCTTGGTTTTCACTGGATAGCATATTTGCTGTAATTTCTCTTTCTTTCGATGCCATTGAGGGAAACGTCAGCCAAAACATTTCCCTTGAATGCTGCAAGCAGCATGGTACAAGTTTATTATGCCCTTGAAAAAAGTCTGCAGGTTTTGAAAGGACCCACATGCAAAGATGTATGGGCAAGATTATCACATTATCAAGAAGGGGTTTGCCTCCTCTCCGCTAGAAATTTTACATTATGCATTGCTTGAATTGTTTGAAAATACGAGCAGCAGTTGATCAAATTTAAAAATTTGCTCTGGGTTTAGTCGATGTGGGAGAGGAAGTTTCCTGTGGGGCAAGGAGGAAGTATTGGAAAACATCTCGTTTCTATTATTCCCCCCCCCCCCGCCCTTACACCTTTGATAGTGCCACTTCCTGTAATGTTTATTCATTGCCTGTTGAAAACATTTCCAGTAATAATGGCAGTTGAAATGAACCCTTAAGATCCTCTGGTATAATTAGGCAAATTTAGTTTTAAATCTAACTGTAAAAGGCAAGTCAGATGTAATAAGGTATTTCTTTCAAGTGGTCCATGCCGTGTGTGGTTGTTGTTCCTTGTTCGTTGTTTTTCTGTTGTTTTTTTTTTCTTTTCCATAATGGCTAGGGAATGAAATTTTGTTGGTCTTTTTTTTTTGTTAGTTTATTTTGTGTGAGAGTGCATTAATAATTTAGTTCTTGTACATAGTAAGTAGCAGAGTGTTTGTAATATCTTTCTAATTTATTTCAAGAGAATTTCTATCTCCGACTTAGTCATTTTTTTTACGATTCTTTTAAGGCAATTTCTTTCTCTATGATGTCTTTTATTTCGCCGATTTTAATACCCCCCTTCTTTTTTTTTCCTGGTTGGTTGATCAGATCATTAGACTTGATCTATACCCAATGAGGGCAGTCAGAGTTTGCCTTTAAACCTGTTCTTCGACTTCAGTGGTTGGACTTATGACTCCAAGTGTTAGCAAATTAACTTTAAATGTTCCAAAACTATCTTGCACATCTTATCACTTGCAATATCTCGGTGAATTGGAAAAAAACGCCGAAACGAATCATCTAGTGACCTTGCAGCTATTCCTTGTGGATGGGTTCTATTAGCTAGCATATCAACATATATCAATTATGGTCACTAAAAAGTGATATTTATTTCCCTTCTTTTCCATTTGCTTGACTATGAAAAGACCCTCAGGGGTTATGCAATTAAAATAATTTGAAAGAAGGTTCAAATTTGTAATTATAAAATGTTTGACAGTGTAGAGTATTGTAGATTTGCTGGCAGTTAAATAGGGTCTGTGTACAGAGGAGAATTGTGGCCTGTATTATTGTTATGTCATTGTGCTTGGATGGAGAACGAATACAGTTTGTCCATACAGTAGTTTGGAACTTCTGAATAACTCTTTACAACAGAGACTCATATCACGTGAGATCTATCTACAGCTCTAATCTGGGTAATGGTTTCAGGATTTAATTTTGAGAAGACTTGAAAATTTTGCAAGTAAAGGGTGCTATATATATATATATATCTCAAGGGCTTTGTAATATCTCATAAACTGTAACATATGCAATGAATTATTACGAAAACAAAGTTGTAGAAAATGCATGACGCGCGGAGGAACTGATGTATGGGATGATATAGTTATAACTATAGGCTTGTTACGATGTACAGTGAGAGATTGGCGTGCACATTGAAATTCTGTCTATGGAATAGATTTAATGTATAAGTCAGAGTTGTATCTTGCTACAATTGAGAAATGAAAAAAAAAGTAACCAATGCTAGAAGAAAGCAGTTGCTGGATGTATTATGTATTGATGGAGGCACTTCCTGTGACACAAGGAGTGAACATATACAAAGGGCCACCATCATTTGTGCTTGTCATTCATGAATATTTATGGAATATATACCATATGTGTCGCAACAGAAAGAAATTTGTGGTGCTAGATGTTACGTTAAGTTCAGTTGGCCCGTTGTGCACAGGGAAAAGTGGTTTGTTAATGCTTTGCAGAGTCAACTAGGATTCTGAAAGAATGTTCATTATTCATTTACATTATAAAGCAGGAAGAAACAATATCAGTACTGCTGCCTCTCCACTTACACATATCTGTATGAATAAATGCCTGGAATGCGAATGCATGTTACTATCAGAGACCGCATCATTTTTCGATGGTTTTTTTCTCTTTTTGATGAAGATCTAAAAAGATAAAAATACAAAAGGCTGTAAGATTTCCCTCTTAATTTGCATGATGAGTATTAGGTCATTTGCTTTGTGTAGTTTCTGTGTCTGTGCTGATGTGTATTGAATCAGACATTTCTGTGTTCTAACTTATCGTTTGCTTCACCGGCATGGTGCTTCGTATTGCATCCTACCCATTCAGTTTGTTACCGATCACCGTGGCGTTTGTCCATGCATTGTCAATGCTTCAAAAGCAGAAAGGTATTGATTGTTTCAGGCATGAGAGATTTAAACCCACTGTCTAAAATCCAAACAGCGGATGGAGGATTTTAGGGTCGGGGATTGGATGTGAGCGTCCCCTTGTTATCTGATTCCATCAAGAGCTTGAGTAATGGTGATATTAAGTTGTGAATCCTCCCACAGCAGTCGGCAGTGGTCACACACAGGAATATAAAACATGTCTCCACAGCTCGCAATTCTGTCGGGGATAACTTTTTGCTTTTATTAAGTCACGAGCAAATTACTTTGCTTTAGTCTCGCAGTATGGACTGTCTGTTGTTGCACTTTTACTGGTGACAAGTTGTTTTGGTCAGGAATTGGGTCATGTGTTTTTTTTTTTTTGTTTTTTTGCTGGGTCTGTGGAAGCAACTGTTCAAGAGAGTACCTATTTTTGGCGGTCTGTGTTGTTGCTGTTTGCCAGAACCAAGGTGGGTGCTACAGCATTGTGGCAGAAACAAAACACAGAAGTGGAAGGAGAAGTATCGTTCGGCGACAGTGGTGGAGTTTTTATTTGAACTAGCAATCCTTTGGATGCAAAATAATATTAAGAGGAATATCAAGAGGAAAAACAGAATTCGGTCACTGTGCTCAAATTTTCATATTTTGTGCCATCATTAAAACCAGTCAGAGCCTCACCAGTTTATTTGTTGCCACATAAGTTTATTTGTTGTATCTTTTCCCCTTATTACTTTCCCTTGCATTTTCTAAATTTAACTTTTACGGAACAGTCCTTCTATTTTTGAGACCTTTTGCTATAAACCCTGAAGCAAAGTTCATGGTAATTTGATCATGTGACAGAAAATAACCAGCAAAAGGAATCCAACAAGCTCTGTTTAACTGTTGCTACTCTTCAAGGACACTAAACTGCCAACAATTTGAAGGAAAAGACCTAATGGACCATACAAAGAGCAGGTATTTAAACTAAGCTTTCCTTTTAAAAGGATACAGTCAGGCAAGTCAGGGCAAGTGACATTTTGACTGCTCAACAAGCTGTCACGCAGTCATATCTCTTTGTCTGTCATTAAGTCAGTTTTGCTCTGAAATTTTGTCCGAGGTAGTATGATGTAAACGACTGTGCAAAAGGGAGGTGTGAGGAGGGTGTTTTTATGATATTTCTGGAAAGGGTGACAAGTTTGGTACTCTCTTATTGCCACTGTCCACATGAAAGACTTTCTGACTTTCATCTGATGGGATATTTACCATACAGGTTGACCACTTCTTTCTTGGAGGTTCTTTTCCTGTAGTTTATCAACACATATGTTGCAGGAAGCATGGCCTAGGGACTGATTTTGAAGTAGAAACCAACTTGCTGCCTAGGATATTGTATACCTTGAAGACATAGTTGAGCTAAATGGTTGGTTTGATGTTTGGCTTCTCTACCAACCCATCATCTGTCTCTGCCCTTTGTAAATAGTGCATGTTTTCTACTGCTCGTAGTAATGTCCAACATACAGTGTAGGAAACCCTTTTGTCTGCTTGAAGTGCTCTCAAAAGTGATGATTGTAAGTGAAAAAAAGAAGCCAACGGGTGTTCTTTCTGCAGGGAAGGATAGAAAGAGAGAGGATGAGAAAAGATCTGAGCAAGGTTGCAAACAGAGACAAGGAAAGAAAAAGAAGTGCTTCATTTTGGTAGTGTGCTATAGTTTCAGCTACCAACATTGTTCCAGAGAGAGCCAAGAATTCAGAAACTTTAAATCCTTATATGTGAGTCATTTTTTTTGCTACATGCCAATACTTTTGTTGCTCCTGATGGAAACAGTAGAAGTGCTTAATTGGGGTCAATGGTTTATGTTTGGGCAGCAAATGCTTTAAGCCTAGCCTCTTGCCTCTCCTCCTTCAGTCTCCCCCCCCCCTCATCTCATATCAATCGACAACGGATTGTTACACTTCATGTGTTGTCCCCCCATCTCATATCGATCGATGACGGATTGTTACACTTCATGTGGTGATTGCTGAGAGCATGTTCGCATGACTCTCAGAATGTGAAGGAAGGCTTTGGATGTGTGACATGAAGATATCACAGAGGCAGCAGGAAGGCATCACTCGCCTCCGGTTTGCAAGAGATTGAGTAAAATTTTCCAGGATTTATCCATCCATCAGTGAGGCTCCCCAAATTCAAAACTGATGACCTCTGATATTTAAAGTGTCCAGGGAGCTTCTGTTCAAATGATGTAGTAGTGTCTGTGGATACGTGTGTAGATTAAAAAAATAAATAGCTTCATTTTTCCTTTTTCTCTTCTCGTTGCATAAATTGCAGTGCATGCATTTCTTTGTCTCTTAATTTAAACAAATACTTGAAATATTGTTTTTTTTTAAATCACTGCTGCACTGACAAATATCATTCCAAACATTGTCACCAATCTTTTGTTATTTTAATTGGGGGAGGAAAGGCTAAAAATTGAATACTCGCATCAGTCTTCTTATACTCACATTAATTAATGTAAAAAGTGTGCTAAGAGGACGACGGATGCTGTGCTGGTCGGCTGGATGTAAGGTCATAGTGTTCGTGGTGAATGACTGCATATAAACGAAATGAGGCCTTCAAACATCATGAAGAGAGAATGCAAAAGTTAAATTCACAGACTAAAGAAACACTGAAGAGAAGATGTTGAGAGTTGGGTGAGGTGGAAGTTAGATGCAATGGAGAAGGTATTTGAGGGATAAGTGACTACCGCAGTAGCTGTTGTGAAAAAAAATGCGTTCTCTGTCAATGCAAATTGTGCTGGTATTATTCTGTCACCAGTAAAAAAAACATGTATTTAATTACCATGGTCTAAAGACACTGCAAAGAAAAGAAATTTATTTCCGGGGAATTTGTTTTTTCTTTTTATACTGAATTTTCTTTCCTGAATATAAATTTAAATATTGTAGATAGTTGTGTGCAATTAACTGGTTTATCATCGATGTGGTTCTTGTATGCCTTTGCATATATAATCATAAATTTAATGTTCTTGTTTTAAAACAAGAAAAATCTCAACAGTGCGTAAACAGGTTTCGGCAGAAAGAGATGACTTATTCAAGAAGAGTTAATACAAAGTAATATATATGAATATTCATTAATTTATTTTTTTTTCTCATCTCTTGCCTGTAGTACTGTTCATATCACATTCATATACATCTATATGTAAAAAGAGTAAAGACTTTGCAAGCACATTCATAGTGAATACTAACTTCTTTGTTTATAATTTAATTTAATCAAAATCTCGTTAGGTACAGCATTTCCTTCTAAGCAAAAAAAAAAAAAGAGAAAAAGCAACCTGATAGTGGACAGCATCACATTAATGCAATTTGAAGCAGACAGAGAATTCTTGAACAAATCTTAATAACAACAATGAAAATAATAAATAAAAAAGTTGGCAAAAAATTAGCGAATTCTATTTTAAATGTGTGAAGGTATTTCGGTGAAGAAGCTCATTGTATAATCACTACAGAAGTGTGTGTACAGATTTCCTTCTTTTTTTTTTCCATTTCATCCTTTTGTTTTGGTCTTTTCTTCAATTTTTGTGAGTTTTGTGAGTTTGTATGTAAAAGACCGTGATGATGGCTGGTGCCTTGATTCTAACAAGCCTCTCTCTGTCACAAACTATGTATCATTTGGTTTTGTCTTCTTTTTTTTCTGTGGTATCTGCAATTGCATACCTTCTCCATGATCCTTGTGTCTCCCTTTTTTCCAGTTCTCTTCCCCGTTTCAAGAAACATGTACTGATCACTCAGTTGAGAGCCAAAGTGAGAAATACTAGAGTGGGTAGATGATCGCGGTTGAGAAGAAAACAAACTTTGCAAATATTTACTTGGCTGTAACCGCTAGCAAATAACTTGTATTCGAGGAAGTTAAGTAATGTCTGCTGACTTTCCTTAGTGACGTAAATTTTTTGAAAGGAAAAAATCATGACCCACCTCTTTGAATTAAACCATAAAGACTTTGGGTCCCAAAGTCTTTATGGTTTAATTCAAAGCAGTGTGTGGAGCCATACATGGACAACGATACCCTCTGTCAAATAATTTATTGACAAGTAGTTCTCATAGAGGGCCCCTGAAGACATACAGTGCCCACAATCAATTGAAGCAACCAACCGTGAAAGATCAAAGTGTTTCTTGTGAAATGACATTCGATAGTGAAAGCTTCTTCAGGGGTAAACGTGGGATAAATGTTTATCATAGAAACATGGGGGCAAGGGGCATTATGCATCCAGTGGCACCAGTTGATGGTGGCACGCCCCTCAGATAATCTTCCCAAAATTCTCACCCCCACCACCCCAGTTCAAAATCTGGCTGTGAAAATGTACAAAAGGCATACCGTACTGTATATCCTTATCACACTGTAAACTTTTAAATCATCCAACGTGACTTCTCGTTGGGCCCGACCTCATTCATGTGCCAGAGCCCTAGAAACAAATTTTAGCTGCGCCGATCTCTGGGCATGCATCAAGTCTCTTGATCCCCCCTCTTCCTTCAAGTAATTTTGTTGATGCCACAGGTTCTGAAGGTTTTGTGGGAAAGCTGCAACAGACTTTAAATAATGTTAAGGAGACCAATTTTCCATAAAAAAAAAACACTTGTTACCAGCTTCATTTCCAGGACTTTACTACCTTTGCCTGGATAAAGGGCTATTTCCGGAGACGGATCCCAGGAATGTTTTTATCAAAATCTTTTTCTGGTACCCTCTTCTGGCCTACTGATGTAGCAGTCCCCTTCTTTCTTTAAAGGGAAATAGGGCGTTTAGAATACACCAACATGACATATAAGAGAAATAGCTTTAGTCATTGTTAAACCATTCACTCTCATCAATAAACATCTGCCAAAGCTTCATCTCCTCAAAACATTATGCATGTGATGAGTAACGGAAGATGCATCATTTGAATTTTGAAAAGTTTGGGTGAACAAATTCGTGATGAACAACAAATAACTGAGTTTCTATCTGTGAGAAATTTATTTCTTGAAAAGAAGACTACTGTCCTTCCTTATTTTGAATAATCTATCATTCAGCGTCCACAAACATTGGTTTTAAAAATATGGATGTTTCCTGTAAAACAAACGCCTTATTTCCCTTTAAGACCCCCCTTCCCACCCCCCCCCCCCCCTCTCCTGCCATTTTCCTTCGACATGCGTGATGATGCAGGCGTGATGCGCCTGCATTTGGCGGTTGAAGCACATACACACGATAGGCTCCCATTACCGATTTATGATAGACGTAATGTATTATTCCGTGACCGGACCAGCAACCAACTACATGTATGGCCTTAGGTCGCTCCACTCCATGTCCTATTCCGTTTTTGCTTTCATTTTCATTTCTTATGTCAAATCAATGACTGATTCATGATGACGTAATTTTTACCGTTGAGACTGTTAATCATCGAGGTAAAAAAAGACTAAAATGTTGACTTATCGACTTTACAGACTCGGCGACATAGCAATCCTTGTGGATATCCCTGACAGCCAGTAATCAATTTCAAAAGTTCTAGTCCTGGGCTCGGCAGTTTGATTTATTTCAGGTCTTATTTCTTATCAGTCGACAAGGGCACTGGAGTGGGGTTTAAGTTGAAGGGTCCAGGGTTACTAGAAGGACGGTCATGACCAACCGTACATGTTTACAGTAGATCTGCAATCTCTTATCTACCGGGAAATGATTCATTGATAAGTGAGACTCCAAGCATACACGGTCCATCCACTGGGGAATGATTTATTGAAAGTGGGACTGTAAGTCTACAACGTCCAGGGGACCTTCATGTTTCCAGAACATGAAATGTGGTGGACCATAGATAAGACGACCTCAACATAGCAACTGGATCTTAAAGACCCGAAAGGGCAGATCTTTGGAATGCAAATGTGATAATGATTTTTGCATCGACGAATTGAAATTCTTTCTTGCATAGGTTTCCTATGAGATGCTCATTACCGAGAAATGGCTACATGTTTGTAAATAGGCTTATTTCAATATATAGGCCGTGCATGCATTTTTTCTTCTTTTTTTTTGTGGACCATGTAAATTCAAGGTAACAGCGCTATTCTAAAGAACCCAGATACAAATACGTTTTGGGCTCTGAAAGGATCTAAGACAATTCCTTTGAATTATCTTAAGAACACAAAAAAACTTTGTTCTCTGGTTTTCATTACAATTATATTTGACCTTACCTTTCAGGCGCAAGAAGTTTTTCAATTTAGTCATCACCCCTCGCAGAAAAAAGTACTGCGGCCGAGAGAGGACAAGTAAAAAAAACATTAGTTCACCAAGTCGAAATTTCGACTAAGTATCTCGAAATTTCGGCTTACTATCTCGAAATTTCGAGATAATAAGTCGAAATTTCGACTTAGTCAACTATTTTTTTTTTACTTGTCCTTCTCTCGGCCACGGTAAAAGACAAATGCGGCCATGTAGAAAAAACGAAAACCATACGAATACACACAAAATTAATCACGAAGAACAAAGCAGTTTGTTCGAATGTTTAAAAACAAAGCATGATGCTTTTTTTTTTTTAAGTTTGTTTTCAATTTCTAAAAGAAGAAAACATTTTTTTTTTTAGAGTATTTCTATGGTTTTTTTTCCGTATGGCCATATTAGTCTTCCGTAGGTTCTTAATGAGGAAGATGATTTTTTTTTATCAATCAATGAACAATAATTATTGTCGTATTTTGAGGTTCGTATATAAAGGTCCGCAGTAAAAGAAGTCCGGTTGTTGATTTTATTACTTTTTAATCATGATTTAAATTAGTGACTTAAATGGAAACAAGATCATTGTCTGGTGGTACTTTAATGATTTCATCGTAATTGACACAAGGCGACATTTCAATGCTCGTCAAAAAGTGGAACCTACCGTTGTATTGTAGTGTCCTGTACAATTGTTAGCTCAAAGGTAGTTGGCAAGAACGCTTAAACATAGTCTAAGCCTTGCCTACCGCGCCCATGACCATTTTCCAAGAATATTTTAGCTGCAACATTTAATTGATTGGGATGGACTCAGACTCAGGTCGCATGAACTGGGCCAGGAATCCGGTGAGGGTCCCGGACTAGGAACTGGCCAGGCATTTAGGCCACTGGAATAGGAAATTGGATAGGACTCGAATTTAAGGTGGTATATTTAATTTCAAAGAACATTTGCAATTGTTAGGTTTGAAGAGTCATCCACCTCTCATCGGGTTTCTGTCCTATCATCAGGGGTTTTTGTCATACTACGGTAGGGGGTTCATCCATGGATGAAACATAACAAAACACTCGGAATCAAGTTCTTCCTCGTTTCCATCAGACACCTGGGTAGGTCAACTATGATGTGACTATCCAGGCAGTTCCCTGGAATATCGTACACAACTTCCGTCTGGCAATGTTATACTCAACGTCCGATAAGGAAAACCCCGACCCCGGTTAAACCGACGATCATTTTACACACAGCCTACAAAGAAACATTAGATCTTCTATTATGCAAACTCAGTAACTGATAATGTCTGGACGCAATGAGTCTTGGTGACACACAACACTTAACTGACTACTAAATGTTGGTAAGAATTAAAAGGAGAGTATGAAAGTTATTTTATGAATAAATACTAATATGGAGGAGGACTTAGCCCATATGCAATAGTTTGACACATGTTTCAAGTACTGCTCCCCACCCCAGGCCCTGATCCGGCTGTACTTTGCCCCTGGAAAATTTTATCAGGCATATAGTACCTCATCGATCTATCCACTCACCTTTTCATTTGTTGTCAATTATTGCTCAGTGTGTTGTTGTTGCTGTTTTCGGGAGCTGAGTGGATCTACTCGCTATAAACTTAAAGGGGAAATCAGGGTTTGACTGAGAAAATTCACCTTTAGTTGATTTTTCTTTCTAAACTGATTGTTCACCGAAATATAGAGACGTTGGGGAGGTGTTTGAAGGTAGAAGAAACGGTAATCATTGCGTTAATTACTTTTGACTGAGAGCTCTTAATATTTGTAGGGCACAAAAAAATAAACGTTCATGTACAAGACAAGACAGCCTCCTCTATACGATGACCAATCACAGCGTAAGACTGAGATGACGTTATATGAATAAACATAACCGAATGTTAACAGTTCCCATGCTGTCCTTGAAACATGTGCCAAGAGTTTAGTGATAGTTGATGATACATACAGCACACGTATAGGCTATGTATGAAACTATTCAGCCACACCTCCCCCTACCTTGAAAAGGCGATAGTATTGAATATTTATATTTAATTCGATGAAATGGATGTTACTGACTTTAGGAGTTCTTCACCGATTTTTTGCGAATGTGACTCGTTTCTCGAAATTGTCCACATGTTTTGCGATAATCTTGATCATATTTGTTAGTTATAACTCATTGTACGATACCGGTGGGGAATTGCAGTGAAATAAATTGTGAAAATAAACCCTGATTTCCCCCTTTAAAAGTTTTCTTAGACTGCTTCTTTTCTCTTTATGTAAAAAAAATCGTATCTCATCTTCACTTTCAAATAATGTACATGGATAAAAAGTAACTGAAATGTGGAATGACAATTGCGTGTATGTGTTGTTCATAATTATAACGAAACCATGCATCACAGACCAGAGGGCTGGGCGGCTGCTTCCAATTGATGCTTGATTTCAAACAGTACATGTCCCTTGCCTGACACGGGGTACAACTCCCCCCCCCCCCCCCCTCCAGTCTTACAAGAGCTCGAGCTCTACACCGGAAGCAGTTACATGATTTTCAATGAAAGGCCTTTCCACACTCCAACATATACGTCAAATGATTGAGGTAGTAGCAGTTTCAGTCAGAGGGGGCGAAAATGGCCCAGCTAGGGTTCTCTGTAAAGGAACCCTAGAAATACCCACTGCTGTTTAAATATATTAGAGGATGAGGGGGTGGGTGGGTGCCGGCATGACTACTATAGGGTCCCTATGTAGAGAGAGTTGCGATTTTGGCGCCATTTTGCCTTCAACTGCGCGATCATTGTATGTACGTGTATGTAGGTTAGTCAAACGATGATACATGATCTGAACTTATCCACTTTAAGCAAACATTTCAAAATGGCATTTTAGGACCAATAAGGTCGTACAGTTGGAAACACTAATGGCGTCAATTTAACAACTGTCGCAACCCTCTCTATATAGGAACACTGAAGAACTATCTAAGCAGAGCGCCACCATTGCTTGACGCGGAGAGGTAAAACGAAATTCTGGCTTTTAGACTCCCCAGACGGCCGGAAACGGCGCTTTCTGTGTGTTACAAGCTGCATATGCACAGTCTTGAAACAGGGATTTCATGTTTGCAATTTCCCAAATTAATGAGAGCAAAAGTGAATATATGAAAATGCTGATACATATCAGATGGGTTGAGATGATGCAAGAATCATAAATTATGCATCCTCTTTCATATATTTGGAGCACTTGGCAAATATTTGGGAGGGGATGATCATATCTTCAGTCCCACACTTTTTTTTCATTGGACAGCGGCATCATAGTGATTGTTTTCAGGGGTCAAGAGACTCAGTGTGCATGCGCCGCCATTAATGTAGCTAGATTTGTTTTGTTACTGAGCCTAGGACATTGACGAGGGGACATCAGTGAGTGTGACACAGTGCGATACGGAAATGTAATATGCGCCCATTGCATTGGCACAGCCAGAATTATTTATTAGGAGTGAACTGAGAATTGTTTGAAGACTTTCTAAGAGGAGCTCCAGTCGTCTGAAGCTGTGAACGTACCAGAAAACAAAAATCCCTCAGATAATTGGAAACAGCCTTTTCGTGTGGAAAGTTTCTCCTTTCCTCTCGCTCTCTCTAGTAATTCGGTTATTTTGTCATGGAAGGCTTACATGACTTCAAAGATTTCTGACTCTTTTTTCACATGGAAATATAGGCCGGTAGATAAAGTTCTTATATACATTTTGTTTTGCATGTCATTGGCTGTCGCCAAATGTTTCACAGACACTTATACCGTTGGGCTGGTTAACAGCTGGTAAAAGATGTACAGCTATAGCCTAACAACGCAAACCCAGCCTGTTGGCTTGTTTGGGGTAAACCTCCCCCAGAGCGCTCATGTCAAAATGTACCTTGATCACAAAATTTACAAATTTTAGCCAACGCGTGGTGTATCTTTCCTTGGTAACCAGGTAACACGTAAGTGTAAATTATACTTATTATTTTTAGTAAAAGAAAAAAAACCCAAAATAATAAAATGCCTTATCGTGTGTTTTCTTGCCCGAAGATAGCAAATATTACAATTCTTATCACAACATCACTAAACATGTAAACACATTCATTCTCTCTCTCTTGTAGCCTACAATTGAACAGCTAAACTGCAGAAAATGAAATTAAAATTTGTTGGAAAAAATTGTTCAGTTTTAAAGAAAGTGTAAAATCCATTTTCTTTTCAAAGGGAAGTGGCTCATCAATATAGGTCGCACTGACCTACATAGATCTTAGGTAGCATCCCCCTATTAATTGCCCCCATTGACTGCACACTTAATTGCAAACGTAATGTTTGCAATGTTTTAATAAGCCTCGAAGAAGTTTTCAACAGATACAAGCTACCACTCTTTGGAAAGCTGACACTTTGGCCATTCATGTCACTTTCAAATTTCCCTACCTTAGGATGTCAGATTTTCTGCTAGAGGCTGTCCGATTTACCATACCTTGTCACTGAGGTAAATCACACAGCGCCTCGAATAATACTGCCCCGCCGGTTTGAAGTCCGTAACTTTTCTTTGACTGCTTCAATTGGCACCATTTTCACACCATGAATACCTCAACTCGCCTACTTCGATATCCACGAAAGATCCCATCCCAAAGGATAAAGTACCGTAAAAGTTGTCCAAATGTCCATAACGGGGACTTCCAGCGACACGGGTGAACAAAATTCTACGTAAAATTTGTTTGGCGCTATTTAAGAAAGACGTGTACAAAATCGTCATCCCTTTGATGAATAGAGGGCGTTATAGTATTTACGGGAGCCAAATTTTATATCGCTGTTGATATATGAGTTATCGGACTGACGTCATAGTGATCAATCAGTCTCTTGGATTGCCGAGACAGCCTGCTGTTGGTATCGCAGCAATTTACAGTATGTACCCACTTACCTCCGAGGCGTCATTATTGAGAGACAAGAGGCTATGCAAGTAGGCTATCTGGGATACCTTAAAATGATACAAGTTTATCCAAGTTTATCTGGTAATACGTCTCCATACTGTAACCCGTCAAATTATGGGGAAAAGAAGAGCCATTTTCTGATCAGTCTACAGATTAAGTTGGAAGGCAGCCATATCTAGAAGAATAGGCCTAAATAAATGCATTTGTTATCGTAAAATTTAAAATTTCATTTTATGAACGAACTCTGTTTTCTTTTCTTTGCCTTTAGTCGTGACGTAACCATTCAGGGTGTCCAGTTTATTGAACAGAGATTTAGGACTGATGAAAGTTGTAACACTTGAAACGTTTTGGTATCACGATACTGAATTTTGTCAAGTAATGATTCTCTTTTACAACTGATCACGTTTCGTGAGAACGCTAGCAACAACTTCAGGAATGATTTTGGTAGTACATTTAAAGAATCGCTTACACTTGAAGAGAACCCCGCGAAGTGATACGCAATAGTTTCAGAGGTTATATAAGTGAAACCCAACTAGGCTGACAGAATAAATACGCCGACACAGGAGGGTGTTTCTTCGTATATGCAAACAATTTGAACCTTGCATGTTAGATGTATATACTATGTTTATTGTATTACTAGCATAAAAGCACTTCCCCGTGCCATAATACCGGACGATATTATAAGCTACCGGAATGTACACCATTGTTCTGTGCAAGATGGGGACCAATAAACTGAGATATTAAGCAGATATTTTGCGTTGAGTTAATATGATGTCAATTTTTTTTTTTCAAATATTTCATGTGTCCTGATATTTTTATCACAAATTAATCAACCAGACATTTTGAACCATCAGAGCAGGCAGGATGGTTCAAAATTTTGTCAACCATTTGTGCCCCAATTGGGTCTGGTCAGATTCCCTTGAGAGGAAGGGGGGGGGGTAACTTGAAGTAGAGAGCAGGCCAACCGACATATATGCCAACAATGTTAGTATATTTTTTACCAAAGAAAACTTATAGGGGAAGACATTTGTTTAGGAGGGTCTGCGCCCCTCGATCCCCTTGAATACGGACCTAAATTGGGACCACTACTGCAGTCACATCTTTGAATCAAATTTTAATCATTTTTTTAGTATTTAAACTGGTGTATGTGTGCATTATATTTACAAGTTACACCATTGGTTGCTAGTTCATAACATTTAGCCGTCATGATTGCAGTATCAGCGCTCCAGTTTGTCAGGACATGAAGCACCATGTTCAGCTGACTTATAGGTAGCCTTTGCAAAGTCTTTCTCGGCAAATGAATTCTCCTTCTTTGATACATTCCTCACAATTTGAGCTGCAGCCTACTTATACCCAACCGTGGATATAAACTCATCTAGAAATCGCGTTTCCGTGCGATCGCCTCCGCCGGGCGTCGATCAATGAGGGGAAGTAAACACTCTTAGGGAAGGGCAGTACAGTATCGTATGTTCCTTCAGAGGTGGCGGAACCGACCAAGATTAGGAACCGAAACTTTCCAGCCCAAGCAGACTCTGCAGAGTCTAACCTATAGGCAGCAATTCGAAACGGCACTGAGAGGCACGTTGTCGTTATAATCTGGTTCCTGGGACAGCACGGACGATATCGCCACCGTCATATCGTGATATATCGTTGTTGTATTGGTAAAGGATCGGAAGTTGTTGTTGATCTACCAGACTGTAAGGGAGAACACGGAGATGGTTGTCGTTATTAACGGTAACTTTGTTACAGTTACAAAGAAAAGTTCACCACCACATGTACAGAGAGACAGAGATATCGAAGAGAGATCAACTTTGATTTTGCAGTTAATGTTCTATTGATTGGACTCTCACATTAATCAAGTTGGTGAATAATGTTATATTAATGATGACGCGTGACTACAGCACAGAGGGGTCGATCCTTGGGAGTGGGAGGGATGGATAACTCTGATAACTGTCTCTGAAGAAAATATTGGAGTGCAAACAGAGTTTTGTATATGGCATTGTGGTATAAAGATGACTTAGGGGCCTCTAGAAAAGTCAGTCTGTTTAAACCTACGTGTAAATTATTATTTTATTTTTAGTTTTTTTTTTAATTAAAGATTAAAATCTCACAGTAACTCTTTCGACAAGAAGTATATATCCCAATTTCACTCATGCAATTTTTTTAACACATATGTCTAACACATTTTTATTAAATCTAGGGACGTCCACCAGAGATTTCTCTAAAGTATTATAGTACTTTAACGGAGATAATTCGTTCTACTTACAACCCTTATCACAAATCAAATTGCCTACTGGTATCTTTAAACGGTGGTTACGTGTACACGGAAAGAAGGGGAGGTGGGTAGGGCACTTTTTCACCAAATTTTTTTTTTTGCTGTCATAATTTTTTCCATCCAAGGTTTATTTTCCATCTTAACAAGACAAAATAGTACCTGCCAAGAATGAAGTAACTACCAATAAAAAAAAGAAACATTTTTACATAATTGTACTTCATTTGTAAATACGCATTGCCAACGAATACAATTCAACATAGGCCTACTTTTTCCCCCGAGAAGAGTGCCTGTAAGATACTTTTTTTATTTTTGGGGAGGGGGTTAGTAATATTGATCAACAGAAGCTACCGTAATGGAAGAGGAAACCGAAAAAGAAAACCATAAGAACAAGGAGTTGCTCATCTCTGTACGTAGACCCATTTCCTTTGAATTTTATGTTGTAATGGAAACTTATAATGGAAACTGATTTAGACATTTAGATGTAACATGCTTAGATAGCATCACGCTTTCCTTTTACTTTTGCCACCCGACTTATTGATAAAATCTTTTAGACACTTTCATTTCTAATATCCGTTTGCCGAACTTCATTTTAGAATGCGGGTTCCTGTTTTTAGTTATTTGTATAGTTGTTCCTTATAATCATCTTTGGTGGACAGATGTTAATCTGGAAGTGATAGGTCTATTTGTACAATTTGCCACTTCTCAAATGCAGGCAAATACAGTCGTGTCAGTCATTGCAACTTACATACTCACTGAAGTTCCGCATCAAATTAATCATACATTTTGGGCCAGAACAACCTTGGACATGGTTTATTTGTAAGAAGCTTCACTCGTCTTTGGCAAAGGGCGGAATTCTATAGCTAGGCCTACTACACATTTTCCTTAAGCATATGATAAAACATCTATGCAACTAAAATTATCTTCACATTCATATATGAATATTCACATTAGTACCAAACGTCTACGATATTAATACAATTTTTGTCTGAAGGATGATTTACTCCCCCCCCCCCCCCGTCACATTTAACGTTCTTTAGCAAATCTATGACGTCACTTCCTGCACAAGCGGTTCCTCGTTTTACACTTGAAACTATAAAACCGTGATGTTGTATTTATGTCACGTACGGCATTGTACGGGTGGTATACTCCATCGATTCACAGTAATGCACATGAGATTTCAAAGATTAAAGTTGAGTACACACACGGTGTTTCACTTATAGATTTTCTTTCACTAACTGACCCAAGATGTATGTTTCTGAATCGTATTGTTGAACTTTTTTTCACTCCAGAATTCTTGATCGATTTTAGGGGCACCGTTACAAAAAGGAAAAATAACTATTAAAAGATCCCATTCAAATCTTCACCGAGGCTTCAAACCTACCACTAGCGTTGCGGGTATACGTGCTTTCCGTTGAAAAAGGGAGTTCTTTGACCCATGAATCTGACCTATGATATAGCTTCACCCATTTTACGCTGACATTACAAAATATTTGAGGGAACATTCAAGTACCGTACGGTGTTCGCTCGAATTTCCTCGTTTTCACAAAAAAAAAAAAAAAAAAATTAAAAGTGAAATAAAGGAAATGAAATATAACAAAAAAACGTAATTAGACAACTGCTGACGAAGGCAGATCAAACAAATGTAGATATTTTTAATACGCAATAATATAGGTGCATATTTTTAAAGTTTATTTTCCGCTAGTGTTATGTGGTGTTATTATGCACATTAAACTAATAAATTAAAGCACATCACGTCTGGATTGAGACCTTTAATAATTTTAATGTGATTTGTAGTTTCTCTAGAATATATCACTGACAAGAGCAAATTAGGGATAGCCGACAAATCAGCTACCCTTTACAAAGTACCAGAAGTATTTATTCATGAATGTTGGAACGCATAGCCTATTTTAAGAAAAGTCAGTCACTTTACGTAACACACAAAAGCTAGGTGACTTATCAATGCACTAGGTGCATTAGTGACCCTATAGGGCACCTAACTTGAACTTGTTTGGGGAAGATACGTGTCTGAGTGAATGCTTAGGCCTATATATTGTGAAGAGGGTAAGAAAGGAGGAAGGAAAGAGGGCGGAAGTTATCTTTCATCATGCCAAGGTTTTGTTGACCTAAGTTGACCGTGCCCATTATGATGTATATGCGCCAATCAAGTACAGGCATGCCGCTGAGCCTTCAACACCTTTAACACTAGAATCATTCAAAGTCTTGACGTCGCATCAACGTAAGCCTACAGGATCACCCCTTTTTTTTTGGGCGGGGGGAACTAAATTTAAATTCAGAACCAAACCTGCCTATATAGTTCAACTCTGTGTTAAAGTTATGACGATGGATAATGGTGTTCATATATTGCTTTCAGGTCGGTGAGTTGAGTTCATATCGTCCTAAAATAGACCAGTTTATTCATTTGACAAATTGCTTTTCCTTTCAGATCATTGGAAATGTTTGAAATTTCCCCTTGAAATGGTAGATTTTTTCACCTGTCGGGGGCTTTCTCAGCAATTACTCCTCCCATTCCACACAGCCTATGTTCATAAGTGAGGATGCGTAGGAGGGGTCAAAGGGATCCAGACCCTTCTTTTTCACAAATAAGACCTGCAACGAAGTCCGGTCACCCCTTTGTTGGAACAAATTTTTTTTTCAGAGAGAAACTACGACAGTCGTAGTTGTTCTTCCATGTTCACCATAAGTAGGTTAGTAGCCTGCTAAAATGACGTAATAATCAGAACACTTCAGCAAGCAACCTCTCTGCAAAACACTGTCTCTGATGACGTCATGATAGCGATTTATCGGCTGCTATTGACCAATTGGCTTGCCCGTGAGATTTGTCTGAGTGCCATACCAGGGTCAGTAACGTAGGTTGCGGTAACACTGACATACACAGTCGCCTCATATAGTGAGTACTTCGAAGGTTTTACTAACTGATTTCCAGATAATCTTTCCTGAACTGTGCCATACTTCTGGGGTACGCATAACTCCATTGAGCTTTATTTTCCGAAAACATTGAACGGTTTTCAAATACATGTTCGAACAAAATTTTATGACACTCTTGACAAAAACAAGAGAGAGTATAAGTTTCGCTATATGATATTCATAAAGTTACTCTCTTCGTTTGCACTATTGCCCGAGTGAACAGTGGGAATAAAAGCCAATTTTAAGTTAATGTACACATCCGACCGTTGACCAGAAAGTTACAATAAACGAATCGGTGCTTATTTCACGTTACCTATTAAATCACCACCAGGTCAAACAACTCGATGTCATTCTTTAATTCGTTGACATCTTAGGACCTACTAAAGGCCTGTTGCTGCCAAAAAGAAGGGGGGGGGGGGGTCAAGCGTTTGACTAATATAGTCTTCTGACATTATTATTGTTATTGTTATTATTATAATTATATTATTATTATTGTTACTGTTAATTTGTGTATCAGTACAGTACTCTACAGGATCGTGTGATTTAAATCAAGCCGATTAAAATCACCATTAGAATACTGATTTTTATTTTAAAAGTCATGATTTAAATCAATTTATATGATTTAAGTCACTGATAATAAATCATGACTTTAAAAAATTCAACATACCTGGTTCCATATCCTAATTCATGGATGGCTCTTTTGCATCAAGTGGCAGTATTTTTGTCACTGGATTACTTACATTTATAATTTGAATACACAATAGTTTGGAATATCTTGAGAGTACTTGTAAGAAATAAAATAGGAGATTTGTAAGAGGCTGATGCTTCAAACTAAAAGTTATGGTGACGTAAGTATATGGCGTGCTTCTTCAGTCCCTTCACTGGAACCGGTTTTGAGGAACATCGTGCAAAAGTGCAAAGGGCGACTGTGGAGCCTGCGAAGACTATTTCCAGCGAGCTAGGGGTACTTTTATTCAAATATTTCCTGGTCCGCTCCACGGCAACTGATGGTGGCTCCTAGTCTTCCCACAAGTTTAGCTAAAATGAACCAGTGAGCCTCCCCTCACGAATATTTTAGTTAAGTTTAAAAAAGGATCAGGAAAGACAATTAAGTCCCCATCAAGGACCACGAAAAAAAAGAAGAGACAACAATCAAACCCGGTAAAGCCTAAAGTACTTGTCCAGTGTATTCTTAAGCCCATTTACACTTCTTGCCATCACTACATCCTCAGGCAACCCATTCCACTCATTCACTACCCTCTGAGAAAAGAAGTAACGTCGAATATTGATCCTACTTTGAACCTTCTGGAGCTTAAGACAATGACCTCTTGTAATTTTACTATTAGCAAACTTGAAAAAATCAGGAAATGATAAATTATCAAATCCATGAACAATTTAAACTTATAGACTTGTATCAAATCCCCACGTAATCTTCTCAGCTCAAGCGAATACCCCACTAATAGTTGCGAAAAGAAAAACGCTTCCCTTATACTAGACTATGTTACTTATTATGTTGAGCCCCCCCCCCCCCTTTTAAAATCCTTCTAGATCCCTGCCCCTGTTTTATGCCATATCGTGCTTCGAGGGAACTTTAATTTTCCCCAGTTCTATGAATGATAAGCAAACTATCATCGTTGGACTGGTTGGAAATGTAAGCCCAATTCAGGTCCCTCTGCATGTCAGGCTAAGTTTAACAGCAGTTGCAATGCTTGGAAGAAGAACAATTTAAATCTTTCTTCGTGTTGAGGCAGATGAAAATATCGTGCTTCATTACCTTGACTTTCGTATCACTTCTGAATAGGCTATCTTTCGTTTATGGCAAGCATAATAATGTTACATAAAGTCAAGTGGCTACAACATTCTCTGAGGTTTTCTAGGCAGTCTACTAGAGTCCTGTTTATCCTCGATCAGTCTACTCACTTACTCTCAACATGAATAAATTTGAACGAGTTTTATAAGTAGCAGAATGATTCTGAAACTTCTTCCACTGCAAAGATCGTGGGATCGGTGCTGCGTTTTTCGCTCTTTCTTGGGGAATTTCCCGTTTTTCCGAGACTTCTTCATGGTAGAAATCCAACTGAATTTATCCCTCTGATTTTGAATGTGAGAAACCCACCCTTGACGTCAGAGCGAGATCACATGGTACGAACCTGGCGAATCAGCGATTATCTAGGTAATATCGCAGGGAGGCCGTACAGAACTTCATAGCCGTGCTAGCTGACCCGTGAGTGTTTAGCTGAAAAATGGCGACTGGAAACGGCAGAGATGGTGCAGAACTTGTCCGCGGACAAGCCTTCGATGTCGGTCCTAAATATACAGGTCTCGCTTACATTGGAGAAGGTGCTTACGGGATGGTATGGTAAGTAATGTCACCAACTTAGTAGTTGTTATTAGTATTACTCTCGCAGTTGGAGCCTAACGTTAGGATGATAGTACCTGTATTGATCAGTAGGCTTAATAACATAAACGAGTAACAAGTCACACTCACTAACTTAGTGAGCAGTGGTCTACTCTAACTTCAAGTTACAGTCACTGAGTCAGTGTGGACTTTGGCTTGTTATCAGTATCAACTGATCATGTTCAACTAGGCATTGCACATCATATGGCATCCCTGGTGTATGTACCTGTACATAGGGCCTGTACACAACTTCACAAGTGACAAGCCAGTCTGCATTTCGTGCACTCAGAACTGAAGATTTTCAGTGTGGAGCTGGCATTTTCTTGATGGTTTCTATTGTTTTTTTGGAAAAAACTTCGGCGTGGGCCTGACATGGAGTGCACTTTGGGTGACAAGGACACATTAAAAAGGTCAGTTCGGAAATCAAAGGACAAATGTCACAACCAGAGGAATAGATAAATTAAAATGACGTCATAAAACCATAAGTGAGGCCCAAATTCTGTATGGTGCATCAACTCAGGCGTTCTCATGACGTTGATGAAACCGTGAGTAACACAAATCCAACAGAAATTTTAGGATAATGTAATCTGCAAGCAGCTAAACATTTGAACACAGTTTTCCCTGAATATTATCAGATTATTTTAAAAAATCAATGCATTTACTTCTGTTCTCCCCAAAGATGCAGTTCGATATTGAAGGAACAAATTCTTGGCCGTACCTGCATTATAATATACGGCAAATGTTGAAGGCAGAGCTGTTTAGCCTTACCGCATAAGATGGCACCTATTATTTTTCAGCTTCATTTGTTCAGTGTGTGGGTACTAGTGTTTTCAACATTTGTAACTGGATATCCAAGCACTATTACCCTTTGGGTGTGCAGTCATCAGTGTGCATCTTCGTTTGATGCTTTGAAGTTGTTTAGGCCTACAATGCTCAATTTGATCCGCCACCCTTATCCCTACAGTAACCAACAGACTGTTGAGTGCTTGAGGCCTTACTTTACAGCTTGTTGTTGGATTTCTTTTTTTGCTTTGTAACAATAATTGATTAGATCACCGCCTATACAAACTATAAAGGCATTAATGGACAAGATGGTACCTCATAATGAAACCAGTTTGGCATGCGTAGGTGAGCTGAACACAATTGTATGCGGCAAAAAGGAAAAGAGAAGTTAAAACTCTGTAAACTGAAATGCTCCCATCAGGCAGCCTATATTTCTTAAAATATTCAACAGTTATGCAGTGCTTAGTTTACTGTGTCAGCCTCTTCCTCTGTGAAGTTTGAATCTTTATTACTATTTTGATTGCAATTAGTTTCCTCATTATTAGTTAACTTAGCCTAGACAAGTTCAGTATGCATTTAGCGTAGCGAATTTACACTGCAAACTGTAAATTTTGCACAGTCCTGCCTCACATATGGAATTACTAGTATACTACTAACATTACCACTACTTACGTAGGTCTAGCCTATAAAGTAGCTATGCGAATAGCTGGTTGGAACCAGTTCCAATGATGTAATGTTTCCACGTGTCCATATGTTTAGCTATGGCAAGTTGTTCAGATACCAACTTACTGGAACATGCCTCATGCACTGTGATCAAAATGATCACTGGGCGTGTCTTCATGCTCAAAACTTCTTCTTTTGGTTGAAAACTTTGGTCTGGTGCCTGCGGCCTGCGGGGCTGGGTATGTAAAAAAAAGTGTTAACGGACATGCATAGAAACTGACAACTCCCTTTCAATGAAACTTTGGTCTGCCGCTTGCTTGCCTGGGATTCTGATTTGTTTACAACTTATTGCTTGGCTCCTAAAACAAATTTAACGGTGTTATGGACATATGCAAATTCGCAACCCTTAGAAATGTAATCAGGCTGTCCAGTCCTTGACTATGTAGCTCATGTACTTCCCGTGTATTCCATTAGTTACAAGGGGATCTCAGTCTCAATAGTTTACACCACCGTTGTATTGTTTACACTTATTGTATTGTTTACACGAATTGCATTGTTCACACCAATTTTTTGCACCACTTCATGCATGTTGTGTTAGAGCTTTCTTTTAGTTTCTATGAAGAATTGTCACGGTGCAGGCCTAGCGCTTAGGCTACATCTGAAGCAACAATGGCTCAATGTCTGGTTATGAACCGTTGTGGTGACAAGCTTTGTAACAAGCTTGTGGAGTAACTAAAACTTCAAACAGGTGCAGAAGCACTTCATTTTTTTTTTCAATGTCAAGTTTATTGCAGGGGACAAGAACCATTAGTAATCTCTATCTTAAATTACAGGTATATCTCTCAAAGCTCTTGATGAGTTTAAGAGGATAAGCGTTAAGAAGAAGGCAATTACGAATATAGCGAAGTTCTTTATGGAAAAGTGCATCGGTAGATTAAATACGTCTAGCTCTACAGTGAAGTGCTCTGATAACACTGGTTTTGTACTTGTCAGGGGTCCAGGATTTCCAGTTACAACAAATACCGGTATGAGTTGGTTTTCTGTGTATAGATATAATTAAAGAAGTACCCAAATTGCTGGAGACGTCTCTACAAATGTTGATATCAAGAAACATCATTTTGCCGTGTTTTTCAATCTCATAGGTAAATTTAATGCTAGGATGAAAAGCATTGAAAGTGGCAAGAAGTTTGGGTAACTCCTGCTCAGGCATAATTATGAACAAATCATCAACATATTGCCTGTAATAATGAATCTTTGCACCAGGCAGAAGAGAATTTTCAAGGTGGCACATAAATACATTGGCAAAACATACACTAAGAGATGATCCCAGTGTTTTCACAAATCTCTCTTAATTCGATAAAACAGACAGTCAGCAGTTTTCTTTAAGTTTTGGAACTGTTGTTGGGTATTACTAATTTGTTATCACTTGTACAGTTCCTTTGCCTCTCTAGGAATTGCTTTTATCCCTTGTCTGTACTTTTCTGATGATGCTACTATTGATTGTGCAAGCATTTCAGCAAAGAACTCCAGCATGACCAAGTATAAATTTACTGAGAGCAATTTGTGTTCTGTTTTCCTCCTTGTTAATTTCTGCACAGGTAGTGTTCTACTTTATCAAGATATATCTTTTAAGAACACTTCTTTTTGCAACCGTATGATTATGTACATCTAGAATTACATTAATCTAAAATGTATGTTTTTTGCTATAGTGAATTAATACATCAAATAATAAACATGCTATTGTAAAGTTGCTGATGGAGCACACCCCAAGGGAGTATGTTACAACTCACTACATAACCTGAATATGATTACTGAAGGCCGCTGGCACGTACCAAGAATTTGCACATTGTAATGGTCAAAATTGTGGTGACTATTTGAAGATACTTTGTAGCATGAGAAAGTTAAATGAAACATCAGTTTAAAAGTGATGTGCCAGTGTGTACAAGGGAGGATGTCACCATGGTACCGCACATTCACCAATTTACACCAATTCTTTTTCTAAGTACTTTGTCAGTTTAGATTCTGTTTGAGGTTGATTACTGCAAAAGTACAGTTCATCTGTGTATGAGTATGTAAGTGAAACATACTGTATGAACTTGTATTAAGATAGGAAGTTCCCAATTGTTGCTGTATATATATATGATGAAAAGCTCCATTTAGCTTTGAGATATTTATGTACAGTAGACACATTCACCGTGTGTCATTCACACAGCAGGTCTTCGATATCAGCGAGGGTCAGCGAGCACCGGTACTGCGAAAGTGCGAATACCGGCACTGACTCGGGTACTGGGATGCCGTCCATCCCTAGTGGTCTGGCCCATTCCTTATTGCACTGTATGGCCACATTGCAGTGAATGTGTGTTGCTAAAGTACAGTATGCTCTACATTGCAGTAACATTCATGGATGCCACTGGATTTGATCCTCCATAGGGGGATCCATTTGGTTGGCCACTGCTTAAATGCACATGGAACATCATGTTGTGCTATTGAAAAAAAGATATACTGCAGTCTAAACATGTGTGATATATTCATGCGCACCAGAGACTCTATGCATTTATGCATTTATGTAAAGTGTGGGATAAGACTCCAAGACCCAATTTTCCACCATCATTGCATCAGGCAGTACTAAACAAGTAACCATTCATAAGGGCTGAAAACTGCTCTTATATTCTGTGATGCTCAGGGAAAAGTTTGTCTGTGCGAATTCTGTCGGACTTGGCCTATGGCACCGGGGCACTGTGGCCTGTCTGAAAGTGAAACTTTTCATGTTAGTTTGCACTTCATTTGCCATGCATTAGAGAGTACTTCAAAGTGCACAAAGCGTCAGTGCAAAAGCCTGTATGACATGTACTACGTTGTACAGAGTACGAAAGGAAAAGCCCTCTAACAGAGAAATGAGTATTACAGCATTACTACCACAATTAATGAGCTGTATTCATCAAGGACACACCCTCATTTCATGCTCAAACTTATGGTATTAAAAGACTGACCCCCACCTTGTGAATAAATTTTGATGTTCAATGCATAAAGTAATAATTTACTACACCGCCATAACAATGCGGTAGATTTATGGACAGAGGACATGTTCACTTCACAGAGTATATGTTAGCAGATAAAATAATTGATGTCATAAAGTTGGTGCTTTACAGTAATGTATAATTACACAGTGATGACATCGCCAGAATCATCACAGAGCTACAAAAGGCTGACAAAACAGGCACTACAGTGAACACCAAGTGAATCATAAACCAAAAGTCTGGAAGAATGAGGCAAAGTCTTTCATAGTATGAGCAACTAGAAATGAATAAAATTAATATGACAAAAATGAGACGATACCGTAGAAAACGTGCTTAATTATCCGAAAGCTGCAGGAAATGGGATTTAAACCAAGTAGAACCACATGCCTGTGTGAATGTAAACAGTGAAGAATTCGGAAGGATATAGCATGTGTACAACAAAGTGAGGCTACAAGATGGCCAGCACGTGTGAGTCATGTTGCTAATGCACATAGTGGAGCTCCTGCTCGGTGCAGTATGCAATCCATGTTTTGGAAGCAAGGTGCAGGTGTGTACCTACAAGTGTGATTTACGTATGGCATGCCATTAAGGCCATTGATACCAAAGAAACAGTCCCTCTCCATAATTTGCTGATCATGCTGATTTTTCATTCTGCATATATGTGTGTATATATCACAGTGATCAAATGCTTCAAATGGATGAATAACATCCTACCGAAAAATTTCACTGTCTTGTTAGTTTGAGAAAAGCTTAATGTCCATTTTATCCCACCTCATATCTGCCAGAAATCTGCATTACTTGGTCAGCTTGATTGATGCTATTTATAGTGCTGTAACCACCATATTACAAAACTAAAAGACTTAGTTCTTCATGAAATTCTGTTGTACGTGAGAGAAACGGGTCTTTAACAGCAAGATTAGGAGGAACCACCGCCTTTTGTCCTTGTGAACAGACACTTTTTTCTCGGTAAATTCTGCTATCCTGCTATTTAGAAAACCAAGGGTGATGATTCTTCTTGGTTTTTTTTTCTGGTGTTTGAATTGTCTCAGACACCAGGAATTTACAAAACTAATTGAAACAAAGATGAGTATAAAAGAAGTATTCATAGCAACCAGCAAAGAAAAAAGAATCCACAAATGTGAAAGCATTTTCTATCCATGTGAAAACGTAAAAATTTTTCATGGCCAAGATCAGAGCATACAAATTGCCATACACAACTGTTGTACAGTAAGTGTCAACACTTGCTGTTGCCCTTTGCGGCTCCCAGTGCAGCACTGGAGATTATGGTGCCATACTGTATATATACAATACTGCAGTTTTCACTTTAGGATAGTTTACATACTTGAAGCAAGTAGAGACCAAAAAGAAAATAAAAAAATGAAAAAGCAAAAATTACGTTACTGCATTGTGGGAAAGTGGATGGAATAGGTTTCACCCATGGTGGGGAAAAAAAATGCTCACTAAATGTACATCAGTGACTCACAGTGATGTATGGCAACATACATTGCTGTTTGTAGAGATTCATGATATTATGCAAAATGAAAAGTCATTTAGCATAATGTTTGCATTGGGTACCTAACAGGAAATGAAATTGCTACTAGCATCCAAAGCTTTCAGTAACATACAGGACATCGCTTATGTGACAAATTCAGCATGAATGTCTGATAACACTTTAAGTGTCATGTCTGTATGTAACATACATGGTGTTATAATTTGCCATGCAAAGCAAAATGTCATATCATGACTTCAAAACAAAGTCATAGTCTAGTGGAAGTTTTACTTTGGGTAAGCTGGGTACTCGATGGCCCATGGATTGTGAATACAATACCTGGGTACTGTACAAAACTTTGGACCTGGTGCAGACACTTATGTAGGTATGGCTCACATGATCCCTAATTAGTCGAGTAAGTCGGACCAGTGTTACTTCTAAGTCTGACTTTTTTATTGTTGAAATTTGGCGTGACAACTGTTTGTTAACATTCAATACACCACAGAAATGTTTATCTGCACATGTCAAGTAACTTTGTGCAAACTTTTATGTTGTTCAGCATGGACGACTAATTTCTTGGGGAGGTCAGTGGGTGTTACCGCATTTCTTCTTGTTTGCTGAATTTTAGTCCTAGTTCGCATTCCACAGACAGTGGTTTTTAGTTTGAGGCACTGTGGTTATCTCCGTAAAACACTTTGACATGGTTATCGGTGTAACTCAATCCTAGAACAAATATGAATCAGAGTTTGGGTCATGATAGTGTTCTTGTATGACCTGGTATCACAAAACCATCATGTTTTCTGTAAAACAGAGAAACAAATCTGCTCCCAGTATGGCACTTATTGGGAATGTTTATACTTTGTAGTGCCAGAAGCTACCACACAATCATCATGCTAAGTTTCGTGTGGAGCAACGCAAAAGTCAGATTTCATCCTTTCTCTTCACAGTACGCTTCAATTTAGAAGTTTGCACACAAGTGGCACATGTCAATGCTACAGTACGTGCACTTACTGTAGCTCTTGCCGACATGACAGAATTTGGAAAACTTTTGACAAAAATTCAGTCTGAGATGGAGAGTTGAATTATGGGTAATAGAAGGACCATTGCCCTGTTAATGTATTGTCCTTCTGTTTTCATTCCTTCCTTACCTGTCTCCACAGGTCTAGTTACTTGCAACAGATTGTTGGCAGGTGTTCAAACTAGATCACTTCATGAAATGTCCAAACCTAATGTATAGTTCTCCTTGTTATAATGCATTTGCAAATTTATATGCCTCTAGGGAAGACTGACAAATTTGATATGTTTAGGGAAGATAGGTGACAAAGTTCCATTTAATAGATGAATTTACAGTATTGATATCTGACATACGATGAAGTTCAAAACTTTGAATTTGGACTTGTTTTTGAAGTGGCAGCTGTGAAAGAATTTGGTTACTCAATTAACACTAGTTTGTACCCAAATTGAATCTATAGATATACCATCTGCAGCACCATCCACCACCGGCTAAATAACCGAATTCTCTGACATCTGAAGACCCAGTCCAGACATTGAGTTCAAGAAGTTTATCATGAATGGGAGCAACTCAGTATATCTTATTGACCATTTTATTGATTGTCACATAGTTGCCAGGTACAAGTAAAGGAAGATCAAATACTTATAGTGTACCATAAGGTATTATGTATGTGCAACTCCAAAGGATGACAAGGTATGAAAAAATTTATTCTAATTAATTTTTTGCAAAGCATTGCTTGAATGGGTGTGCAGTCACCCTATTGTGATTAGTAGATGTTACACAGACTTTGTACTGTGAAAAAGTTGAAAACTTATGTCACACAAATACGTGCCGTAGGAAATTTCACACAATTTGAGAGAGAATTTAACTTTTCAGGTAGGACCACTGGGCTTTTGTGTGTTGCAAAGAGTGATGTAAATCCCGTTAATTTGTTTCTTGAACTGACAAACCTGTGTTGATTGCTACGTTACTCGTTATCTAGCTAATGTTAGCGCAGGTAGTGGCTGTAGTGCCGTACCTGTATGTAATCCTGTGTAGGCAATGTAGCATAGTGCTGTGTGCTCTTCCCTGCAGCGCGAAGTGCAACATCGAAGAGCTGGTTTGTTGTTATCCACCCCTGTCGTCACTTTTCAGATCTCTCGAAAAGCACGACAAATTGGCCTCAACTGCGGAAAACTAAGTTCACACAAATTACGCCTAAAATCCAAATTTATTACCTACTTTGAAAAAAATTGAAGTTGCACATGTTAAAAAAACGATGTTTGATATCCCTGAAAGCATATATCACTCATCATGACACCATATCTTTACAGTGATGGTTAGAGCTAAAATTTTGGCTTCTATCAGTGCAAGCTCCTGTGGATGAGCTTCTCAGGGCAAGTTCTAGTGACTGAGCTTCTCAGGGTAAGATCTAGTGGCTGAGCTTCTCAGTGCAAGCTCTAGTGGCTGAGCTGCCCAGTGCAAGCTCTAGTGACTGAACTTAGTGGAAGCTCTTGGACTAAACTCTCAGGGCAAGCTCTAATGGCAAAGCTTCTCAGGACAAGTTCTTGTGGCTAAGCTTCTCAGGGCAAGCTCTAGTAGTGGTTGAGCTTCTCAGTGCAAGCTCTCACAGCTCATCTTCCCTCAGAGCAGGCTTGTACAGCAAGACTTGGCTTCTCTCAGAGCCAGCAAGGTTCAGCCTCTCTCAGACAGGTTTTCATTGAAAGCTCAGCATGATTAAACTAACAGATAAGGTGATGTTGGCAGTTTATTTTAAAGTTAATTCTCAGAGTTATATACAAACTGTAGAAATTAGCTACCTCTGTGTACAAGAAAAGCATCCAAACAATGTTCCCAGTCCATCTGGTGTATGTATTCTGCCAAAATAATAAAGTCCTGAGTTCTGTCAGAACAGTTTGGAAATTTACAATTAGTGACGAAATGGGAAATTTGTGGCTGAAGACTTTAATTGCGTGGAGTTGTCATATATGTCTACACTTGGTTGAATGTTGTTCTGTGCACACATACAGATCTGGATCTGCTGTCAACCGTTGGCTTGTGTTAAAATTGACTCTTTTAGCTCGTATTAAGCTATACATTCACTGTCTCCCGGATGGAGCTTTCGTCGGCTTGCGGCACGGTGTGTTTGCAGGCATCCCGGGTGAGAGGAGGATAATTTGGTGTGGGTATGATTACAGTGTGGCAACTCGTAACTAATTCATGAGTCACCTGGATTCTCAATGCTTGCAATTGATCCTGTCTGTATCGAGGCAACCCAACATTGGCATTTATTGTGATGGTTTAAATCCAGGGAACATCAAATCCACGAAGGTTGTCGTGAGGTAGTCTGGAATTTCCTGTCTGCATCTTTCCACGAAAGATCACAAGTGACTGCGAATTTGTTTGATTTTTGTCGGTGCCAGTAATTATGCTGTTAAAACTGCAAGGGATTCAAAGTGAAAGCCATAAAATCTGCTAAATGGTATCATGTCTGTGAATATACTGGGTTTTTTTAGTTTTTGTCCCTAAAATCATGTGTAGCTTGTTTTTTTTGTTAAATGGAAAACTTGTTCTAAATTTTTATGAAAGCCCCGTTAACTGATTACAGCATCACAGAAATGTAAAGTAAATGAAAGTGTGTTGTCTGGTGAAATTTTGTGTTTTGTGACACCAGCTGAGGATGGCACTCTGAAACTAGCATTAGACAAGGCTTTCATAAATCTAAACATATCCCAGTATGTGAATAAAATAGGACTGGTGTGATACAAAAAGAAACTTACAAAACCATCATCTCTACCCTACAATATATTTGCCTGTAGACTGTAGAGGCTTCGGAAATGAAGTGAGATTTTGGAAATATTCTCCCCAGCAAGTCCTCAAGAAACCTACGGTCTAGTTAAGCCATTCATATGAATGAAATTCTTTAAAATTCCAAAGAACCTCTTTCAAAAAATGATGTCGTTTTCGCATGCCTGATAATCCACATAGCACATTGCCAAACAAGCGAAGTTGAAACTTTTCCCTTTGTTTTTCCTACATCCACCCACCTCCCTCCTCCCCCCCCCCCCTTTTTTTTCTTCCTACTCCTAAGGTTCTTTTCTTATTCTTATTTATTTATTTCATTTACAATTTTTGTTGTAAATAACTATTGTATAGTTTTGTTGTTCCTAAGTCACCTGATCTTCATTCCCAATTAGTATAACTTTGTTTATTTTCTGTTGGACGTCACCTCTAGCTCTCTCAGAGCTTATGACGTCCCTTTCATGTATGTGTATATAGTACTTAATAATTAAGAAACAAGTAACCTATATAATTAAATCATTTGTATATATATACATGCGTGAATGAATAAACTCAAACTCAAACTCAACATCTTTGAACATCAGAAAGGGAACATGCAGTACTGTAGACAGATTGACAGTTTGTTCTGTGGATACTTTGAATGCTCCAACTTTGCCAGAAATCTCTTTTTGATCATAAGCCCTCGATGACGATTGGGTCCTATGATTCTTAAACGATTTGTACCCGAGTAGGCTTAAGTTCTTTAGATCTGTACAAGGTATCAACTTTTACCATATTTTGTCAAGTGTCTATGGGTGAATATGATCTCCTTCATCCTCCAGGGATTGTTTGCCCCAAAATTTCTGTAAACAATGTGCATCTTGCACCGTTCCTCCAAGTTTGTTACTTCTAGATACCAGAAATAAAGGAAAGAAAAAAGGGGGTACCGACAAGTAGCAACAATAATATTCAGGGACAGGGAGCAATCAAATTTGATTCATCAATTTGAAGTTTTAAGTTTGGCATAATTTTTGGATGGACTGTTTACAGTCCAGTACTTCTTAGTATTCCTTGTTTGTGTAATATTGACAATACTGGCAATACCAAGTCACTGAAGCATCAAAATAAGGCCAAATATTCTGCACTGTCAAGGAGACATGAGCTACCCTGTTTTTCCAACTCAATAAAGAGAGTGGTGTCTTCCCAAGTTAGAAAAATGAAAAGGAGGTCTGATTTATTTTGTTTGCTGCATTGGTGAGCACACAAACCTGATTGTTGTTGCTGTGCCAGTATTGTAGTAAGATAGAGTTCATATCGTACAGTAAGCAGTGGTCAGTGTACAGTGCGTTTGCGAAAGCAGCCTAGGAAGGAACAATAATTCAAAGGTTAATTCCTGTATACTTCCACATCTGTTTGTTTCATTCATTTCACTGGCAAAGTCTTGGCATGTGTCCAAAGAAGTTTTTGTATGACCCGAAATGTTTCACACTATTTTTTTCCAGTAGTAGGGATCTGTGGTCACAGCTTTCCCTGCATCACAAATCAATTTTTTTTTTCAGTTCTTAATAAATATTTCAAAATCTGCCTACTTCACTTTTCATGGGAAACAATCCTAGAAGATCCATGTTGTCTTGTGCTGGCAGTTTCTTTTTTTTTCATTTCTTGTGGAAGGCAGAAGGAATCCTGTTACATTATGATGGGATGTGTGCAACACATTGGTGGCTCTTGATAGCCTCTGTCACTTTCTTATATATAGGTCAAAGGTCACTTGAGGTCAGTAGAAGTTACAGTTTAGAAAGCCATGTAAACATGCCATCTTAATAAGGAAAAGTGATTAGAACTTCATTTTTGATGTATAGATTGACCAATGAATACCTGATTACTATGTTGTTTTTACAGTGGTCAAAGGTTATTTGAGGTCAGCATTGCTGAATAATTCAAACTTTGTAAACATGATCTTAAGAAGGGAAGCCTGGACACATCTCATATATTGAAACATATGTGTACTACAGTAGGCACAATAGGGGTAATGTTGTTTGTAGTTATCTCATCCCTATGCATGTAATGTAGGGGATGAGATTGTAGTTGCTTTGGGACGCTAGAATGTATTATAGCTCTCTCATATGCCATAGCAACAGTTGCTATGGTAAGATTATGTACGGTTTATATATGAGACGTGGGGCTACCCTGGTGTGGTACTTAATGTGACCTGAAACCTCTCATAAAGGTAGTGGTCAAGATGTGTGTGTGTGTGTGTGCAAAAGAAAATTCAATTTCAAAAGTTCAGGTGTCAAAGATCAAATTTCACACAGAAAAGTTTGCGTCCGCAACTCCTCCTAGACCACAAAGCCGATGAGGTTCAATGTTGGTAGATATGTGACCCATGGTCTTAAGTTGTGAAAATCTTGTTTTTGCTGTATATCTTAATCTAAAATGTCTATTTACTTCAATCCTTACTTACCTGTCTCTCAACAAGTACACTCCCATCTATCGTGCCAAGAGCACTGGTGACCTTGTTTGGATTTCCTGTAACAATTTAAGGTCAGAGGTCTTAGGTGAAATCTCTTATTGCCAAAATGCTTTGAAAAAGTGTGTCGCGATTTCCACCTAGGCAGTATGTCTGATAAACTTCAAACTTGGTCGTTAGGTACCAAATTATGGTACAGTATACATAGTGTTCACCTGATTGTGAGGTCATATGTCAGCAGGGCACATAGTACAGTAGGTTCTTTAGGACAAGGTGCAATGTAACTTATTATATCTTTGCTTTCCATACAATGTGAACTAATATTTCAACTATGCAACCAGGTTTGGACTGAGCCTCTGATAACAATGTCATTTTGCATGCTTTTGTTAATACCCCCTATTCCCTCTGAGGGAGGGAGGAATGGAGGGAATGAGGGAGGCACTGTAGGTAGCCATTGGTAAGTAGAATATATCCCTGTCTGTTTCTATGAGGTCAATTACAGATTTTTGTCCAAGTGTATCTCATCACTGTGAAAAGCTGGTCCAGATCCTTCCAATGCTGTCAGTTCATCAATGCAAGTATGCTGGAAATTCTGTATGCAAGCTAAATTCAATCATGAATATTGGCATGAAATGTGTAACTTACTTTCACAACTGCTATGCCTAGATGCATACAGGACAGCTACAGCCATCCAAGATAATGAATTACCCACAGTGTGACTTCTAAATACTGCGAAGATTTTCATCAGATACGGTACCGTAAATTGCAAACTGTACAATTTGATCACATCATGGGTGGTGGTGGCAATTTGTCATTTGCATTTGTCAAAATTTTAATTGTACCCCAAGGTGAACAGGCTATTCATTTTCAGACTACTCTCTCCCATCTTCCTCTGAACCAGATACCTGACACAAATTCTGCTTCGTAACTAAGGTAATTGAGTTATTGAGACAATGCACATATTGAAAGTTCAGATCCTGAGGTTCTAAGAGAGTTGTGTTTTTGTTTTGACATACATAAACAGAGTTGACTCCCTGTTATGGTCATTGTCTTCCTGATTGTCACAAATTTATGTTAATAGATGCAGATCTGCAGGGTTGCCAAGTTTTGTGCCCCTAAGGTTGTAAGAGGTGATTTTGCAACAACAAAAACTTACCAAGAAGTACTTACAGTACATGCACAGTTTCGCTCAATAACATTAAAACTGTGACCTATCAGTATAAGAAAAAGAACAAAATTCAGACAGTAGTGCTTGCCTGGTTGCATCGTTTTGTGAGTTGCTTAATATGTATCCAAAAAATTAAAGGATTTAACTTCCGAAGAAAATTTATATTTCATGAAAATTAGGAATGCTTTGCTCCCTTTATTGGTAAAAGCCATATCTCAGTAGTTGTGTTCTATCTTTATGTTATGAAATTTTTAAAGAAATTTCAAAATGATACATTGCATAATTAGAAATTGTGATGTCACACAGGCACAAATGCTTGAATAGCTGTTGTATCTCTTTAAAGTCAGACTGTTTTAAAAGAAACACTACAATATTTGAAAAGATGTGACCTTAAATTATGAGGAAAATGTACAATACACCCAATCTAATTTTTCACAACTGCCAATCAGTCATTTTGGTTGGGCATCCAACTTGTAGGAGAGAAAATTTCCTGGTTCTCATATGGAATAAAAGAAAACACCAATTCACAGCTCATACTCTCTCACCTCATGTAATCTTGTATTGACTATGGTCTAGCATCTGAAAACTGTGTGTGTGTATATCTGGCCACCATCCTTCCGTAGTTGCCAGCCTTTTGGTCGCTCCTCTCCTTATCTCGTACAGTCTGGGGATTACGGAAGAACAGTGGCCAGATTCTCACACCCGTACAATCGCCAGACACTAGACCATACTCAATACGGTAGGTTATATGAGGTCAGTGCATCACTAGTTAATTCCCAGAACAAGAAGTTTTGGGGAGTACAGGACATGACAATCAGAGCCATTCATGTAGCTGGGGAGGACAACGTCCTAGCAGATGCACTTTGGAGAGGAGTCCCTTGTTTGTCTATTCGTTTAATTTTCACGAGTAATTCTTCCAGATCTTTTCCAATTTTTTTTTTGGGGGGGTCCATTGCATAAGGATTTTAAATATGAGATTGTGCTCTTTCAGACCATTGAAACAAATTTATGACAAAAATCTCTTAGCAATATCATTTGTGGATACCACAGTATCGCAACATCACTAGCGAGGTATACATACCAAATGAAGGAAGCAATTAGCGAAAAATGTAAAACATTGCTTGAAGCTCCACACTCTCAAGCACATCAGGATGGCAGAATGCGAAGGTGGCGCTAGTCTGGTATTAGACTGGTCAGCACCAGAGCCAGTGTTAAGGTTATCAGTGTTCTTGACATGGTAGATGGGAGTACATTTGTTGTGATTAGACAGGTGAGGGAATCGTTCGCAAAAAGTGCACAGCACTTGGCCAACTGTTGGCACTATTTTGGCAATCACCTACAAGCACTGGATTAACTCTCAAATCACTTCGATATTTGTGTACTATACTGTGCTGTGTGTGACCTCTGTATGCTGACCTCTGCACACGATGGTCTTGATAACAGTGATATTGATAATACACTGACTACCCAACAGTGCCTGACTGCAAGCAGGTCATTGTGACACTCTATACCATACCCAGTAAAGAATTGATTATTTTGACAAAACTTAAATATACACTGGATCTTTATTCTTCCAATTTTTATTTCCCTAATTTTACAATTCTTTTATCAATTACTGACATTTGCCCAATCCTCACAATTCCTTTTGGTGTCTCACATCCATCCTGTACTCTCCATTGCTCAATCGTCAGTACATATCCAATAAGGAACTCTCTTAGTATTTGGTGGTGATTATCCTCCCAGACGTATATGTATATATGAGAAAATTCCAGCAAGGATCCGACGAGGAGGTAAATTACGCTCCTGTTGATTGGTAACCCATTTTGCTTAACCTGTAATATTGCAGCACCACGGTTACAGTTTCCCTCATCTGATGAAATGAGCAATCAAGTCCAGCCGATACTAGAACACTGCATGTCTGCAGCGGTTGACACCACTGCCGCGGAGACCAACCAGATGATTTGTGTCACGTGAACAGCTCTGTGCGGCAAACCTACAGTATTGGGAAGGCAGAGCTCACAGGCAAAATTGGTTAAATTAAAACTTGGGATGGGGGAGAAAGGATATTAAAAAGATTTATCCAAATGAGAGGTAGTGTACGTACGCAAAGTATACTGAGCGGATATATTGCAGTGCTGATGCAGAATGTTGAATTCCTAGGTGCAAGAAATGAGTGATTAAACTTAGCTGATAGTCCTGTGATTTATATGTACTGTATGTGTTTGGTTGCCAGCATTATCATTCAAGGACCCCACGCTTTCATTCTTCAATGTTTACCATCATGTGGGATGTTGTCGTCAGTTGGCCAACTTGATACTGGTTCAGATGATAGGTGACCCTACAAGCACCTTTAGTGTGGTGGTCATTGAAAACTGCTTGATACTGAAAAGGAGTCAAGTCACATGACATGGGTGGGCAACAAGGAGTGTAGGACCTAGTCCTGTAAAAACCCCAGGGTGAATTTATGGCTAGTTGCATGCAAGAGGGGTTTGTCTAGAAAATTTTCACAAATTTCCCTCTCCCCCAAAAGAAAGGTTCAAAGTTAAAAAAAAAGGCATGTCAGTCTGGGTTATTGTCAGTGAAAATAATTTGAGTGATGCTAAAGCATAAATTCAAATTTGCCAATGAGATTTTGCTTGTTGCCTTCAGGTGCAAATTTGTTTGCCTGCTTGTTTTTGGTTGCTGGTTTGTTTGAACATGATTGATATTGAAGGTTTTGCTAATTGCATCATGTGTACCTGAATAATGATAGATATAGCATTCTAACCAGTTTTAAATTTTGCAAGAAAGGCTCACTACCATGGGGAAAAAAAAAGAAGCATGTACCATATGCAACACCCTGCTTAACCCTGTACTGCATGAACAGAGTACATAAATGACCTACAGCATATATGTAATGATATTCCATTCACAAAATACCAACATGTCTCGTTTTCTGCCAAAAAAACCCCCAAAAGCTGTTCATTTGCTGATGGAATGGACGTTATGCAGTGTGAAAAATGTTACGATTTTTCTATGTGGTGTTGTATTGGAAATCTTGGCTGTGCCCTTCATTTTCTTCTTTTTAATGTGTTTTTGAAGGGTTTCAGTCAAATAGACGTGAATATTACAAAAGAGAACCAAAGCCCAAATGCATGACGTTTTGTACACCAAGAGGGTGGTGGCTGTACTCTGCTCTGTTGTCCTTCATGTTTTTTGTCAAATTTGTAAAAGGGGAATTCACATTGTACACATACTTACCCCTTGCCTCACTAATGCATACGTTTGACCCATGCTCAAATCGTCCTCGAAGCTATATCTATTGTGGGGAAACAGTGGCTGTAGCAAAGAACCTTTGCATTTTGTAGAATTTTGTAAGAATAAGTCTTGTTGGAATTGTTTAATGGCCGCTAGTAATTGGCTGGATCTATTCTCTTGGTTCATTCTTGGTTCATAGTTTTCTTAACTGTTGCTGGTTTTGTACATATTTTTATAAATTATGATGTCTGATGTATTAGCTAACAATCTCCTGCAAGGTATGTTCATTGTTCTCATGTGGTATTGTTCATTGTGCACATCAGACCTTAAATTTGCCCCAAACCTTTTTGTCTTTGTGTACTTTGAAAGTTTTAACGTCAGTGATCTGCCACATCCAGTTGATGCCAGTCCGATCAAGAAAAAGAAAACTTTGGACTGTCCATATCCAAGGAATTAACTCAAAATCACGACTTCCACTAGTTTTAGGTATCATTCAAATAAAATAGCCTTCATTGATTGTAAAATGTGTCCCAACTAGAGAGACTTTTTCCTAGAATTCAAATTTGTAAGAAAATTGAGCTCAACGTTTGGATGTTCGTCACAAATTCACATCATAGATGCAGTGCTAGAATTAATCTCGAGGACATTTAAAGCAAGGCTTAATGTATACATTAGTGAAGCAAGGGGTAAGTATAGTCACTCGTGAATACCCACACGAGTGAGTTGTGGGGAGACATAGAGGGTATCATTCCCTGCAGTCAGGGGGTATACATGGAGCTAAAGCTTTTCTTGTATGCTCTGCAACAGTGGGTAGTTGGTGCTATGCTTACATGTTCCTGTTGGCGCTCAGTCTGCCTTAGGCAGACCCCTGATATTAAATAAGTTGACAGTTCTCTTTCTGATGTCCTTTCCATCTTGTTGCTCAAAACAAAAGATGCAACATGGAAAACCATTTGTCCATTGACTCTTGGTGCATAACTGTAGAACTTTTTCAATGGAATATTTAATTTCACTGAAAAATGCCCTGTCTTGTACGCTTAACTCAATGGACTATTAACCAATTGAATCATGCACACAACTCCCAGTAATATGCAACACCCGGCGATTTAATAATGCCTCTGTTTGATCTTGTAGTTTGCCTTGTTCATCAGCAAGAAAATGGCGAATCAGGATTGTGTCATTATAATTTTAATTGGTTCTTTGGTCCATGACAGTTTTCCAAAAGGGAGACAAATCCTGCAACGATACTTCCAGTATACATGTATAGAAGAAACAAATGCAAAGTGTGTGTTTGCATGTGGACAGTGACGCTGCAATGCTGGGCAGCATCCACTTTGTTGAGCGTCCGCAGGTTGTATGAGTATCGCAATACAGAATATACAGTGACTGCCTACTGTAGATAGCGAACGCTCATTTCACTATGCACCCTCATCCCTACAAGGGCGATCCTAAGCTGGAGGGCGCGGTGTCAGAATAGATTTTGATTGCACATTGAGCTAGGTCAAACTTAATGTGTGAGTAAGCAAGGGGTAAGTATAGTCACTTATGTGATTATGAAGTTATGGGGAGCTTATTTCACTATGCAAATTTCGCTCGTTTGAGGTACTGCTAAGAGGAGGGAAGGGAATGGGGGAAGGGAAGGAAAAACATGCAAAGCAGCTATTTATTCACAAACTAAAAAATGAATGAGTTGAAGATACAGAAAGGATTGTAACTTTGAATGAGCCTGTAGTAGATCTGTAGCACACTACTTTGCTCAATGTTTGGAACAGTAAATCAGTACACAAAATTGACTCATCAGTACCGATTTTGCAATAAATTTTTCTCTTTTTTTTTTTTTTTTTTTGAGGGAAAATTTTGATACTGGCCATACCTGTATCCCTAGAAACTTTGTGAGAACACTAATGTGCAAATAATGTTTTCATGATTCCCCTGTCACAGTCATTCCCTTTGACAAACAGTAATACTCTTTGTATTCTCTTGAGTAACTTTTCAATGTCACACAGAAACTGTAGGGGAAGTTCGATTAGGGTAATTCAAAATCACCTCTGTGTTGAAACCATTCACAGTGAATCTTTATCTGTTGGCTCATTGACTGTTTATATACCACATAGTGGAGCTTCACTGCACAAACAGATTCAAAGCTGTTTGGGAATTCTGCAAACAAACCTCTCCGGAAGTCAGATGGCACTTTAATCTTCACAGAGGATATCCCCTGGGAAGTATCTCAATTGCCCATAACACCATCACTTGGCTTGTGTGCCCTGTGAGAAATCATTAACGACAAAAGGAGGTTGTGAGTTAACAAGTCCCGAGATCTGTACATCATCACAGCAAAGAAGTTGTGGATGCAACTTCCACCTAGGCAAAAAGTACAACTAAAAGATCCTTTGTGAATTGATTGTCAAAAATGTCTTCATGATGACTGAGTGATGGTATCATTACTTCATTAGTGAAGTGTGTTATGTCTTGTCATCCACAGTTAGTGTAATCACACCGCAGATGTACAGAAATCCCACCAGTTACATAGAGATGAGAATATTGTACATGAAGAAATATCACAGCAAAACAACAAACCGTGATGGTGACATCTTTTTCATTCCTTTCAACCCTGTGTTTTGCTTCTTAGCGGCCGCTGTAATTTCACACACCAGATAACTTCCTGAGCCACGTAACTGCTTGAAACAATGTAACTTCTCACTGCAATGTAACTTCTCCGGCAATGTAACTTCTCTGGCAGCGTAACTTCTCCAGCAACGTAACTTCTCCGGCTACGTAACTTCTCAGGCTTCGCAACTTCACAAGGAAGTAGCAGGCTGTGCAGTCAAGTGGCATGTGTATACATTTGTGTTTGTGATGTTGTTTGTAAACACATACTCTCAAGAACTGTGCAAAGTTTGCTTCTACTTAAAAGGTTGGTTTGTAGGAAGTCCTTTGTCTCTAGACAATCCCTTTGCTTTTGTGATGGTCAAAGGTCAACAGCTCTGGTCAAACCTTGAAAAGTCCTTTGTACTCATTTCTGTACTCGATCATGTCATTTGTCCTTGGAGGATAAAAGTTAATTCGTATCAACATAGGTCAAAGTCTGAAAACCTCGTAAACACAAAATGTCAAGAAGTGACAGGTGGTTCCTTAAAAACTTAATATGTTGATAGCACTTGCTGGTAGATGATCTCAGCTGTTTGTCATGTGGCTTGAAGGGCAGTTGCTATTAGTTAACAATTTTGTAGAGTTACAGTGTTAACAAACCTTGAAAATACAGCATCTGATAAGTAGTTTGGGGTTGTATGAGAAATCACATTTATTGTGAAGCGAAATTCTTTTAGAAAGCACTTGTTTAAGAGCTTACATTGTTTGAATCATAATATGTTGCTCGAAATGCAAAGTTGCTTGGCAAGTTAAGTAGCCTGCTTTATAAAGCTCTTTTTGAAGTTCAGTTGCTTGAAATGCTTTGATAGTTGAGATGTCATTAAGTTGTTTGAGAAGTAAATTTGTGTTTAGAAGTTTAGATTTCTTCAAACTCTGTCTTTAGCCATCTTTTAGTGGACTATCTTCTCAACTTTAACTGGTGATCAAAGATAATATAGGAGATATAGGAGATCAAAGCACACAAAGTGTATAACCTCATGGAAGATAAAATACATCAATAAGATGACATAAGTTGGAAGGAAGCAATTATCTATCAATGCAAACCTCTGTGTCTCATTCAGCATCAATTTGTGAAGGTCCCGTATGTATCTTGTTTTCAAAGTTGACGTACATTTTGGCGGGGTATCTGATAACCACTCGACCGTATTATTCTACTCGCTGTTATTTTGCATTGTTGTGATGTCTCTCCAAATATGCATTGTTTTAAAAAAGCTATGTTGTCCACCTCAATTTTGATAACTTGTAGACTGCGATGTTCATCTATTGAAACGGTTTCTTTGAAATATTTCATTCTTCTGTTGACATCCAATGGTAAGAGGGAAAGGTGAAGAAGGGGAAGGTTTGGGAAATCATTTTGCCTACAAGCTACGCAATTGTTGGGCTGTTGTTATTTGCTGATATTATGGAAGCTAACATTCCTAGAACACTCTTAAATATACAATTGTCGCTTCTACCTTTACGTATCTTGTCAGTTAAGATGGGATGTAGTTATACTGAACTCACAACTAACTCACTTCACTATACTGTAGCTTACAGTAGCTAGTAGAAATTATGATGCATATTGGTACTGTATAGATGCTTGTTGAACAAACCCACAGTAACTACAAGCATTAAAGTCAGCCACACAAGAAGCTTCACTGTGCCTATTGACTGTATCCAACAGGTTCCCCCCAAATGACAGTGAGTACCCTCTCCCTGCAGCACTCCATTCATCGTAATGACTCATTATCCACTTTATTACCTCCTCTCTGTCTCAGGATGTGATCAGCCTCCTCTGCATCTTCTCGTGTCATCATGCATTGATGTGACTTTTATTGCATCCTTCCAGGGCTATGTTTGTTTTCTTTGGTTCCATTTATTAAACCTTCTGTGACTAGAGTTACCTCAAAAATTAGTCAGATACCAGAAGTACTTTGGGAAGGCGAGCTGAATGTTGCACGGAGTTTGTAACTTAACACCTAACTGTGACTGGACAATTTTCCCAGGACAATTTACCTCCCACAACCACCCCCCCCCTCCACCACACCAAACAATCAGTCTGTCAGTCAATCAATAAATCAGTCAATCAATCAACTAATCTCTCACTATGAAGCAAGCATTTCTGAAAAATTTTAGGAGAGTCAAGTTCATCCCTCATCTCTGTACCCTTTATACTTCATCTGTTCTGTAAACTGAGACATGACACCCCATGTTCTCTATCAGTACATGCCAAGGAGATCATCAGAGCTGTCTAGAGAGCAACGGGTAACAGGAACATTACTGTTGAATGTTTATCCTATTGTACCAGTGCGGTGGCTGAATGGATGAATGTGGTGGCATTTGAAGCATTGAAGGAAGGCAACCAGCAGCAGACTTGGGGTTCAATCCCTGGCCAAGATGGGATTTTGCTCAATAGTAATCTAAGCTTTTTTTCATCTGAACTGTTTAAAGAAATTGTAAAGAAAAGATTAAATTGGCTAAAAATTGTTGAAATTGTAGTCACCAGATGTGAAGTTCAAGTCACAGGCTTTCTTCATACTTGTGTGGTCACTATGCAATAAAATGGTGTGGAAAAAATGGCAACTTTTATCGCTTATTGTTGTGATATTTTTCTTGTGTCCAGTCATTGCTCTCCATAAAATCATGCGATGAATAGAACAATGGAGAATCTCTGGAAATGTCGCTGTTGTGTGAAAGCAAAAGTAATTACGTGCGACATTTTTATCGTACACTGTATCGTATGGTATCGTATTGCATGATGCTTCATCATATCCCGTCTGAAAGGGCCTTAAAGCATTGTAAAATAGTTGCCCTTCAAGGCCTGAATTAAATGTGCTGTATATTCCCCAAGCACTATGGAGAGACATCCTTATGTACATCTTTTGAAAAGTTCTCCAGAAAACATTCCCCATTGCGCTCTCTGCTAGACACCTCGGCAGGCAAATTGAAAATGTCTTGTGATAGTTTTGTTCTCCCAACAATTTTGGGGATAACATCCTCGTTTTGAGGGACTACTCTGGGGAAGGTGTTTGCTCTGATCTGTCTTCCAGCTTCCCTGCTTTGATCTTTCTGGAGTTGTGTTCATCTTCATCTTATGTACTCACCTGTGATGATGATGATGCTCATGTGAAGTAGAATAACTCATAGAATTTTTTCGGATTGATGCTATGTGAAGGTAATCGTGATTTTAATAATTTACACATGCCTTGTAATCCCCATTTCTTTCTTGAATCGGGTGACATCGGTAGAGGTTCCTTTGACCGGCAGTATGCTCGAGTTTCTTTTGTTTTCGGTAAAGTGGGGAAGGGAGGGTCACTGGGGGTTCTACATCCAAAAGAAAGAATAATTGTACTAAAACAAAAAAAAAAGTGGTAGGAAAGTAAGAAAGGAGAACAAGAAATGGCGAAGAGAGGAGGTACCTTCTACTTTCAGGTAGAACTCCCTGCCCACATTATACTATGTAATAAAAAGTATAGTTGGGTACGTTGATGTACACACTAGTTAGTTTTCTGCAAGGTCATGAGGTGTCCATTGTTGAAGCTGTCGCAAAAGTTACTTGTTTACACAACACATGTAATGAACCTTTTGCTTAAAGCGGTAGACACACATCCATAATTTTCATATCTACTGCACCATTGTATGCACTCATACATTATGTCTGATGGTATAATTGCCTTTTAAATGAGCGAAGGTAGTGTGAAGTAGTTTGCTACCTCCATTGTTTGTGTTTCCTCTGCGTGGAACCCTTTTCTACCCTGTTAATGAAGCACTACCATCAGCTGAAAGAAGGGCATGGTTCATGTCTCATTATGACTCATGTTTCATTTTTGTCTCATTTCAGCTCCGCCACAAATAACAAAACCCAGAAGAAAGTAGCGATCAAGAAAATCAGCCCATTTGAACACCAGACTTACTGCCAGAGGACCCTCAGAGAAATCAAGATTCTTACTAGGTTCAGACATGAAAATGTGAGTTTCCTTTGGTTAGGTGTTTGAGCTTTCTGTCCAGCAATGGTTTGAACTGGAACCACTTCAGATGATGGTAAATAGTGTAAGCATACCAGGAAGGGAGTGACAGGGTGGATCGTGTAGAGTGGTCGTAGAGTCTATATGTTTTTGATGTATCATTGACTCATGATCAGATAAGGCTGGTTGGAAATCCATGCTGCTAATTGGTCGGCTGATATCGCCCATTCAGCATACCACACTGCTAATTGGCCAGCTCTTGTCATGCGTTCACCATGTCTTGAGCGCTCAAAACAACTATCTTGATACATTTCTACACTGCAGAACATTATGCGATACGAAGCCAGTCACTTTGTTGCCGTTGAACCGATTTGAAGCAAGTTAATGAAGTCTTTTGAAAATGTGGCAATTGAATAGTTCTGGTGGTAATCTTTTCATTCCCTGATACAATATTTGTTCAAATGGCATTGGTAAACAAACTTGAAAGCTCACTCAGCATCAATGATCAGCATACATGTAGGCCAGACTAACCAATTTGGCTTGGACACATCAATGTTGGAGATTTACCCGCCTGTGGGAGGGTGTCTAACAGGACTGTTCCAACAGTCTTGTTTGAAAATTTTTACCTCTTTCAAGGGCCTAGATGCAAAATGGTACAATTCACATCGTAGAAGGAGAGCGCGCCTAGGTCTAGAGATTGCAGTGTCAGAATTATTTCAATGGTGGTTGAGCGGGGTCAAATTGATGCATATGTAAGCAAGGGGTAAGTATAGTCAGTGGACTTACCCAAGGTTAGCAGTTCCAAAGAATCTGCTCACATGGTGAAACAAAATCTGAATCAGAGAAAGTTTTAACTTTAGAAATAACAAATTTGTTTTTCCAAAGTGTCTTCATATCACGGCTCGAAACAAACAACTTTGAATTTAAATCAGTTTGTCAAAAAAATATGTTTTTACATGATTAGTGTTGTCATTGAAATTCTTGAAAGGAAACTTAGAAAGGAAACTCAAAGATGTCCCCATTTTCTCTCTTTTTTTACTGCCAGCAGAAACAAATGTCAAAACGTTGTTGTGACTGCACAGGCAATTACTTTGCAAAAAGTATGAATACTTCATTTTTCAGAATCTGGCTGCTAGCCAAGATCAACATGGTTAGTCTTTAAAGGTGATCTATGTCCCAGCCAAATGTTGCCAAAATTGCCAAGTTTTTTCATTCCCCTTCACTTTCTGTCCACACTGTTTAGACGTTCACCGTCACTCAGTTTGGGATCTTTTCTTTAAAAATTAGGGAAATCTAAAGCCATTCTGGAGGCTGTTCCAAGAGTATAACCCCTACCCTACAAAAGACATTTCAAAATGTTTAAAGCAGCAATTTGCATCCATCACTGTGATTTTGCAAAACTGTTATGACTGTTAAAATGTAGAATTACACTAATGATGAACATATCTAGCCAATTCCTACTTGAAACAGTGAAATAAAAGTCAAGAAATTATGTGCAACTTTCTGTTTTGATTCATGGAAACTACTTTCCGTCACTAATATTTAAAAAAAAATGGAATCGTTGAGTAATGGGCCAGCCCCTATTAAGTTCCAACTTGGAACTGGTTGTTCACCCATTTGGCTTTAACACACTAGTGCATTGCACGTAGTGTGTAATACGGACACGACTCGGGGGAGGATTATCTGTGAATGAATCAGTTTTTACCATTGCTCAGCCCAAACAGGGAAAGCTAGGTCTTAGAGGGAACAGTGCTAGGATAAATTTTGGGGGCATTTAGCACAAGACTGAATGCATAATTAGTGAAGCAAGGGAGTAAGTACAGTGTAATACCCACACCAGTGAGAGTTGTGGGAATGAATCAGATTTTAGCAATGTTCATTACAAATAAACATCACATCTGTGATTGATTGGTTGATTGATTGATTGATTGGTTGATTGATTGATTGGTTGATTGACAGTTCATGTCTTAATTGTATTGGAAGCTGCATTGAAATGACAAAGTAGGCATGAAATAAGTGTTCCAACACCAAACGCTGGTTGAACAATTCTATAATTCTAAGATCATCCTTATCAATGGTTCTAATTTAAAACTTTTAACAAGTTGTTAATACCTCATTGGTAAAGTACTAACGTCATCCACTCACAGCAAACCCACAGGTCAGTCAGCTTTTACATAATGTAGTTAAATTTTCAACAACCATCATACAAAATGAAATTTATGTTCTTAGTGACCAATGTTACACACAATATACTTGGAGATAACATGATTGTAATCCACTGTAGATTCGTTGTATGAAGCCCAGCAGTAATGCTAATGGTGGCCAGCAGTGTAATGATTTACTGTAAGTCTGTTCTTAAAAGATGTGAAAGTGTGCTTTGAGAAGTACAACATACAGACCAAGTGTCATTTTTGACATGGTTGCCTTGAAGTGTTTGCCTATCTGCAGTACATTTCATCCCCTGTGGAGAAGTTCAAAGACTTGAGGTAAATTGGTTGTGAATGTATAGGCTTGAAAGGTGGGATGTTGGCAGTGGACTCGCTAAAGCTCTTATGAGGCACAGCTTGCAGTCTGTTTCACAAATATCATGAAAGGTCTTCTATTGGTCGGTTCTCCCAGCCATAATTTGGAACACATGTATTAAATGATCTTGGTCTTGTCACCTCATAGAGAGTGAATATATTCAGTTGGGTGTTGGTGTGGGGGGAGGGGGGTTGGGAGAATGGGCTCGAGATGAATATGGATGACCATGCCCAAGATATACAGTAAACATACTTCAATTCAGCCCATAGTCAGAGAATAGTGTGTAATATGGCATATGCTGTAGAGGAGTTAAAAAAACATATGTTTGGGTATTCCAGATTGTGTTTTTGGATAGCATCAGCTAGATGGAACCATCTATTAGTCATTTTTTCCGGTCTACCTGTATGGATGGGTTGTTTCTTGTAAAATCTCCTTTTACAAGTATCTGAAAATTACTCTTGTCTGTCTCGTTTCAAGCATAGGTGGTCTGCTGTTTGGATTAGAAGCTACAGTATCTCATAGGCCTACAGACTTTATAGTATATACTGTAAGAGCTGTCCCTCCCACTGGTATCACCCATGTAGCGTCTTGTTGCCGTTTAAAAGTTTACCTGCAGTGTGTAACTGTAAGGAAGCAAAAAGAAAGGAAGTAGGAGAAACGATAAATTATGTGTATAATTTGTTACCATCTGGAATGAAATTTTCAAATTATTAGCAACCATGATTGTCCATCACTCTCATGGTTGTTCATGTACAGTTGCAGAAAGAATTCTTCAGTGCCATGGAACTTTGCACCTTTTTATAAATTCAGAAAATCCGCATTACTACGTTTCGTTCCTTCCTCTGAAGATAATTTTTCGCCAGCCGATGCTGACAAGGAGACAACACATATCGGACAGATGACAAACATCATCCACTGACTCACGATTCTAATTTCTCTACTGTAAAAGTCCTTTTTTTCCTACATTTCTATGGTGACCATTTTTGCTTGATTTTTTTTGCACACTGCGTTGCTTAGTAATGAAGAATGGCATGCTCAGCCATGAAGATAAATTCCCAGACAACCCTGGATGTAGCAGATCTGAAAACTTTGTAGATCTTATATCACTTCAGAGTGACAAATACAGAGCTGCATGATACTTGGGATCCCCTCCAGATATTGTGTTCTTCATTAGCTTACGGTAAGATGGACTTCAAAAGCACTTAATAAAACAAAAAAAAAGAGGAAACTTTAAATGGTACAAGTAAACCAGCAAGCAAGGGATCACAGTTGTTTCAAATCCTGGAAAACTGATCATGACAAATACTGATTGCAGTTCACTGTCAAAACCTGTCAGGGATTAGTCTCCTTGCACATGTTTCCATGGCAACATGAAGTTTTAATGCTCAGAGATACAGTTCACTGTCCACATTGAGGACTGTGAATTTACATCGTAGACATATACTCACCTATCGCGCGGTGCTAGAACATTCATTCGGGTACTTTCAAAGCTAAGTCAAACTGTGCGTTGGTGTTGGCAATGGGTAAGTATGTAGTTGTTTGTGAATACCCACATCAATGAGTTGTTGGGAATCTTGTGATTTCCTGCAATTCCTACCAAGAATGTTATTTCTAGATGCGGACACTGCTGCAAGAATGAAAAGTGGCTTGTTGGTTAGGACATGTAAGACTGATTACAATGTTTTCCAAGATGTGGTGAACCTCCCATAACATTTTTGGTTCCTTGTGTCAGCAAAGGAACCTATGCAGTCAGGTTGGCATGCGTGTGCGTGTGTGTGTGTGTGCATCTGTGACACTTGCTTAGATCCGCTCTAACTCAATAGGGGAAAGTCCGATGAAAGCCAGACTTGGTATGTAGGTTTGCCGTGTTGAGAAGGTGTGCCCTAATGTTTTTGGTGGAGGTCAAAGGTCATTTGGGAGAACTGGGGGCAAAAGTCTGTTTTGCTTGGGTACGCTGTATCTCAATAGGGGAAAGTCAGATGAAAGTCAAACTTGGTATGTAGGTTTGCCGTGTTGAAAAGGTGTGCCCTAATGTTTTTGGTGGATGTCAAAGGTCATTTGGGGGAACTGGGGGCAAAAGTCTGTTTTGCTTGGGTACGCTGTATCTCAATAGGGGAAAGTCAGATGAAAGTCAAACTTGGTATGTAGGTTTGCCGTGTTGAAAAGGTGTGCCCTAATGTTTTTGGTGGAGGTCAAAGGTCATTTGGGGGAACTGGGGGCAAAAGTCTGTTTTGCTTGGGTACGCTGTATCTCAATAGGGGAAAGTCAGATGAAAGTCAAACGTAGTATGTAGATTTGCCATATTGAGAAGGCGTGCCCTATCGTTTTTGGTGGAGGTCAAAGGTCATCTGGGGGAACTGGGGGCAAAAGTTTGTTTTGCTTAGGTAGGCTCTAACTCAATAGGGGAAAGTCAGATGAAAGTCAAATTTGGTATGTAAGTTCGCCATATAGAGAAGGTGTGCCCTATCGTTTTTGGTGGAGGTCAAAGGTCATCTGGGGGAACTGGGGGCAAAGTCTGAAAACCTTGTTATGCTATGGATGCTCATATGTTTCATCAGTCTCTCTCCAGTGCATCATGGAAGTACTGCTTGAGTTAGCAGTTTCTTAATCAAATGAAAAAGAAGCAGTGTTGTTTGCACTACTGTAGGTGGTCACACCAGACAAGTTTTGGATAGATCAGTTTACCTCCTCGTGCCTAAGTGCTAATGTGTGCATTCATGTGTCTTTTCAATTAGTGAGGTGAGCAGGACACAATGAAAGAAAATAGGTCAGTAGGTGTTCTTACCAGTTTAAACTACACCCCAGTAGTTCCCTCCAGGGCTTTCTATCAGTTTATTGGACTTTAAAGGGGCATAGATGAGATAAGCCATGTTGCAATTTGCAGAGCCTCTTCTTTAAATGAGAGATTCACAGCTGTTTGTGTTTTGTAAAATGAATGGGATATTGCTGTATATTGCAGTTCAACATCTGCAATTCATTACATTAATTGAAATGACTTTTTTGATATTTATGAACTCAGGCATATCATTTTGCAGTATGTGTATTTCAAGTGCAAGGAACCATAGTGCCCATAGACTGTTGTGAAATCATGCAAAATATTTCTTCTCTTACAAATTGTATGTAACACTGTTGATAGTTGGTCACATTAGTGCTATGTAAGTGGTTCCATGTGTGTACATGTTTGTCATGTTAGGGGTCCAATGTCTAAAGTGGGCCATTTTATAAAAGCATGAAATATGTTTCTCTCTCTACAGATTTTATGTAATGCAGTGAGAGTTCATGGTCAGAAATGGGCCATATGGGCTATCGTACAAAATAATGCAATATGCTCCCTTTTACTTCATAATTTACATTATATGCTCTCCATCTTTGCAAGGAACCCGAGTACCCTTGGGCTCATGTTACATGCAGCAGTCTATACTGCTCTTGAAGTATAGATGTAATCACTTTAGAATTGATGCCAAGTTTGTTAGATGTACTGCACTTTGAAATATGGACAATTGCTGTTAAATTGGTGCCAACTTAGTGGGATTTCTGCTGTGCCTTTTACCAAGAAATGAGGTAGATTGTTCTTATTTGGTTCTTTGATTTTCACCCTACTTCCAATCGAGTGGTTGCAATTCTTGGAGGTTCAATGTACCTCAATGTACTATCTTCAACAATTTCCTTTTAATTAGCAAACATTTTACGACAAAACCACAGACTAACACAAAACAGTAATGTGTAAATGGATTACGTACTATCTCTCATTGAGCAGAGTATCATGGCCATGGTTAATAATGTCTGGGTGAGGGAAAATTTCTAGGAAGGTCTTTCAATTGCTACTGTCATATTATCTCAAATGTTCTGTCATGTGAGGCCAAAGTGGATGAATTTCAGCCTTGCCCACTGCATCACATGGTTGGTGGTATCAACACATGTGCATATCTTTCTCTGTACCAGTCATTGCAAAAGAACTAATTTACATTGCTCCTCTCTTACCTGTCCCCACACAACTATTGCTGTCTCAGGGCAAGCGGGCCCATTTAAGCTCATGGTCATAGGGACCGTCGGTTTTATTACTCATGCTGGCCCTTTAGGTGCACAGAGTTATACATTGTGGTAGGATTTTCTTTGAAATTTGATCAGCTTTTCATTCTCTCATAATTTGTTACTAGCTAGAAAGTCATATAGGATCAGTGAATATGGACATGTTTATTACGTGGAAATTGCTGCTCTACAGACTACATTGTATTCTTTGAAAAGTCACAGGAAACCAAGGAGATGTACTGGAGAATGTTATTTCCTCGATATCAAGTCTCAGTCACTTTCAACGACCGCAAGGAATCCGGGAGTTTCATCACACAGTAAATGAGCTTACCAGGATTTGGAGAGTGCATGTGAATGTGTTCCAGGGTCGGTATTGAAATTCTGCTTGAATTGCTCTCAAAGATTGACTCAACTGAGCTGGGCAAATGTGTGCAAGCTCCAACCAGCAGGTGACACCTGATTTCCAATCAATAACATCGCTGTAGCCTAATGTACTGTGTTATCCTCGTTTATTGACCAACAGGCTAGATCATGTGATGTGTTCCACACCAATTGATACATTTGAGGGCACATACTGTACATTTCAGTTCTCCGTGGGGACTTTACCAACAATTCCATGCTGTCCTATGGTGGGTTGTAAGTGGTGAGGTGACAGATGAAAAACAACCCTCAGTTGTCACTGTGACGGCAAGATTTTGTTGTTTAACTGTACGTCTGCAGTATGCTATCTACTGTTTGCTGAAAGATTTGGATCACTGGTTGAATTGACAGCTTTAGTTAAGAATCACTTTGGTAGCAACCTGGAACACATCACAACTACCCTCAGTACATGACATGAAAACCACCGTGGAACACATTCACAGGATCCTTAATGCATGATGCATCAGTCATTCAAAAATCAGCCAACAGATAACCCAGAAAATACCTCCCCCACAGTGGGTGTTATCTCTCCCTGTGTTAGAACACCTGGGAATATTTTCTTTGGGGCTGTTTTGTGCGGCAACCGTCTTCATTGAGATCCCCCTGTACATTACAGTGATACAGGTTAGTATTATAAAAATAGTCTGGAAAGATTATTATGGAATCAACAGGCAAATGAACCCCCTCACTCCAAACCTTGTTTTTTTTTAATTGTGACTCACCCCTCCCATCAGACTTACTTGGCCAGTCTTCATGCAAATGCTCCCCCCCCCCCCCCCACATTGATCCAGGTTTGTACTTATTGGTTTCGATGAAAAGAGAAACCTATGCAGACATGATTCCGTGTGTGTATGTGCGTATGTGTTAGTGATGCCCGACTTGTTATCACAATATCTAAAGAAAGGAAACTGGGACAGTTCTCGCACTTGGTACATAGATGCACCATATCAAGAGGAAGAACTTAATTGTTTCCGGTGGGAGTCTAAGATCATCTGAGGTCACCAGAGGTCAAACACTGAAAATCTTGTTAACACAATATCTCAAGGTAGGAATGATAGATACTTCTCATACTAAGTATGTGGGTTGTTCTTATTCAGAAGAATAAACCTATTGTCTTTGGTTTAGGTCAAAGGTTATCTGAGGTCACCAGAGGTCAAACACTCAAAATCTTGTCAACACTATATCTCAAGTTAGGAACTATGGATACATCTCATACTTGGTATATGGGTTGGTTATATCAAGAGGAAGAACTCTATTGTATTTGGTGGAGGTCAAAGATCATCTGAGGTCACCAGAGATCAAACACTGAAAATCTTGTTAACACAATATCTCAAGGTAGGAATCATGGACAGTTTTGATATTTAGTTTGTGCATGTATTACAATAAGTAGAAGAAGATTGTTTTTGGTAGAGGTCAAAGGTCATCTTAGTGCACCAGAAGTCAAACACTGAAAATGTTGTTGACATTATCTCAAGGTAGGAATCATGAAAACATTTAATACTTACATGACAATGCATTGCATGAAGTAAAAGAATCCGTATCATTATGAGTTGAAGTCAAAGGTCATCTGAGATCAATAGACATCAAACATTGAAAACAATGTTAATGCAATATCTCAAGGTAAAAATCATGAAAAGTTTGGATACTTAGCATCATAATGCATTACATCAGGTAGAAAAAACAGATTGTTTTTGGTGGTGGTTAAAGGTCATTTGGGGTCAATAGGGGTAAAAAGTGTAAACACAATATCTCAGGTTAGTAAGCTAGGACAGATTTCCTATTCGACATGAAGGTGTACCCTATTGAGTACAAAAAGTCTAATGTTTTTGGTAGAGGTCAAGGTCACTCTCGCTCAAAAGGGTCAACTTGTTTAAATGTTGTGCACATGGAATCTCAAGAACAGAAGTATGGACAAATCTGATATGGAGTTTGTAGCTGTACCTTATCTAGCAAAATCAGTCTACTACTTTCTACTGAGGCCATTGGTCAATTGCGGCCAAGTTGTGAAAACCTTGTAAACATTACGACAACCTTGGACATATCTGATATTTGATTTTCAGTTGCACCCTATTGTTGAAAAGGCCTAGTGATTTTGTTAGAGGACAAAGATCATTTGGGGTCAACATATCCTCGCTGTATGCAATATGCCAGATTCAAAATACTCATAATTAAATCATCGAAACCTCAATGCCGTTGGGCTTTCTGGTTTAAGAATTCTGTAGTCAGCCAATCCTCACATGATATCATACATGGTTATCCCTTCTCGAGAGGCAGCTACTCGAACCATTATGGTATATCTGGCCATCACGTCATGTTCTATCATTTAGAAAAGGTCTTCTCCGGATGGCATTTTATCACATTATGGCAATTCCGTGAGGACTAGGTGCAGTAGACTGGAATGATGAAATCAACAGGCAAACTAACCCTCACTCCTGGCCTCTCATTGTTGTGTTGTGACATTAAATGTTTGTTGATGACTGACAGCATGTGTGATTCTTCATTCAGTGCTTGAATTTCTTTCCTTCAAGTGATGAATAAAAAAATTCTCAAAAGGTGTATTCAGATAGTCTTCATGTCCCAGGAAAGGGCAGACATAACTTTCAATGCAACATGGATTAGACTGTCAAGGGGAATTTGTATTCTACAATGATCAACTAGTTGTCGCTGCTTGCAGCTTTGCTAACATTGCCACAATAGCTGATGTAGCTCGGTTATTTAGTTTCTCCAGAAGGTCAGATTTATCCGGAAAATGAATTACAAAGATGGGGAGGGGTCCCTTGGATTTATTCCACTTCATTCGGGTAAAAGATTTAATTCTGTAGACATTTCATCTACACTTGCAGCAAAAGAAATGTTGCTGTTACTGTACCTAAACCTACATGATCACAACTTGTCAAAAGAATGTATCTTTCCCCACACTGTTCCTCCACATATGCGCTAAATAACCTGAGGAAGTGAGCGATATCCATGAGCTCAAGATGGATAAAAACATTCCAGACCTCTATTTTTGTAAGGAAAAGACTTGTTTTCAATGCAGATTACGTTTAAATATGTAATAGAAACTTTTGATCAGTGCTTACTGTACCCTTTAATTGAGAGAATTCATAAAATGAGTAATCAGATTAGAGTAGGGTATGTCACATGTGATTAAATTTTGCGCATGCCGAGATTTGGCATTCATGTGTGTTGTTTTCCAAAGTTTTGTACAACATGTATACATTTTACAGCATTGTTAGTTGATTCTCTTTGTACAGCTCCAACTATGGTGTAAAGCGTATGGTTGAAAGGCAGGTAGCCTCAATGTCAAACAAAGTGTTTCACATAATTCAAAGGGAAATATTTACTACGATGTTCTATGTCAGAAAAACCATTTCTCCAATTGCAGTATTCATGGACACAGATGGGGGGTCTCACACTAAATTTCTCTGGGGCACAATGTCTGAGGAGGGTATTCGAACATTCAAGTATAATCAAAGCAAGGAATCACTAAGCCTCTAGATGCTTTCTGGTTTCACCCAACCTTTCAAAAATTCAAATGATGCATCTTCAGCATCTCATCCTCTGCATCACATTTTGAGGAGGTGAAGCACCTGATGTTCATGGACGAGAGACTGAATGGTTAACAAAGATTTAAGTCATCCTCTTTGTAAGCCATGCTAGTACATTATAATCAGAATATTTCCCTTTAACTTTTCTTTTCTAACAATTGGTTGTCAAGCAACAGCAAAAACTTTAGCATACTGTAACCTCATCCCACAAATGTTCACTCTCATATCATTTCTCAAACTTTCAAAAGATAAGCTCTATGTAGCTCTCAGTCAAGTGCTCGGGTCTTTCTGGAGTTTCGTAGATGGTAACCACTGTAGCTTTCACCTTCAGGTGACAATCCCTTTCAATCCTCTCCAAATTCATAGGAAGGTGACTGAAAGTTTTTAAGAAAGGCATATACATAAACCTTTTGTTAACCAAGTCTGAGGCTTATATGGCATATTGATACTGTATGTGGTACATCAGTTGAAGTATACTGCTAGAGGTTGACAATTTCCATTTGTTTACTGTGAAGTTGCTAAGTGATGGATGTATTCACTCAATTTGATAATTAAACGTTAAACCAATCACACATTCGTGGCCAGTTTCACAATAGCCGGTTAAAAAGCAGTATGAATTGGAGAAACAACCATTTTCTATTCAAAGATTGAAAGAAATTTGGCTCAGTGATTAGTTTAGGACTTACTGGTTTTTGATGAAATCGTAACTTTTGTAATCTTGGGGTGTATGTATGTGTGTGTGTATGTGTGTGTGTATGTTTGTGATGCCTATCTTGTATGCATGGTAATGAAAAACCTTTCTTGGGTTTAGTTTTGGTGTAAAATGAAGGTTATCGCTGTCACGAGGAGGTGCAAAATGTTAGCTCTCAGCTGGTACTTTTATTATTTCTCTTTTTGTGTGTAAATTAAACTGACAATAGAGTTTCATGGTACATAGCACAGTATGTCGTATCTGTACTGAGCTGTCTTATTACCGTAGCATTGTTCATTCATGCAGATCTGTTTGCTCCCATGAACCGACCCAGTCATTTGAATGTAACAGTTGAAATTAGAGGAATGAGACAGTCTCACATAAATTCGTCAGCAACTTTCCTTGACGATTTTAGCATGTATCGTAAATGTCAGTTGCAACATTGATAATCGTGTAATGGGTATTTGCATGAATGGGAAGATACTGCTTTAATGGATTCTCTTATGGACAATCTACTTCACCTCAAGTAGTAGTAATAACTGTGATAAAGTGTTCCATGAGCATCGGTAGAACGACGAGCGGCAGCAACCCAGATGTGTTGTCTTCGGAAAATGTATTACAGCCATCGAATTACAACCACCAAATTACCTCATCGCTGCAAGACTTTATCTTCAGTGCTTGTTGCCAAGCAACTACATTGCTAATGGTGATAAGCAAGTCCCTTGGAAAGCACTTTGCTGATCACATGTAATAGCAAGTTTGGATTTCTGACAAAATGTAATTTTATCCTTTGATGATGCAGTCTTGCTTAACAGCACAGGACTTGCTGTCTTTGGAAAGACAAAATCCTCATTTTTTTATTGCTTGTATGGAATCTTTCAGTTAAAAAATCAGCTCTACCTACTGTTTGGATCCTTCATCTGTTTGCCTTTACTTTCAAATCAATTAATGAAGGAAAAAATGCTTTGTCCCACCTATACTGTATCTGATGTTATAGATAGCCAACCAGCCTGTAATATGGTGAAATTTAAGCATTGTCATTGGCCAACCTAGACAATTGTTGACCACACCCCCCCCCCCTCCAAATTTCAGTGCGGCCACAAATCATTAGAGTGCAACTTTTGTAGCAACTAGCAACTTCCTCACCCCAAGAAAGCCAAGAAAGTGTTTGTTCAGCAGAGAGTGTCCTTCCCTAATCATGTACCTCAGCCTCACACAGATGATACTTTGCTATCTTTAAGAGGGCTTTCCCTGATACCTTTTTACGTCACTGTCATATCCTTACACTGTGCATGTTTTGCCACCTTTGTGGTACAAATATTACAGAGATGCACATATGTGAACACACCAGAACGATGCCATTGTTACATTGCCTGTGTCCTGAGAAATGGTGAGATGCAGTTTTGTGGACACTTGTTCAGTAGTCAATTTGCTGTCATCACTCCTCCTTTAAACCATTAACTGCTCATCGATCAGCCTGTATAGTTGTCAATCGCTCCTTTGCTTGCAGAAGTTAAACTAAATTTGATTCATTTTCTTAATTGACTTGCAAAGTGTGGTATTATGCGTGAATGATGATTCAAAAAAAAGAAAAGAAAAGGAGACACAATTTTTCCTATTTTTCATAGTACTCACAGCTAGGCCTACAGTAGCATGGCCTAGCTACTTGTAGAACCTTCAGTTGTATCCTATTAGTCAATTTGCTGATCCCACGTAGGCATGCCCACGATAAATTTCTCAATCAGACACGTCAGACATAGACACTTGAATGGTACCTAAAACAAACAAGCAGGTGGAGAATGTTCAGTGATGGATCATTTGGTGTAAAGGTGAACAGCTTTCAAGATCCCGAACTCCAGTTTAATTGTCAAGTCAAGGTAACTCTTGAAGAAACAGAAAAATCCTGCAGCTTCAAAATTTAGCAGATAAGATCTATGAATTTGTGAAAGCCTGTGCAAGATAGGATGTCAGTATCAGAAGTTTGCTCTGGATAAAAAGTCGTAGTGGCTGTTTCATTTCATATTCAAATTTTAGTCATTTATGGAGGAAACCAGACAGAAACTCTGCAAGATGCCATCTGAAGTTCTTTAGACATGACTTTCCTTATTTTATTCATCAGATTTGCCTAGATACCATCAAGAATAAATGTTACGTTTGTGTCCCTTTTCCATTTTCCTCCGCTTTTTCTTGTCAAATAATTTGATCAAGTTTTCATTTTCTGATTGGATTTGGCAGCCAAACTGTTGTAAGGAATATCAAGCAATTGTTAATAAGTTAAAGATACGCTGGCAATTGCATGGTTATACCCATTGTGTGGAATGTGCCCCTATTTTTAATTGTTTTGGAATCCTCTGCCAATGTTTTTCTGCTGTCAAGTTAACGTGTTTGACAAAGTTGATGAGTTAGCTGCTCTGAGAGTCTGGTTGTCCCCATTCATATGTGCTAGTCCACTTCTAATCATCCAGTAGCAGCCTTTGCTATCCTGTGTTAGTGAAACTTAGCTAGGCTACTCGTCCTGCTCCTATAGTATTAAGCAGTGCTCTTGTGCCAGTGATCTTTTCTTGCCCCATACTGTCGAGCAGGTGGATTTGTTGAACCTGCAAGTTGGTGTATGTTTGTTTGTGTGATAAGTCATTGGGCAAAAAAAGAAAAGGGGCTCAAAGTAAAAAGGGCAAAAAGAACGGACATGAACAAAAGAAGGGGCGTGGAGGAGTAAGGGATGCATAGAAGAGACAGGTGACCAGTTGATGAATGAGTGCACTGAATTATTGAAAATTTGTCACAAAAAATTCCTGCTTTCCTTCCTATTCTTTGTTTACACTTTGACTGACAAACTCTTCTTTTCTCCTTTGCAGATTATTAATATTCAAGATATTATCCACGCTGCAACTGTGGATGAGATGAAAGATGTGTATCCTTTTGAAAAAAAAAATTTTAAACCCACTACTGCACACATTTTTGCGTCAATAGAATGAGCGCAATGTTTTTCGGTATGGTGGAGTCAACACAGGGAAGAGTTTGTCGACCTTTCCCTTTGGTTTTTTTGTCTCAAAGGATGTCAAGTTTTCTGTCCTTATCACTGTCTTTATTGTCTTACTTTGAGTGGCATATGTTTGAGAATGGCTCGTGACTCAAGCCACTACTATTCTTGATCACTTTGTTTACCAGTCATTCTAGGTTTACTGTCATTTCTTCACCTCTCTGGTTCTTTCCATTATTTTGTGGCCCCAGTATCTCTGCTTTATGTATTCACATCATAGAGGTATACTTTCACCTTGCTACACTAGAAATTGAACCAAAGGTGTAACCAGGTAAGTATAGTCATTCATACATAATTTAAATGAATACATTTACCTCGTTAACGTGGGATGACATGCCTATGAACTGAAGAGACAGAACTCTAACAGTTTTTCAACCAGAAACAACTAGATTCATCAACCAGAAACATCAACCCACTTCTGACTTCTCTATTTTTCTTTGTTTATATCTCTTCAGTCACAATAGAACTGTTTCTAACATTTTCAGAACATCCTGAGGAAAGGAAAATTAAATAACCTGAAGTGTTGAGATCCAGCAGCATTGCTGCTCTAGTTATGCGATGTGCAGTTAACGTAAAGGGAAATAAAGCGTTTAGAATATACCAACATAATATACAAAGAAAATAGCTTTAATCATTGTTAAGCCATTCACTTTCATCAATAAACATCTGCAAAAGCTTATCTCCTCAAAACAATATGCATGTGTTGAGAAACAGAAGATGCCTCATTTGGATTTTGAAAAGTTTGGGTGAACATATTTGTGTTGCCCAACAAATAACTGGATTTCTATCTATGAGAAACTTATTTCTTGAAAAGAAGGTTATGGTACTGTTCTTCCTTATTGTGAATAGTCTATCATTCTATGTCCACAAACATTAATTTTAAATATGTGGTTCTTTTCTGTAAAAAAAAAATGCCTTATCTCCCTTTAAGGATTCCCTCAGATTAACCCACACAGAAGTAGTTTATAATTACCCATTACTGTACATAGCCGCAATGACAGTCTCCATGGCAACTTCAGAGAGACGATGAAATGTCCTCGAAGAAATCTATTGAAATGTCACTTTTAAGAGAACTATACCAAACTCTGCAGTGAGTAGATCGTCTTGCCGAGAGCTTTTGATGATTTGCATTAAAAATGTAACAAAATAGTTCAAAAGATAGAATAAAACAAAGGAGGGAGATGGAAAAAAGGAAATTTCTGTATCATGAAAAATTGATGAAATATGATGTGGATGATATTTGACAAAACTAATAGCTTATACCAAGGCATAATCATTTTGTATTCATGTCTCTTAGATGTCATAATTCATATTGTAGACTTGTCTGGTTACCCCCCCCCCCCCCCGTTTAACTAATGCATTTTTTTTATAAACTTAGCGCAATGTTATGTAGTAGCTCAATTTTCAAGACTGGCCTCTGTGGCCGTAAGACATTCCATAAGAATACATACATTTGAATTTTATTCCCTATTTGATCGATTGCACTCCCAAGTCTTCACAATTTGCGCGAGCTACACCGTCTTGTCGGTGATGTAAGAATTTATTCCCTGTACTGCGGTTTATTGTGCTGTTCAGAGACGTGTAGGCTGTGTAAATTTACATAAGTATGTATTATGCATGGGCACATTCCAAGGAGGCATCATGTACCGTACTCTTTCGACACATCAGCACATTACCACTTAACGATTCATCGTTTCATCGGTCATTGAATGTTGTGATGTCATGTTATGTATAAATGGTACCTCCAGATGTGATAAATCATATCATTGAATAAAATTGTCGTCCTAAGATCATTGTGCTGCTCTGATATCATCTTCTGATTACATCATGATCTGATTACATGATTACATGATACTATCCTACTGCAGTATCATGTAATCAGATGATATCATCACATGTAATTACATGCTATCACCATGTAATGACATGATATGATCTTGCTGCAGTGATAGTACCATCGGATAACAATATTATTCAAACTCACATCGTAGACATATACTTACCCTTTGCCTCACTAGTGCACACATTTGAGCTAGGTCTTAGAGGGCGCTGTGAAAGAATTAGTTTTGAGGACGATTTCAGCATGGGTCATATGTATGCATTAGTGAGGCAAGGCGCAAGTACAGTCACTCGTAAATGCCTACACCAGGGAGTTGTGGGGATTACACATGTCATGATCTGATCACATGATGTCATGACCTGATTACCTGATATCATGATCTGATTTCATGATATCATCATCTGATTACATGATATCATGATTACCTAATATTATCCTACTGCAGTATTATCTGAATTCACATGCCTGTGTTTGGGCTTGTCTAACAAGGTATTTGTATTTGAGCAAGGGGTAAGTGTAGTCACTCGTGAATACCCACACCAGTAAGTTATGGGGATTACATGGTATCGTCAGATCTCATTACATGCTATCACCAATTACATGATATCATGATTTGATAACATGATACCATCATCCAAGTACATGATATTATTATCTGGTTACTTTATATCATCACCCAGAGCCTAATGAGGTCATCAGTTTATCATCAAAGCCAAGACCCCACAATGTGGCATGGCTCCATGCAAGATTTGCTTCTTGCCTGGTCATCTCCGCTTGTGTTTTTGTTATACCTCTTGCTTTGTGTTCCTAATTTCTTGTGCACACTTACTTTGTACGTATTATGTGTCGAACATTGGTACGGGAAATGAACATTCTAAAACATGCCACTGTTTTAACATTTTTAACATGTTCCGCCTTAACGTACCTTCAAATCCAGATATATTGTACAAAGTTTGATGGAAACAGATCTCTACAAACTTCTGAAGACCCAGAAACTGAGTAACGATCACATTTGCTATTTCTTGTATCAAATACTGAGAGGTCTGAAGTACATACACTCTGCCAATGTTCTACACAGGGATCTGAAGCCAAGTAACCTGCTGCTCAACACTACCTGCGATCTAAAGGTACAGTAGGTTGTCACACCGCTCTTATACCCATCTTACCTATCATGCTTATAATATGTATTGTATATATGTACTGCAATTTTTGGGACATGTCCCATACCTGGAAACTCAGATGGTACCACTGAGTTTTAAAGTAGAAAGGTATGTTTATTTCGCTTTGACTTCAAGGTACTTTTATGTTGTTCACAGTATTTTAAGTTGGACTACTTGATTCTTGTCCACAAGTTATTCTTCTAATTATAAACATCTTTCATATCTAACCACAAACACAGTAATAACTGGGGGATTTTCACACTTTTGTCGAAGAAGTGACCTAAGAAATTTCCCCAAAGTATTTCTGTTTTACCCAAAACAGGATGGATTCCCTGAGAAAGCACACAGAAGTGGTCAAGGGGGAGGGGGATGCAGCATAGGAGAAATAGGAGAGAACCAGTCGTCTGTATTTCCACTTGGCTACTGGGAAGTAATTGGGGCTGGGAAGGGAGTGATTTCTGAATTTTATCACTGAGAGGGTAGTGTAAACTTGTACCAACTTTACTTGATGAGGGTTGAGAGATGTGGTTTTTGAAGTTGAGGCAGGTCAGTTGTTGTCAGATGGCCATGCCAGGTCTGATGATGACATGGTTCTGACCCTCCAGGTCAAAAATTTCATGTCTTTGTCACTGTACCTACCAAATTTGACAGAGAATTTTAAAAAAGCAATCATCTTGGCATTATTGATCCACGTGATGCAGGTTTTGACCACGATGTGCCGAGGGCGCTGCTCCCATCCATAGCCAAGATTACCTCAATAACTTGTCTCAGTAGAGCAGAGTCTGTTCTTCTTGTTTACCTTTGAACAGAGGGTGAATCAGGTTTAACAGAAAGTTTGCCAGGTTGGGAAATTTCATCAAATTTCATATACAGTCCAGGGTTTCTGCCAGGATTGTGAAAAAGGGGGCCACCAAATGTTGCCAACGATCTATTTACATTGGTTCAAGGGGCTTGCGTTAGGGTCCCTCGCAGGGCCCAGGGGCTCCGTCCCTAGTGGGGTCAATTGGGTGAACCGCTGGAAAACTTGCAATTTTAGGCTTTTAGAATGGTTTCTGTGAGGCTAAATTTGAACCCTCACAATAGAAAAATAGATTTTTTTTATTTATTTGATTTAAAACCATCAATTACAGTGTCCCAATAAATTGATGGCTTGTTCACACTGTCCCAATGATTTTGTGTGCACTTTGAGCTATGTCAAACTTAATGCATGAGTAAGCAAGGGGTAAGTGTAGTCACTCATGAATACCCACACCAGTGAGTTGTGGGGAACATATGTTTCTCGCAAAATCAACAGAATAAAAAAGGACAATTTATGAATGTGAATGTAATGTATAGAAGGTTTTGACCAACTTTTAACATCTGTAGAATTGTTAAGTATGTGAGGAGCTTTGAAAATTTTATGCACTTTGTGAATGGTTAGTTGCAATAGTGATTGGAAGCTTCGTGTGTGCAAGGTCACATTCACACTGTTAGATTAAATATCTCTCCCGCCACCTCAAGATTTGCTGCTTCTGTATGTGTTTGAAGAGAAATGATTTTCTGAGAAACATATTAGTATTAGTTACTCTCATAATTACCATGTTTATGTTACTTCTGGTGGTGTCTCTTCCGACGCTGCTGAATAAGTCATGGAGTAGCGTAGTCATTCCGGATTACTTAACACGGATTAGCTCTAATGTCACTCACGCGAGATCTTAGTCTCCGGGTGATCGACATGCAAACAGAGAGTTATGAGCCTTCATCAAATGTTTAGGCCTCCATGTGATCTTTCGATCAAGTTTTGGGATCATATTGCAATGTTTCTCTTAGCTATCAGAGTCCTTCCAGCAAAGGCTCAATATATTGGAAGGTGATTACTGCAGATTTGCTCTCTTGGCATTCTTCCTCGACAACGAGTGACGTTAGTCTGCTTCTTCAGTTACATCACCGACGATTGTTGTGCTAGCAATCAAAAGAGATCTCCAGAAGAATGGAACGTCCTCGGAGAGTTTGTGTGTTTTGAATTTGTTTTCAATTCTTGATGCTAATAAGTGTCTACTGATCAGCTACAACTTGTCATTTCTGCTTTATTTCCTTTGCTCTCGTTTTCCCCGTGAAGGTAATCGTCACTGACTTCTCTCCTCGCATAACGAGGTCATGCAATTGCAATTAGATGTGAACATGTCCAAGTTGCAAAGGCTACATTTTAATTTACAAAATGAAGAAGGGAATAAATGAAAATGGGTTAGAGCAGCGGCGAGCATTGACGGTAAGATTCACTTTTGCGTCTTGTGAGGAAAGGTAGACTTCAAATCGTGGTGTAATTTTATGCGACGAACCACTAAAACCACAGAAATCATAGAATATTGCTGAAAAGGATGAAAAAGTGAAAACCAAATGTACCACATGTAGGGCAGAGGTTCTTGAATTAATTTGAAATGTAAATCATGAAATGTAGCAGACACAGTTTTGTTCGTTATCAAAGAAAAATTTTAAAAATTACATTTAAGTTTGGCTATCTGTCATCACTAATTCAATCTGGCAGCATCTGTTACAGACACAAGGAATTTTGAAAATGCACCATCATAGACATATACTCACCCCTTTCAATGTTTCATTTGACCTTCGTTCAAAGTGCACCTGAAGTCTTGGCAGTGTATTTGTGTGTGGGGGTTGTAGTTCAGACAGCTCCGGTGCGATATCTCCACTTTTTAGCAGGAATACCCTTTGCTTCATTCCTCTTCCGATCTTAGTCGACCCTTTCTTAAGTTTCTTTGAAAATTCAAATGAAAGGAAAGTGCTTTGCTGCCACATTATGATTGAATTGTGCATTGCATATCATAAACAACATATCAGAAACAAACAACTTGGTATCAGAACTACAGCTTTCTGTGACCTTAACATTCACTGCATACTTGAACCTTGTGTAATATGCTTTACTCTCTTTTTGGCGGACCTACCTCACACCACCTGTATGTACACCACCTGTATGTATGAGGGAAGACAATTGTCCATACAGTAAGTGGACAGTTTAACTTGACTTAACCTGGTTCAGTTGTGGACTGTTGCAAAGCAGACTTCTGCATCTTTGCAGAGGTTTCAAAATTTGTATAGTGCTGTCTGATGAGTCACTGCAGTTTCCCCTCAGCGACCAGTTGTGAAGATTTCTTGGGGTGGGGAGGGGGGAAGTGGCAAAAGTAGCAAGTCACATCGCAGACACTTACCCTTTGCCTCACTAATACATTTGACTCTATGCTCAAATCGTCCTCGAAACCAATTCTAGCACCACGCCCTTCAAGGCCTAGCCCGCCCTCACTTGCCTTTTGCCCGAGTGCCTCCAACATTGTTTCAATAAGCTCCTCTGTCATCTCACCTCTTGCAAAGGGGCCTGGTCCAAAAACCATAAGCATTCTCGTTTTATGTTGCCAGTTATTGCTATTATTTTCTAGTTTTGTTAATTCTGCCAGTTTAACTCTTGCTTCTTCGGGGAATTTGCATTAGAATTTTTCTTTTCGTGCAGCGTGCCTTGGATGGTTATCCTATCATGCTGTTGCACATTAGTTTCACGAGCCTATACTTCAGTTATTACACAACTAAAGTGGTTTGCACTATTACATAGCAAAACAAATTTGTATTTGGCTTTTAATCTCGTACAAGTTTGTAGGTGGGGGCTCCTTGTTTTAAAAGGTTGTAATAATCTCACATCAAGAAGACCTCCAAAGTCTTGTTGCACAAACAATGATTTAGATAACTGGAATAACACATTCAGGTCAATCACTTTTAAGACGTGCTCCGCTACGTACGTGGCATGTGAGCAACCTCTCTGAGTGCTTTATTTCTGCTCTTGTTCCATTAGATTTGTGATTTTGGACTGGCCAGGATTGCCGACCCTGATCATGACCACACCGGTTTCTTAACAGAGTATGTGGCTACCAGGTGGTACCGAGCCCCAGAGATCATGCTGAACTCTAAGGGATACAGCAAGGCCATCGACATCTGGTCTGTCGGTTGTATCTTAGCTGAGATGCTGAGCAATCGACCCATTTTCCCAGGAAAACACTGTATCCTTTGTAACCATGGCAACATTCGCCATCCACAGACCGCATTGCCCTCTGATTTACATATCAGCACATACCGTCTCTGTCAGTTGATCTAGTGTTTGACAAGTAAGTTGTGCACATCCTTTTTTTCTTTTTTGCAAAGACAGTGATAGAAATTTGTAATTCAGACAAGATGAATAAAGAAGGCTGTGGCTTGATATCGCATTGTACTTTTTACCATTTGATGTTGGTTTCATCTGTATTAGCAGCAAACTGTTCAAAAGAGCAATGCTCACCGTTCCCGCAATGAACCACGTGATGGTGTTACAGTTTTACGGAGTGTTTTCAAATCTTTCCTTTTCATCGGTAGTTTGTCTTATAGCTGTTATTTGGACTCATCATTTCGGAGGTTCGAGACCCCTCGGAAGAGATTATTTACCTTCCCATCATCCAAACGTCCCTGATATATTGTAATCAGTCCGATAGAGTTGGGAAATTTTCCAATTGGTGAAGGTAATTGAATGCCGCACAGTTGAGGCCTGCTAAAGCTGCGTAATTGAGGCCTGCCGAGGGTTCTTATGCTAACACACTTTGGACTGTCCTTTGGAATAACAAATTCTCACAGCTGATGCTCTCCTCTCATAATGATGCATGTTTCTCCATGGTATCAATGCAAACCAGTATAAATTTTAAAATGTAGGAGAGGGAGTTAGGAGAATAAATTTAAAATGGCTGTCATTTGCTCTCAGATTGCCATCTAGAAGTTCTTTTTTTTTTTTCAAACATCATTTTAGACAGGCAGCAACCTATGCAGATAAATTGGCATGTGTGTAGGCATACATGCAAATTGGCATGTATCTATGTAAGTGTATGTGATACCTTAAGAAGATGCATGCCTCAGCTTTCCCACTCGGTGAATTGTTTCCTTATCATGAACACAAAAATGGTAAATGCCTTTGGATGAGGTCAAGATTAAGGGGGGGGGGGGGGGGTGAGAAGGGAGTGAAATGTGGAAATTTTCAGAATTTCTGTCTCCTCAGAATGTAGGCATCAGAATGAGGAGTCCATAGGTATATGCATGGTAGGATAGCTTCAGGCAATGTGGAATTTCTACATGAGTTTCATGGTGAGTCACAAAGGCATCGAACCTGAAAACGTTGCTAAGTGCAATTTGTTCCAGCAGGAAAGTTTGTGAGCTATCATGTTGCATGTATGATTTCCCTGTAAAGATAGTTTAGCTTGGATACATTTTGCTGGACCGGGTGACTTAAGATTATTCTCGGTCACCGAATGTAGCACTCTGTGGAATTTCTAAACAGGATACTGTGCAATGACAGTTTCAGAATACCTTTTCACATTTAAGTTCTCCCAATGGGTGACAGGTTCCTGACAATCCTTCCAAATGAGGTGGTCAGAGGTCATTGGTAAGTGGGCAAAGGGGAAAATGTGGTTGCTATGAGCAGTCATTGTTAGCATCAATCTTGGACAAAATTCCTTGGAACACTCCACTCCCCCTTTCAATGGTGGCTGCAGGAATACTGCTTATAGGATACATTCACTCCTTTGGTGCAACATTGGAAAGGGGTGCGGGTTTCATGCTATCCTCTGAACTAAGATTTTGGAATACACTTGTAAATTACTGCAAAGTGTCCCAACAATTTTGTCCAAGATTGTAGCACTGTGAAAGTGTATACAAAGACTTGGGCAATAACTGTCAAATGTTGTAAGGGTTGATTTTATTCCTTTCTCTTATCACTAGATGCATGCTGTTATTATGATAGTGCTAAATTTTCAAGAGTGCTTGTTTAGGGTCTGAATATCTCTTTATGGATGAGGGTACAGCAAGTTAAGAAAAAGTTCAGTCTGTTTTCTCTAAAATTATAATCTAAGGTGAACATCGACAGAATGAAAATGTGGCTCACAGGGTATAAATTCATTATCGCTATTGAGAGCAAACAATAAAAACAGTGAGGCAACTTCAAGTATCACTCTTAATGATGTGAAATTGTTGAAGATTACAAAAACAAAAAAGTTAGACTACACTTGTTGATGAGCCATGTCACTTTGTTGACATTTGACATCTATATTATTCTTCCTTTTTCCTTTTATCAATTGACAATAGTTGTCACCCCCATAACCTCAGTGTTTGTGATATGGTATCAGAAGTTTGTAAGATGGAATCAGGATTCGCACAGGGCCTTGAAATTCTTGGGAGTACATGAAATTTAAGTCTGCCGTGATTTTCAAGGCCTTAAAAGTGCCTGAATAAGTCTGTTCTTTTGCATCAAAGTTCCTTGGAAGGTGCTTGAGTTTTAGTGATTTGAAACATTACTTCACATTTTTCCATATTTTTAACTGGTACGATGTCCTCCACACATAAAAATTCCCACATTTTGAAAAAAGCTCGATTTTTTTTTTCATCAGAAAAATGTATGTACCCTGTTTGATGTATTGACCTCTTGAGGCAGGAATCAATGTGTATCGATATTTTTATCATCAGATACCATAACACGATGCAGTGTGTATGACAGGGTCATAATATGTGACAACAGTTTCTTATATATTGCTTTGAAAAAGGACAAAAAGCTGTTATATACACTTATGTGCACATACCAGTTCTTTCAGACTTAATTCAATGACAGAACAAGTTGTAAGTCCAGTTCTCCTTTTTTAAAGACAATTTTCAGTATGAAAGAATCATGAAAAATGTTTAGTGACTAAATAATTCAAGATACATTTTTTTTTTTTTTTGTGAAAGAAGTATAACTCTGAGGTTCCAAATTTGAATTATTATTGGTCAGTTGGTTGGTGCATCCTGCTGAAATAGCACCTTGCTCAGCATCTACTCACATGAGGGTGGAGATTGCACAACTTAGTGACGCACAGGTGGGAGAGAATATTTGTGTTATTGTTAGGCACATGTCCGTTCCCTCCTTCACATTCTATGTGACCAAGTCTGGTGTCAAGTGACCTTTACTGTTAAGACAGACAGGTGCCTAGATGTTCTCAGTATCAACCTGCTCTTGTTCAATTTGTGCGATCTAGTTTGCCAGGCAAGGTAACAACCCTGAAAGACCTCTCTTCTGGTTTTTACACTAAGTTTTCTAAACCGACTAAGACAATGTCTTGTTTGGTTTGTGCATTTTTTTTTTTTTATTCCTTGACCCTTTTGTTGAGGAAATACAAAAATATTGGTTCACTGTGAAATAGGAATGTTTTCTAAGAATTTATCTGCCTGTCAAAGGTCCGTACTGACGTCAATAGCTGTGCCTTTGGTGTGACGGTTTCATTGCGTCTTGAGGAAATGAATGTTTTATTTCTTTCATCGAGTCGTATTCTATAAGGTTACAGGAAATGTGTATGTCAGTGCATTGGATGGCAAATTGCAGCTGTTCCCAAAGCATTAGCATTTCCTGAACATTAACAAACAGGTCCTACAATTTTCCTGCTGAGAGTGAACAATTAAAATGAATGTAGTTGCAGTTGACATGTTGTTTTTAAATATCTTCAACATAAAATTGTATTTTACAGATTTCATTTTGTCGAGAATGAAGGGAGATTAAGAGTATTTTAGGGAGGAATTTGTCATTGTTACCAAGTGCACCTTGTGAAAACAAAGATACTGTCAAGAATCATTGTTTTTTTTCTTCAATGTCAATTGTATTTGTAACCTTGACCTGTGATTAAAAAAAAAAAGATCTGGACCAGCTGAACCACATTTTGGGTATCATCGGATCACCGACAGAGAAAGACTTAGAATGCATCAAGAATGACAAAGCAAAGAGCTACCTTCAATCTCTCTCCTTCAAGGAAAAGATGCCCTGGTCTAGGGATATTCCCAAAAGCTGATGAAAAGAGTAAGCCACTGATCCCACTGCTTTATTTTATTTTTCATTCTCTTTGTTTTCATTCTTTTTCGTTTGTTTGATTCTCCAAGACTTGACAAAAACATAGCATACAAGTGCACATTTATTGCATTACATGAAGCGCTTGTTGAACTAACATCATCCAGATAGTGAAATTTATGGAGGAAACTTACTGCTAGCATAGCCCTTCTCTGAATAGAAGATGGACAGATTTTTTTTTCTCTTTTTTGTGTACAAACTACTCAGTAATGTTTATTGAAGTGCAATAGCTAGGTACATAGTAGCAACTGCAAGTTCGGGGAAGCGAGTGATTGTAATATACTCTCCTGAACTAAACTGGTTAATGACTCCTCTATAAAGAACAGTATCATTTGCAGACCCATGTTACTTTTATAACACTATAATAAAAAGGCCCCTCCCCCCTCCAAGAAAACAAGACCTACCCACCCCTACGATCATATCTTAGGGACAACGTATTTTGTTTCAAGGGTGACTTATGTGGGAAGAAACATTTTGTAAAGTTAGTACTTTTTTTCTTCTTCGTAAAGAATTCATGTCAAGATTTTTTGTCAGAGGAGTTAAACTCTTGCTTTGAGAGATCAATTCGAAGGAAGAAGCTTTGCTCTGACAAATACTAAGGATTCGGATATAGACTTGTCCGAAGGTAGCTACAGGTGTGGAGGTTCTAAGGAGGCGTAACCGACCATGTATGCTGCTACCGACATTTCTGCTAGTTAGATCTATGCTTTAATCATGTTAATTAACAACTTCCAGGTCTTGGATTTGAACTATTCTGGCCGAGGTGAGTGGCAAGTGGGATCATATTTTGATCAGATTGCCACTGTGCTTGGATGGCAGGTGACATCTGGGAGAGTTGTTTGATTTTTCTCATGTTTTGTCATCTCCAGGCTTGGATATATTGGGCAAAATGTTGACCTTCAACCCCAATGAGAGGATAGCAGTGGAAGAGGCATTAGCCCATCCATACTTGGAGCAATATTACGACCCAGCTGATGAGGTAAACATTTAAGTAAATTTGTCTTTAATTTCAATCAGTCATTAAAGCATGGAGGTGATTCTGTGTATTATTAAGTTCACTGATTTCTGTTTACATGCCTCATGTGTGACGCTTTCATCCAACAACTTTGATGGAGTAACCCGTTTTGTGCTTGTTGCATGTCATCATGACATTGATAACTGATGATTCATCCTAAATAAATTCTTGAATCCACTTAATAACTCTATAAGCTTTGTGAATGAGGAGCAAACTTTTTTGCCCTGTTTTTTTTCTTTGCATCGAAACTGCAGTGTTTTCCGACTCCAAACTTCAAACAAACACTTGGTAGCCTTTAAAGCAAAGCAATTAAGTGTTTTGAAGTCTGTTGGTCACTTTTTCACCCAGCCAATGGACCTTAATCACAGAATATCACATGATGCATCGTGGATACCCTTGAAATCCACTTCATGACCTTATACACGTAGTGAACAAGGAGTAAGCCAAGCCCCTTTCTAGTTGTTATCTAAACTGCAGACATTTTCCCTCACAAACTTTTGTTTCATACTTTAATAGCTTTCAAAGCAAAGCATTTGAGCATTTTGAATTCTGTTAGTTTCTTTTTCACTTTAAACCTGAAGAGCCTTGTTTGGAATAGGATAACCAACAGTCAAAATTTCGATCTATCCCCAGGCTTGTCTTTGTGCTATGGATGTTGATTGGCACATAATTATTGTATTCAGTTTTCAAGATTTGCACGACTGAAATGTGCACCCGCAGAACGTCTGCAAGCCATAAGTTTGTGGGTTTTGTCAGACTTTTAAGAAATGTTAAGCCATTTTGTCATTGATCTGCAAGTTATATCTTTTGTTGTGGTTTTTCCAAGTCTTGAAAAGGCTAAAAGGAAACACAAAAAAGTCACTTTCTTATGTTGTTTGGGAGGTAAGTGCAAAAACATGGCATCCAGGTGCCTGTTCTGTCACAACTACGTGCTGACTTTGTCTGGCAGGTTGCCACGGCAAGCTGGAGAAACGAGGTATTTAATTATTGACTCATTCAGACACTTGTTAAGCTATTTCATGATACCATTTTCCAGACAGACCTCCCCGGAGACATAGAGTTATGATTTAACTTGACATTATCTCTCACAGCCTGTCTCTGAGAAACCATTCAGCTTTGAGACCGAACTCGACGATCTCCCTAAAGAGACTCTAAAGAGAATGATCTTTGAAGAAGCAAGAGAGTTTACAAGACTAATGGCAGAAGAAGGTATGACGAATGGTCGTTAACCTCTAATCCAGGAGAAAATGGAACATGATTTGATTGTTTCAAAAATGCTCATCGGAAAAACGGAAGCAAAAAATGTTAGGAACCACGGAAACTTCTTCGTTCAATAACAAATGTTTTAATGCAAAGAAAGTTTTGAAGTTGTCACACCAAGTTATGTGATACCCCCCCTTGATGTGGATTACTTTCACTTTGTAAATAGAGTATGCAATGAATATTCGTCATTTGCAAATCATTCAGATATGCTTTCTGTGGTGAATATTCAGAGCAGTATCAGATAGCCAGCAGATATTATATATACAGTGTGTCATTTGCAAATTAGTCAGCTATGTGTTATTTATATTAGAAAGGAATAGGCCAGACAGTATTGAAAATATTCTCGTAAAGTCCAAAATAATATGGAACTGCATGTCAACAACGTTCAGTCTTCTCCGAATCGTCTTGTATGGATACAGATCGTTTGAAGCCACCAAAATTTTTGAGTAGACCGACAAAGTCTGTGACGTAGAAGTCGTACAGAAACAAAGAACAACAAAACAATTGTGTGTCTTTTCCTTCATCATGCTGTGATAATGAATTATTCATGAGGCTGTCCCAAATGTTTTTGAAATGCAATACTATTTCAAACTCTTCGAGGACCTAGTGGGTGGTAGTTTTATGGGTAAATGGCTTGTATTTACATTATTAAATATTCTCTACATAATTGTGACATGTAGTTTGGGATGGTTTGCGATATTCTTTTAAATTTTAATGGTCTGCATCATGGTTGACTTAAATCTGTCTCCTGCAGTCCACTTAGAATTGGTCTCCCAGGTAGCACTAAGCCTGTGATACAAAGTGACTAAAGCAATAATCATATTAGCAATAGTGACATTCTTCAAGCGAACTCAACAGGATTTTGTTGAAATTGAATACTTTGGTGAATTCCAAAGCACTTTTTCAAAATAATGTAAATGTTGGCAGATGAATGACCTTGCCTTAGTACGTGAACAGTATTTTATTGTATGAATGACTTTGACTTTGAATCATTTTCCATCAATTTTCATTTCTTTCCCAATATTTCAGATGTCTGATAGGAGATGGTAGGAGATCCAATGAAACTCGTCACTGTACAGAACCAGTAGTGCACGCTTTGTGGGTTTGTCTGCAAGATGAAAGATTAGGAACAAAAAAAAAAAATTAAGTATATTGTACTGTTTATATTTTTCTTATTTTTCAAAAGATTGTGTATTTTTGTTTTTCCTGGATTAGATTTTCATTGTCTGTCCTTTAGATATTACCAACAGAGAGCTGTCCGTTACCTCTTACTCGTTTAAACACTTCCTTCAGCAACAGTTTTGGAAGTCTCTATCGACCGATGTAGCTACTTGTGCAAAAAAATGTCAGGGGAAAACTGGGAAATTAGAAAGGGGAGTGTACCAGGAATTATAGGCATTTACTATCCCTGGAAAACACCTGATCAGTGTGGAGTGATGCTTTGTGATCATGAGGGAAAATCACGTTACCTTTAGACCTTTATCCAGTGGACGGACATTGATTTCATCCAAGTCATGTGTACGTGACATGCTTGTTCCCCTGGAAACAGAGCTCCGTCTCGATGTTGACATGTTTTCTCAGATTTGAGGTTCAAAATATCCAAGTAAATTCCTGGATACTGGACGCTTACCCATCCCTCATCCCAAAGCTTACCCTTTAATAGACCAAACATTCTCATTACTCCTAGTGCCGCCACCTGTAAAAGTAAAAGCCTGGTCTTCCGCAGCGGAGACAGGTTATCGTTCGTCACAATTTTGGCCCAGGACTGTTTCCAAGATGCATGTACATGCAACTTCCCCTGATAAGTCACTGCGGCATCCTGAATCGCAGGAAGGGGGGAGGGTGCACTTTCTCACTTCCTATTCTGAAGCCAGTTTGCTTGTAAAATATATTTGCTTGCCATTTTGGAAGGTGGGGACCCATCAGGTGTGAGTCCTTTAAGCCCATTCATGGCAGTGTAAAATGTGGAGCATAGCACTTTAACAGCCCATGTACTTGTCCCCTCTCTGTGGGTTTGGTGTTCATGTATTTTTGTATTTACTAGAAGATATATTGATTTGAAATCATCAGTTTTTAGATCATTAATGTAAACTTTAAAATAACACTGAGAAATTTTTTTTTTTTTTGCAAAAATCATGTTTACAAAATACTAACAAATAAAAGAATTTTTTCACTATCTCTGTAAAGTTTCAAATAACATCATCTTTCCTTCTGTTTCTTTCTTCGTCTTTTTTTTTTTCATTTTTCTTCTCTTTCTCTATCTTCCTTTTGTAATGTAATGAAACTGTCATAAAGGCACTCGTCGTGGATAACAAGAGTTTTGTACAAAGAAAAAAAATATCAAAGATTGTGCGCATCCTTTCTGAAAGGGCTTAAAACAGTGTTTATGTTCTCCCCCCCCCCCCCTTGCTTTTTTGTTTTAGCGTTGCATCGAGAGTGGAATTGTCGTAAGGTATCTGATGAGACTATGTATCCATAATTATAAAATTGGGGCCAAGCTTACATGTGAATACTAGAAGCTGTTATGTGAGATTATTATGTCTGGAATGAAAGATCATAGCAGGGTTGTCGATGAAGCGGGCGGGGTGGGAGTCAGAGATCAGTGACTGGACGTTGACTTACTTGAAAGCGACACCCAGGCGGGGAATCGATCCGGAGATTTGTATTTATATTATTTTTCATTCCTGTTTTGAGATTTTTCATATTATCGAATTTTAGATCGTATGTGATATAAATTTGTCGTGATTGATACTCATATTTCAACCCTCCTTTTTTGTTTTGTTATTAATTTTTTTTTTTTAAATCTTTTCCGTCGATCATGTGAGAAAAGAAAATGGTGTAGCTTCACTCCGTTATGCATTTTGCCAGCAGAGGAACGGAGGTGGGATAGTAAATCTTGGTATTTGAAAAACATCGGAAATTTACGTTAAATGAGAGAGAGTACAAATCGAGTACTATACACGAAATACTGAACTATATTCAAAGAGAAAGAAAGTTATCTCCATCCAGTTAGTGTGTGTCACATGAAGGGTATGGCAGATATATGTAGATATGTGGATTCTTTGATTGGATTTCAACACAAAGGAAAGATAGTAATACAAATTATGCATGGTAACCAGGAAGGCTGCCATCAATAATAAAATAAATAATTGAAGGAAGTAATTGAAAGGAAGTCTTAATGGGAGCTCTCACCCAACCAGCCAGTCAGTGTTGGTGGTGGAATAATAGACAATGAGGGAAAACAATACTTAGATTTGCTGAAAACAAAAGGAAAAGAATAGAATTCATTGTTCTTTGAGCCATTGTATTATATCCTTTTCCTTTTGAACTCATTTTGAATGATCTCAAATTGTTTACTTGGAGATGCTGTTATTTTGAAGTGCGATTGCAGTAGAGGTTGCATGATCCAAAGAGAGTCTAACTTGGAGGAGATCTGCAAAGTACTGTGCGGTCTCAAAAAATCTGTCCCCAAGACCATCCTACAGTCAGGAGACTGAAAGCAGCAGACGATATTCGATTTTGGTGCATATCCTGTAGGCAGACTTTTCTTGACGTTAATGTTGTGATGTATAGTGCAGATTGAAAACTGTGTAAATGCAGAATTTCCTTAAAGCAACTTTGGGGTCAATATCGGTGTGCATATTGCAACAAAGTGTTTTTTAATGCTACCTTTTCTTTCCGGCAATGGGAAAGAAGAATATTTTGTGGGATTTTGCCTTTCCATTGTCATTCACTGTTATACCCTCCCAGCCTTTGAGGCCAGAATGGGTGCCAGCAGGGGTGTAACTGTTTTGGACCTGTGTACACTTTTGGTACTTATAAAAAAAGCATTTCAAGGCTTTTTACACTGTTGGATATAACTCTCGACTCGTCTGTTTAATAGTTTAACGCATGTTCGTTTTGATCTCCTGTGTAGTTCAATGCATTATTGCAAGGTATGTCGGGTAGGTCAGACCAGTGAAAGTATGTTACCCACAATTGCAATAAAAGTTAGACTGCAGCAAAAGTCAATCACAAGGTACTAACAGTCAGAAGGTCAAAATGTAAAGTCATGACAAAAAAATTGGTTACTGAGTGGGACCATCCAGAAGGTGATACACCCAAGTCATGGTGGATTTCTTCTACCATGGGTGGCTTCACCATTGCTGGCTTCACTTGCAGGTGGTTATGGCTTCACCATTGTTGGTTTCAGTGAGCGTGGTGTAGCCATGCATGGCTTCACCATCGACGTCTTTGACGTTACGGATGGCTGTTTCCACCATGGATGAGGAAGTAGCAACATTGTTTACATTAAAACTGCCATTTCTTTGTGTGCCATCATTTCTAAGTATCGAAGAATCAAAAAATCAGTTTCACACTTCGTGGTCAGCCCCCCCAGTGTTTTTAAGCTCACCAGAATGGATCGCTGACTCCCTGTTGTTGTTGTTGTTGGGTATGATTTGATAGGTGTGTGTGTGTGTGTAGTATTGAAACTGAAGAATCGGTGGAGAAGTGAGAAATTACGGAAAACGGTATTTGATCGTCAACCTTTAACATACTTTGGAAAGTCTCGTCATCGCCTTTAAAATAACTTTGCTTTTTAACCAGGATAAGCCGTTCAAATGTTTGCTTGTTATATCAGACTCTTTTGGCCGGTTGATTTGTAGTATTGATCAAGATTTGTCCATTCTTTGATTTCAGAATAGGAGTATTCAGTAGAACAAATCATTCAAGTTCGATAAAGCTTGATGTCAAACAGCCTTTAAACGCATCATTAAATATGTTTCTAAAGGTATCAAACAATGTAACCGAGAGTATCATTTTCTGTAATATCTGGCATGCCGTGCGAGGAGGGTAAGTGTCAATCTGCAAATGGTCTATTGGATTATCTAAGAAGAAAAAAAAATCTGTTGCAATTCTTTTCATCCTTCAACGTACCTGTTGTAAATTAATTTATTCGGTTTTAATATTGTACCTATCGTGATGGATTGTTACCATACTCTAAGCCATTTTTCTCTGTCGATGATAGTTGTATTAACTCAGCATGGCAAACTTGCTCACTAACGGACTTTCTCCTTTTTGAGTTTATGCATCATTTCCTCAAATTGACCCTAGCAGGAGAGTACAGCTGCTTCAGTGCTGGATGATGATGACTCCTGGAGGAGAATGTGGAAGGAGGGGTATTTAACGGGTATTGTAAGGATTCGAAGGAGAGGGATGTTCGTGTTGTTAATGATGTTACGTGATTCGGAACATGTTGCAACATTTCGCAAATAGATACATCGAAGTATTATCACTGCATATTTCCGTAAGCTGTTTGAGCGAAACTCCAAATACCAGTTTTGCTTTACCAAAATCTGCTAGGGTTAGATGGAACCTTTATTGTCACTGTACACTGCTTCTTGCTCTCGTTTTCATTCCCTATCGCTTGGCAATCAATCTGATATTTGTAATGTGAGGTCTTCGTCGTTGTTTGCTAAGCTGCTGCAGTGTTTGGTAGATACGAAATGTTTAGTGAGTCACAAAAGGGGGCAAACACGCAGGGCTGTTGTTCACACTATGCTGTAGCCACATGAAGTTGTGAGTTAACCTACAAGTTTATCGCACATGAATGTTGTGCAGGTTGTCCCTGTGGGTTTTTTTTTCCTAGTAAAGTCGTGAACTCTCTGAAGCATGAAAAGGTGACTGTCGTTCTGGTCTGTGTTTTAAGGGATGGCTCCTGAATTTCACTTTTTTAATAACTCTGTGAAGGTGTTACTCTGTTTCTAATTGAGCATACTTGACTCACTAATGAAAAGTTGTTGACTCACTAATGAAAAGTTGTTGAATTTCTAAAGAATGAACTGCAAGGAAACTGGTTAAATCTTAATAGAAGCTGTAATGCAAGAATGTGTAGCAGAGAATGAGCCAAATATCATTATCTAACATTATCCAGACAAGTTGTGCCTTTAGGCATACTGACAGGACAGGAAACATGCAAGTGTTAATGCAGTTGTAGTGAAGAAAGCAAGAATTTTGTGTAGTTAAGTTTCCAGTAATTAACAGATGGGAAAATTTTTTTCATGCCTGAGATAGGTTAATTCATCAGATGTGTCTTGGTAACATTACACTGCTTGGTTGATTTTGATACCAGGCTGGTCATATGCCCACAGAATCCCCAAAGCTGCACAATAGGTGATACATTGTGCTAGTAGTACTAGGCCCATCCTGGACAGCAAGAGGTCACAATACTTGTAATCTCTTTAGCTAGAAAAGGTGCTGCACTGCACTGGCAATTGTCTCATAACCTACAAAGGTACAGTAGTTGGTGTTTTGCACTTGTAGTAGCAGGTTCAGTCTTGATAGCAGGCCACAAGAACTTGCATGCTCTGTACCCACTCCCCCCCTATAGCTATCATAGGTGGTGTGTATTTCTAGTCTAGGATTAGATCTTTGATGAAAGGTCATTAGAGATGATTAGATATGACATATGACACAGCGATGGTCTGTCTCTCCAGTGAGAGACAACAAGCTTATAGATGGTGTCGGTATAACAGCGAGATAGGCGTAGTCATTGATGGTTTTCTAATTACTCAGGAGGTAGTTTTGAAGTGGCTTACCAAATGCACAGATTGTATTTCCATATAGATTGTATTTCCATATATTATATTATTACAATGTTTTTTTTTTCGTTCCAATTGGTTCAAATGTCTCCCTCTCTCTTTTTGGTGGTGCCCTGTGTATGAAATTAACAGAATCATCACGCAAGGCCAAGTATGTGTTCAACAAAAATGTCTCCCATGTTTATAATACATACAGATGTGTACCAAATACATGGGGAAAGGCAGCAACGATGCCGAAAACCCACAGAGCTTTCGTTGTGTCTTTATTATTGTTTCACTGTTTCTTTCCAGCCGCTGCTGATATAAATATGCACATAAATCTGTTTCTTTGTGGTAACAGCAGATGAAAAGAGGATAACACAACAAAACAATCACTATAACATATATTACAGTTCCTTCATAGACTAAGTTGTGGCACTTTGTGTCCATTTGCCACGCATCTCGCACAGACTGCACATGCAAGTTGTGCCACTTTGTTTCCATTTTTGTAACACCAATGGATGACACACTCCTGTAAAAGAACTTAACCATGGAGGGGGTAATTAAGGAGTTACAACTGAGAGCTAAATTAAGTCAACACAGGACTTAATGGCTCACAAATCAGAACAACTGTTTTTTATTTTAATCAAGATAGACTGGTGTGTAAGAACAAGATATTGGCGTTTTGCCATGCAAATGATTGAAATGGACGTAAGACTATAATTTACTGCAGAATTTTGTTCACTTTCCTCAAGTTTTCGTAACTTGCATCAGGTGTAACTAACATTCAGTTAGTAACACATCCTGAAACTGGACGACTATGATAAATGCCAGAACGTGCCAGAGCGGTGAAAGGTAATTTCAAGAATAGCAACTGGCAATGTTACAGCTACAGACAAAACTTTTCCATTTAAGTGACGATGTAGCAGACGACGTGAACCCTTTCATGTTACCTTTTACACCCACCGAATCTGTAAGAGGTGAACATAGCAGATGTCTTTGTTGGCAACTTGGTAGGTTCAAACCAGAAAGCCACGAGGTTTAGTGATTCCTTGCCTTTATTATACTTGAATGTCCAAATGCCCTCCTAAGATACTGTGCACCTGAGAAGTTAACTGTTCTAGTGTAAAAGTTTAAAATTGAAATTTCACATAACTTTTCCTAAAACACTCTTCCAGGTATGCAATTGATTGCCAAGATTTCTGCAGCCAGCAAATGATATATTACACTGCAAGTTATGTCTTTAAAGTCAGGCCTTTATAGGGTGCCACTGACTCTTTCTGTGGTTGCAAAGAGCAGGGTTACTTCCCCTTGGTAAGTAGTGTGTTCAAAAGCGTATCACTGTACAACGTCTGATGCAACCATATGACCTTTGACCTCAAAAAAACCCCTCCACAATCTTATTTACTTAAAAGGAAGTACACACCCTCCAAGGTCGAAGTCTATGCAAAATGTGGTTCCTGAGATACTGCAAAGATTGGTTGTCTACATTCTACCTACTGGTGACCTCAGATGACCTTTGACCTGCACAAAAATCAATCCCAGCTGATACTTTTATATGTCCTCCCCACACACCAACTTTGATCTTTCTTGCACCTTTCCTTCAAAGTTAGAGCGTTAACAAATATGCACAAGCTTTTCACATTATGGCCAGTGAAAAAAAATCAAGGAATTGGCAAGGAAAAAAAAGAGGAGAAATTAGATGTAACCCCTTCTAAATCTCACCTCCCTGCTCCAACACATATTCCTTCCTTTGTGAGGCTCTTTGTTGAATGCTAATTGCAAGCTTTATAACTTGAGATATCGTGTTAAAAATGTTTTTAGAATTTTGCCCTCCTAGTGTCCCCAGATGACCTTTACTCCACCAAAAACAATACGGCACACCTCAATATGACGGCCCTATGTACCACGTTTAACTTTCTTCCGACTTTCCCTTGAGTTAGAGCACACCCTGGCAACTCTCACAGACACGCACATACATGCCGACGTGACTGCATCGGCGCCTTTGCTGATGCAAGGAATCAAAATTGTAACTGGACACACTCCAGGCACTCCATAGTACCATGTGTGCATGCACACAGTACAGCCTAAACTAATTACTAACAACGATTTGAGTTATCGAGCACAGCACATCTCATGAGCGTCGACCAACGGATGTTATATGCTCATGGATATTAAGTTTGAGCTTTGTGGGCTTTTGTGGCTTTAACTTTTGGGCTCTGTGAGAGAAATGTTTGATCATTGCCAGCACGCGCTTGAGGGTGGCAGCCACACGGGTGACAAGCAAAGAGGCGCCATGCAGGCTATATAAATTGATACTTTCAATTTTTCACGGAATTATCCTTTCTTTTTTCTTTTTCGTCTTCCCAGTGTTTTGCGTTCTCTGTGTTGTGTGATGATTTCCATGATTCTTGACTCTTGTCTCTAACTGACAGTCTCTATTGCACAGAAATAAGTATGGACCAATTTTGAAATGTGCCCCACTCAAACTTTGGGAGAAGGGTTGTTATCCTAATAGCCTTGTCAATAACGACCACTCAATGGCCTCAGACCTGTACACTTTCCGGACACCCCTAATACCAACTTTTTACTCTTTTTTTTTTTAAATTACCATTATAATTCAAACAAAATTGTAGGAGATAGTTCAAATTTTTGTACAATTGTTGAGAGAGAGTGATAGAGAGCACTGCAAGACTGCATAACTGTATTTAAACATCTCACTAAAATTATCTCACACCTGCCAAAAAAGTAGTAACATGTATCTCATGGCAGATTTTCATGCCATTGCTGATAGAAAAAGGCTTGAACTTTGACAGGAAACTTGTGCTTTTTGGGTTGTTTTCCAATCAGCTCTTCCTTTCTGGCAAATCAGAGCTCTCTGAGTACAGTGGATGTAGATTCAATCACCCTGCTTACCACACTTTACAAGCAAACCCGGTAACTACTGCAGTGTGTATTATTAAACTGAAACAACCCTCACATTTAATCCTGCGATGAGCAAAGCAGCTACTAAAAACCACTACCATTTACATCAACTATACAAATTTGGTTCTTACACCAGCATGAAAGCATGTTCCAGAAGATGTACACTCATTTGCTATTTAACCTGGAGCAACCCGAAGATAAAAGCCTCTGCTCCCGACAAACTTCATGCTTCCTTGCATTCTTCTTCATATCAAAGTGGGATGACTGTTTCTAGATGCAAGAAGACAACAAAACTGAGAAATTTTATAATTTCCACAAACTGTTTGCCTTCAAACAACTGGTTCTCTAAAACCTCATGGCATCTTGCTTGAATTCAGATCAGCTTCACGGTACACCCACCAGCATGCGGCATCAATGTTTATCCTTCCTGTCGAAGTGATTTCCTTCAGTGAGTCTCTAGTCTCACATTCAAGTTTTATCAAGTGCCACTCTCTGCCACTTTGGAGTTGCTACCCTTATTTGACAGCGAGCTCTTGGTCCTCAGCTGAGCTTCGGCAATCTCGCTCAGCGCCTCTTGTATCCGGAGGAGCAGGGTGTCTCCTCGCTTCACCAAATCACTCAACCTCTGAGCTGCTTCCTTGTTCTCTTGCTCCAGCTTTTTGAGGCTTGTGTTCTGTAAAAATCAGTTTAAATGGTAAAGAATGAAGAGTATATTTTTTCTTTTTGTGCAGTAGAGACATTACAGCATTTGGGAATCATCAAAACTGCTTCCATCATTCATCTCACAAACTGAAAAGCAAAATGAGGTCTTTCTGTTAACAAGAGGAAAGTTAATGACCATCAATTGGAACCTATCTGTCCTTCCTCTGTTGACCTATACTTTCAAAGAGGGAGTTAATGTCTAAACAGCAAGCTGCCCAGCACTCTCTGACCTGACTGACCGCAGAGGTAAAAGGTGATTCATACAAACACAGGTGGCTTGCTTATCAAAAATCTAAACAATACATCAGAATATTGATAAACTATATAGTGAGACAAATTATCTATTTTAGGAATTGAATAATACCCATTCAGCAGCATGCTGTAAATAAATAATGAAGACAAATGAATGGCAGTGTAGCCTAATATGATTATATGAATTATATCCCATTCTAAAGAATGCCATGATAAACCAATGTTTTCACTTCTTCAGCTCAAAGCACTTATCTGTGAAATGTTACAAAAAGTGCACTACATTTATAACAGTACATGAGACATTTTAACCATTAAGTGAAAGATTTCAACAGTATCAACATTAAGTGAAAGACTTCAACAATATGAACATGGACCATGCATTTAGATGGAGGGGATATTGTAATTTAGGAAAATAAAAAAAAAGGCAAACATACCAACAAAAAAAAGTTTTAAGTGATTTGGAAAAGGAAAGTATGACACTCTAAAAAATTATCCCCATTCCACTCCCCATCCCAAGTTCCATAAATCCTTGAACCTATCAACATTACTAGTTTATGTTTATCAAAGAACTAATGGTATTCCTTCTCTTTACAGTCTGATCTTTTTTACCTGCAATTCTGTGGTAAGTTCTTCACTCGGTAATGACTCAATCAACACATCAATATCCTTGGCAGTCCTTGCAATGAGTTGAGCGAACAGCTGGGTAAAATCGTCTTGAACAGCTGCTGTTTCCGTGGCACCTGAAGGAACGAAAATATGGACACTTCGATGGTTTTGTAACAAGAGCCTCGCTTGCTTTTATTCCAGGGAACAATTAAAGAGATGGATATGAGTACGAGAGTGGAATCATTCCTACCTTGCTTCTCTGGTGGTTGAAACTTGGATGGTGTTGCATTCTGCTGAAGAACGCCGATACTGTTGCAGAAGTGCTCCGCCATCTAGAAATGAAACAAAACGTATTGATTGTATCACTTGCAAATAGGTAATTGAAAGATGTTTCAAATTACCATAAGCAAATTAATCTTTATTGACCAACGTATTTTAAATATTTCACATACCTTAAGAGATGATGCTACGCTTTTAGGGTTGTTGATTTTTTTTTATTTCTTAAAAAAAATCGTGATTTAAATCAAAGAAATCCATTTAAGTAAAATAAAATCGACTTAAATCATGATTTTTTTAAATAAAAATCATGATTTTAATCAGCTTGATTTAATCAAACAACCCTGCATTTCATTCATGTAACCTGGATTTATTCCAATCTTCAAAATGGTTGAAATGAAGCAACAAAACTATTATTTAACTAACACATGTAGAGCAAAGAAGTATTACACAGCTAAAGCAATAAGAAACTTTGGTCATGGATAAAAGACTTTAAGGGAAATCCATTTGTTTTACAGAAAAGAATCATATTTTTAAAACTGATATTTGTGGACATCCAATGATAGCCTATTCAAAACAAGGAAGGACTGTGGTCTTCTTTACAAGAAATAAGTTTCTCAAAGATGGAAATTCAGTTCATTTGTTTCCACAGAATACTTTGTTCACCCAAACTTTCAAAAATTCAAATGAAGCATCTTCTGTAAATCATACATAATGTTTGAGGAGGTGAAGCTTTTGTAGGTGTTTATTGATGAGCCTTAATGGATTGACAATGATTAAAGCTACTGTCTATGTATGTCATGTTGAGACATTGTAAACACCTTATTTCCCTTCAATAAGGACATAGTTGCATCTAATCATATCTAAATAAATTACAAATAACAATTCTACATCAAGCTATTCACCAGCTTATCCAATGTGTCATATATCATATGCTGTGATTGGCAAATGACAGAGGTCTTCACAATTTTTCTATGAGTTATTCTGGAAGTTTAACAAACAAAAAGTAGCAAAATCAATAATGAGCATTTTTTTTTGTGATAATGATACAGTAGTTTGCTTCTGTGCAATTAGAAATTTAGTATCATAATCTGTGAGTCTTCTGTGGGCTCTTCAAATTTGCAGAATGGTCATTAAAATGCTCCTTGTTCACTGTCCCTTTTGTCAATATATCTGTCAACTTACCTGGTTAACAGCATCTTGAAGCTGTGTGACTCGATCTGACATTGTTCCTGTTCAGATTCAATATTTTGCAGAAGATGTGCCACCTGCTTCAACAAAAAGAAAGGGCAAAAGCTTTAAAATCCTAAATGGACAAGTCCATTAGAAAATAAATTGAGGTGAGAAGAAATGAGCTCAAGACAAGTTCAATTTCTTTTCCTTTATTTTTATCTGTGCCAAAGATACTATGTGTGGAGTGAAGACGAGACATTGGCATAATATTTCTGGGAAAAGAGATGAGGGACATAGCAATGCCACATCACACAAAGACTTTGCATTGTCAGGTAAAGGCTCAGCATGAGAGACATGAGGTATATACTATCTACTAAACACACTTGCTCTGGGGTATTTGACCTGGGTCTAGAGGTGGGGAATAACCCTGAGACACTATCATACATCTATAAAACAAAACCACTGTGCCAATATCATAAATATCACTCGAAGTGTTGAAAGTTTTCAAACAGCGGACAGATGAAGAGGAAAAATAAGGAGTGAACACTGTGAAGTAAGTTCATTTACACAATACAGATCCATAACAATCAAGCTGGCAGGGTACAGTTTTGTTGGTAAATTATTTGAGAGCAGATGTAAGACAACCCATCTGGGATGTTTACATAAGTTGTGGTAGTTGTCATTTAGTGGAACTATGGTTGCTACATATGGAAATTAAACTACAGTTGCACCAGTTGCAAAATGCTCTTTACAGTGGTATTTCTTTCTTCATTATTTGTAAATACACATGATATTTCCAGAATATGGATGTTATCTTTTTCTTTTTTCTAATAACTCCTGAATCACTTTAAAATTAATTCTTCCAAAGGTCAACTACAGGTAAAAATTCATAGATACTTTACATGTTACAATCAACATTTACAGAGTACCAAATCTATTACATGAGAACAACCACATTAACCTGCGATACTTGCCTTTGACATGTCTTTCATACTATGCAATTTGCAAACTGATCTGCATTTTGGGCATCATTATTTTATTTAGATGAAACACACACCACTTGGTCCCCTGCATCTAAGATGCCTAAAATTGCTATGGGGCAAACAGACTCTGCATTATGACTCATTTTTAAGGCAAACTAATTGCTGTTTGTTATCAGAAAGAGAGCTACAAAATCTGTTCATGAATATGCATTGAAAATAGCAAAATACAACATGATACAGCACCCCAAAAATCCAATTCAACAACAGAATCAATTTTGTTTGTTTGGAAGGACAACTCACTTTGTAGAGAACAACCACATTTTCCATGAGAAATAACTTAAATTTAAATATCACTGCAACCCTTTACAGAAAATGTACTTTCCTGTCGTTTTGTGGTTTATTGCCTATGACACTGGGAAAAAGCTATGAATATCTATTCAAGTAATATGTGAGCATGAGCTTTAAGGCAGAAATTTGTGGAATTTAATTTAACCGTCACATCACAGTATGGACGGTAACATAGCATATCATTCAACTGTGACTCCACGATTTTAAGAAAGTAGTATTCTTCTGAAATTGACCATGATATTTACTCTGGTAAGGCTGTAAGTGTAACATAATCCTAGGTCTAGCAACAGGAATTTCATTGTGGAACAACGTTGCCTTAAAATAAACTGACATAGCCTGGCCAAATTCAGCCTGGGTCTAGAGCTGGCCTACATCAGACTGCAGAGTCAGACTCATACTTAAAGTTCCGTCTGTAGTCTTACTACAAATCACAATGCAGACTTTCCAAATCACACGTATCTGGCATGTGACACATGCATTTCAGCTCCTTCACATGCTCACAAGCAGAGCAGTATTGATCACATGCATTCCTGAGCTTGCTTAAGAAGAATAAGAGATTTGCGATGTTTTGCCCATACGTTGAGTTTTTATCAATCAGTGAGAAATGGCAGACATGAAACCCTTATTTTATGGCTGGGTACATGTAGCTTAGAACACTTCGAAAGTGCCGTTTCCGGCCATCTGGGGGGTTTGTAAAACCACAAATTTTCTTGTATGCTCCACATCAACTGATGGGGGCGCTCCGCTTAGATAGTCACACACATAAATTTCACAAAAAGTTGGAAAGTCTGACAATGTAGCCTACAATCTTGGACAAAATTGTTGGGACACTTTATCATACGTTGCAACTATAATACAGAATTTTAGGTGGGAGGATAACATGAAACCTGCGCCCCTTTCCAGTGTTGTGCTCAAGAAGTGAATGTACCCTTTGAACAGCAATCCTATAGCCAACATTGAATGTGAGCAAAGGGTGTCCTAAGGTATTTTGTCCAAGATTGTCTGAGTTGTTTGAGAGCAATTTTGGAGCGAAATTTTGCGAGAAAATTGAAAATTCTTGGGCAAGGTGCATCATGCAAATTAGTTATCGGGGCCTACGGGTCTGGGGATTTTCAAAAGAAAGTATTCTGAATTTCGACTATGAACATAACAAGTTTAATTTGGGGGTTTATTTGTATATGGTGTGTTGAAAACGAGTGATCATGAATGAAAAGATTGTTTCATGGTTTTGTATGCAGACAGAAATGGTTGCGTTTAGAAATACTGTAACACTGATGGGCAGCCCTTGCATTGCGTTGCAACAGGAGTGTAACTGCAATTGTAGAATGCTGGTAGGAATCCCAGCTATAATATATTCTGAAGTAACTCCACGTTCTACCAAAATGTGTTAAAGTCAGAACTGTTGATTCAGTTTAATATTAAAATTGTGGTAGAATGTTAGTTAAGGCTGGTTTTTTACATTTTGGCGACTAAAACAAGATTTGTGACTGCAATTTTTACAATGCATGAAGCTGGTAACATATGTAATGTTCAGACTTCTAATCTACGCAATTTTCCCACGGGTTGCTTAAATTTTCCAGTCAAAACATTTGGTAAAACGTGGGTTTCATTAACCTATACTGTCGGATGCTGTTGTTAGGTCTAAGTCAGCTTGGATAGGAAGGCCAGGGTTTGATTCACGGCATGACCATAGTCTTTTTCACTACTCAATTATCCATTTATGACCTCAAATGTCTGTCAACTTCTCATTTTTTATTCATTCATACATAACATAACCTATTATTATAATGATATAGCTCTAACAACAAAATGCACTCTGAAGTCCATTGAAACTGCTTAAAATGAATAACATACTATAGTGCACCATGTACGGTACAATAGAATGGGGGCCACATTGTCACTGTTATATGAATATGAAGAAACGTCACATTTATTAAATTTGCATTTTGGGGGTTTATTTTGTATAATGATAGTACACTTTTTTACTCAGATTAACTTGCAAGTCAGGCATAATAGTCATTAAGTGTAGTTACTTTGATACAAGACACCACGTCATCACAGTGAACAATTTGATTAAATAACACATATACATCGATCTTCTTCAACTGACCACCAACATGTTATTTTTTTTTTGTTTCTTCGGTACCTGTCTCAATATCAGAGTTTGAGAGGAAAGTATGTCATTCGTATCGTTCAAAATGTTTTAAAGTAGTTTCCTGGTCGACACGATGCATTGGCCTTATGATGTTACCTCCTCAATGGCTGCATTTTATTAAGCACATTTAGTGCAAATACATGGATTTGACTGACTTATTCCTCCCTTAACTCCGTAATAACACTGCCAACATTCACACGATAATATTATCACAGTAAACCAACTTCAACATAGGCCCCAAACATGCCGAACATGCACTGCTGATGTTTCTTGTTGCAAGGAATATCACCTCCCATTTTGCCGTTTAACTTATTTCAAATTGCAAATATAATACAGAATTTTAGGTGAGAGGATAACATGAAACCTGCACCCCTTTCCAATGTTGTGCTATAGAAGTGAATGTATCCTTTGAACAACAATCCTATAGCTAACATCGAAAGGGGACGCAGGGTGTCCCAAGGTATTTTGTCCAAGATTGTAGGCCTGCCCTATTCAAACCAATATGCAAATAGCCTAGGCCTAGACTTCTGCTGGTTCCTCGATAGTCGATTTTTGTCCAGGCTTCAGTCCACAATGCATTCAAGGTACAACTGCAGAATACAACGTCTCTCCAAGACGTATGACTAAGACTCCGGAGGCGCAGTCGTAGTCACTGTGAATCGTACATGTATATTTTGTACACGAATGATTACTGGGACTGCGACTGCGCCTCCACACCACACTAGAGGCTCAGTGAACTTAAAAATATTTTTAAGCAATAGTGTATCCCAATCACATGTTAAGTCTTTCTCAAAATGGCCACTCCTTGTTAGCTACCACTGGACTGCAACTGCGCCTCCACGGAATCAGTGGACTAAGAATGTTGTATCCCAATCACATGCTGCGTCGTTCTCAAAATGGGCTGGGACTTTACCAAAAAAAAATTGAATGATATAGCTAATGCAGATGCATCCAACATAGCCTAGAAAGCTTATGATTAGGCACAGGATTTCTACTGGAAGCGCATGGAAGAACCGCAGTGCAGTTCGCCTCCGAGATTTTTTAGGGTGCTGTTTCATCGGGATGTTGTATTCTGCAGTTACTCCGCATTCAACTGTTGCATTGTTGATAAGGATTTTCAGCACACCCTAAGTTAACGACAAAGCCTAGTACAAAAGCAGTCTAAATTAAATTATGCAGAGAAATGAATGTAGGCGACGAGATAGAGTATGTTAGGCAAGTATCGTGTAACTGCTCCTTGTTTCTTCATTGCGGTCTCTTTCAATCAAAAGATGTACACTACCTTGGTCACTCACCATTCACAGCAGACCTCTGATTACAGAATTAAACTTCGTTGCGACTTGTGAGAAATATCTTCGTTCTTTCCCATTTGCATTCGGGGAACACAAAGGCAGCCTTTTTCTAGGTGTCCCAGGGAGAGCCCTTATGAGCCCTCGTTTGTGTTTATTCCTAGTCGTTTCAGTTCAGGTTCTCACAATCGAATCTCACTCACTGGTTATTCAGCCAGTGTCAAAGCAAATTTTCTACAAGGGCGCCCTCTAAATTCTACGTTATTTCCATTGTTAACTGCACAGCGGGAGATACATATACTTACCTCACATATGCTATTTACCCCAGTGGTTAATTGGTAGTAACCCTCTATGTATTATATAGATAGATATATCACATAGATATATTATAAATATATCTATATGAACAAAACTTAGAGTAACGTAAATAATTCTTAATCTGTGAGTTAATACAAATTATATACCTATATCTATAGGTCATACCAATAATATTTAGGGTAGCCGACAAAGCAAAATAAGGAACTAATTTATAACTTTTGACATCTTATCTAAATTTTTGTTTTTACTTTCCATCTGAAAGTTTTGACTTTTATCTCATTTTTTTAACTTTCTATCTCAAAGTTTGACCTTCTGAAGTAACAACGGTAGTAATGGTATTGCAGCCTAATTTACAGAGTCAACAATTACCACAGCCAACTTATAACTCCAAACAAGCACTCATACTTACCCCCCTTCCCCGTCCCATCACCAGACAAAATACAACATTCATACATTCTCTAAATGAGTATGTCATAGTAAAGTTCTCTCTTTTTTAGACATATAGTCTCAGAGCCTAGACCTTACGTTACTGAGCATGATTAGATAACCTTTAACTTAGACGGTAACCGTATTACAAATTTGTTGTGATAATTTGTACGGCAAAGTCCCGTAGATTTACCACAGCTAGGACCCTGTCCATCTAAAAAGTCAAGCAATTGAGATACAAGGTCAAAACTTGAGATAAAAGTCAGACTTTTGACATTTTTGAGATAAATGAATTTTTTCTTTTTTGCCGACCATGCACTCAAAATATTTTTATGTGTTTAAACCAAAAATATTTCTATATGGTTCATCCCAAAACTTATGGTGGTTTAAGAGACGTTGTAAAGGAAATTACTCAGTTCAGTCGAAATTTTAACTTTTTTTTAACACACAGAATTTCCACTTCTTAAAATTATAATGTCAAATTTTGTGAGGGGAAAAGTGGAAAGTTTGATTTTTCTTAACCCGTGAGACGGGTAATTAGCTATAAAAGATTGTTGTATTTCCGTCGTCTGTTAATTGGGGTCCCAAGACAAGCGATTGAGTGTATTCTACAGGAGACAGATGTTATATTTCTGATCTATATGTCTCTCCAGCTGCCATAAAATGGGATCCTTCATTTTAATGATATGGATTCACCGTCTCCAGGCACGAAGTCCGCTATTGAAGAGTGGTAGTAATGTCTGAGACTTGGCTTTGAAGACTACATTATTTCCGTCTATACACAATCATACATTTGTCCACGAACATCTCAATGCAAGTATATTAAAGGCTGTATTGCATCACCCTAAGCTACGTTTTTACCTCCCGGAAAGCAAAATTCTCAACTGGTTCTAAGTTACAGTACTCTTAGATTGACAGCAAATTCGAAAGATGCAGAGCAGCTCGTATTACACAGCGTACACAGAGATCCATTGTTTTGATTACACATGTGGAGAAATTTAAGACAGGCTGAGGGAGGGACTAGAGTTAGGTGGTTGGGAGAATTGAAACTGTCTGGGGTGATGAGTTTTTGTCTTTAAATTGTCCAGATTTTCCCCTTGGAGCATGCGGCATCTTGTACCTGTGGGCAACGTTCATGTGCATTGTAAAAGAAAGTCCCAAAGTTGTCACACTTGACGAACTCTTGCAAAATTGTTGATTTTTGCTGAATATCCGAGAAAACGGGCAGCTCTTAAGTTTAGGCCTACGATTTCTCTTACCCAGGACCTTGGTCATAATACTATATGAATAAATGTTAACTGAGAGCAGACGGAAGTTAGTGTTCAAATGCGTTGAACATATTTGAAAGGAGACTGAACATGCAGCTAAAAATTGAACACCCCTGTAAAATGTAGAATGGACATCGTTGTTAACTGTTAGGTATATATTCATTAGAACGATCGGTAAAATTGTAATGTCTTGCTTTTATTAATTTCATATGTACGAGTGAGCCCTATCTGCATACTTGGGAACGGTCCATACATGCTCGTAGGTGCGTGAGGATGATCGTACGTGTACCTGCGTGTTTCTGTACGTACGTACGTGCACGCCTCCGTCCGTTCGTATGTGCGTAGGTACGTGCGTGCGTGTGTAGAAATACGTACGTATGTGAGTTTCTTGTTAGTTCTCTTGTTGCCTTGAAATGTTTACTAGTCGACTATCAGTCAGTGCCGGATTAAGCATCGTCTGGCCTCAAGGCACATTTTGGAAATGGCCCAACGATTGGAAACCATGGGTAATAATTAAGAAATGTAAAAACCCCAGCTAGCGGGATTACTCGTTCAATGGAAACCATGTTCAGCCTAAAAAAGTCACAGTTGCTGGTCTGCCACAAAATGTCTCCCACTTTTCTGGCCTAAGACCGGAAAATAGAGGGTAAATAATACTGCAGTCCAACTTTTTATGGCCCATCATTTTCGTCTGGCCCACAAGGCAGCGCCTTATTTGCTGTGTGGTCTTGTAATGCGTACGCTTTCATCCACTTTGTGAAACAATCGGTTATCACAAGGATAAACCTGTTACCTCAATCAGCAAAGTCAATTTCAACCCTCTCCATTGGTGGATATGGAAGGGCAACTACGACTGATGTAGTTTCTTTCTGAAAGAAATCCTCTAACTAAAGGGGGTCAGGACCCCTTTGCACGTCGTATTTCGTGGGAAAAGAGAGCTCCGGACACTTAGACCCCCCCCCCCCCGTATCGGCTCTTGTTCAATTATCATACATTTGGACACGAACATCATCATACAGTTGTATGACGATGTTTTAAAACAAATGAATTGTAATACTGACAAAGTATAAAGGTGAGGACACGTCTCTTTCGGATCAGATAGAGGAATGTATGAAAGAGGGGGAATGAGATGTAGGTGATACAAAGACAAACTCATGAATTACCAGAAAGCAGGACATGTAAGTTTAAAGTCATTATAATTGCATATCAGTCTTGACTCAACCTTTTTTTTTATTACAAATGGATCATTCATTATTATTTTCCCCGATTTTATTCCTTATTTATAAAAAAAAATTGACTTGCCAAATCAATACATAAGAAGAGAGGCCTATCTTAGTCAATCTTTCAACAAGAAAAGGATAATTCGTCATTGATTTTTCTCTGTTCAACTTCAAGTTGAAAGAAATCCCTGGTCTTTGTCTGATGCCTCTTCATTATGGACACATGCACATACGTACACAAGACGCGTCAACGTCAGGGTTACCAGCGATAAGTGGCAAAAACACTACTGTTTTCACCATATTGAGGGAAGGATGTATATGCAGCTTTATGGTTTCACTAGTATTTTGTCAACTATACGTCAATTACACTGATAACAAACTACAGCGGTTTATCATTATCAGGAAATAATACGAGGAAATTAACTGAAGATTTTACAAAAACACTGTTTTAACTCTAGTAATAAGCCGGGGCGATTTTTCTTAAAATTTTAACTTTTCCGGAGGGATTTGCCCAGTCATGATAAAGCTGTTAGTAAATCAAACGTCAGCTTTTTGGAAGGACTAGGCCTACTTAATGTTGGAAAATTACAGCTTGATTTAAGCAACTTTTTAGGGGAAATGCCCCCTATCCATGGTACTGGAGGGCATTCCCCTCCCCTTGTCCCCCTCCTGTTTCCCACGCCTATGGATATAGCGTTAGAAAAATGCAGTTTATTGGGCCAACACAAACGAAGTTAACGTGATGTTATGATAGCTTTTGCCTATTCAACGAGTCTGTAAACCTTTTTTTTCAAGGAAACTCTTTTTACGAAGGAAAAACCCTAGCATTTCTATACACTTAATTTATCAATGTACATAGTTCTGAGCTCGGTTTTCACTTGAAGAAGTTGTTTTTGTTATCTTTTTCTAAAAAAAGAAGAAGAAACAATTTATTCGTTCGAAGGACTGAACTTATTGGTTGAGGAGTCCTCTTCTTAAATTATTTCAGTGAGTTAATCTTGTAACATCTTCTTTGAATGAAATCTTGTCACTTGGATCTCCTTGATTTATCAAAGTGTCTATAAATGGTAGAATACCCCTATTGATTCCCTTATTGACTTATACAACTAAATCGCAAAAGTAATTTGATCTCTTAGGCCTTGTAAAAGTTCGCAACATTTATAAGCTACCACTAACTGGCCAAAGCTGACACATTGTCAATCCGTGGCACTTTCAAAATTGTTTGTACCTTAGCTGGTTAGATTTTTAGACAGAGGTCGTCGAAGTTAGCTTACCTTGTCACCGGGGACAATCACACCTCGCCAGGAATGACGCTGCTCTGCCCGCTTAAAATCTATAACTTATTCTTCATAATAGCTTCAATTGGCAACATTTTCACACCATTTATACCTGAACTCACCTACTTTAATAATCCACAGATACACACACACGCACACACACAGCTTTGTTTTCCATTCATTCCGAGGACCTCGTTGTGCTTTCTTTTGTTTTTTCTTCCTCAACCCTAACCTTAAAAATAGACTGTCTATTGTTAATCTTGAGAGGACCAGAGAAATCTATTGAATTTTCTACAGAGGACCTAAAATCTATTGTTTCGGTCCTTGATCTCATCCGAAAACAAAGGCCACCCACACACAAACACACCCAACTTTGTTTTCCATTCATTCCGAGGACCTCATTGTGCTTTCTTTTGTTTTTTCTTCCTCAACCCTAACCTAAACAATAGACTGTCTATTGTTTATCTTGAGAGGACCGGAGGAATCTATTGAATTTTCTACAGAGGATCTAAAATCTATTGTTTCGGTCCCAGATCCCACCCGAAAACAAGGGTACACACACTGACACAAATTATCCGAAAGGAGTACGGAAAAGTTGTCCAAATGTCCACTGATTACAGGGACTTTCACAGACACAGGAGAAGAAATGCAGAGGATTCTCTAAATTCTATATAGGGTATGCTACCACTATTTGTCTCCATACCATATGAACTACTCCATATCCGTGGTCCCTGTCTACATCATGATGGAGCTAGCCTGCTACCATCATTGACCTTTTCACTGTCACCTCATTATCGTGTTGTGCAACTTCCCAGTTTTTATGGTGGAGTTGCTAGGGACACGGTTAACACACAGAAAGGTAAAATCCGAGATTTAGACTTTCAAACTCGAAATTTCGACTTTTTTAAAGGGAAAGTCCGAAGTTCTGACTTCTCATGGAGCGGGGGAAGTTGAAATTCTTATCTTTTTTTGGAAAAAGAATTTCCACTCATTTTAAAGCTGAAATCATTTTTTTTTTATCCTTGAGGAAATTTACGAAATTTCGATTTTACAAAGTCACACAAGGCGGAATATCTCAGTGACCCTGACTTGCACTACAGCTGCGTTGAATAGCCTAACTACTTCTGATACGGATTCAGGCCGCGCCGGTTCGATATCCAAAAAATTTGCATTACTCAACCATTAATGTTTATTAGTATGTAACTCATGCGTGGGGATCCTCTTATTTTGACCATTTGTCATAGGTATGTGAAGGTAACCAGATAGGTTTGGAACAGTTTCACCCAAACACAAGTCAAAGAGCCCCCCCCCCCCCGGCTGTTTCTTTCTTGATTGATTTATCAAATTGTATATGATAGGCCTACTTAATTGTCTGGGTTAATGCTCCATCACATGATATCAATAAGATGGACGTTCTGCTGTAGAAAATAGTCTGTGTTGTTATTGTTTCTAGTTTCCTTTCTCGAACGTCACCAAACCCTCATTTCCCTCTGAACTAACTTGAAGTCAGTAGCCTATAGTGAGAACGAATCCTGAGCGTGATATCGAATCCAGTGATAGCGAACGGGAGAATCCTGTGGTAGCGAATCCTGTGATGGATCCTGAAATAAATCCTGTGATAGCTTCAGGTTGGTAAAGTGTCAGAAAATGCTCCCACTTTCAAGGAACATGCCTTAAAAACGGTAAATTTTGGGGAAATAAAATGATTTAAAAAATTTAAAAGAAACAAATTTTTCCTATAATGTGTAAATATCAACTAAAAAATTATTATTTTGGGAAATAAAATCATAATTTTGAGTAATTCTGTTTATTAATCTATTTTGTTGGGAAATTTATGATGGATTTGTGGAAACGTTTGCCTGCCAGTCCCAGGGTCGACTGCTACAAGTACGTACAATTCTGCAATTCTGTGGTACAAGTCTCGAACTGCCTGGCCTGGCCCAGTCACCTTTCCAAAAATCCAGGGTTGTTGTAAGCATGTTAGAATTATTCAGTCAATTGAGAAAAAAATGATTTTGCTGATTATTATTAGTCTGAGTGTTAATTACAGTAGGTAGCAGAAGATAATATGCCGTCAAGCAAAATCGAACGTGTGAGGTAGGCTAGTTAGGCCCACAGGCGGTCCTAGCGTTAAGTATACACTATTACCTACACCTATATATATATAATAATTATATATATATAGGTGTAGGTAATAGTGTATACTTAACGCTAGGACCGCCTGTGGTTAGGCCTAGGCCCATAGGCTAGGGCTATCTAGACCCTCCCCCCCCCCCCCACGTAGTACCACTAGTACTTACTGAGCCTAGACTATGCCCTATATCCACAAATACAACTTAAGGTGTGACACTCATTCTAGCGGTACATGAAATTTGGCGGCGCAGCTTTGGAATCTGTACCATATGAACGTGCTCGCTAGCTTCGATTCGATTGTTCAATTCGGTCCACTGCCATCCTAAGGCCTTGAATAGCGAATGATGAATGGATTGCCTAACTAGCGTTGGTAAACAGGGCTAGGGGATTGGATCAGGGGATCGGGTTAGGTGTCATGATTCAGGGTTAGGGGATAGGGTTAGGGAATAGGGGTTAGATATTTATAGTATATGAACATGTATATACTGTTATATGACTACGATGGATTATGCGTTTGTGAATTGTATGCATTTTCGAACACTCAACCACCACAACCGCTCTCGCAATGTAGTGGGTTATGCGTAAGACTTATGATGCATCAGTTATCGTGATATTCTTGGTTCAAATCCTCCTCTAACCTATACTTCTCTTTCAGGAATAATCTATCATTCTTCCCACATGTGTCACTACATGTTGATCATTGCACAGAAAATCGGTAATTTCGGACATCTAAAAAAGATAAAAAAACTAGCAAAAGAAAAAAAAAAGATAAACAAGATTTAGACGCTATGCTAACTCTTTGAGTTATCTGATACCTTGTCCGATTGGTACGGATTCTACATTAGTACCAATTTGGCCTTACATCTTTACGCCTACTACAAACCTTACTTTAAACGGAGTAACTGCAGAATACAACGTCCCGGTCCCAGTACAGTCGCAGTCCCAGTGGTAGCTAACAAGGAGTGGCTGTTTTGAGAACGACTCAACGTGTGATTGGGACACACCATTGCTTAAAAATATTTTAAGGTCACTGGGCCTCTAGTGTGGTGTGGAAGCGTAGTCGCAGTCCCAGTAGTCGTTTACAAAACATACATGTATGATTCACTGTGACTACTACTGCGCCTCTGGAGTCTTAGTCATATGTCTTGGAGAGATGTTGTATTCTGCAGTTTTACCCTTTAAACCGGTACTAATTTAGAATCCGTACCAACGGGACAAGGTATCAGATAACTCAAAGAGTTAGCATAGGGTCTATGTCTTATCTTCCCTTTTTTTCCTCTTCTAGTTTTTTTCTCTTTTAAGACTTTTGAAGTTACCGATTTTCTGTGCAATGAACACAAACCTAGGATATTGCGATAACTAATGCATCATAAGTCAGCATAACCCACTACGCTACGAGAGCGGATGTGGTGGTTGAGTGTTCGAAAATGCATACAATACACAAAAGCTTAATCCAAGATATTCATAGAACAGTGTTTATATATTCATAGAACAGTGTTTATATATTCATATACTATAGATAAGTATCTACCCCCTATCCCCTGACCCTATACCCTAACCCTGAATCATGACACCTAATCCGCCGATCCCCTAGCCCAATCCCCTAACCCTGTTTACCAAGGCTAGTTAGGCAATCCATTCATCATTCGCTATTCAAGGATGGCGGGGGATGGAATTGAACAATCAAATCAAAGCTAGCGAGCATGTTCGTATGGTACGGATTCTTCAGTTGCGTCCTTAAACCTCTATATCACATCATTCGATGTGTTAACACTCTTTATGCACCTGCAACCTCCAAAATCACTCTGAGACCGAGTTATTAGAACGATCTTGCCATTTGTTAGGTAAGCGGTCCGGAGCCATTTTGTTGATTGTTGAGGGCAATGCCAGCAGTCTGTGTGGCTGGCTATCAATGCACTCCTATTCATGAAATGCAAAGGGCATAAGGTACAGAACGAACCTTTGCTATGCAGGCAAGTGGCTATGTGCTGGTCTTCACCTTAGTAAGTTACTGATCTAACATTGCCCTGTTTTAGCATCTAGTCCTCACAAAAAACACATAATGTGCTAAAGTCATGTCTGGAGAGGACCCTCCGTGCATGATAGAACATGACATGATATCCAGGTACACCATAATGGTTTTGTATGTTCCTTTCGAGAAGGCATACACATATATGATATCATATTTAGGATTGACTGGCTTTAGAGCAGGCTGCATGCATAGACAGGGATGCACCTGACAGCTACCAAATTTGTGTTAATGTGAAGATCTCTGAGATTAAAGAAGAATCCAGATACATCTAGTTACAAGCATATGAAGCTTTAAAGCCAGAGGTCATTTTATTTACTACGTGATGACCATATTGTACGTAAGTACACATTAACTGTTATAACCTACTGTAGTTTTGTTCTGTAAACCACATGTCTCTTGTAAGCATTTTACAATACAAATAAAAAAGTATTGATATCTGTTGTTGCTTTCCTTTCCAGTTTAATTTCAGCTAAGCCAGTGCTATGGCCGAACATGCTGCTCATTTGACATCTGTATCAGACCAGGCACGGCCATCCTTCTTTGAGGTTTTAGCCCAAGAGAGCTTAACAGCTACCCTGAGGCCTGCTCTCGGTCACTTCTTAAAGGTTGGTATTGCATGCACTCTTCTGGTGTGTTTTAGTTTAGAGATTTATTGAGGCATGGTATCCAAAGATGTTAGAAATACAACCATCAAAGCAGCAATAATCATTGATCAGTAGTAGGTTAGTTGGTTAGTATGCTTAGTGCATTACAGTTAGTTCCGCTCAGATAACTAGAACGGATACTCGTCTCAGAATGCATCACACATGTGATATTTATAATATTGTCATCATTAGTATTTTGTTTGGGTGACTACGATTGTGTCTCTCTAGTAATTATTTGCAAAGATTTTATCCGATGGAAAGGTGCTTTGGCAGGCTACTGATCAGTCTTCTGGTGTTTAAAATTAGCTGAGAATAAGTAACAGGTGTACCTAGTGCCTTTGATGAAGGTCAAGGGTCATACTGTGTCGTGAATTAGCAGAGTCAAAATGGGAAACTGACAATGTAAATGCTAAGTTTTCAACAGGAGAAAATTTTCAAATTCCCTGCAGTCTGTGGATTCACCACAACAAAAACATTTTTAATGTCAGCTAAATGTCCTTTTCGAGCAAAGTTTGCCATTTTCAAAGTGTCTGCTTGTCATTTGAATGCAGACTTTGGCTTTTGAAAATCGTTGGCAATGCAAAACAGTAGCCTCGTGCCTAATCTTTTGGAAAGTATGATTGCAGGTGGAGTTAATTCCAAAGTTCAATTCTCGTTCAAATTTTCACTAATTGGAGGAACAACAACAGCAAAGACGTCTGCATTTACACATTTTTCACAAAGTTCTCTTGCATTGCCTATAAAACTTTGGTGAGCTAAAATGTTTCATCACAATTCAGAGGTAAATCAGTGTGGAATGCTTTGCTGCTTCCTCTCAAAGATCCTGTTTACATACCCATTAACTTCAGATATGATATTTGGACGTATGTGTTTTTACGGTGATACACGTCCCCATCACTATGAGTTGTTATGAAATATACGAGCATCTGTGAGTTATAGGCAAGATTTTTAAACACAGAAGCTCATCACCTCATCACCAGTCTCAATTTCCCCAACCACTTGCATCTAGTTCCTCCCTCAGCCTGTCTAAAATTCCTCCACATGTAAAATCAAAACAATGGATCCCTGTGTATGCTGTGTAATATGAGCTACTCTGCATTTTTCGAATTTGCTGTCAATCAAAGAGCACTGTAAATTAGAACCAGTTGAGAATGTTGCTTTGCGGAAGCCAAAAATATAGCCAAGGGTGATGAGATACTGCCTCTAAAAAAAGAAAGGTGGAATAGGTCCCCCGGTTTAGTTGATGGAAGGAGCTCATATCTTTTCAACAACATTCAAACTCACATGAAAGATAAAGATAGGTGTAATAGTTTATCATCAGTGCTTTATGTGTACATTAATATAGGATTTTTTACCACCATAGTCCCTGAGGGTGAATGGTGGAGGGTCAATATCATGAAATCTTCATAGTAATTGTAACTCTAATTTCTGGCATAGGCAGTGGAGGTGCCGGCGGTTGAGGAAGTAAGGCGAGACTAGCTATTAATGATCAGTATAAGACAGTACTGACAAACATATTTGTATTCAATGCAGCTATATCCTTGTGTAAAATTAAGCTACTGACATTGTTACATAATATCCTGCTTGAAATATGTTATCTTCGTCCTGACAGTTTATCGCTGAGAAAAATCCAGACAGTTATGGATGGTTGTATCGCTACGGAGATGAAATTTATGCACTGCTAGACTTGATTTTACAAAACCACTTCTTAGCAAAAACAATGTGAGTATTAACTGTTCAGAAATTCTTTCTGGACATTGAAATGGAAAATGAATCGGTAGTAGCATGACCAAGAGTATTTTATTTGGTTAAATGCATAATTATTTAATATTCTTTCAGTCAGTTGATAGACTGCAGATCGAGACAACAAGTTTTCCTTCCAGGAAAATACAGTTGTCCTGTGTACTTCCCTTGCTGTGTCTTACCATGGAGCTATTGGTCTCAGCCACTTTCCAGGTTATGCTTTCATGTCCCACTTAGCAGCACTTTTATCGTCAGTTTGGGCAGTTGGAAAAGCTTTTTTGTTTATGTTCCTGTCATTAGGTTTAGTACTTTAGAGTACAGTATAAGAGGATAGTATTGACCGGTTGATAGCTTAGGGAATTGTCCCACCTGGCTGGGTGTCTGTGTGCTTTCATGAATGTTCCTTGGCTATGGTTCAAGTTGCATGAAGTTTTCAAAATGTCTTTAAGTATCTGTTTTATTGTCACCTCTATCATGCTACAGCTGTGGAAGATTTCTTCTGTTAATCCACATGAGAATACTGCATTGTGATTGAAAAGAAACCATAACCAATCTGAATCCTCCACTCAAGCAATTGATTGATCAATTGATTGGTGAAGTAATTAATCAACCAGACTGTCTGTCAGTCAATCCATCAATCAATCAATCAATCAGTCAATCAATCAATCCACCAATCAATCAAATATCAATCAATATTCACTGTAAAATATACTGCGATTTAGAGGCCTTTCAAGCTATTCTTGTGACACGTACAAAGTTGTGAAACTTCAGAGCATCTGCCCTCACATGCACTACACTTGCATCTTCTCAGCTGACAGGCCAGTAGGAATGCTCATACTATCACAAGTCTGCCACATTCGCAACACAATAACAGTCCATTGGTTAGGGTTTCCCTGGGTTTAGTATGAAACAGTATGCTCTTTATTTCCATCACAGATGTAAAGCTACCAGTCTAAAAGGCCAGGTCACATGTGCTGATTAAACTAGAGCAATTTGAGTTGATCATGAAAGACAGTTCGAATAGAAAAGTGTGTGTTTTCTTTTAGTGGTGGTCGTTTTGAATAGATGAATCAATTTTCAGTTTGATTTGATATTCTACATCTGTTACAGTAAATATCAATTCACTTTTTGCATTTTTAGTTGAAAGTTGAATCATGTGTCGAATCGTCCCTGTGGCATGGTCTTCAGATTTTTAGCACTAAAGAAGACTTCAAGGGCTACATAATTACAAGAAAGGTTGATGTTAAAGATCAATTCTTCACTTATGTTTTAGATGGTTCCTTCTCTGAGAATTTCTATGGCATGAAAAGGATATCTCTGAGCAGTTCAGGAGAAGCAAATAAAAAATTGAAACGAGTAGAGCACCTGAAATCCCTTTTCTTCTTGGTGAGTCAGTTCATTTTGCTTTAAAGAGAAATGTTGTTTTTGTTTTATAGATAAAAACAAACTTCAAACCAATATTTATGGGAACAGAATACTAGATTATTAGAATATAGTAAAGAGGGTAGCTTTCTTTTCGAGAAATATTTTTGACACAGATAGAACTTAAGTCATTTGTAATTTGTTGCTCTTAAATATTTTATTCACCCAAATTGTCAAAATCTTAAATGATGCCTCTTCCATAACCTGTAATGTTTTGGGAAGATGAAGCCATTGCTAATGTTTATTGGTATTACTTAACAATGATTAAATTTTGAAGCTATTTCCTTTGTATGCCATGGTGGTGCATTTTAAATGCAATATTTCCACTTAACTGAAGGTTGCAAAGGTGAACATAACTTTGCACTCTAGTTTTCTTTCTGAGTTCAGTTTATTTGCCTCATGCTGAATAATCCATTAAAAATTGTCTCAGATATACAATGGGATCTTCCCCCGGATAGGAAGATACTGAACAGAAATGCAGGTTTTTGTTAAGTCAAAATTTTCCCTCAATTTGTCAGAATATATTGGATATATTTTCCTTGGGAAGGCAGTTTTTTTTTTCAGTGAAGTGGTAACATCCAAAGAACCTTGATTATGAATAGATCAGCTGGAAAGTGCAAACAAATGTATCATCTGTTTGTAAAGTCATGCACATGTCAGCTATGTTAAAAGAAATCACGAGCTTGTAAACTCATCGTTGTGGCTTTATCATATTTTGCACACACTGAAAAATATATGTTATTCATTAAAGGTGCTAAAGTGACAAGCTGTTCATTATTAAATGTGCACTGTCTACAAACAAAACAAATAAGCCTCAGTGAAGCTTTGAAAGTTCCTGAAGATCACCTACCAAAATCAAAAATGTTTTTGCAAACTTTCGCCCTTGAACCTCAGTTTTGCAAGTCAGAGGCCGTAAAAATCAGGTTCACCGAGAACAGTCAATTTTAGCTGCATGGCCATACTTTAGTGGTTTGAGTTAAATATGAACTAGCCTTGTCCATCTCTGGATAATAGTGGTCTTCAAAGGTACTAACAGAAATCAGTCATGAAAAGACTTTTCATAGTCCTCTTTTGCAATTCCCAATTGAGCATTTCATATACTTCCTGCTTGAGGTCCAGTACAGTACTGATACTCTCTCACTGATGAGTATTTACACTGTATAAAAAAATAATGTGTAGTAATAATCAGAGTTGTAATGACTGGAGTCACCTTTTTTAATGACTCAACTTGGATTCAAGTCACTAGCATAAATGACTTAACTTGGACTCGAGTTATAACATCAATGACTTGACGTGGACTCGAGTCAGAGATGGGATTGACTTGACTCAAATTTTGGTTTCAATGATAATCATAACCTTTGTAATCATGCATATGTGTGTGTGCATGGGTGTGTGTATGTGTGTCTGTGATGCCCTACCTTGTAAACATGGTATCTCAAGAAATGAAGTTTGCACAGATCTCATATTTGTTATGTAGGTGTACCACAGTAAGTAGGAGAACCCTAATGTTTGTAGTGGAGGTCAAAAGTCATTTGGGGTCAAATTGTGAAAACCTTGTAAACATGATATCTCAAAAAGGGAAGATCGGAAAGATCTAATCTGTAGTATGTAGGTGTACCACATTAAGTAGAAAAAGCCTATTGTTCTTGGTGGAGGTCAAATGTCATTTTAGGTCAAGAGGGGTCAAATTGTGAAAAACTTTTGAACATGATATCTCAGAAGGGAAGCTTGAACAGATCTTTTATTTAGTATGTAGGTGAACCACATTAAGTAGATGAACCTTAATGTTTTTAGTGGAGGTCAAAGGTCATTTTAGGTCAACAGGAATCAAATTGTGCAAATATCATAAGCACAATATCTCCAGAAGGAAAACTTGGGCAGATGTCCCATTAAGAATCAAGGTGTATCTCATTGAGTATGCAAGAATTCCATTGTCTTTGGTGAAGGTCAAATGTCATTTGAGGTCAACATTGTCACATTATGAAATTCTTGTAAGTGTCATATCTCAAGAAGGGAAGCTTTTACAGAATACAGATGTCATATTCGGTATGTAGTTTGATCTCATTGAGTACAAGAACTACAGTAGTTGATCTTTACTGGAGGTCAAAGATCATTTATTGTTGGCAAGGGTCAAATTGTGCAAACCTTGTAGACATGATCTTAAGAGAAGAAGCTTGTGCAGCTCTCGTATTTCATATAAAGCATAGGTAGCCTTTGACACATACTAATTCAGAAAAAAAAAATGCTCATAATCTGATCTTCAAAACCACCAGAGCTAGGTTGTACAAATGGTTTCTTGCACGTGATATTAAGGTCTGATGACGTATGAATAATTCGAAAACAAAGACAAAAATGAAATCATGCACGATGGCATTTATGTATGCTAAGACAAAGGTTTCCTTTCAGTTATACTGGTGGTATAGTATTTAATTGCTACATCTGTTTTAAACAAATGACATCTTAGAAACTACTGTACTTTATAAAACCCATTTCAAAACCAGTTGGTTCTTTACTGTGCAAACAAAGTTTAAACTTAACTACAGACATTGCCAATATATGTTCATGCATGCTAGTATTAGTACAATTTTTAATTTTTCCGGACCAGCTATGCCCACATACCCATTTTGAAATTTCATTACTTAATACCCCTGCCCTAACATTTTGCCAATCAGGGTCCCTAACATTTATTTACTTGAATCTGACTTGATCAATGATTACTACTGACTCAAAATGACTTGTCCAGTTATTGTTGACTTGACTCAACTCGGGTAGAGCACTGACTCGACTTGTCTCGACTCGAAAACTCCTGCTGACTCGACTTGACTTGATCTGTAATGTGGACGACTGGACTCGACTCGCGACTCGAGCTTACAGTACGTTGACTTGTTACAACTCTGGTAGTACTAAAGTATTGTAATGCTACTGTAACATGTACCAGTCCAAATTTTCTCCACGACGTCCTGTACACAAGCACAACTAGATCATTCATTCTTGCAGTGAATGACACTCACGCTCGACAAAATGACACCGACTTCTTGTCGTTAAATGGCACTAACTTCTTGTTTATTTCTCTTACCTCCAGATATTCGTCCCCTACATTAAACACAAACTTGACAGATTGTTTACAAAATGGAAAGAAAGATCTTCATCATCATCATCATCATCAAGTTCTTGGTCATCCCAAACTACAATGCATAAATTACAAACAATCTATATAAGAATTTACCCATTTATTCATATGTCTTGGGAGGTAAGTTATGACCTTTCTGTTTATTTTTTATTTTTGCTTTCAAGGAACATTAGCCATTCTTATAATCTGCTGACATAAAATTGGTAATTTACGATTGAGCGGGAGGGGCTATAATGGGTGTGAAGGTCTCATGTACAGTATTCCTTGTAACTTACATGACTTTGTGTTATGTTGCATATATTTTTCTTGACAGGAAAATTTAAATTGTGGAAGAAACCTGTAATGAAAAAAATCAAATGTAAGAGAACTGCTTAAGTGGTAACGTTGTCAAACATATTGATCACAGTATCCAACATTTCGACATGAGGAAGGTGTTGAAATGTAACGGATGACTAACGAGAATTGATCCGCATCTTGCGGAAAGAATTCGTCTCACGCTGATCCCACACCATAACAGCTCATCTTGCTGGATGTGCAAAGGATGACTAGCTCCATTGGAACCTAAAGTAGATCCATATTTATAAGGTCTCAATATCTCTGCTCCCTCTTAATAATAATTGGTCTCATTCGTACCTGATAAAGAATTATTATCCAGTCCTCCTAACTTTTGCAAGACTCGTTGATCAAATTTTCTACATGTCTGGTTTCAAATGATGATAACATTAAAGAGTAGTTAGTTGTTGAAGGAGGATAGGTACTTGTGAGTTGTGACGTACATTTTACATAACTTTGCTCTTTCTTTCTTCAAACCAGGTGTAAGCATATCTTTGTAACAGATTTGTGTTAAACAATGATCTTCACGTGGAAAATTCTGTCAGAGAGAGCCCCAGTAGAGAGGAAAAAAAACATGATTATTTTGGTTTTTCTCATCTTGACATTCTGTAGACAATCTGCTCTTCACTGATGAACTTTGACCGACATTCCTTCTTCAAATCTATGGAGAGGCATAAATAATGCTCCATGACAGAATTGGTCATTGGTAGGGTTTTTTACCCCAAATCTGTGAAGGGGATATGATTATACCTGATTTGGAGGAAGAAAGTGCAAAATATTCTGTGAAATGTATGTCACAACTCCCAATACCCTTCTTTAAGGTTTGTAGTGAAACTTGAAGTATCTTTTCAAAAATGTCAGTCATTTATTTGCATCTTTGGTTATATGTGAGACACTAATTAGCATACAGAAACTATTTTTTTTAAGTGATATTGATTGTGATAAAAGTTTTATTGCACACATTGTTTACAATTTTTTAAAAATCATCCTATGCTTTAGTTTTGAATAATGTATTTTAGTTTCAAATTAAGGCATCAGTTACTGTAGAGATTAAGGTTTCTTTTTGGTTCATTCATTTCATTTTTTAGAGCCAGCATTTTTTTCATCAATAGTCATTTGTTTTTGGTTTTATCTCACAGGGTGCATTCCTAGTGTACAACATGAGATATTTATTTCGGAGTATTAATTGCCATTCTCCATATATGCATTTATCAGGTAAGTGCAAACTGTCATCATACGAATAAGGTGGAGTTTTTATCCAACAACGACATTTGTACACGTCCGTTCGTTGTATTGAATTTGTTGAAGGCCAAAGGGATTCTATTATGAGAGTCGACACCAGTTAAGGTTAAGTGTCACTGTGGTTGGTAGCTCAAAGTTAATTTGCCTGCTTCTTTGGTAATCTTTGACAATTAATATGTGCATCATGCATGTTACTTAATTGGCAATTTTATCGGTGATATTGAACATAAACAACATTTGTGGATTTTCCTGCATTTTCTTACGTATGTGTGGTATTGTGTAATATAGGTAAATATCAAATCTTCTCCAGAAGATGCTGCATCATTTAGGGAGGAATACTTACTGAGGAAGGAACATTTAGACAGTGATGGATGTTTGGGGGGCTGGTCAGTACTTTTTTTTAGGGGGCTGGTCAGTGCTTTTTTGTAAGAGACCTGAGGGAATAATTGGACATTTAGTAACAGAGATTTATGTTTCCATAATATGTAAGTCCCATAGCAATTTAATTTCTTGTCAAGAAGAGGTTTTATATGAAGCAGTTTTATAGGTCATTCATTACATTTTACATAAGTTATAGTTTCTGCTCTTTCTTTTCTGTTGTTTTTTTTTACTAGATTCCTTATTGTTTCTATTTTTCAGGGCTTAAATTAGTCTACCTTAGTCCAGAAGACCTCCTGCCAAAGTCACCAGCAACTCATAAAAATGTCAATGTCTTGAGGTAATTACTTCATCCATTGTGTCTTTTGTCCTTGTCTTAATGTACAAATGATGCAAACAAGTTTTATGGTCTCATTCAAAAGGTTTGATATTTACATTCTGCCTGTATCAATGTCATGAACTAAGGTCAAAGGTTACATTATGACATCATCAATTAACTGGTAGAATATTTTTTCACCTTCACATCTTTTAAAGAGTGACACTTAGTTAGGTTGGTGGGCTTCAGATTGCAAATTAACTCAGTCAGCAGTACAAAAAGCTAAGTGAAAATTCATCTCGAGCATGTTGTTTTTTGGTCAGATGCAGACCTGTGTGTCCTTCTTTTGCTCGACCTGCTCGGGCCGTTTTCATGTAGTTTCACAAAGTTGTGTCTATTTCAGCCATCCCGGTAAAATATTACAGTCTTTGATATTTTTTTTCTCTCTCTCTCTCTCTCTGTCTCTGTTTTCATTTTCTTTTCTCAGATAAGGCTACTAAGGGTCTTATCCATGGAATAATTTATCCAGTATCTCATCTTAATTTGTGACACAAACAGGCTAAATTGCTACACAAATGAAAAAATGGCCAACAATTTTTTGTATGCATAACCATTGCATTTTCACCAAAAGTTTCCCTAAGACCTAAAGCATACCCAAAAGTGCTACACCAAATGTTAACTCTAAAAATTACTCCATGTAATATCTACTTTAACCACCAATGGAAACTCCGAAAATTGAGATCACTTCCTGTTGTTAGTAGGTGTTTAGTGGAATCTCCCAATGTCTCTACAGCTGTAACTACAAAGAATATTAAAGTATATAGATGCCATCAGGAACAGATTGATGGTGTCATTAGTGTAAGAGGTGCAAGGGAACACATTTGGTGTTACCTGATGTAGGAAAAGTGGTGGATATCTACTTCTCATTGGGAGCTTAAAGGATGCTACACATTTTTCTCCTTGTCAGTCTGACAATTTTGTGTGTAGGCCTACAAGTTGTGTCCTTTTGAAAATTTTTGAAAAAAAAAGCTTTGTCAGTGAATCTTCTTCATCTTTGATGTTTACATTCTGTCTGAGCCGTGGCAGATGTTGCCACCACTTTCCGTTTTATTTCCGAGCTCCATCTTTGCTGACATTTCTTTTGTTTGTTGTGTCAGTGTGTAACACCAAGCGCCATAACTGTAATGCAAAAAATAGTTACCTCTCTCCTCTTAACCAATTTGTAAATTATTCATAAATCATTTTCATGAAATATTTATAATGTATCCTTAGAATACCAGCTCATCGATCATCTGTCAAATATTTGGCTGACATTTTGTTAGGCTTCATTCTTCAAACTATAAGAAGTGCAAATCTCTCCTTGACATCGTTATTCAGCTTCCGCTCCAAGTTGCTCCGTGGCTGGAAGCAGCTCCTCGGGCTCCTAGCAATCGGTCTGTCTCAGGGGTTGTCCGTTGGAGTCTTCTTCCTGCAGTTTTTGGAATGGTGGTACATGTACGGAGATCACCAAGCACAACTTGCCTTTACCTCTCTACCGATACCTCAACCTCCAAAAGTAAGTGGTGACTGACTTCACTTTTGGAAATAATTAGTTAACATTTCTAGCTAATTGTTTAATTTGATCATTTACTTCGTGAGACTTAAGACATGCTTGAAGGAAGGTTTTTAAGTTAAACCTGCTATGTTTGCAGGAGAGATAAGGAGTGTTGTCTGGCATAAAGTGAGCTTGCTAATTGTGTATGGAGTGTGGAAAGCTGCTCACTGTGATGCATTTGAGACAATTTCAGGTTGTGTAGGAAATTAAAAAGAGATGTCACTGAATTTGATTGGAAAATCTGATATTGAAAAGAGATGCGATGTAACGTTGAAGAGAGAAGGAAAGTAAAGAATAAAGAAATCAGTCAAAGAAGGAAAGACGTCCAGAACTAGTTTAATCTTATTTCTGGAAAGTAAACATTCATGTAGAACACTTATTCACTGAAAAAACAGTGAATTCCTTATTACATGAATCAAGTTTTTCAAAACCGTGTTTAACCGGCTATTTTTTTGTTGTTTTCTATTTTTTCCTTTCACATCTCTTGTTGTTTGTGTTCCACTTTTTTTTACTGTGAGACAACAAAGGAATCGATAGTTTGGGTACAATTTGACACGTTTTAAGAAGTCTGAGTTTTGAGAAGTCTATAGCAGCAACAACAATCACATCGCTTTTTAGTAGTACTGGCACTAAAGGAACCTTCATTCAGTTATGTAGTTTACCAAAAAAAAACATGGAATTTTCTTCAAGTAATGTTGCTGTCAAAAGTCTTAACAAGAGTGCTGGAAGCACTTTGCTGAGCAACGAAATATCAAATGAAATTTAAGGTTTGCTAGCGATTCATTGCTCGTTACTCTGAGTTTCATGGACGTCTGCACTTGTCGGGCAATGCAGAATGACGCTGCTACACACGACGCAATGAACAGAAACGATTCAAAGGGCTTACACAATGCACATACAGATAAAGCTGATTAGGACCCATTACTTTGAGTTGGACAGCTGTTATTTTCTGGAGTGTTAAGGAGAACCGTTGTACAGCCTTTCCAATAGTCCTGATCATTCAAGTATAGTTTTCAAATAAGAAGACACCATTGGGTAGCACAATAAATTTACGCCCAAGCAAATATGAAGTTTTTATGAATATACCTTTTATTCACCTGCAAGTCACCGTGTTGTTGCAAAATTACGTGACGTCACACATGCACCTGCCCATATCACGTAGTATTGCCGGGGCTTGTGATAAGTCATACATTTCCAAAATGGCGATACGCTGTGCAACAATGGCGTAAATTTTGATGTTATATTAGAGAGAAGTACTTACGAAAATAACACCATTACTGTCGTTGTTGTTTGTAAGTCTATGTGTATTAAGTGTAGGTTGAGATCGCAACACCCACTACGGTTCCTCTTTAACAGGTGGAGAGAAATTCTGATTGTGAATTCGGTATAGATGTGTGAGATTCACAAATGATAAAGAACTTCTCCCAGAGACATAAATTGCATCGATTTTTCACATTATTATGTTTACTTGCTTTGCATAGAAATTCTGATGTGATCATGTTGTGTTACACTTTGTTGTCCTTTTAATAATAGTAATATTTTATTTTTGTAAAGCACTTAACATTAAAATTAGATCTCAAAGTACTGTACATAATGCAGTAAAATCTAAAGCAGCAGTGCAGTAAAATCATGTATTAGTAAAAAGAAACAGGAAAGTGGATAGAAAGCTCTAATGAAAGAATGGCATGCATGGAAAACTGAAAAGAGGTAAGCATGAAAAAACAGAAAACAAAAAGTAGGAAACTATAGATTAAAACTCTAAGAAGATACATTTGAAATGTGGATCAATGACAGTGATATGTTTAAATGCGAGATATATTTACTAACAGCAGTATCATGGGAATACCTTCTATTACTAAATGATGTGATGTGATTGTTATGCACTAAGTTCAAAAGGATTCTCCTAACCTGACATAGGTTTTGATGCCTTGTTCTAAAGATACAGTGACCTGGTAGATTACAGGGGGAGGGCCATTGCATTTACAAGTGATCGGACATTTACTCTTATTTCTACAGTTACAGGTGTCATTTTCCTTCATATGTTAAAAGAGTAGTGTTTGGTCGTGTGTGCTTATGGTTTATTGGATGTCTGTCATACAACAGCTAATATTTAATATGTATATACCTTCGGTTTGAAAATATTTCTCAACTAAGAAAAGCAAAGAAATGATTGTTTGACTTCGGTGGTGATATTTTTCAAATATGGTGGGGTTGAACCAGATGACCTGTCGGGGTCTTCATTGTTTCTGCTTTGGTTGCTTTTTGTGAAGGTGAGAGAAAGATTTCTAGGTTTAAGGCTTCATCAGATTAAAACACAGTTCAAGACTAGGTCAGACATTTTGTTTGTCGTCTCAGAAACTGTCCATCGTAAATGTAGCCATTTTTCAATCAGGATGTCTCAATGATGGCGAGACACATCTCTAGCTAAGGCCTAGGTACCCTGTCAGTATCCATCAGTTAGAAAGGGTGATTAGTTGTGTTACAATATTTGTTTACATTTTTTTGCCATTTATTCTCTTTTTAGGATGAAGTAAACCCTGACCTGAAACATTTATTACCTGAAAGTAAATCAAGATGTCCTCTCTGCCAAAGAAACAGAACAAATGAGACGACTTTATCGACATCTGGGTAAGTCGACTGTGAAACAACCGACAGGAGTTGATTTCAGTTTATCAACTCAGTGTTGTTGGTTGAAAGGACTTCAAAAAAAAAAATGCATGAACATGAAAAAGCTTAGAGTGTGCATTGAAATTTTTTAAAAATTCTTACATGGTATCCAACCATTGAAGGGTTTTACAGAATTTTCATGTGGTGCAGCAAAATTTGGAAGGAGTTGGTGCATTTTACTTTGTGCTTGAGTTTACTGCCAGTTTGCTAAGCTCTATATGCCCCTAATTGTAGAGAAGTTTAGACTTGTATGGTGCAGTACAATTTGGAGTTGCGTGTGGGGAAAACAGGTTGGTTTTATTGGTAATTAATAATTTGATTATTCTAATCTGCCTCCAAACACATTCCTGTATGAGAAAAAAGTGTGATGCAAGTAGCATTTATTGACTTATGCGTGTAATTGGCATTGTTATGTTAATCAGGTGTGATTGCACTGTCCCTGGTTTCATTGTAGCAATTATTAGCAATTACATGATATTGCTTTCAGGGTTTCCATTATGTTTACCAAAAGGTATTGCAATAAATTGTCATTGTCACTGTTGTGAGATTATGTTAGTATTTATTGTTGCACATTCCTGTGGTTATGTTTCAGTGGTTTCATCTTCCTCAATTTCAAGGATTGTTTAGTCCTGGTTGTGATGTTAATGACATTGCCCGTCATTTCTTTCTTTTTTTTAAATTATCAATGTATGGATGATCTTCTCACTGGTACCTTTGCTTTGGCTATCATCAATACCGATTGTTGTTTCCTATCAGTCCGGTCATTGCTCTTTCCCTTTCAGCTTTGTTGTCCTGTCATATTGTCTTTACAGGTTTGTCTTCTGCTATCAATGCAGGAACATCTATTGTTTCTTATCGGTACTGTCATTGGTGCTTGCTTTTAGCCTTGTCATCTTATGGCTTCGTCTACTACTATTAATACTATTACATCAATCGTTTCCCAATGGTAGCATTATTGTTCTTTTTCTTTTAGCATTGTTATCTTGTCATGTTGTCTTTACAGGTTTGTCTTCTGTTATCCTTGCATCTTCAATTACATCAGCAACCATGGATGCTGTCCCATCACCAAGTATCCCACCAGTTTAGACCAGGTGATCAAATTATATCCACCGAGTGATTGAGGAACACCTTTGGTCAAACCACTTCCTAGATGATATCGCTGCAGTGTCATCCAAGCATGTCTTCCAAGTAAACTCTCATTCAATTTTCTTCTGACAAGTCACAAAGAGGATAAATGTGTAGTTGTGAGAAAGATGCTGTCATACGTTTCTCCCGAATCTTGCTTCAAATTATCTACGGATAACTTATCCTGGAAACTGTAAATGAAAGAAACTGACCTGATGGGGAAATATTTGACCAAATACAATCATTGAGTGGCCGAAAAGGTATCAATGATTTACAAATTTCTTGCATGACTGGCAGCAACAGTTGTCAAATGTTTGAATTTTGAACTTGCTGTCTGCCAACTTGGAACTTTTTGTTTTACTAAAATTCTAGTGATTAAAAGATAATTCAGACAATCCCCAACTGCTGTCATACCGAGGAAAAATCAGTAACGATCATGCAAAGCATCACAGGCTCCTGTGATAACAACACCCACTTGGTACACAAGAATACCGAGATTGTGAAGCGTTTTGCAGTAAGCAACATTCAAGACGGCCTCATGCATAATTCATGACCACAGCATGATGCTGTAGAATTTGAAGAATGGTTTCGTTTGCTTGTCTCTGTGCAACTTCAGCATCATAGGCTTGGTTGGCCTGTTCCAAAGTTTATGGCAGTTTCATATGATCTGTATCAAAAAAGAAAGACTTGAAACAGATTGAGAGTTTTTGGTATTTTTATGAATTGAACAAGAATATTTGAACTTTGCCTGGCCTATCCTTTTTGAGTCACTGTTTTATGTGTAATTGTTTTGACTTCTTCTGAATGAGACTGGCACCAGAAAGCCTGCAAGTTCTGTCAGAATTACCTCTCCTCTTTTACATGTTGGATTTTCTTTTCTATGAAAGAGGCAACATTTTCCAATGTCTCTCAGATTCTCTACACTTGTTGGTTGGTACTAACCATATATAGCATTACTAAACCCCACAATCCACGACCTATGCTTGAATTTTATCGAACAGTATGTGGATCCTGGTGATTTTAGAACTATCCACATTTGGTTTGGTAGTTTACTTGCACCTGTAGTTCGGAAGACTGGTGTAGTCACATCTGATGTTGTCTCACAAAGTTTGTATATCATCTATTGGCTCTAGTCCCCCCAACTCTCAAGTGAAGGAAGGGGCAGTTATTGAGTCATGTGTCAGACAAAGACATGTTCAATGGAGAAGTCAGCAGATTGATAGAACTTTCCAGTTAGTGACAAAACCTCATCCCACAGCTGGTCTCTTGCTCTCTGAATTGAAAGATGAGTTTCTTTGTACATTCATTCAAGATTAAATTAAAACTAGTGTTCCATTCCTTGCTCAAGTATGACAGAACAAAATAAAATAGAAAAAAAAAACCTGAAACAAAGGAAACTATCACGTGGAATGAAAAAAAAATTAAAAAAAAAGCAAATGAAGCAGAGAGATAGATTTTGTTTAAAGAGGCTGAATGAGTTGTTTCGTGAAACTCAATAACTTAATAATGGCTAATGGAAACTCAATAATGACTCTTGACCCTCAGTGTCACTAGTTAACTAACTCTTGCAGCTCATGTGGAACAACAACATGACTGGGACACTTACTGGCATAGTGTCCTTTCTTCTGACACCTGAACCATTTGACATTGGCCTTGTCAGATTTCCTTCTCATCCTCCTATTTCCAGCTTCTTGAATAGCTTCTTAGTCACATGATCAGCAAGGCATACATGGTCTTTCTTTGTGTCATGCAACATCGCTGTCTGACCCTGGATAACAGAAGACAACCCCTGCAGCACCTTCGCCGTCTCTGATAATTCTGTCACTGTACCAAAATCACCAGCAGATTTGGTTTGCTTTCTCCTGCTCAATGTTGTTGACTCCTCAGCCATGTCAAAGGCCCAGTCCCTCATCTCTATGAAGGTGATGTCGATTTCTTCCTTCATCACCCTCCGTACCTCTCGTCTCAACGCAGCAACTGAGAGACCATCTTGGAACTGTTCCTGGATATCTGAATCAAGGTCTGGCACACCCTTCTGCTCCTTAGGCTTGTCAGCAATCTCCAGCAGAGTGAAAGCAAACTCGGATATGCTCTCTCCCTCCTTCTGATTCAGATTTCATAAATTTTTCGTAAGACCACCCAGGATTCTCCTCTCCTGAAAGTTATGCTGCAGTGCCCCCTTTCTGTCGTAGTAGTCCTACTTCCTCGAGTGCTAATGCTAGCTCAGCTTAAGCTGCTTCAACTTTAGCTTTAGCCTGGAGTATTGCTGAACTCACTGAAGACCGACCACTTGTTTCCATGCATGACGACATCACGCTCGATGTATTGTCATTGCGTGGATTACTTTATGTGTGTTGGGTCGCCTGGTGCAGTTTTAACTCTGTTATGTGGGTCTGATACGATAGGTGACTGTAGACACACTGTTGATACATCATGAATATAACCTATATGCCACTCTATCACTTGATGTTGATACATCATGGCTATAGCCTATATGCTACTCTATCACTTGATGTTGATACATCATGGCTATAGCCTATATGCTACTCTATCACTTGATGTTGATACATCATGGCTGTAGCCTATATGCTACTCTATCACTTGATGTTGATACATCATGGCTGTAGCCTATATGCTACTCTATCGCTTGATGTTGGTACATCATGGCTTCAGCCTATATGCTGCTCTATCACTTGATGTTGATACATCATGGCTGTAGCCTATATGCTACTCTATCACTTGATGTTGATACATCATGGCTGTAGCCTATATGCTACTCTATCACTTGATGTAGATACATCATGGCTATAGCTATATGCTACTCTATCACTTGATGTTGGTACATCATGGCTTCAGCCTATATGCTGCTCTATCACTTGATGTTGATACATCATGGCTATAGCCTATATGCTACTCTATCACTTGATGTTGATACATCATGGCTGTAGCCTATATGCTACTCTATCACTTGATGTAGATACATCATGGCTATAGCTATATGCTACTCTATCACTTGATGTTGGTACATCATGGCTTCAGCCTATATGCTACTCTATCACTTGATGTTGGTACATCATGGCTATAGCCTATATGCTACTCTATCACTTGATGTTGATACATCATGGCTATAGCCTATATGCTACTCTATCACTTGATGTTGATACATCATGGCTATAACCTATATGCTACTCTATCACTTGATGTTGATACATCATGGCTTCAGCCTATATGCTACTCTATCACTTGATGTTGATACATCATGGCTATAGCCTATATGCTACTCAATCACTTGATGTTGATACATCATGGCTATAGCCTATATGCTACTCTATCACTTGATGTTGATACATCATGGCTGTAGCCTATATGCTACTCTATCACTTGATGTTGGTACATGATGGCTATAGCCTATATGCTACTCTATCACTTGATGTTGAAACATCATGGCTATAGCCTATATGCTACTCTATCACTTAATGTTGTTCAACTCCACCACAATTTGTCAATTTGGGCACCAAAAAATACTTTAAACTGCAGACATCTATAAATGTACCCTAGACTGATGTAGCAGTCATTATAATCTTTGGAAGGACTGAATACATATTGGCTAGAGGATCAGTGGAATTATAAGTCACAATTTAAGCATAGCTGTGCATCAGGAATTGATGCGAAATGCAACATGCTACATTTGATACTTATGTTAGTCTCTGTAGTGTTCAGAGATTCACTACATAGCTGAATGGGATTATCAAGATTATAAGGGAGTCAGGATTGACAATTTAAATAAAGTCTGGAACAACTCTCTTACCTTAAATAATAAGCCCACAGTCCGAAAACAGTAAGCTTAAAATACCCCACAGGTCATTGCACCCTGCTTTATAAAGCCTATGAAATGACCAAAGCTCTGTAATTATAACGCAGAGCTCTATCTACTTCACTTCTCCTGTGAAACTGTCTAATCACTGTTTTTTTCTTGACAATGTCCAAAATCACCATAAACACACAGTGTTATGACCTTGTTAAATTTATTGGCTACATACATATCCATCGATTCATGGGTACATCAAAGAAGGTAACTGTGCTGTCCATTTTCTGTATCAGTTTATAGCTGAAAAGTCTTGGTCAAAATGCCACATCAACACGCAAAAACAAATTTGCACGTACATCTCACTTAATTTTGTAAGCTGCAGTTTAGCTGTTGAGCATCAGCCACTTTTGTGCAATTGTAATCTAAAAAATTAGTTCATGGAAAAGATTCACTGTTTTTTTTTTTTGATGCATGGGGAAGCCTAGACTGCTTGAGGTGTGTGTGGGTATATCCAAGATCTGTGTTGGGGAGATTTCATAACTACTGGTATAGTTATATGGGCAGACATATGGGTACAGTTATAGAGGAGTCTAAGGGGGTGTCCAATACTCCTGTGGAAAAAACATTCTGTAAATGAATGCTCGAAAATGCAGTTTGGTGCAAAAAAAGGTTGTTAACGTGAAGTTAAATTTCTTCTAAAAAAATTAGTTTTTCAATTTATAATTCTGGATAAAAATCACATTTTATTTTTTTTTTGGCATTGCTTTCTGTGTTGCTATGACCCCATTGACCGCCTCTTTGGATCCACCTTTACAGGTGTGTGACATGTCCTCTTTAGTGTGGTGTTCGCATGCCTTCCATGGTCCTCGTTTCAAATGTTTGTCAGAAGCGATACTATGAAACTATAATTCTAAAAGCACCTTTGAGACTTTGACATTCCTAGTCATGGCAAACCCTGAAGAATGTTCCTAGGGTTATTAATTTCCTGCCTTTCTTGTACATAAATAATGTGTTGTGCAATTTGAAACAAATGGTCACAGTCAAATTTTTCGTGTACACATTCTGATCATATAAAATATTTTGGTATTGTTTGTACAATATGATTCAGAAATAAAAATGATGAAGTATTATCCACTTTCCTTCTGTCTTGTTGGTTGTCACTTTCTTGTTTCTATTTTAAGCACCAGAACAACTCTGGGGACACATTGCCTGACAGTGCAGTAGAGAGGTGAAAGTCACCCCCCATTACACTTGCATCATGGGATACATTTACACTTGATGGTGATGTGATCCCATCACTTTAAATCAGATTCTCTCAATGGTGCAGTAAGCTCCTGAGTAAATGCAGTAAGGGATCATGGTCAAATCTAGTCAGCAGCAGCTTGCAGACAAAATGCATGTTGATGCTGTTGCTGCTGCTGGACCTTCTATGTTTGAAAAAAAAAGTTGTGTAGCTCGCTGCACTGTTTTGGGTTAACTTGAGTTGCTTTAAAGAGTTGAGTGTTAATAAGCTCATTAACTAACTTTGCTACTGGTAAGGTGATGCATCTGTTTATTTTATCCTCAGTGAAGTGGCTTGAAGTTCACACCAGTTTATCAAACTCAAACAGATGTATTTATCTTGAGAATTGATGCTCTAAACTTTATCCTCATATCACATCAGAGCTTTGGTAGATATGTGCTGCAAAGAGACCAGGCATGCCGTCAAAAGTGGATGTGGTTGACAAATATAACGATTGATATGGGAAGTTCAGACAATGCGTACAAGTACACTTGGCCCAGATAAAGAGTTAATCGTTAAAGTTACGTTATCTTACCAGAGGCTAATTTTGTCTGGTAGGCAGAGCCTTGTAGATTAGTCATTAGATGAGACTTGATTAAACAAGTCAAGATAATCTAGGATAAAACTAATCTGTGTAAGTACAACCAGAAGAACAGGGCAGGCTATCATTCTGACTAATAAGTGGTTCTATTAATTCAAATCAAATCCCCAGGGTTGTTGGGGGTGAGATTAAATACAGTATGAAGCACTAAGTTCAACAGTATGACCGTTGAACTCAGTGATCCCAGTTGGAGGAACACTGCTTACATAACACAAAAAGAATGCTGCATATGTCATCCCTTAATGGTAGTTTTCAAAGGCCGGTGTTAATGATCTGACTCTCTCTAGAGAAGTTGGAGGCCGATTGTAAGAAGTTTTGTTTGAGAGAAATCTAGAAACAGGAGGACGAACAAAATGAGTGGAAGAGTCGGTGATCTGTCCAAAGAGCAAGCTGAAAAATTGGCTCAGGTAAGTTAGTCTTGTTGTTCTTGTTCTTTATTTAAATTGGAACACGTGGTGAGACTGGCTTCAGAGTCACATAGAATGAAAACCTTTAAACGTACCTGCTGAGAGCTACTCTCATTCAGTAAAATTATGGTTTTCTTAATGTGTTCATATCCAGGACAAGTTGTCTAGAACTTGATCTACATCAATTCCCTTTCAATTTGGCTGTTTCCTGTAACCACTATACCTAAATAGTGTTTGTAGTTTTACAGTCTTTGCTATCTGCTTAAACATTTTTTCTTCATAGCATTGTCCTTCTCATGAACTTTACTGTCAATTGAGTATCTTGTCATCATGCTGTTGTTTTTAATTTTTTCTTTCTTTTGTTCCTGTTTCATGTTTATGTCGTTTCAGTTGAGAGAGAGCCTCAAGGACTTGCTACAGGAGAAACACACTGATCATTATTTGCTCAGGTTTCTGAGAGGTAAGCCATAAAACCATGGAAAGATAAAATGTTTCCAGAATTTTCTGCATTCCACAGATTTTACACTGTTCATATACTGAAGAGACTGCCCATTTGTGGTGACACAGATCACTAGGTTGAATAGGAAGGTTGTGAGGGGGAACCTGTCCTGTTGTCAATGTTTGTTTGAAATTGTCACATAGTGAATATGGAGCATCCATACTGTAGAAAGCATATGATTCACTTTTAGTCCTGAAATGATTGAATTTGACCGTCAACAAACTTATGGAATTAAATATCAGCCTAATAGCAGGTATACATCAAGGACTTTCCATCCTAGTAGGCATTATGAGTTGTTAACAGAGAATATTGAGGTCATGCGAATTTTGCTTTCGGAGTTGAGGGGAGCGGTTGTGATAGGGGATACCATCCTTTCCAGTATTAGTAATGTCTTTGCTCTGGCATCACATTTGAAATTTCTGGTATAAGTTATGTTTATTTGGCTATTATGGTTTCTGGTATGTGTTATATTTATTTGGTTATTAGCTGGTTATTTTTGTTTTCAATCTTTATTTTATAGCCAGACACTTTAACGTGAAGAAGAGCGAGGAGATGCTGAGAAATGTAAGTCAGTATAAAAGATCATTTTAAAGTTAACAAATGACTAAGCAGGTTAATGTCAGTGAAATCAATAGAGACAAATGATATGGTCAGAATTGCATGGCAGTCATGCAAAATCCCCCACCCTCCTGCGTACTCTGCTCTTCTATTCCTTGATGAACTGACTGTAGATAATAGTCCACTTTGAGTATGTTCAGCTGTTAAGAATAGACTCACAACAGTGGAAGTGTGCTTTATTGATGTCTTACTAACTAATGATCTCCAGTTTTTATTTATTTTTTTTACCTCCAGTGTGTGGAATGGAGAATAAAGAACAAAATGTCCACATTCACAAAGGATAATCCTCTACCAGAGGTAAGTAACTGATAGTTCACCTTTCTGTGTCTCCAACTGCATGCAATCTCGTTCGTTGGTATTTTTAACATTTATCTGGGTTAAATTCTCTGATTGCATAAAAGTTTGGTAATCTATCGTACTACTACTATAGGTTCAAGAAGTTTTAAATTTAGTAGCATATACATTTTTCTTCTGTGAGTGTAATGCCATACACTCATGTAATGCAGAATTCTTTATTGTGGGATGCATGGTCTGCCACTGAAATAGAAATGGCCCCCCCCCCCCTTAGATATGAGTCCTGCTCCTGTACCAGAGTTCCACTCTTTCAAACGGAGCAACATATCACGTAAGTGGCATCATTTTACATCTCAATTATCAATCAAAAATTTCTGCAATGAGGTTGATCCACTTTTGTCAGTGATTGCTTGTGGTTGCTGATGCCAATCACTTGTGGCCAATCTTGCCCCTCAGGAGAATCTGTGGAGAATACTGTAATGGATGAAATGAAACACACATGATACAGATTAAAAGCTTCAATCAGTGCAGAACAAAGGATAAAAGTTGATAAAAACATATCAAGATAAGTTTGTGTGTTTGTAGAAAAAGCCTTTCAGCAATAGAAAGGAATGCCAGATCCATACTAGGTTTGGGCGACTCCAGTATATTTGAAGCAGAGTTCTCATGACCTGAATAGTAGCAACTCTGAAGTTGCTCCTACTTGGTATTGGTCTCAATAACATCATAATTAGCTGGCTACACATATGTAGTGTTGTATTTTGAACGTGAATTATTGTTTAACGTAGAGCCCTAAACAGTGTAGATGTGTTGAAAATAGGCTAGGCCTTCATGGTAAACAAGAAATATAAACAAGCCTCGGGTACTAGGTTTTATTGATGTAGTCAATTATAACTCACAAAAGAACTTCAATTTGATCTGTTGAGGGGAAAAAACGATCTTGGTGAACATTTCTTTATAGTTTTGAAAATTTCACGTAAGTTGTGACTCGAAGAAAAAAGGGAATCGCGTCGTGACTCCCCGTCAGAAGTTGAGTCTCTGAAGTTGAATCGAGTGCCTGCTCGATCATAATTGGCATTGTAGCTGGATGGATTTCATAATCCAGCATGCAGTTGCATTCATGCAACATTCTGGCTGCACGGTGTCGCTTGATAATTTAAATATAAAAGCTTTGAATGAAAATTGCTGTGAACAAATTTTACAATTGCGTCTATGGGAGAAGCAAGAAGAACTTACTGGTCAACAGTTGGCGGAATTTGGTATGCAGTTAAAGGGTGTGTGCACTGATTATTAGTTCAGTTCATCAGTTAAAATCAGTTAATCCTGCCACTTAAAATAGTGAAATCAGTTAAAACTACCACAAAAGATCTGTTTTAGTTTTGAGCTGCTTAGAGAAGTTTTTCTTGTTGAAGTTGTAAATTGTGAAAAAAAAAAAATGTGAATAAAGATGTATGTAAAGACTTTTGAGATGAAATGTCTTTACTGTGTCTTTCGTGACACATGATAGTTGGGAAAGAAAGTGGTTAAGCATGAACATTTTTCAACAAGAGCACTGTTCATGCAAGGAGGTTTCCTTGTAAAACCTCCTTGGTTCATGGAACTTCTACTTCTGACCATGTGGAAAAAATTGCTCTGCTTGAAAACAATCTTCCATCTCACTTGCGAGAAACTCAGGGATTACAGAGGACGATTGTGTGGATTGTGGTTTGTGACTAGATGAACTGTCTCTAAAGGACTTGTCGGCATAACGTAAGGTTTTAATGAGCTGTAAGTTTGCAGTTTAAAATTTTTATCATTTAGCTATTTCTTTTAAAAAGTATCCTGAAACTCCTGACTTTTGCTTTTTTGTCGTAGGCGATAGAAAAATACTGGCCCAACGGCATAACTGGTGTCGACAAAGAAGGAAATCTCGTGGATATTTACGCCATTGGTGCTATAGATGTCAGAGGTAATTGACATTTGTTAATTTCTTTCTCCTGAGAGAAAAATGATCTGCTCATAATTATTGACCTTGGGGAAAGTCTTCTTGTTCATCTAAGAGCAAATGGCCGGACAGACAGCCATCATATAAAGATAAAGTTCCAGTCCATAAGGAGAGAAGCTGTGACAGTTTTGTTCTAATAAGAAATAGCACATGGTGAAATTGGAAATGTCTTGATGCAAAGCAAAAAAAAAAATGTGACAAAAATAATGACCTGTCACCTTTCAAAGTATTTCGTGTGAAAAGCTCCAAAAGACTCACATGTGACAGCTTTTTAATTTTTCATATAATGTCAAATTTGTCTAAGGGACATGGAGTTAAATTGGTTTGTAAGTTACACTGTCAGGGAACAATTCTCCATTCATAATCAGTGTTTGTTTGCACCCTCTTCTCAGGGATCATCTATTCGCTCAAATCTAGCGAACGAGAGAAGGTCGCCATCCACTTGATCGAGAGGATGTACGTTAATGCCAAGGAGAACTCAAGAAAGGTTTGTGTCAGATTGACTCCAACAACGTGCACCTAAAATCAAATACTGACAAAAACGAACAGCATTTGTTTGTCCCTACCGGTGTAACAAGGATTTCAGTGTAATTTTTGTGATGTAGGCTTGACGAGGGCAACTTCTGATCGTCGTCTGATACACTGATGTTTTGTCTTATTTCCTCTACAGCATGGACGGTACATCGAAGGCATCACCTTCATCCTTGATATGGAAGGTCTTGGGCCAAATATCTTGTGGAAACCATTCATCAACTTATGGAATGAGGTTAGATGAGAATCTCTTACTTACAGAGTCACGTTGAATTGTTTTAAGAAATTCATGAAATTGTCCCAAAGCGGTCAAGTTTCTTTCACACGATAGTGACAAATGGGCAAATTAAGGGGACCCCCCATGTCACAAATCAACATAAATGAGTGAATAATTAACGTTTCAATTTGGTTTTTGATTATTTGTGACCAGACACTTTTCACATTAGTGCTTATTCATATGCACACAGACTGTACAAGCCAGGGTAAAAAATTCAAAACTTTTGAGTGTTTTTATAACTATTGGATGTGAAGCTTGACTATTTATGTCAATTATAAGCATTGTCATATGTTTGTGTGCTTCAAAATCCTCACAAAGGTAACATTATCAACCCAATGAGTACCTTAAATACCTATCTTGTCTACCCTGTTCAGATGATAGGTAAGACTGATCTTAAATTGGCAAATGATCTTCGAATGACATATAGAAGATACATGGTAGATATATTTCAAACTAAATTCCTTCAATGTGAAAGCCATTTTGAGTCTGCAACATGAAAATGGGTGGGTGAGAGCTGGGGTTGAACTAAGGATTCTCAGTAGGTAATGAAGCATTTTAGAAGCAACTGACATTTCTGAGGATATTTTGTTGTTACAGGTGATGGTGATTATGGAACAGTACTACCCTGAAACTGTGAAGAGGGTCTTCATAACCAGACCACCGGCTATATTTCCCCTAGCTTACAGTTTGGTTAAACCTTTCTTGGATGAAGGGACCAAGAAGAAAGTAAAAATTCTGAAAAGTAAATCACAATCACCTTTGTGAAAATAGAAAATAAAAAACTGTTTTCTTCTTTATTTTTATTTCTAATATTTATTATGCTAGGTTTTTCAGTTTCTTTAACAATAAAAAATGCCATAGACGTTATATATCTGGCAGCTGCCAGGTTTTATCTAACCCTTAAGTCACATTTTTGGTTTCAATGACAATTGAATTTGCAATTATGATGGTATGTTTGTCTGTGCTTTATGGTGCCTTGCTCACAGAAACAATATCTCAAACAAAAGCAGAAACTTGGACTGTTGTCATAGCTGATATATGTATGTATCATATTGACTACAAGAACCCTATTGTTTTTTGAGGCCATCAGAGGGCAAATTGTGGAATATTGTCAGCAATATCTCAAGTACAGAAGCTAGGACTGATGGTATACTTGATATGTGTATGAAATATATTGATTGCAAGAACCCTATTTTGGGGAGGTCAAAGGTCATTTGAAGTCAGTGCAGGCTCTAAGTGTGAAAATGTATTAATATGCTGTCTAAAGAACAGAAGCTTGGACTGTTGTCATACTTGGTATGTGTATGTACCATACTGAGTGCAAGGACTCTTTTGTTTTTGGTGGTCATTTGGTCATTTGAGGTCTACAAAGGTCAAATTGTAAGTGTTCAACAAATCTTTTAGGAATGTAAGCTTTGAGTAATATCTTAATGGACTGTAGATAGTACAAATATGTGTTGATGGACTAGATTTAATACCAAAATGCAAGAATGCATTGTGATTTCAATGATGTAAATAGTTCAGTTTAATGTTATATGCAGCATTACAGCTAGCTTATTCCACTCATAACACTACTATGTAACTCCATATTCTGCACAAACTGAAGCTGTTCAATTTAAGCAAGTAATACGTCCACTGTGCTGTATGATTCTTCACTTTGAAGTGTAAATCGTTTGACCACAACTGATTGGCTGACAGTATGCATGAATTGAATTCATCTGTAAAGGCCTCTGTTATGTTTGACTATTACTGAGCTCAGCTACCCAAGCATAAATGCAATAAGGAAATAAGAAGGTGGGACCAATTGGTCTATTTGAACTTCTAATGCACCAGCAAAAGTACAAGTGTGAAACCCTTGTAGAAAAAATCTGAATAACGGAATCTTGGACTAACCTCATATTTAGCATGTACATCAATCATATTGGATTCAAGATCCCTATCATTTTTGGCAGAAGTTAAGGGTATCTTAAGAAAAAAGATGTATTGTGTGATGTTATGAATGGCTTTTTATTTTAGTCTAAAATAGACAAAATTTATAATTTGCTGTCATCCGTTTTTCAGGTAGCAGTAACTGGAAGGAAACACTACTGAAATACATCGATGATGATCAATTTCCAAAACACTGGGGTGGAACTCAGGTTGACCCAGATGGTGACCCAAAGTGTCCAAGCAAGGTAGGTAAAAACAGAACTTTGGAGGAAGTTGAAAGATCTTATATTTCAGTAGTTTTGCAACTACAGGGAAACATATAGGAGGAGAGCAGGGGAGGGGTAGGGGGGATGGTTGTGACAGGTGTGAGAAAGAATTGTTGTCTTGGTTGAGGATTTGTAAGAAAAGTGCACTTACTGTGAATTTGCCTGATGGTCCCTAAGTGGGCCACACAGTTGGCGATTTTGTCTTGGTTTTGTATTTTGATTTGTACAATACTACATTCATTGTACAACAGCAGAGCACTTAATTTGTTGTGTTGTTGTATATGTTTATGTCGTAAGGTGTTGTGTGCCATGTTTTCTTTACTGTATCAAAATATGCTTCACCCTGGAACCGTTCTAACAGCTCGTAATGGTCTGACCTGAAGCACACCAATATATTCAAAGTAGTGCAGGAAAAAAAGGACAGTGTTTCCAACTGTAGTGTAATAATGGGTCAGATCATACTGAATTGCACAAATATAGATCCAGCTAGACAGATAACAAGGTCAAAAGTTTATGATGTGCACAACTGTTTCTGCATTTTCGTTTTAAGCAATAATCTGATATCCTACTACTGATTGTGAGAGTTTGAAGTCTTCCCTTTTTTTTCACCTTCTTTTTTATCAACAAATTATTTTGCTTTATTTATAGCTTTTGTATACATAGTTGCCTTTATTCAAATGATGTAATAGTTTTTTTTTTACAATGTTAACAAAAAAATTTGTGCAAAAAAAATACCAAACACAACCACCGTTACTCACACAAAAAGCATCATACAAATTCACCGAAGGCAAATTAACACTCATCAACGTTTTCTTTGGGAAAGATGTTTCTCAACACAAAAAGGAAATTTAATGGTTTTGCAGGGTTGATGGTCAATGTTTTCCTACTTCTATTTGGTTTATCAGTTGGTACTTGGAGGAAAAATCCCAGAGAAGTATTACATGAAAGATGTACTGTTTGAGGAAGAATCACTCACAAAAATCGTCATCAAACCGGGAACAACTAAAGCTCTGAAATACGAAGTCAGGGTAAACGAGAGCGCAGTCAGGTAATTAAAGCCGTATTGTTAAATTTGTACACACAGCTAATTTTCTTTGCAAACTACCAAAGCATTTATCAACATGGACCGTTCTTGAATGGTATAAGAATGTGCCACTTCTGTTTTTCTTTTGAGTGCTGTCTGCAATTTTTTGTGATTTTTGGTTCCTAGTGTTAACAAAGGAACCTGCAGTCAAGTCACCATGTGTATATGTGTGTATGTAAGTATGTGACGCCATTGGAATGCGAGGTATGTGGCACGATAACTCAATAATCAAGTGCTCAATTTTTCTCAAACTTGGTGTGTACATGTATCATATTGAGTAGATGTGCCCTATTGTTTTTGGTGCCCATAGCGTGCATGTTAATGAATGGGCCGGACTTAATGTAAAATTCCTGATGTGGTAATATCTTTGCCGCGCCTCGACTGATCTGCTTCAGATGTGGTAGAAAGGTGTTCTTAGATATTAGGTACATCTCTGTGGCATTTTCATTGTCAATGTCATTAGAATTTTGACAATTTTGGCTTCAGTTTGCATAAGAGTGTATAGAAATTTTTGAATTTTTGTGCATGCTGCAGACAATTGTCTTTTTGTTACTGAAATTCCTTTGCTCCATTTTCATGCTATGGATGCATATATGTTCTGTCAGTCGCCTTCCAGCAAATTATAGATGTGCTGCTTGAGGTTGTAGTTTCATGATCAAATGAAGAGGCAGCAGTGCTGTGGGAAGTACCATAGGTGGTCATCCCAGACAAATTTTGGTTGGATCAGTTTATGTCCTCATCCTTCAGTGATGATGTATGCATTGATGTAAATGGCTGTTAAGTAGTAAGGTGGGCAGGAGGCAATGAAAGAAAATAATTTAGTTGGTGTTCTTACCAGTGGAAACTAGACTCTAGCAGTCCCCTCCATTTTATGCTGTCAGTGTTGGGTGGATTTTAAAGGGACATAGATGTGATAAGTCTTATTGTAATTTACAGAATCCCTTCTTATGTGTTTTGAATGAAAGATTCACAGCTGTTTGTGCTTTATAAAATGAATGGGCTATTGCTGTATATTGCAGGAATCAACATCTTCAATTGAAATGGCTTCTTTTATATTTGTGAACTCCAGCATATCATTTTGCAGTACCTGTATTCCAAGTACAAGGAACCATAGTGGCCCTGGGCTATTTTGAAATCATGCAAAATACTTCTTCTTTTACAGATTGTATGTAACACTGTTGATGGTTGGTCTCATTAGGGCTATGGAAGTGGTTCCATCTGGGTATTTGTCATGTTTGGTATTCAGTGTCCGAGATTGGCCATATGGACCATGTTATAAAATCATGAAATATGTTTCTTTGTCTGCAAATTCTATATTACAATAGTGAGGGTTCATGGTCAGAAATGGGCCATATGGGCTATTTTACAAAATAATGCAAATTGCTCCCTTCACTCCATAATTTACATTACTGTACCTCTGTGCAAGGAACCACAGTGCCTTCTGGACTCTTGTTAATTTTATCCAAGAGTTGGAATTTCATGCCATTGTAGATGTGTGAATGAATTTGAAGTGATATGAAGCACTTGTGTAAGGGTTGCTAGCAGGGCTGTCGGCAGACAAATTTTAGTGCCAGATTCCAGGCAAGGGAACCAGTCACTTCTGGTGGGGTACAGAGACTCGCATCAGGACCCCTTGTGAGGTCCAAGGGCCATGCCCTGACAAGTGTCCAGGGAATAGCGCCCCCAGAACTCTACGTCTCTAAAGCACTGTCAAGGAAAAGTAAAATGTAAACTTATTGTGAATGCCTTGTGGAAATTTCTAGTCCTGGATAGGACTTCCCTGTGCAACCCACCGTAGCTACTACTGTGGCTGCCATTTTTTTCTCTTTTAAATTGTGTTTGTTGCCCGGCAGTGGCAGACCTTATAGTCACGTGCTACTTCAATGGAACTCTTAAAGACCAAGTGAGATGCATCTAGGAATGAATTGGCTTCATTCAGAAATTTGCAGAGTGAACCCCTTTATTGGCAACCTGTGTGCATAGTGTTTGTATCAATTACCTTTTTGAAATGCTTCTTTTTGAAGTGCTTCAAAATGCAAAAATGCGCTTTCCAAGTCACATGTACTTTCAGTGCAATCTACATTATTCCACAGCCTTGGATGGAGTGTACTGTGGATAAACATTTTCTCAACCCAGTTCTCGTATTTTCATTAAAGCGTGATCTCTGTTTGCAAGTGACTAGACAATGTTTCACACCATTTTTCTTTTCTGGGCCAATTGTACAAAAAAAAGAAGAAAAAGCACTGACATGGATCATTTTTTTTACTTACATTGTGAACAAAATGAATGCAGACTTAAGTGTTTTAATAGTGTTATCATGTTATATTTATCTAATAATTACCTTGCTAATTATTTGGAGTTAGAACAGACATTCAAAAATGTGCTCCCATCTGCACAAATTACCGGTAGATGGATTTTCATGTTGAACTTCCACATTATTCCAATCATTTTTGTTTCAAACCTTTTTAAGCTTCATCTAGAACTTTTTCAGGTTATAGAAAGCCACACATGTAGTTATACTAGAGTCAATCGTTTTCAGCCGCGAAATCACTCTGTCACTAAATGTTGTACCAGATATCTTGTATTGAACAGCAAAGAGATGTTATCTAGCCAACGTGAATCACCAAACTGATTGATGTGGAGAGCGTTCGATTCTTTGGATGCAATCTCAGTACAGGTCACGTTACACTAGCTTCTTCATGGTATAAATAATGAAATACATTTATGTGTACATTTGACTTCACTAACTATGGATAGTTCAACTTCAGAATGTGGTCTGGAGTAATTAAATGCCATCTGCCCTTGTAATAATTCACCCCACTGGCTGTTTTCCCTTTCGAGTGAGCATGGTTGATCATTATTTACGGTGGTAAATCAGACTATAATGGGGATGTAGATTAACAGTACTCACTCAAGATCAAGATCCACTGATTTTGACACTCCCACCAGGGTAGACCACAGATCAGTCCCGCAGGATCAAATTTAGTCTGTAATGTGAACGCAATTTGTAGAACAAGTGACAGATATCTCATTAATTTCAATTTTTCAGTCTTAGTAACGTACCATACGTAATGTGCGTAAAGAAACCCGAACCGACTTGTAAACATTGGTGAGCTTTCCAAGCTTGCACATCTTGTCCACATAGCACATTGATTTACAACGCTGGCTCAAATGTGGCCTGGATCAGGATCGGTGAACACCTGTGGATCAACAAAAACCATGATCCATAGCACTCAGATGGGAGCATGACCACTAATGCTCTCTTCCTCTTCTTTTTAGGTATGCCTTCAAGACCGAGGAAGGTGACATCAAGTTCAGCATTTACAAGAGAAAGAAAGCAGGAGATGAAAAAGAGTGGCTGAAAGAGGAGAAAAGTTACAACAGCCACCAGATACCAGTAGATGGAGAGGTCGAGGTGGCACAACTCGGATTGTGTGAGTATCTGAGGCTGGGGACGCTCTGGCCTTGTTCAACATCTATTAGAATTGACCAGCAGGCTAGATGGGAGATAATGAAGGACTAGGTAGGGCTTGCCTGCTACAACTTCAAGGTTAATAACCAAGAGCAATAATTTGGATGCAAATATTTTCAGATCACAAAATGCACTTCATGTGGAACTGTCTCCCACTTTTGATTTACTTTTCAACATGTTTGGTAGTCAGGCAAGAACAGTCTATAGTGAGGTCACAAAAAAAGAAAATTTCTGACCCTTTTTGCAGTATTCCAGAAAGAGCTTATTGAAGTATAAAAAAAGTTCAGAACGGTGAACATGGGTCATTGCCAATAGATTGATGATTAGAAGCATTTAGTCTTACAATCCTTCTGAAGTATTGATTTTCTATGGTCTTACTGTTCCAACTTTCCTTTTTAGATTATTTAGTGATTATTAATATAAGTCACTCAACACTTTTTTTCTCAAAAACTCATGCCCAGACAGATGTCAAGCTGTTAAACAAGTGCCATCAACCGGGTTTTTCATCTGAGAATGATACCGGTATATTTTCTTGTGATCATCCTCACTTCAACTGATGTATTAGTCAGCCTCAAAAGGAATAAAAAGTAGACAGTACCACAGTCTGCCAATATCTAGTCAGTGCATCAGCCTCCACCGTACAGCACATGTTATTCTGTTAATCGTGTATTTATTTCGACTCACTTCTGCCTTAGTGTTGAGAGGACTATCTTTTCAGTGAGATTTGACTGTGTGTTTGAACTTTGTGATCTCACGTACTTTTAAGTCCTAGAGAGATGCTATCGGTTTAAAATTTACGTTAAGTGTAACTGCCGGCCCTTTAATCTTTGAAGCCCAGAGTGACATTAACTGTTATCCAAAATTCTCATCGTGAGCTAAATCCTATAAAATCAGCAATTATTGCTGAATATTCAAGAGTTCAGAGAGTTGAATACTCACTGCATATTGTTTACGGTAATAGTTTAAAAATATAATGATTTTATGGTATAGTTCTCTAAAGTACTGGATGTTTGAAGGGCATTGACGGGGAATATAAATGTGACAAATGGATGGTCCATGTATCAGTCACTTTCAGATTAAACCAGTCACCTGGCGCTGTGGATATGCTTAATCTCTGAATACGTCCTTAGAAATAATCATAGCAAAGAAGATGTAACATAGGCTTGCTACTTGTGATATTTTGATCCTATTAGTACTGGTTTTTCAAGGTAATGTGATTTAGGGCTTCATACATACTATGAGATCAACATGCAGCTGACAGGTTGGGTGTTGTGCTATTTTGAAGAAAATTTGATCAATACTTTTTTTTCCTTTCCTTTTTCAGATGTCTTCTGCTTTGAGAATCCTTCCAAGATGAAAAACAGAACCCTGAGCTACCAGATTGAGGTATTGGAACCAGATGAAGAGTCTATAGAAAAAGCAGAGTTAGGGGACAATGAATGAGGTGTCAGACTCTCTGTGCATCAAAGATTAGACTCTCATTAGAAGGAACACTGAAAGTATAAATGCAGTGATCACTCGCATCGTTGAAAAAGAAGATGGAGGGGGGGGGGGGCAGGAGGGGTGGACTCCGATTGGATGGGAGGAGTACGGAGTGAGGAAGAACTTGTGTTGACTTCTGACATGTTAAACTACTCTCCCAGAAGTTCATTCATTCATTCGTTCATTTTTTCTTTTTCTTGCTGTTATTGCATAGAATGTGACTTCATTTGATTAATTATTGAATTTGTCTGAATTTAAAATTGATTGGGTATTTGACATTATTTTGCAGGTCAATCCCTAATTGTGATACCAGCCTAAAAAAAATTTGTAAAACCTTTTTTTAAATTTGATTTAAAGGAGTAAAGGTAGTTGTGATATACGTCTTGCATAACTTTTTGCACTTTCTTCTTCCAAGTCAGGTATGAACATATCTCCTTGACAGATTTGTGGCAAAAAAAAAATGATTTGCCAATGGCAAGTTCAGTCAGAAAGTGGCAAAGAAGACAGAAAAAGAAGTTAATATATTAATTTTTTCCATGCTGGTGTCCCATAGACAAATATTCATGATTTATGCCTCTCCCTTGCTTTGCAGATGAAATGTTGTCAGTTGAAGGTCATTAATGTTTACCTGCAGAGTTCAAGTAAGCGCCATGATCTTAGCCAAACAACATTCCCATGTACAAGCTAGGGAGAGACATAAAACACATTCTCATGAATATTATCTATGGGATGTCACCATAAAAAAAATAAAAAGTTAGCGTCTTTTTTGTCTCCTGGGGCACTTTCTGACTGAGTTTGCCATCGGCAGATCATTTTTTTTACCACAAATTTGTGAGATAGAAGATAAGCTTACACCCAGCTTGGAAGAAGAAAAATATTAGGCCAAGAAAAATATGAATATAATGAGAAAAATAATAATATACCAGATCTAAATAACACATTTCATCAGGACATTTCCAGTCTGTGTGGGATCTATTTTTGAAGTATTCAAACTATCTGGGGAGAGCTTCAGGAGAGCTTCAGGGATTTGATCCCCTGGACTCACCCCAGTCAAGGTTCTTCCCTTGGACCTTCTCTTGAACTCCATGTGATAACAACTGTGCTCCGCACTTACAGCACACATTGGGTTTACTGCCCCTTGTAGCAACTTCTGGATATGCCTTTGGTGGAGACACTGACCCATTACTTTAAATTTAACAATTCAAACACATTCATATTTGCTCCTGTAAAACGTAAAATGTAGAAAGTGTTTAATGGTAGCCCCTCATTCAGTTTTGAAACCTTTTTGATGATGGAGTTTTGGAGAATTATTCATTTTAATTCTTCAATTTTCCTCATATCCTATGCACCTGTAACTCTTGGGTTCCCAAAATATGTTGTCAAATTTTCTTTGCTGCCTTCATTTGAAGCTACAACAATGTCAGTCTCCTTGTGGTCCAATAGATCTCACTGTGGCTGTTAATACTCAGTTTTTGAGAACTCTTAGCTTTTCGCTTTTCTTACTTTACTTTGCATAACTGTTGTTTTATGTCAAGTTGTTGATTATAAATGGTGACGCCATTTTGCTTCCTGCACTCTTGTACCTCATTTCTCCATTTGGTATCTTTTCAACTTAATTTTTTTTTTTATAACAGTCATACCCCATTCCCTGAATGTCCCAGTTCCACCCTTTCTCAATCCACTGTTCGCTTTCTTCAATCCCTTCCTTCCTTTTTCAAACACCGTGTTACGCCTTTGTGACCGATGCCCTTCAGATCCATATTAACTCCCATAAGGTAACTTTGCCATTAATATGTGGTTTGGTTATCACTAATGATTATTGCTTGAACTTTGGATAGAAATAACTTGATCATCATTTTATTTTAACTGTTGTAAGCTTTAAATAGATGCAGTTCCATTTTTAGTACAATGAATATTCAGAAAATTGTTTTGCAGTAGACCTTCATGCATTGTCAATCTACGGTACTTTATGTCTTCATGTAGTCCCTGTGATTTAATGAAGGTATGTCATCGATTAAAAGTCTGAATATCAATATCCTGTTGCATTTTCATCTTTGGGTACGATCACAGAAGTTTGAAGACATAGTGTGTCTTCAAAGCCAGTCGCATGCATTTTCTGCCTGTTGAATGTAAGACAAAATATAAGTTAAAACTGGGTACCTAAAGAAGCTTGAGAATTCTTCTTTTTTTTTTAAGATGTCTAAACAAGGGGATGGGTAGGTAGCAGTTGGAAAAAGCATTTAGAAAAAAGGGGATGAGACTTGGGAATTGAGGGATATAGAGTATAGTCAATAGATCAAACTGCACTGTTGGTACAATAGTATTATGCAAAAGCCAGTTATCTGCTTATTTTGACACTGATGAAGGGACTGTATACTCTACTTGTACACAACACTGTCATAATGGAACCTGCAGTTGCATTTGAAATGATTGAACTGGAATAAACTAAGGTTTTTTGCGAGATTGACATATAACACATCCTGGCAAATAAGACCATTGTAGGAATCTGAATATGCATAAGAATATCAAAGGCACAGTATCAAACTATATCTTCAATAGTATAAAGGAATCTTAAGCAGTAGATGGTGCATGGTAGTTGTAATCATTAAATGAGACTTGATCAAACAAGTCAAGATAATCTTTAGGATAAACTTTAATCTGTGTGAGTACAACTAGGAGAACAGGGCGCAGGCTATCATTTTGGTTAATTGTCCTATCAGTTCAAATCAAAGCCCCAGGGTTGTCTTGGATAGATAAAACACTGCAGAAATGCTAATGACTGTTAAACTTAGACGGTAATTTAAGTCCGGAGCACACGTCTGAAACAACACTGCTTGTGTATGCATCGCTGAATAGTTTAAAAAACCGTTGTTCATCGATTGACTCACTCAGGCTGGACGCTGACAGTAAGAAGTTTTGTTTCCGAAAAAAGCTAGAAACAGGAAGATCAACAAAATGAGTGGAAGAGTTGGTGATCTGTCCAAAGAGCAAGCTGAAAAATTGGCTCAGGTGGGTATTCAGCTTTATGTCCTTAGGCTCAATTTTTTTAATTTTTATTTAAAACTGGAACACGTGGTGAAATTTTCTTCAGTCTTCTAGTTCTGACCTAATATGTACATTCTCAGGGAGCCACTCTCATTCGGAAACATCATAGTTCTGTTAATGTATTAGTATCCTGGACAACTCAAGAATTCCAAAAGTATATATTAGCTGTCTGTTTCTGTCATTTAAATTTAATTCAAGGTTTGTTTTAGTCTACCAGTTTTATAGTTGCATGAGACATTTTGTCTTTATAGTTTAAGCCAATCTTTTAAGCTGTACTGCCATAGTCAGAAGTTGAGTTGATATCCTTGTTCACACTTTTAATTTTTATGGTATTTCAGTTGAGAGAGAACCTCAAGGACTTTCTACAGGAGAAACACACTGATCATTATTTGCTAAGGTTTCTGAGAGGTAAGTCATGGAAAGTTAAAATGTTTCCAGAATTTTGTGCATTTCAAAGGTTTTACACTACTTTATACTTAAGGGAGTGCCCATATTTGTGGTGACACAGATCACTGGGTTTAATATGAAGGTTGTGAGGGGTAACTTGTCCTGGAGTTATCATTTTTCCTTTTTCATTTCCATTTTGGCTTTTACTTTGTAAAACTTCCTTTTCAAATGTTGTAAAAGTTCCCTTGAAATACTGAAGCACAGCATTCATAGTAGTGGGGCATGCAAATTATTTACATTCTAAGCAACTTTGGTTTTGATCTGGTAACTTTGATCTTCAACCCACAGTCAAGAATAAAAATGGACTGTGCAAAGATTTGGTAGATCGTATTGAGGTTATTTGAATGGGTTTCAGAAGGAAGGTCAAGGCTGGGGACAGTTGACGTATCCTTTCCTGGATTAATACTATATACTTAATGCAATGTATATTCTGAGCATTATTTGTCTTATGTCTGTTTCCTTTGTTATTTTACAGCCAGACACTTTAACGTGAAGAAGAGCGAGGAGATGCTGAGAAATGTACGTCAGTGTAAAAGACTAACAGTTAACATAATTATTACACAAGTTTATGTATTATGACATTAGTACTATGGACAAAGACACGGATAAAAATTTATGACAATGCAAAACCCTCTTCTCCCCTCCTCTTCCTCCCATATCCCCTAACTTCCTCTCCCCCTCCCTCTCTCCCACCCTCCCACATATCTCTCCTATGCTGAATAGCAAGAGACTACATTTTTATTTATAGCTGCCCGGAATAAATTCACTATGGCGATGTGTGCTACATTAATTAATTAGTATCATTTATGATCTTGCCTGTTGTTATTTTTTTTTTTTTGTCTCCAGTGTGTGGAATGGAGAAGAAAGAACAAAATGTCCACATTCATAAAGGATAACCCACTACCAGAGGTAAGTTATCTTCTTTTTTGTGTCTTTTTCTAAATTATGTCTTCTGCATGTCCTTGTTTGTATGCAATTCTTAATAGTTGCTGGGTTTATTTTACAGATTGCCCAATATTTTACTAATCTATTCCACCGGAAATGTTAAAATAGATTATTTTCCTCAGTACTTTGAGTGTAACTCCAACTGTAACATGATCTCCTTTGTGTAGTGGATGGCATGGACTATAGCTCTAAATCAGTGCAGCCCATAAGGACCAAACATTAATTGTTAAAATAATCAAATATAATTTGAATTTTGAAAGAATAACCTTTCACTAATTGAAAGGAAAGCAGCATTGGCACTGAAGCTGGATTGCTGATCACACAAACCAGTACTTTGCTACCACATACTCCAAAATTGAAATAGCAATGCAAAGGCTTTCAAAGCCTTTAAATGACAGTATTTTCAAGAATCTTACAAAAAGTTTTTTTCATGACAAAGATACATTTTAACAACTTTATCTGTGGATGGAGAAGAGAGAATGCACTGAAGTGGCAGTTCATAGCATTTAGCAGTTATTGGGTGTCTGAATCCCAAAAAGAAGTAAGATCTAGTTCCACAAAGTCTTACAAGTTACTTTGGCATGAGCTCAGTCTTTGGAAAAGCTGTTTGGGGAAGCTTTTGTTGAAGTGTTATGACAGATGAGAGTAAAAGATTACTTTAAAACATCAGAAAGTTAATTGGGAAAGAATGTGTTTGCACCTGAGCATTTTGCTCCCAACTGGGACCACCTGTCTTGCAAAAAATAAAACTCATTGTATGCCTGTATTGGTGAGTAGTCCGAGGTATTGTCAGTTATGATTTATGCTGGAAGATTTATTCTTCCAGAATTTTCAAGAGTGACTGCAAGGTTACACTGGCTTCAATTTGTAGGAGAGGTAAAGGTACTAAGTTTCACTTTGACATGTGAGAACTGTTACAATTTGTTATCTGCTTGATAAAAATTTGGTGACCACTTTTAAGATTTAAGTTTGCTGCTAAAATTTTTCAAACATTTTGGAGTAAACCTTTGACAAAGAGCCCATGAAACCCTAACTTTCACTTTTTTTTTTTTTTTGAAGGCGGTAGATAAATATTGGCCCAACGGCTACCCTGGTGTTGACAAGGAAGGGAATCTTGTGGAGATAGATGCCATCGGTGCTGTTGATGTTAGAGGTAATTCTGATTTTTCAGATTCCGATTACTTGTGAATATACAAGTACTTGTTTTTCCTGAATGGTCTGCTCAAATTTACAGATTGACATTATTTGAATTTTGTTTAAACAAATTGCAGTTCATCAGAAAATGACAGATAATCATCATGGACAAACAAGTTTTTAAGCCAGAAGGGGTACAAGTGACAGTTTTGTTTCAATATTGAAGAAGTTTTGTTTTTGAAAAATTTAAAAATTCATACAGATAAAACAAAAATTGTTTAGAGAATAATTACCTGTGCTAGTGCAAATTATTTCTCTTGAAAAAGCTCTGAATGTACTCTGAATTTACTCTGAATGTTTGTTTTTGTAAAATGTAAAATTTGTCCTCAGGTTTCCACTGTGTCTGTAAGTTGCAGTGACAGTGAGCAATCTCCATTCATAATCCAACATTATAAAGTCAGGAGTAAAACTGCCTGCTTGTAGAAGAGGTTTTGACAGAGGGATTCCATCAGCTCCTTTTAAGTGTATTTAATGCTTCTTGATACAGATGTGAAGGGACTCATTAAAACCCAAACAAGAGGGCAATCCGCGGAATTGCGTATCTCATCGCCAACATGCACATTGATTTCAATACAGGGCCTACACATGGGAATTTGCAACAGTTTATTGCTAAGTACTTACAAAACTTTAAGCTAATTGGTTAAATAGTTCTCAAGATATGCTGGAAATACAAATTTTGGGGCAAAGTTGGCTTTTTATCTAAAAAATCAGCAAATTTCACTCTCTTTACTAGAAAAGTGATATACCTTGAATATTTCATCCTCATGTAAGATTTTGCAAAATTTGGCATTAAATGCTCAAATACTTTTCAAGATATGCTGGAAATAGCAATTTTGGGGCACAATTGACTTTTTTTCTCAAAAATCAGCAACTTTGACTTGATTTACCATTACAGTAATATTATGTTGAACAACGTGTTCTCAGGTAAGTACTTACAAAACTGTAAATTAATTGATCTAATAGTTCTCAAGATATGCTGGAAATACAAATTTTGGGGCAAAATTGGCCTTTTTTTCTCAAAAATCAGCAAATTTCACTCTCTTTATTACAAAAGTGATATACCTTGAAATTTTTCATTTTGAGGTAAGTTTTTGCAAAATTTCACATTAAATGCTCAAATACTTCTCAAAATATGCTGGAAATAGCAATTTTGGGGCAAAATAGAGTTTTTTTTCTCAAAAATCAGCAAATTTGACTCGATTCATTATTCAACTAATACATCTTGCACGTATTGGCATCATGCACAACCTTACCAAGTTTCAACTTAATCGCTCATATACTTTTCAAACTATTCTGGAAAAACCACAACTTGGACAGGTCCAGACGCACAAACACACACGCGCACGCGCACGCGCACGCGCACGCGCACACGCACACATATTGGCACGGACACGTTTTCATTTATACCACCCAACAGGACCCTCCTGTACCCATGGTCACCCTACCATGGGGTACCACTGGGGTGTCGCTACTCATCCATCCCAAGCATTTCCATGGCAACCATTCTCCCATGGGTGCACAGTACAATATGTAGCCCCACTAGCCAAGTGACTACAATATCTGATCTAGCCCCTACAGGGCGATGAGATAACAAGGTATGCTGCCAAGTGTGACTCATCTTTGACCTGTTGCTATGCTTATTAAAAAAGAAAGCAAAAAAAACCTGCCAAATGTCCAAAGTGTTGATATGAGGCTTCACATGCTCAAAAATTTTTCAATAATTTTACTGTCCACAAAATATTGTTTTATGTTGTTTTGTTGATGCCCCCTTTTCTTGCTGAAAGACTGACAGTTCAATTAGTGACAGCTGGACGGGTTCCTGGTTCAGAGCCCTTGTAGTCATTGTTTGGTTTCATCCTGCCTTTCAGGGATCATCTATTCGTTGAAATCTAGCGAAAGAGAGAAGGTCGGCATTCACCTGATCGAAAGGATGTACGCCAGTGCTAAAGAGAATTCAAGAAAGGTTTGTGTCAGCATTATTCTTGACAAGTTTGACATGAACATGTATGTTGTTTGATTTTAAGAACAAGGAGGGACACTAACGTAACTTCTCTCCTATACCAGTAATGCAACATAGACTTATTTATTGGGGGGAGACTGACAGTTCCCAAAGGGTTGCAGTGGGGGACATACAGTTGTGTCATCACTTGAGCAGACTATGCTACCATTTGTTGGTGCATACAGAAAAATATTTTTGATAGAAATGCCTCTGTTATTGCAGGAAAATGCCATTTTTCGGTATCCCTGGCATTTTAAATTTCAGCTAAATTTTCATTTTATTGTAGAACACACGTTTGGAAATTTACTGTTCCACTAACAATAGTTTCATGTTTTATTCATTAGCTTCACGGTCACAAAAAGTTGGGGGACAAATATTTTAGTCTCTCCTCCATTCAAATAGTGGTGATACATGTTCCACCATCCACCCATACTGATGTCCAATGGGCGTGACGCCAAATTCTGATTATATCAATCAGGCAGTATCATTCGTTTTTGACAAGGATTTCGGTGGATTTCTTGTGATATAAACTCAATGAGGATCGCCTTTGATCATCGTCTGATACACTGATGTTAGTCTTTGTGTTACCTCTACAGCAAGGACGGTACATCGAAGGCATCACCCTCATCCTAGACATGGAAGGTCTCGGGCCACACATCCTGTGGAAACCATTCATTAACCTATGGAATGAGGTAAAGCTATAAAATGTCTCATTTCCAACGCATGCTTATCAACAATCAGTCAAGTCACCATATACATCAGCACTGACCTTGATTACAGTTAACATAATACTCCAGCACATAACAGTATCCGTATTCACCAGCACTGACCTAGATGATGTATCATCATCAGTATCATTTCTGTAACAGTGTCATTTTTTTGATCGATAAAAAATCTATGATTTTGTTATATTTTAAGAAGGTGAAATTACCTTAAGTTTAGAGATACGGTTGAGCAAGATTAAAGAGAACTTTAAAGTTGGGTCCACATATATTTAGTCACTAATAAATAATTAATTTGGCAGGACATGCATGAAATACCAAGTACATTATGTCAGCTACTAGCTAATATAAAATTACCTTGAGCTCAGAGCATGTATATCATAGGGTACTTTAAGGTTTATTCTATATTCTAGCAAATGCCTGATAGAAAATTATCTTGAGTTGAAATAGATGAATATTCCAGAGAGAACTTTGACGGTTGGCCCGCATGCCAGTTCCACGATACAAATCAGAACAAGATTCTTGGGAAGAAAAATAATACTGGATTTTGAGAAACCTGTATGTTTTGTTGTTGCAGATGATGGTGATTATGGAACAGTACTATCCAGAAACTGTGAAGAGGGTTTTCGTAACCAGACCACCGGCTATATTTCCTTTAGCTTACAGTTTAGTTAAACCTTTCTTGGATGAAGGGACGAAGAAGAAAGTCAAGATTCTAAAAAGTAATCACTATCTCCTTTCTGAAAATTAGTTTTAACACGATCCATTCTTATTTACTTTCTGCTGTCCGTTGCTTTAAATGTAAGGCATTTTGCACAATATTTATCTTTGCGCAGCTGCTAAGTTTTTTGTCAACTGTAAGTCACATATTTGTTTGTGTCTTTTCTTCCATAAATGAAAAAGACTGGTCTCTGTTACCTTCTGCCAATATTTTCTAAGTGAATCTTTGGTTTGATAGGAAAGAATGTGCTTGTTTCCCTTTTTACAAGATCTTGAATCTTTTCTTTCTGAAATGATGGATTTCAAAATTTAGGGATTTCATGGTATAATTTCCCATTTAAAGGTTCTTCAATTTGTGATCTTAATCAGATGGTGATGTGGCCCAAAAAATTTGTGTCACATTCTCCAAGAATCTCATATATTGTTTCATGTTGTGACAATTTGAAATTTTGCCCTCAACCTGTTTTCAGGCAGCAGTAACTGGAAGGAAACGCTACTGAAATACATCGATGCCGATCAGCTTCCAAAACACTGGGGTGGAAGTCAGGTTGACCCAGATGGTGACCCAAAGTGTCCAAGCAAGGTAGGTAAAAACAGAACTTTGGAGGAGGTTGAAAGATCTTGTACTTAAACATTATTTTTTTCAAATGCATGGAAATGTTTGGAAGGGGAACAGTGGGTGTTGCCATTGGTGTGTGGAAGAATCAAAGGTGATTAGAGAGATGGCACTCTTCCAGAATGCTTGTGCATTTGACACGACTGTAATTTCAGATGGTTGCTATTGGGCTGCCGGGATGGTCCTCTCTGGTTATTTTTGTTTTTGTTTCAAGTATAGGTAACATTTCTTTTTTTGTTTTCTTAATGCTGGACCTTTAATTTAGTAATAGGAACAGAAATCTGTGCAAAATGTATACCAGTCTCTGTCCCCCACCCTCTTCTCTGCCATCATGACTGATTGACATAAAAAAGTTTCTTTCTGTTCTCAGAAGCAAACTTTACATTTTCCAACTTTTCCTGTGGAAAATACATTTCTTTTTGCAAAATGTGAATTTTTAAAGCTTTGTGAAAAATTAGGGCTATTGATTCCCCCTTTTTCATTTTATCAGTTGATACTTGGAGGAAAAGTTCCAGAGAAGTATTACATGAAAGATGTACTGTTTGAGGAAGAATCACTCACAAAAATCATCATCAAACCTGGAACGACTAAAGCCCTCAAATACGAAGTCAGGGTAAACGAGAGTGCGGTCAGGTGATTGAATTCAAATTATTAAATTTTACACACTGCTAAGATAATTTTCTTTGTTAAATACTGAAGCATTTATTGACATAATTGGTTGAACAGTAGTGAAAGAATCTTATTTCTAAGTTTCTGCCATTTTATTGTAGAAGCCTCTTTTTAATCTGTGCAGGCTGTTTTCATTTAGTGTTGGTTTATCCAAAAGTTATGTTTTGAATCAATCGTAGTCGAGTAGGACAATGAATTTGAAGTGGCACGTATGAGGTACTATGTCATGCCGTGACAGCTGTGCTAGAAAACCCACAATTTTAAACTGCTCCGGATCAAAGTGCTGATGAGGTGTAAAAGTTCTTGCATCATTCCACTTTGGATTCTCCTATTTCACACTATCAACCACAAGGATATCTCTGCTTCTGCTGCTAAAAGTGAAGTCACAATTAGTTGCCGTATTGCCTCCTTAAACATTTGGCCTGAAATGTCTTAAAGAACTATTCAGAAGGAACTTTAAAGGAAAGAAAGTTAATGAAGCATTTAGGGAAATTTTAGCACCAAGTTCTCCTCATATTATGGGTTGAAATTTTTTTTTTTTGTAAAATGTGTTTGCTGCTTTTTTTGCCTCCATTAGCATGCAATGTATCAGAAATTTACAAAATCCATAATTTTGAGCTGCTTAAACTTGTGCAACTTTAGTGCTTATGGCGTATTTTACAAGAAACTTGCAGACCTTGTAGTCACATTTGAGGTTCAGTGGAACACTTTACTGCACTTTAAATTATATGGCCTTGAACGTAGTGCACTGTTGACAAACACTTTCATTGATTAAATAGCTCAGGTCTGGTTTCTTTTCAAATGCGATCTCTTGTTTGCATGTGACCAGACTTGATACTATCCTTCTTGCCAGGACTAATCGTATCAAAGTAAAAGTTACCATCATGGGTCCTTGAGCCTATGATGTATATTGCGAATACAACACATGTAGCCTGACGTCAACCAGGTCACCGAGTGTCACCGAGTGTGAACATTTTTGAAATGTGCTTAAATTGGGGGCATTGGAACAGACCTTTGAAGTTAAAATGTGAGCGACGTGTTTGGCACACGTACACCGATGTAATACGATAGATAGTTTGTCAACATGAATACGCTATTTAAATGAAATTCGTTGAAATACGAATCTCCTTCAATCTCAGGCTTTATTCGGGACTTCCTCCGGTTACAGAAAGCCACAAATGTAATTCATGGGAGAGTCAGTCATTTCCACCTCTTAAGTTACTCTGTATGTAAATGTTTTGCCAGATGCCAGTGATTAAAAGTAAAATGATGAAGTGAGATTTTGTCTTCTGTTTTAGATGAGATTTTTCAGGCAGTATGTACCGAATCTTACTGAACTGATTGATTTTGCAGAGGATATTGGATGCAATCACAATTAAGTTCATGTTACACTAGCCTCTGTCAAGTTATAAATAATAAAAGTACGTATATAAATATTTTATATCATTAACTATCGATACTGCAGATTCAGGATGTGATCTAGAGTTGTTAGATGATAGCCTGCACTTTTGTAAGGATTCCCATCATTTTCTCTCTCTTTCCCTTTTCATTTTTTTAGGTATGCCTTTAAGACGGAGGAAGGTGACGTAAAGTTCAGCATTTACAAGAGAAAAAAAGCAGGAGATGAGAAAGAGTGGCTGAAAGAGGAGAAAAGTTACAACAGCCACCAGATACCAGTAGACGGAGAGGTTGAGGTGGCACAACTTGGATTGTGTGAGTATCTGAGGCTGGGGACGCTCTGGCCTTGTTCAACATCTAATAGAATGACCAGCAGTCCTGATGGGATCAAGAATGGGGGAGAAAATAAAAATTCTTATCGTGAGCCTCATTACTACTTTGACTTTGTTCGCACTGGGAAATCCCATAATATTAACCGTATTCAGTGCTGAATGTGCAAGGATAAAATAAATCAAATACCACACCGTGCATCTTGTTTACAGTTTCTTCATTCAAGAAGATGAGTTTGTGTGTATCTCTCTGTACTGCCCATTAACTGACATCTGGCTGAGCGGCATTAGCCTGTACTTCTTATAGTTTCTTTAGTGCTTATGTGAAACTGACTATACCCCAGGGGAGGGAAGTGATAATGTAGAGCTTGAAAACCAGAAAGTGGTTATTTTGAGTAACATGCAGTCACTAGGTCATCAGTAAAGTCAAAATAAATTTTGTATATAGTGTATAAGTGTTAGTTTTGATGCCAACAGGGGTGACAGAGTTTGATTGTCATGGATTAATGGAGATGGGGCTTTTATGTTGGGTATTAAATGACATGATAGAGTGCTACCCATCTGCGCTGGTAGAGACATCATAGACAGATCTGCATTGGGTGCCATAATTAAGAAATATGATAAGAGGAACCTATTCGTCTACATTGATAAAGATGATCAGTGCAGGCGCCTGGGTTAGGTGTCGTAACAGTAAGATGGAAGACTACCCATGTCACCCACTAGCAGTTATTGAAATAATGCGATGTGTTCTAATAGTATGAAAGGAGGCGACCAATCTTCATTAATGATGTAGGCTATTGGAACATTTGCTGAAATAATGTGGTAGGATTTAGGCTATCCATCTTCATTGGTCAAAATGACATATGTAGGCTGCTGGGTTAGGCGTTTAAAGTGGTGTGATAGGAAGATAAACGTCTCCACTGATAGAGATGATGATGGCTGTTGTGTCCGATGTTGAAATAATGTGCTGAGAGACTACCCTAGTTACACTGGTAAAGAAGAGGACTGCTGGATTAGATACTAAAACTTGAAGAAATATAAAATTTGAAGTTAATCTGTTGTCATGCACTGATAGAGATGACGTAGGCTTCTAGGTGTTGGAATGCACTGACAGAAATAATGTGGTCTGCTGGTTAAGGTCTTGCAGTAATGTGATCGGAGGCTATGCATTTACACTGATAAAGATTGTGTAGGCTGCTGGGTTAGGTGAATATGTTAGGAGACTACCCATCTGCACTGATAAAGAAGTAGATGGACTGCTGGGCCCTGTGTTGAACCTTGAAATAATATAATAGAAAGCTACACATGTTTATACTGATAGAGACCTGCAGGTTGCTGGGTGGGTTGGTGATTGTGATAAAATTGTAGGAAGCTATACGTAACTGTGCTGAGAGAGATTGTGTTCTACCAAGTTGGATATTTAGATGGTGTGATTTAGGGCTTCATATATACTCTGAGATCAGCATGCACCTAACAGGTTGGGTGTCAAGTATTTTGAAGAAACTTCGATCAACACTTTTTTTTTCCCTTTCCTTTTTCAGATGTCTTCTGCTTTGAGAATCCTTCCAAGATGAAAAACAGAACCCTGAGCTACCAGATTGAGGTATTGGAACCAGATGAAGAATCTATACAAAAGGCAGAGTTAGGGGACAATGAATAACTGCATACTTCTGCAACAGTACATGCATCAAACTCATCAAAGGAACACTGAAAACATGAATGCAATGATAACAACATCGTACAACATGATGATAACAACATACCGCCATGTTGTTAGGGGCGGACTAAGCAACACATCCTGTTGCTAGTGCAACACCAGCTGCAAGATTTCTCTCTTACTAGCTGCTTTTGATCATCTCCGGAAGTTGTCAGTGTTGAAAGATAATTTAAAAATTTGCAGGTATAAATTTGAGGACAACAGCTTTCAATAAGTGAATGCCACATGACTTCATTTAGACCAATACAGATGTTATCAGCCTAGCTGTTTGTTTGGAGACCTTTGTCTTACATTCATTTAAGGCGGTTTGTATTATTCATGAGAATGGTGATATGTACGTCCGCCACTCCTATCCTCCTTTCCTTTCCTCTCCCAGTGCCTTCCATTCTCCTCCAAGATATTTCCTAAGCTCATATGTCACCGACGGTTGCACCCATCCGTTGCAGTGCAAAACACATACACATATCATTTTCCTTCAGGACTTAGACTTCCAAAAGTTAGCAATTTAAACGTATACGCAATTTAACTCTATATGTAATGCTTGTCTTTAAGTGAAAATTTAGTGAGCGTTAATGATAATCCTATCTCTCATTTGTGAGCACTTTCGGCCTTTGCAACAATTTGGAGGATTATTTAAAATAATTTAATTACGTACTTATTGTATCCTAGCTGTTTCCTGTGACTCTTCAAGATATCAACGTCAATTTTGATTGATGCAGATTCTTCTAAAAGCTACCTACATCAGAGGTGCAAGAAAGACAGTCTGCATGATAGACTTTGCTGTTGTACTCAAGATACTCACCATTCCATAAGCTTTAGATTCTTGCTTTTCTTGTCTTAATTTGCATAACTGTAACTTTATATGCTAATTTGTTGTTGCTACTCAAAGATGAAGTCATTTTACTTTGTACATTGTTTTACCTGAGTTATGTATTTTAGTTTCTTGCAACTTTAAAGTTAAAAGTTCTTATAACAGTTTTGAACCTACTCCTTAATCTCCCAGTCCCTCCTCTCAATCCTCTATTCCTTTCCTTAATCGCTTCCTCCTCTAATTGTTATTTTTTTTCTTTACCCCTCCCTCTAACCACCTCGATCCCCATTCACTCCCTTAAATTGCGCTTCCTTAATCTCTCCCTACATCCCCTCCCTCCATCATTTCCTGCCTCAATCCCTCCCTCACCCCCCCCCCCACGATCCCTTCTCTCTCGTACCCCAGTCTGATTCCTTGCCTTTCTTAATCTCTCACTCAGTCATTCCTTCTCACAATCCCTCCTTTAATCCCCTCTTCAGTTATATCGCTCCTCTTCTGTTAGTGCTTTGATCATTTGAATGAACTATTACCTCTCTTGATGGTTAATGCTTTCCAGATCCATAATTCCTTTCAGATTAAGATAAGCCCTTCACTGGTAAATTTGTGGTTTGCTTATCACTAATGATTATTACGTGTACTTTGGATAGAAGTAGGCTTATATTGATCAACATACAATAATTACTGTTGCAAGTTTTAAATAGATGCAGATCTAGTTTGAAGGCATCAAAATATTCAGAAAATTTTTTATCACTAGTCTTAGCCAAGTATGTATATGTCCCAATGTAGAAACAGATGTATGTCATCAATCCAAAATCTGAAATTTTAAAATCCTACTCTATTCTCAACTCCTGCTTAACCTATAGTTTTGAACCAGCCATGTAATGATGAGGCTAGGGGCCCTCTCTTCCTTGGCCCAAGGAGCCCCTTATTAGGGAGACCCACCCAAGTATTTATGCAAGATCAGTGTACACTGAATGACCATTTATTTACACATTCTTTCCAGCTGGCATATTCATTTTAATGCTAAGACACAGCAACAGAAATGACAGGACAGTAGCATCAACATAGCTTCAAATATTCTTTGTGTAGCAGGAGCCCACCTTTCCGTTGGTGGCTCCTGGCTCAGTCCTGTGTCTTTGAAGCAAGGGTCATGCACTTCCAGCTGCCAGCTGTTAAATGAAAACACAGAAATAAAAGTAATTAATACCCATTGCCACACATAAAAGTCAATCTGGTCTAGGGTTGCCATATTTCCCTAAGTTAGAAATGGGACGTAACTTTTTGAGACTCATCTGGGAAGCTGGTCACCCTCGCTTAAGTCCGTAAACATTTTTTGGGGGCCTAGAAACATTTTTTGGGGGGCTTATTGTGGGCGATGTTGCTGAAGGGAAGTACTCAATCTTTGATGCAGATACAGCTATTGTATTAAAAGCAAACTGTATGTGTACTTAGAAAACATACATCAGAATGTTTCAGTAACAGGCATATTACTTTTGTGGAAGTTGTTGCGATTTGTCGTAATGGATGGAATGCCCACTTTCCTTTCAAAAGCAGGACAGTCTTGATTACTCAGAAGAGATGGTAACCCTTCTCTCGTCTGGGAGCTTGGGGGGTAACTTGAGGTCGATAGGTAAAGGGGTGGATGACTGCATGGTTAGTTCAAAAAAAGGTTAGGCCAACTGACGGAAATGGTGATTGGAACTTAGGGCCAGACTTAAATTAAGAGATTAAAGGGCTGTTGGTGCAACATCAAAGTTGATTGCTTACCAGGTAAACTGTTTTCTTTTTGTTAAACTGACAATGAAGAAAGTGTACAATTACATGATGATTTACACTTTAAGACCATTACAGAAATCTGAAAAAGGCAGCAGCCAAATTTAAACAAAGCATGTGAAACAATGCATGTTGTGCATGCATATTGGTGAAGGAATTTTAATCAGTATGTGTTGCATTTGTCTAACAAAACTCATTTAATCTTGGGTGTTTTCATTTGGCTGTTGAAAATAGTTGAAGGATTACACAAAACGTTTTAATACAACAGTCACAAAGCTGTGTAATCCTGCTTTGCAGCTGCATGGTTACACAAGCGTGAAATGTGTCATATTATTAAATAAATGTGACCTGACTGTTATCAAAGGAACCACGGTTACGTTTAACATAACAGAGCCTTTCTTAAGTAGACTTATTAAAACATTATGCTCACTAATGGATTTCTGTAATATAAGTACATAATTTGATTAGTTCTAGCTGTCTGGCTCCCGGCCAAATGTGGAATGAAAAATTTGCTTCAAATTTGAATACCATCCTTTACTAAGAATTATTTTTGCACAGAAATCAGACCTCATTATAGGATACACACCCAGTGTTATGTGCATGCAGTCTTGTAACTTTTACTGGTACTTGATACACGCAGTCATATACTATTTTCAGAGTATGACGCGTGTAATTACAGTCACCAGTGGTAACGTAAGGTCTGGCATGCTGTATGATTGCATAGAAGTTCTCTTTTCTTCTGTTCTGAAGCAGTCATACAATAATTTATTGGAAAACATATATAAGTGTGCTGTTGGAAAGTCAAGTCTGCATGTTTAATTACGAAGTGAGTGACGCTTCGAGAGAAATTCAACTCTCCGATGGAATGAGGTTATTATATATACTTACAGCCAATCTGTTTACCAGCTGTTTTTTTTTTCATCTTGAAAGAAACAAAACTTATTCTTGGTGATTATTTTTGGTATGTTATCCACATATGCCTGTTGAGAGGTTGCCTCTCTGATCAGATATTCTTGCAATCTTTTCTTTCAATACTACTTCAACTTTTTTTTTTATAAACTACTTTGAGGCTTTACTTGTCAGGTTAATTTTACTTGTCAGGTTAATTGCAATACCATGAAATTTGTCTAATAACTCTGATATTTGTATTTATGGATGTGGTTTACTTTCTTAAATTTGTGATATTTTATTTCACATGCTGACCCTCAGATCACAGAAATTTTAAAATTCAAAAGCAGGGATTGATCCTGCAGCCCTGGTCATGCTTTCATCTCATACTAGAAGAGGCATTTCTCGGAGAAAGTCAGATGGGAGCACAGCTGCGTTTTGCCCAACAGCGAATATTGTTCTTTGGCATCAGGCCGCAAGAGAACACTGTTGACTGGAAATTGGTTATTTTTCACAAGTGGTGAGCAAGACAAAAGAAGGAAATACTACTCTACATCTTTTTTATGAGGTTAGTTTATCTTCACTTGTGAGTGAAATATCTCATATAGTCCTTTTGAATTGCACTTTTAGGTGAGTTTATGGAATTGATAGTTTTCATGGAACGAATAAGTAATACTGAGGGAGTTTCATTACACTCTGTGGACTATGTTCAAGTTGTAGTAGGTGTATTTTTGATGTGATTTACAGTAATGTTGAATAATTAAAAAAAAATCTGAATGTGACGCTTGGATCATTGTGTCAATTTCCAACTATCGATATTTATCGTTAAAGTGTGGTTTCTGTGAATGGAACATTGTTTTCGTAAACTTGATCGAATATAACTTTTGCTTACTTATTTTGTTTTCCATTTAGACAATGCCAACATATTCAAAGTAAATCGTAGCGATGCTTGCCTTGAAATAATGTGCAATATAGGAATGTGATACAAAGTTCCTCTCTGTGTGCAGTTGCCAAAAGGAAGCCGCTTCCTTTTAGCTCAAGCTAAAGTCTCATAATTACTTCAAGCCAGTCTCACATATGTGCATGGAGGCAAACATAGAAGCTGGCAATGTGGAATACACACCAACAGAATGAAGAAACCAATAAGGTATTGAAATGAAACTATGTTTCACAATGTGAAATAGGAACATGTGCACCAATAGCAATAATAATAGAGCGAAGAAGAAAGACTATGGAACAAGATACAGTACAGTATGTATAGGCTGATGACAGGCAAATAGGTGGAAAATAACAGTGAACTTGTCACATGTGAGCACAAGCAGTGACGATGGCTGAAAATTGTGTGATATGCCATTTGATAGTTTATAAAGCAATTTCAGAGGAATTAATATAGCACCTCACCTGGGAATTTTGCCCTTGACTTAAATGGGTTTCACTTTTAGGTAAGAATGCCATACTGCAATTGCTGAAAGAGTTGTACATGGAAAATAACTTAAGTTCCAGTTGGGGAGGGGGAGGGGTGGAGAAATAATGAAATGAATTTGGACTATGTAGTTAGAATCTCAAGATAATTGGTAACATAAAAAAGTTCACAATTTTAGAATATTTCAAACATTGACATGGCAGCAATTGAAAATGAAACACTCGGAACTGTTTCTGGTTATCTTGCTTTGTTTTAATGAATCTTGTGTTAATTCACATTCTCGTAATGATTCTAGTGCAAGGAAGGATACCAGCATTATTTAACTGTAAGAGCCTTTATGTTTGTGTAGACATGGATTTGTAAATGATGTCATGTAAACTAGTCAGATCAGACCAGAGGTGGGGGGAGGTGAAGCCCCTTAAAAAAATTTCCCCCCTAGCTAAAGTGTTGAGGGGGATGAAAAAAATGATCAACATTTGTAATGCATACCAGTGAGTCTGTCTTCCCTTCATTTTGCCCACCCCCTCAAGACTGACAGGGCTACAGGACCAGCTGCTGTTTTGTCGACGGTAGGAGAAATATGTTCCCTCCGGTTCACGTGTTCATTGTCAATTTTGATCCACAGACTGTAGCTCAAAGCTGTCTAATGATGGTTTTACTACATGTAGTTACAGAATGACAGTACTGTGAGTCACTTTGTGAAAATGGGGACTATGTTGACCACAAAAGCTAAATTTTTTGATGATGTTCAATAACCTAAGCTGCAAAAGCCATACAGGGAACTCTTTGGGAAATCATGCTTACATGCATGAACAACGGAATATTCTTTTGTGCATGGGTCAATCAGTAAAAATTGTTGAGATATAAAAAGTAATCACGCATATTAATTTGCAGCCCTGCAAGTAGAGAACTGTTTCCATTAGGCACTTGCCTAGTATTCCGTATTTAGACTTAAAACCCAGAATTCCATTAAAGTGTAAGTTGTAGGCACCATTTCTGTAACTATCAATTGCTTTATGCAACTTTTGAGCAGGGGAGGGAAACCACTATTTGCAAATGATGTTTAATTGATAATATGTGAAATAAAGCTGCACATTGTAAAAATATCAGCCATTACCAACTGCAAATATACCTCAGGAGTTTCCGTTCAGAGCCATGTAAAACCAGAAATTTTCAAAGTTGAGCCCATCTGTAACCTTGGCAAACAATTAGTCAGTTGAGAATGTGACCATAAAGTCACTGTTGTCTCGGATATACTTTAAACACAGTTTTTATAAGTAACAAGTGAAACTTAAATCTTTTTGCTTTGAAATCATACATATTTGAGCATTTTCTTAATGATGCACATGTACCTCTGCATGATTGAACTGCATGGTCGATACTTTATCTTCTTAACTTTGCCACTATTACCTGATGTGAGACTGGCAAATTCAAGATTATCTTATCATCAAATGACTAAGGTCATTGTACTTTCCATGTTTCTTCAAGTGGCCTTGGCAATGGGAACTTGGAAGAGTTCTCCTCTGTACCAGCACTGTACCGTGAATTTTATTTAACTTAGATTTATATGTCAAACCGACTTCAACGTAGTGGTCACTGTAAGCCAGCTAGGGTGATTTTGATTCTTTGATGGTAATTGTTGTATGCAGTTAAAGAGATAATTAGCTGCAGGTTTACAATTTGCAAAACTTGAGAAGGTTTGTGAATACCAACAGGCAAAGTTTACCTTCAGATCATCATAAATATCTGTTCAACGCCAGTACTTAGGCAAGCGGTTTATCCCGTAGTCTAGAAATAAAATTTATTTAGTCTAGAAATTAAATTAATAAAAATAAATTTAATTGAGCAGTGGCTGTGCCAAGGGAGGAAGGGGGGTGTGGGGGCATTTTCCTAGTGCTGCCAATGCCAACCAGCAAAACAATGACAGTTGGTGACCATGATGATCACATATAGCCACTATTGAATTATGATTATCTTATAAAGGTCTGGAAAGTTGTTTAGTAATTCTCGTACTCTGATCCCTCTTATTATGCTGTTGGATACTTCACAAACAAATGCAAATTAGCCTTTGAGGAAATTTACTCTGCATGACATTTGATGATCTGACTTGCACCACATTGTCCAATGAATGAATGGTATTGTTTTGCTACCAACACACTGAGCCTCTGTAAAGAGCATGCACTGCAGAGACCCACTAATGCCACAAGTATGTATTCACTATAGTGTTTTCACAAGTAGTACTGTAACCTTTCCATCATTTACTACCCAGTTCCAAAATTTCTACCTTTATGAAGTAAAAAAAAAAATTAAGAAAAAAAATTCACTTCACTTTAGTCAGTAGGCCTATTGGTTGTCTGTGATATTTCCATTGCAAATAAAAATTAAATGAATCTGTGAATTAATATGTATTAGATTTGCTTTGAGAGGCAAAAGAAATAATTTCATTACATGCCCTCGTAGCTATGATCATGAGTTGTATTGCTGAAATGTTAGTGATAGCCTCACATTTTTGTCAGGTATTGAGGTACCTGATAGGTATGAGTCAGAACTGACCTGTTTCTGATTTTAAGAACTGAGGAAAACACAATAAGTTCGAAATCAGGACACATTGCCAGCTACTTTTTCATGCTATATGTCAGTCGAAAATCTGAGTGTACAGTATTAAATATGTTGCCCTGTGTTTGCTCGAAGTTCTGTATGTGCTAGTAATCATAGTCATCCTCACAGGTCAGCTAGTACACAGGCATGCACATGGCAGAGTGGCAATGCGCATGTGCAAAGTAAACTTAAATGAGTGAGTTGTTATCTGATTAATATATTTGCTAATTACTCATGTAGACAGATGAGGTCATCCTGATTAAAGCTGGTCTTTTATCTTCGGCATTGTTTGATGATCAGATTCCAGTACCCTGGAGACCACCGATATCTCTTCAAGGTACAAAGAGTATACAAACTCTGTGCGACAAAGAATCCAGCGGATCCAGAGAATCGGTCCGTCTGTGACTGTGGGGTGACATCTGACGTAGAGAAGTGGGACTGAACTGAGGTGAATGAAAAAAGGAATCTGTGGCAAGAAAAGAATAACATTTTCGAGAGAACATCAACATGGCTGGAAAAGGAAGGGTTGGTAACTTGACCAAAGACCAAGAAAAGTCTTTGACGAAGGTGATTTAATAAAATGTAATGAAAAGTTTTGTGTTTTCCTGATAGATGGGGCTAGGTGACTGAGAATTTGCCAGTATATAAGTTACATCAATCGACATTTCTGAAGTTCTTTTATCATAGCTATGCATTGTTTTGCAAATGTTTTGTAATTGTCCTCTGCTGATTGGGGAATGAGAGATGAAAAGTTTGTGACTCCATGGGCGGTCTGTAGCAGAGATTCATCTTTGCTGGAAGTCAAGAATATTTTTTTTTGGCAAGGGTTGTAGAAAATATTTGAAGAATGGTCTGTTTCTTTCATTTTATTTGGAGAATTACTCTTTTATCTTGTTGCCATTACTTCATTTTTTTTACAATCTCCTTCTGCCTCTGAAGCTTTCCCATTCTCACCTAATACCCTTAAATCTGTCGATTCTGTGCCTTATTCATATTCACGTTTTTTTATGATTACATTTTTGCAAATGTTTATCTTGATTTGATACTTGATTCCATGTATTTTTTTTATTTTGATTTGATAGATTGTGTTTTTGTAAATATTCCTTCAATCTTTTCTCATCTTTTCTGTTTAGGTAAAATTCCTTTTTTTCCCCTTTATTACTGTAGCTTAAAGAGGTTTGCAAGGATATCCTTGAAGAGAAACATACTGACATGCACCTTCTAAGATTCATGAGAGGTAAGTATTGTGACCGCGCAACTCCCGGCCCTGAACAACTACTGGCTCATTGCCACCTAAATAATTCCCAACCTGGAGAATTCCACCAAGATGACTCCCCCTTGGACAATTCAGGAAAAGGGCTAGGGTTAAGGAAAAAGGAGAATTGTTGGGGCAAATTGTTTAGGAGGGGGGATTATCTGGGCACCAGTGAGTATTACCTACCAGAGGCTCTTTCAAGTATGCACAGTTCTGCATGAATGTTGGCTTTGATAAATGAACTGTATGCGTTGGCACTAAACTTAATCATGATGTTTTACTCTACAGCAGTCGCGCACGCCCAACCTTTCAGATTCCCTGTGCGCTTAAATTCACTACAATATATCTCCTGGTACCACTTTGTGCACTAAATTTGACAATGTGTGTGGGACAGGATTATAGCCACTGGTTGGGAACCCAGACTCTGCAGGACTAGCCATTAATTAGCAATATCCATCTGGCATTCAAAGTCTTTCATTTCTCAAGACTGCAGTGCAAATGTCGGCACCGGACATATGAATGCCATTAGAGGTCTCATTTTAGAGCTTCTTCACCTGTTTTCATCGTAAACTCACCAAGGGTAAACTGAGGAAGACATACCATGGTAAAATGCCAACTTGGAAGACTGCACATTTTCTGTAAATTGTGGTAAAATACTCCATGTTTGAAAAAAGGTGGAAGGAAGTGCTAGCATTGTTAAATTGATCCTGCTCTGTAAAGAGGTGAAGAGGAGAGCAAAGATGGTGTTTGTGGGGGAAAAGGTGGTTTCAGTGTGGGGGGGAGAAGTGAGTTCAGAGGTAAGTTGAGGCAACGTGATGTGATGTGAACTTGTGGTAGGACTGAGGAACAACGTTCAGTTCTATATTTTTGCCGACAATGTGATCTAAATGTGTTTTTGCAGAAGTAAGAATATTCTTTTCAGTTTTTCATAAGTTACCTCTCATTACTTCATGTCTTTCATTTCCCACAGCAAGGAATTTCAATGTCAAGAAATCAGAAGACATGTTTAGAAAGGTACTCTTTTAGTTTTTAACTTCAATATGATCCATTTCGTTGAAGAGCTTTCATGTGTGGAAGGATATGCAGCTCTTAAAACTTTTGTGGTGTAGCAGAGATGATTGCTACAATAGAGACTTAATCATGATATCTGTTGTTTTCATTCTTACACCTCAAATCCTTTGTAAACAATTTGCCAGTCTGAAGTTTGCCATCGATGTTGGATTTTATCGTCAACCAATACTGCAGTACTTGCCATCTGCCTTACAGTACTTCAAATACTCATTTGCATCATTTGGTTCTTATGTTTCCTAGATTTAGCCTCATTCCAGACAATTTGTGGCTCTATAAGTTTGCAAGGCTAACCTAATTAGAAAACTCTGATCATCAATTTTCTGCAGTCAAGGTCTTTTGCCATAGATGTTAGTATATTTTGGCACCTAACTTGTGTATATACTCAGTTTGCTGCTGTGGAAGCTGAGATAATGTGGGTTGTCAGGGTAATGTTGGTTGTCGAGTTACCAGGAAGCTCTTTTACGTTATTCTTAGCGAGTCTTTTTTGTTTCTACTTCATTCATTTCTTTTGCAATCAATAGGATGTTGAGTGGAGAAAGCAAAACAGAGCCACCCTGAAGGATATAACTTTCCCAGAGGTTAGTATGGAAGTTTCTGATAAGTAAGCAGGATTGTAATTAACAGATTCCTGTTCCACCAAACTTGACGCTCTTTTACTATACCTCTGCCCTACCTTACGCACGCCCATTGATAGTTTGCCACACAATTCTCTCTACTCAATATGAACATGTAGGCCTACTCCGTCCATGCTCTGCCAATTCCAACTCATACACACACCCCAGTATGTGAAACAGGTAGCTGAAATGCAGTATGAAGAAGGGTGGGTGGGGGAGGGGGTTAACTCGGGGAAAGGTATATGTGGCGGAAGGGGGGCAGGTACCGGTAGGGTGGGCTTTTTAAAGTGTTATGTCAATGGTTTTATTCAGGGATGATATTTTTGTATGAATCAATACTCATTTCCCCTTATGCATATTCATGTATGCTAACTGTATAGAGTATGTTTCTTGCATGAAAAAGCAAAACATAGAATTTTTATGCATGTGCATGCTCTACACACGTCATTTCCAAGCAATGTTAATACATGTTTGCATGTAGGAAGTTTGTATGCATGCATGCATGTATTCAAATTAATTCATGTAAACCGTGGCCATGATGTGAGCTTGTACAGTAATGCAGCCAGTTACTTATTTGGTATTGCATTTGACAATTTATTTATGGTGTGGTATGAAGTGGATAACAGGAGGAAAATAAATTTAAATCTAATTGTCAGTGTAACCGTTGACCGATATGAGGAGCAGCAAGTGTTGACTAATAATCGAAGTACCTCTCTCCCCCTCCCTCTCACCAAAATTTACACTTAGTTTTCTCTGTTAAAAATGAATTCTTGCTTTTGGCATAAGCTTCAATTCACTCTAAAAAATTGCCAGAGAAAAAGTCTCAAAGCCACCAAGTTAGAAATTACTACACACCAAATATGTCCTGCTGAAAAAGTATGTATCATAAATGGTAAACATTTGATATCTCGAAATTAGGAATGTTCAGATGCATCTTACAGGGGCTGGGAAGTCTCACTTATGGGATTCTAAGGGGCACAGTTTGTCAAAAGTACTTTGGTACACTCTGTGCCAATTATGATGGTGCTACGCTTAGATATTGAACAGATTATGTCAAAGTAATCATCCAGCTTTGACATTTCTGCATATGAGACACTATTTGCTTCACTGTCTATACTTGGTGGATGCGGTATGTCAGTAGTTACAATTAATTAACATTTTCTCCTACTTTTTCAAAGGTAGTGGAGAAGTACTGGGTGGGAGGCGAAGTTGGAGTTGATAGGGAAGGACATATTACCCTGGTGATACCTCTTTGTTACATCGACCCTAAAGGTAATTAATTAGGCAATACTTGTTTTCAATGATTAGAGGTATACTTTTTTTTGTAAGGAGTTGAGCATGCAGTTTCCATTTTGTGATTGACATTATGCTCATGTAAGTGTCTATGTATTCCTAAACAAGAATAGTGTGATGGTAAAGGGAGTGTCTTTCGGAGGTTATTGGTGGTGGAAGTGTTTGATGAAAAGAAGGTCACTAAGTTTTAGAGTTAGACCATTGGGCACTGAGTTTTGGTGGGAGGATTTGGGATGTTTGCCAAAATGGACCGTTGAAAGATGTTGGGGAAGGGGGGGGGGATATGTTTCATGTACTGACTTTAAGCTACTGGCACATTTTAGTGTCTCACGTCATTTGGGGAAGGGTGGGAGATACTTCCCATACAGGCCGGGAGGTTTTGTCACAATCTGGAATGATGCTTTTAATAAATTCAAAAAATTTCACACCACATGCTCCTGGGTACTGGAGATAGATATTCAAAATGCCATCACACCCTCATTCTGCATTAAGACCTTGCCAATTAATGTTAATCACCATGAGTTTTAAAATTTTGTTCATTTTTGGTAATAATATTTAATGATTTGAGTTAAACAAAGTGAAGTTTTTTGTTTCCTTTCCCAAAAATTGCAGGCATCGTTTACTCCTTGAAAGCAGATGAAGCCATCAAAGTCGGAATCCGTTTCATTCAGATGTTTTACAATAGGATGAAAGAAAATTCAAAAGAGGTTTGTCTCCAACAGTCGATCTAAAAGATATTTTTCCTCTGACTAATAGTCCTGTAATGTAACCGGAGAATGTGTAAATTGTGCACATATGACCTTTCTTGTTGTGGGTGCCTGTATACCATACAGGTTCTGTACAGCAGACATGCCGTATCGTCCTTGTTCTGGCCTGTGACTGGCTGCACTATACTAGATATTTTGTTGTAATCTGTTGTAATCAACACAACATAAGATATGTTATGAACGAAGGGAAGAACCAATTGCTTGGTTCCATCATCAAAGAAGTTGTATAGTGAAATATAATCATAACAATACTGCAGTAAAATGGAAAGCAGTTTGTCTTTTTCTACACTCAAAAGACGTAATGCATGGAATTTCTCAGTCTGAGATATAATTCTGAATTAGTGTCAGTTCCCATTATACAAACTGTAGAAAAATTAGCTTTTAGCATTAATTCACTAAAAATTGCACAAACTGTTGTAGCAAACTGTTGTCACATTATTGTTTCCCATACATACCTCAGAATATTAATTTCAGTATAATGCTGATTTGAATAGGTAATGTAATATCTCTTTGTCATGCTTAAATTGAGTGAAGGAATGTGTAATTTGTCAGTCTGTTTTATTTTTATCACCAGCAAGGACGCTACATCGAAGGTATGACCCTACTCTTTGACATCGAAGGGCTGTCCCCTGCATTTCTATGGAGACCTTCAATGAAACTGTTCACAGAGGTACGTGTGAATTGATTTGTGACTGTCTGCTGCATACAGAATGCATTGATTCGATACACTGAGTAATCTCAACCCTGGCAACAAATCACCTCGTTGATTGTGATTTTGCTGCACGTCATCAATAGCTTTAACTTAAGTTAATTCTTGTTCATTCCTGGAAAATGGAAATTTGTGTAAAGCAATAGACTCCACTGGCATTTGAACTTGGATGGCATGGTTTTACTACCAACACGTGATGGAAAATTCTTAGTATTTGTACAATCCATTCTCAGTACAAGTATGGCAAAGGTGACTGTGCTATATGTCGGAAATGATCAGTTTCATTCTTGCGGGTAGTTGTTGGAAACATTCGGTCAGTTGACGGAAATTTTTGTTTCAACAAAGAATTAATGTGGAAACAGTGCCAGGGGGCTGCTCTTGACATTTGTCCCACTTCGATCCTTCCCCCAATAGTTACACAGCTTATGACAACCAAATTTTGTTAATCATTTCACAGCTGTCATTTAAAAGAAAAAAGTAAGAACTCTCAGAAATTTACAAAGAATGGTTAACCAGTAATTGCATATGTTTCTCAACTGTCTGTCAGTCATTATTACGTACTCCTTTGTTTTTCAGATGGTGCAGATTATGGAACAACATTTCCCAGAAACCATCCACAGAGTGTTTGTCATCAGAGCTCCCTCTCTCTTTCCAGTAGCGTATAATCTCGTAAAGCCATTTATCCATGAAGAGACTAGGAAGAAGATAAAATTTCTGAAAGGTAAGAAGATGATGACTTTCGCTTTACAAATGAACTAGCTTTGGGTTCTCTTAATACCACGTTGTCAATAACAGACAGTTCGTTCCTCTTCAGTATGGGTTAGCTTAAAGGACAGTGTTGACCACTGTTGGGAAGAGGGAATGACTGAGGGTGAGGAGGGGGAAAGGATGAGGGAAGGAGTGGGAAATGGATGAGGGTTGGGAGACGGAAGGATGACGGTGGGGAGAGGGTGTATGATGGTGGGGAGAGAGGTGGATGAGGGTGATTATAAATATTTGGTGAATGTATTGGTGTTTCATCCTTCATGTGGAGGGTTCCCTTTAGAGCAGTGGCTTTAAGGATATCCTTGATTTTTGCCCTCATGGGGGTTGTCCACCCGATGTTCCCGGTGTTCATTTTTACTAGGGTTTGATGTTCCCTGTTTTTGTATTATTTTCAGTGGCTGCAAAGCCGATGAGTACAAGGTTCTTAATACCAGTGTTCAATGTTCCCAGAAATGTCCCTGTCATTTACTGTAATTCTCAATGGGTTTAAATTTTCATCAAACCCTGGAAAGATTGAACCTCGGAATATCGAACGTTCGGATGTGGGAGCATTGAACCTTGGAAACATTGAACCCTGGCCACATTGAACCTCGGGAACATTGACATAGCCCAGCCATCGAGTATAATTCTCTTTTCACCTTTGTCGTGTTGTACTGTTTTACATAAACTGGACTATCTGTGTTATCATACAATGCACATGCTGTAGTAATGTAACTCTTTCCAAATTTAACAAAGTCTATGTCAATAAAACTGCAATATGGTATTGTTTAACGATTATTTTCACGTTTCAGGTAGCAATTGGCCGAAGGTGGTGCAAAAGTACATCGACCCCGATATCTTACCCAAACACTGGGGAGGAAACAAACTAGGTGCTGAGGGAGACCCGAAATGTTCTGAAATAGTGAGTATTCAATTCTTTGCAGTTCACAGGGACAAACATTCTGATCTGGTCATGATTGGTTCGGGATGGCAAGTACGGTGAGATGAAAATGAAACTTGTCAATTGGACTTGATTTAAATTAGTTGGAACCGAAGTTCGATTGAACGTACCAAGCACAAATTGAGAGTAAAAAAATTACTAATACTCTTATTGTGTAGATGAAAGCGTTGATGCCAAATTAAAGATAAAATGAATAAAAGTAACTGTTTAAATATGGTGATTTTTAAGTCACCTTTTCACCCTATAGATTGACTGAAAGATAATGACTTGATCTCAACTTTATTTGCTTCTATCTTTGCAATCACCAACCAGGTTCGTTTAGGAGGGAAAATTCCAGAGTCGTACTATGTGAAGGATCATCTAAAAGACGATGAGAACTTGACCAAGCTTGTAATCGGCAAATCCTCGTGCAAGGAACTTACATATCAAGTAGTAGTTCCAAAAAGTGCCATCAGGTGAGTGTGAGATATACTGAGTTTCAAGTGACTCCTACTTATCCTATTAATTTCTCCTACTTTTGGAACCTGTCTCCTACTTCTCATCTTTCTTAAAAGTATAAATAATACTAAAGAAAATATACCTGGTATTGTATCCTATTAAAAATTTATCCTGCTTTTGTGACTTTACTCCACTCAAAAAAATCATATTAAGTACTGAAAATAGTACATTATTTTTTTGTTATGGTCATCAAGTTTGGGAATATGATATGAAAAAATTGAAAAAGTGTCATAATGCATTGTCAGCCCTGGTGTTAGGTACTGATGAAAACTTATCCTGTAAGCCTGAATGAGACCTACATTTGTCCTACTTTTATCGAGGTAATCTTTATTTTCATTTCCTCCCATGATATCGAGAATCAGCATTCTGCTTGTATCCTACATTTTTTGCCTGAGTCAGCTTGAAAGCTTGCAGGTGTCTCCGCCCATTCACCACTAATGCACTGAGCACGAGTGCTGGCAGCTCCATCTAGTCACTCTCCTGGTCTATCATTTGTCGAGGGAACAGGGATGCCCCTTGGTAAGATGGCAAACAAAATGCCATCTGGGAATTCCAGGCGACAGTAAATTTTTGTGAAAAGAAAGTAGAGTTAAATTTCGATAGAAACTGGGAGTATATAGTGTTTCTCCCTCTGTCCTGATTTTACATTTAAGCTACCTGTATTGTAATTTTTTCTGATGATTTGTTTGCTTCTTAAATGGTCTCTCATTTTGGCTACATGAAATACCACGATTTTGCCTAAAGTGAGTGGTCTTGAAGTCTATGGCATGAAGAGATGGGAGGGGGGGGGATGGGAGGGGAAAGAACTAGATTTTAGCAGGGTAATTAGTGTGGGGTTTAGGGGTGCTGAGAAAGCTCCATTTCAAATACCCTGAAAAAGCACTGATAAGCACTTTAAACATTCAAGCTTTGTACTGTAAGGCACTTTTCTTTGGAAACAAAAATATTTTTGTTCTCAGGAAAGTTTGTGAGATGCAGAAATTTCAAAAAGGTTTCTTTTTTTGTGTGCACAGGTACCAGTTCAAAACAGATGAGGGGGAAGTCTCCTTTGGTATAACGTACGTACAGAAAGGTAAACCAGCAGTTACCATCCTTCCAGTTCAGAAGGTACAATCTCACATCACTCCAGTAGATGGTGAAATCGCTGCTGAAGAAACTGGGTCATGTGAGTTCTGAGATGGTTCTCCATTTTTTCTCTTCAAGTCTCATGTTATTTTGGTGTCTCCTTCTTAAGCCAGTAATTTTCTGCATCTAGTAGTCTCTGTTGCTGTCATTCAAGTTTTATCTTGACTGAATAAGAGCAACTTGCTGAATATTTTTAGTGATTGTACCTTACATCTCAAGAAAATGTAAACCGCTGAATGTCTGACTGGTATCTTACAAAAGGGGAGACCAAAAATCTCATAAACTTGGCACCAGTGTAAAAATAATTATCTTTTTAATGCCAGCATTAAGGAGATGTACAAATTTCACCAACCTGAAGCTATCCCAGCACTCATCCCAAGATTCAGAAGTTATCCCTGAATTCAGATTTATCCCAGGATTGGATTCACCCTAAGATAAATCTGAATCCTGGGATGAATCCTGGGATGAATAACAGGATAGTTTCTGAGTTTTGAGATAGCTTCTGAATCCAGGGACAGCTTCAGATTCGTCAAATTTTGTGTGTTCAACAGGTGGCACACGTACATATGTCTGTATTTTTATGTTCCAGTTTAATTTGAATGGCTCTGTTATTCATCTCATTTATACCACCTTGCTGCAGACTATTTCTCTAAAACCAAGTATCGATAGAGTCGTTGTTTTTGAGGACGAGCAAGCACCTGTTACGGTTTGGGTGTATAAAAGGTAGATCAACTCAAATCACCCAGAGATTATCCCTCAGGTCAACCCTTTTCTGATATTCACCATTGAGTACGCAGGGTAGATCGATTAGTTTAATCGGTCGATCCGGAAATTATTTCGGCATGGTAGCAGCCAAAGGTCACAAGTAAGCTGTCAAAGCTGATGCAGTATTATACTAAGGTGTGACGATAACGTTCTGAGCATCATGAGTTGTAAATCACATTTCCTTATTTTCTGAGTTGGTAATCTACTTTGTTAAAAGTATGTAGCTAGAACCTTCTTCTCGTATGAATCGTAAGAGCAGAATCACCCTCTGGATGCAATTGGCATCCTCCTGAGAGACACCTCCAGGTTAAATCTGAGTATCCGGAATTGATGGACAACCCTTGATTGATGCAGTAATCACTGTTTACAGTTCACAATGTGATTTTTGGGTTGCCCTTTCAAGGCCGGTCCCAACTAAGGAGATTGAATTTTGCTAGATTTGATCCTGATAGTTCAAGTTTTATGTTGATCATTATGCTATGGAGTGAAGGGGCCAGTGGGAATGGGTCAGATTTGCTTGTGTAATAATTTGACTTGATCAAGGTTGTTTCATAGGTGACTGAGTCACAGCTTCCCTTAATTTGCCTCACATTGAGGTAAAAAAGTTAAATTACACCTCAGTAACTTTACCTGACACTGAAGTAGGGTTCCTTATAACTACCTTAACTGCCTTAACTTACATAACACTGCAGAACGGATCAAGGTTGTGTAACAATATTTACAGGAAGGTTTAGTTAAATCATTTCAGGGGTTTGAGGTAATTAGTTTCATTCAGCTGTCTGAAAGAAAGTTATACTAAAAAGCATTTATTTAAAGGGAGAATAATGGTATCATTGTCTCCTTCTGGTGTGTTTAAAGCTCACATCAAGCTTCATTTTATAAATTTTTCTTGACAGATGTGATACGATTTGATAATTCGGCCATGTTGAAAAGCAAGACATTGAGTTACCTGATTGAGATCTTGGAACCTGATGATGAAGATCTGTTTGAGATTCCAGTTGATGACAACTAATTCATATCTGACAGTGACCACTTTTCACCTCGATCCTGTTTTAATTTGACACACAGTTTGCTACATCTGCCAACCCTGCTCAGTGTTGAGGTTGTCTGTCTTCTGTTTCTGCATCCGTGGTTGTATTCCTCTCACAGATATGCTGAACTGAAGCTGCCAAAAATCCTGTTTGTCATACCACACTAAGACAGAGGATAAGTCTGGTATATGTTGTTACCTCAGGTTACTTTTGTCACCTTGCAGTGATTCTATCCCACCCAGGTATATCAATTACATGGCAAATGCCTAGGGGGTACTCTGAGCTGTATTTCAAACAATAGCAAGGGGATTTCAATTACCATGCCCATATTCAAAAATGTGTAATTGACAAAGGGAGAGGGTTTTCTGAATAACAAAGCAGCAGGAAAACAGGATTTGTAGTGCCTTCAATTCATCATGAAGACATGGAGTCCTTCATTGTGTTGATTTCTGATGCAGTCTTAGCAGACCTCTCTGAGAATCCAATTGTTATTGAAAGTTTTCTTCAGTGTGGACCGTTGAGTCGCTGATGGAGCGTTGCATTAAGCAGCCGTAGGGCTCTCTCAGCCATTCCAAACCTGCAGCTGTGATTTTGTGATGGACCAGTAATGGTGGTTATTTGTGTTCTAATGTAGCCGGAGAATGATGGTTTATTGGGGAAACAGGTAACCTGAGGTGGGTCACCAACATCCCAGTGATCGAAGTCCTCAACTCTTTGTTTTCAGTTTCTGGTGTCTCAAGTGAAAGTCACTATTTGTTTTGTTGATGTCCTATTTTCAAGCAAAAGCCATAGTTTGAGACTTGAGCCAGCCAAAAGACTTTTTCTTTTACAAAATAAAATCTTGCCATTTGTTTTTCTTGTTTAAAAAATTTGCTGTGATTAAACATTTTTGTAAATTATTCACACCATGTAAAGTCTCCGTATTTAAAGAGAACGTAAATCTTATAACTGGATTTAATTCTATCACTTTGTTGCATGAATTGTTGAATCTATGAATCTTTCATAAGTTGTCACAGCTATTGCCACATAACATACATTCCATTGTGAGGAGGTCTTCTACTCACAAAATATCACTACTGCACTAATCAAGCAATATATCACCGGGTGGCAATTTGCAGACGTTTGGTTTCCATCATCGGTGCTTCCACAAACTGTGATTGTGTCATTTGAATCGTTTTCTGAACAAAATATAATTTTGAATCTTGCTACAGAGGGTGAACTTATTCGAACGTTGACCAGAATATGGTAGGATATCTTATTCCAGACACTGAACGATGTAATTAAAACAAAACCTAGGAGATCAGCTGTCAATTAGTGTTGATAATTTGATGTATTTTTCCATGTGTGTTTGTGATTTGATGTTATGGGATTTTTCAAAAGTACTTATCACTCACTGAAATCTTTCAAAAGGGTTAGCCCGTTTCTCATGATGACCTTCGTGAATGACAAGGAAGGACAGTTCAGCGTCTGCCCTGAGATTCTCCCGCAACCTCATGGTGTTTGAGGAGACCTGTTTAGTGGTTATTAGGGACTATTATACCCAATTCATAAGTATGAAAAATAACTGGCAAACATTTTGTCGCTCCATTTCTCCCACACCACATTAGAAAAAAAAAGAAGAGATATAAAAACACTTCAGGTACTAGTAGAGCAGAGTGTGACCATGTATGATGCCTCTCTGATAGTAACTGTGGTCTTGATCCTGGATGATGGTACAAAATGTAGATGATCAACTGTCAAATTAGTGTTGGTATTGATATTTTGGGATATTTCAAAAAGTACTTATCGTTCACCGAAATCTTTCACAAGCGGTAGCCTGTTTCTCGTGGTGAACTTTATAGTGAATAACCAACCAGCAAGTGATTTCAGTGATTTTTATCCCGAGAACTTGCTAGAGCCAGATTTTTATGGAAAATTTGTTTAGTGGTCATTAGGGACCAATATTTTCAATTTATGTGGATGAAATAAAACTTGCAAATAAAAATTGCAAATAAAAAATTGCAAATAAAACTTGCCAATAAAAAAATACAAATTAAAAAATTGCAAATAAAAATTTGCAAGTAAAACTTGCAAATATTTGTTGGTATATGAAGTAGAGACGATGAATGTTCTTCAGGAATTGAGTGTGACCGTATATGAGATCTTTCTGAAAGCATTTTAAAGTGGTCTTTGATTCTGGTTACATGATGCATAACATTCAGTGTGAATTATGGTCAGTATTAGTATTTAGAAATGTCATTAGAGTAAAAACTGTTACTGCCCCTATGGCAGCCTGCTGAACCCCTTGCCATAGGTGAAAAGTAGTGACAGTATGTTGCCATATTTTTCCTTGTTTAATTGACTGTGATAATTGTTGGCACTCAATTTCATAAGACAATCTGAAGTTTGCTCTTAAAGGTACAAACATGTGACTTGTTTTCAATCAGATAGTGTCTATGAGATGAAAATACTTGGACCATGAATGTTCCCTGCATTAAAGGAGAATGAATGTGTGTGGGGTGGGGGTGGTGGTTAGATCTTACAAAAAAAACTAATTTATTTACTTTATAGTTTGTGTCAATTTTGTATTAAGGCTTTTTATTCTTCTTTTTGTTTGTATGTTTAACTTTCTCTATACCACTATGGTCATGTAGTTTTACCTAAAGTTGTGACATAGTTAACACAAATTCCAAAACAGGGTATATTTCAAGGGTATATTCCAAGTGTTCTTTGTTTTTTTAATGTCAGCGATCAAACCAATTAATATTACGACAAAAGTTGGCAACTAAAGGTGGAGTTGTTCATGAAAGCAGAAACCTAGAGGGATAAGGGGCAAGTATATGATCCTGGCAAGCTGTTTCTCTGCTAGTTTGTCATTTCTTTAATTGGAAGGGGAGGGGAGTAGAAGGGGTGTAAGGGATTAAAGCACTCATGGAAACATTTGTCCTCTCAGCATGTAAGGAAGTGAGGTCACTGTGTCATTGTCATTTACTTCTGATATTATCGTCGATGCTTTATCCTTGTTCATCCTAGTCTGAATCTAACCAAGCAAACAATTTTTGTACATATGTTGTAATATGAAAATAAATGTATTTACCAAACTTAACTTTGCCCACTTTGTCATTAACTGGAGAAATGAGTCCTGCAGCTATGGGGAGGGATTAAGCTGTCTATCACATCACATCAAAGCAGTCAGGTTTTATGAGAGAACAAGGTTGACTGAGCTAGAGGGGAATATTTGCCCATCTCAAATAAGTTAAAAATATATTTGGATTTGAGACTCTTGATGATTTTTCAGTGCCTAATATGTCTAGTTTCCAAAGATCCTCTTTCTTCAAAGTTTGCAAGATGGTTTCGTGTTTGGAAATCCTGCTTTCTGATAAATCTGCTGTGCAAAAGTCACAAGTGCATGTGAATACCATTGCATCGGGTAATAGTTGGGAGACTTGACCAGCTAGATACCTGCATGTATCCCTCATTTTTAGTCCACACAAGAATGGGAAGGAAAAGGGTACCATAGGAATGGTAGTGAAATGAAAATGTGACTTGGTTCAGAGTGACTTTGAAAATGTGACTCGTACTACATCACGGATACATGATATCTACTCTATCGATGTGCACATTGTGTTATAATTAACCGCTTCAGTTTGTTGGTGATAGAGAGATATCGCAAGCGATGCTTGGTAAAGATAAAATTCAATCTTTGAGATTTAAGCCTTTCATAGGTCTTTAAGGTCAACAGTAATTCTCTAATCTTGAGTGATGCTCAATCACCGATGTGAATCATTTGTGTCATCTATCTATATTTAAAGGTGTTTATTTTACTGTGCAGACTGTGATGCTTGCTGCACTGGTAGTCGTGAAGGTCAGGATCGGTATCATGAATTTGAATGTGGACTTGTTGAAGTACGTGAAAGGAAACAGATAAATGGTGGTGGCTGGGGTGGGTCACAGGCCTGTAGTGTCTTGCACACAACACAGCAACCTCCTGGACCTAATTCAGTCGGCAATGTGTTCACCAGAGGCAATTTTATTGTTTATCACCCTAGCCAGCGTCATATTGACATATTTGCTCCGACTGGGTTTACTACTTGCAATAGACCAGCAACGTACCTTTGGCTACATTTTACCTGGCAATAACCATTCCACACACTACGCTTTATAGCCCTTCAGAAGGGAAGTATGGAATGGAGAATTTTGATTTGTCAGAGGTTGATAGTCTGCCAGTCGTTTTTAAGCCATTCAAAATTGTTTACAGATAACCAGCAAAGTCATATTTAGATATAGGCTCGGTTTATTGGAAAGAGCCTATTGTAGGGTTTGAAGAAGGTAACTGAGGGGAGAGGCCGGCATTGGTGGAAATGTGGCACCCAAGATACCTTGGGTATGACAAATGTTCTGGATGGAATGCGGGTCAACCCAAGTTTAAAGTTCAGTGAAGAGAAACTGTTACTCTAATCCTGACAGTTGAATGTACAATCAAAATCAGCTGGCTGGGATGACAAAATTTTAAAATTTTGCAAATAAAAAGGGGATATACTGGTCTGGTTTCCACCTGTTTCAGCATGTGATTGATGAAGTTTTATGCAGTGAACTGTGAAAAGATGAATGCATGGGGACGATCCAATTAATTTTGGCAGAATTTGGAGTAAAAACACGGATGTTTGTGGACACTTAAGAGCTGCAGTACATAAGTTTCAATTCCTTTACTCATGGCCTGTGTAACAATCGCTGAGATACATACAGCAGTTGTCATTTGAGGTGTAATTAAGTTGGGAGTAAATATATATTTGTGACTGTCCTTTGTGCTGATGTTCCTTTAATTATTAAAGCTTTTATTTTTTGTATTGCCATTTTGCTACTGTGTTAGATGGTTGTATGGAGACATGCCTTGATCTAAGTTCATTTTAATTTTGTCTTGCATCTTGGTGTCCGTTAGCAATTAGTTGTCCTTATCTCTTAAACCAAACGAAGGTGTGTGACAGATTAAAATAGATTTATGCTCTACAAGAGACACAGGCCCCAAGCTGGTAATTTTTAAATCCACACCTACCTGTACATTGATAAGAAAGCATTTGATTGGAGGGTTATCTTAATTAATCTGTTAATTATTTTAAAACATCAGACCCCTGGGAAAAATGAGGTCTGATCAAAGACCCAGTAATAGGTAGGAGATTGTGTGAAGATTATATGCATTGGTGTGTTTGCTGTAAAGGGATCAAAGTTAAGTTTATTTTGACACCATCAAACCACCAGTGCTGGTACCACAACGTTACTCTATAGGGCAAGGCATCCTGATCAACAAGAGTCTAGTACAGTTGAGCTTTCAAAATGGCGAGCACGGGAAGGGTCGGAACTCTCACCAAGGACCAAGAGGCCAAACTAGCCAAGGTAATAACCTCAACTGGTGACATGTCCTGTATGGGTGACACGTTCTCCTTTTAGGGTTTACTGTCACACAATCTGTTGAATACAAAGAAATGCTCGCTGATGTTGTAAAGTTAAGCAATTATCAGCTCTCACCGAGCTCCTTTCTTTGGGACTGGTTCATCCTGTATGATTTTGTGTTTGCACCTGTTAAGTCATTAAATGTTGCAAGTTCCACACATACGTTATTGCTGAGATTGATGTAGAATAAACTATGAAACAGGATGAAGTAGAAAAATGTGTAAAGAAATGGAGTAGTATTTCAATATTTCTTTCCAAGGGACTATATAACTGAAATAGCTAGACCATCCGTACGGCCAGTTTTGAATGCAAGTTTTTAGCTACTGTATTGTGTGTATGGCATATACAGTATAACTTGCTATTTTCTCCACAAACCACATTTGACGATTTGTTTGACATGAGACTGCAAATGTACAATTCTATTAGCCATCATGCATTGATGGATATAATGTTACCATTGCACATGGTTGGGAACATTATGGATAGTACAGAATGTAGTATACGAAAACAGGAGTATGTACCTGTAGTTCCCGTACAGCTATATGTCAAATCCTTATGCTATTATTATTACCTCATTTTCCTTGGTATTTTTTGTGAAAGGAGTATCATACAGATGAACCTAGATCTACTTCCCATAAATTGAATTTTCATTTGTCTAGTACTTATCATGTTTTTGCCAATGAGCACAGAGAATTATGCCTCCATCGATCCCAAGACACTGGCAATATTGCAACAGCAGCTGCCATGCACACAATGAAGAGAACAGCCATGGCCTCTTAAAATAACTGAGAGCAGTGATCATGGTGCATCGATGGACCAGTAAAGTTTGCTTCTTTCTTAGTATATGTATAAAAAGTATATATATATATATATATATATATATATATATATATATATACATACATATACATATATACATGTATTATACATATACATATATATATACATATACATATGCTTTTACTTTTGCCTATAAATATATATATATGTTTTACTCTTTTTTTGCAGTTGAAAGAAAATTTGAAAGATGTTTTGAAAGATAAGCATACAGACCACCATCTTCTAAGGTTTCTTCGAGGTAAGTGCATATAAGTAGCTATGGAAAACACAAGGTGGCAGAATCTAAGCACAACTTCCAGGAGTGTATAGGTTAATTGATATGTAAGAATAGTTCATATTGCAAGAAAAAGAGAGTTAATGGACATATGTGTTTATCTTATAGAGTTACATCTTGACCTGTATTTGCTGAAAGGATTTGAGAAACGTTTGAGAGATGGAAGAGTGGTTGTTTAAAGGCTGTATTGCATCACCCTAAGCTATATTTTTACCTCCCTGAAAGGAAAATCCTCAACTGGTTCTAAGTTACAGTACTCTTAGATTGCCAGCAAATTCGAAAGATGCAGAGCAGCTCGTATTACACAGCGTACACAGCGATCCATTGTTTTGATTACACATGTGGAGGAATGTAAGACAGGCTGAGGGTGGGACTAGAGGTAGGTTGTTGGGAGAATTAAAACTGTCTGGGGTGATGCATTACAGCCTTTAAACTTTAATAAATCAAACATTTTTCCAATCAGTATATAAATTAAACTTGAATAAACAATGTGACTGCAGAAGTTAAAAAATTGCTGTGTATATTAAGCAGCACCAGTTATTATATCCTTCATATATTACTATTAGCAACAGAAATCTTGCCCAATATTGTAATGAACTTTTCATGGATGTGAAAACTTATGTTTCTCATCCAAGTGTTGTCTTCACTTCATTCCTTTCTGCTGTATAACTGCCTTGGAAGGGGCGTTGTGACCTTCAAGTTGAGTACAGTAAGTGTGCCATCTTGAACAACTCAAGTATATCAGCATGGGGCACATGTCAAAATAATATGTGACTACTATAAAGAAATGTCTGATATTCTAACTTTGGAACCAAACCATACGGGAGAACTTAAAACAGCACACCAAGTTAAGTTAATGTTTTAATGACTGGGACCACTAAGCTATAGCCATAGAATTACTACTAGCTAGTTTGTTAGAGCAATCATATACTCTCATCCATGCATTATGTAAATATTACATAGATGGTGGATCAAGTTGTTAATTTTGTCAGTTCAGTGTAAGAAATGTCTAATACTCTAACTTTGGAACCGAAACCATACAGGAGAACTAACAACAGCACACAAGTTAGGTTGTTTTTAAGACTGGTTTGTTGGACGGAGCGATCATGCACTTTCATCCATGCATTATGTAGAACATTATATGATAATGGGGTAATTTTGTCATCAAAAGTAGCTGAAACTGGCTCTGAGAATTAGAAGAGGGCCTTATATAAAGTTAATTATTTTTTTGCAATTAGTTACTACTGACACAAGTTTTTGATATTCTTGACTGCATCATCACAAGACAACTAATACTGAGGATTCCCACAGAGCTTGTTCAAGGCTTTTCTTTATCATTTCATGTCCTCTGAAGTGTAATAGTTAACAGATGTCTCCACTATATAGACATCATCCTTTAATAAAAAAAAAAATTACAGAACAGAACTGTCTCTAAATTTGTTAATTTCAAGCCTTTCAACTTTTTTTTTCATCAAAGCCAGAAGTTTCAATCTGAAGAAAACAGAAGAAATGTTTCGAGAAGTGAGTTGCATCTATCTCCATGATACGCATAGTACTTTCTTATTTCAAGATACAAATAGCTGACTTAATTTGGACCAACCCATCTTGCAACGTGACTGGTATAATACTGTACATACACAATTGCACACAAAAAATAATACCAAGGAGTGCTCTGGCCGCGCCAATGCACCTGGACAAATTGTTTGTAACCTTTCACAGTCTAATGTGTGGCCAAGTCTGAAGACATCTGAACTGTGATCAAGCATATGGCATGCTATTCTCTGATTCAGCGACAAGCTAGTACATGGTCCAGTTAGCCTTCATTAACATTTTTCTTTTGTTGGAAATGGAGACAGTGTGCCATTTGTTTGTATTTATTACTTATTAATTATTATTTACTATTTTTCATTTCCAGGATATAGAGTGGAGAGCAACAAATAAGATCAGCACCATTCTACAGGATTACAAACCACCAGAGGTAATCAGAGGGGGGGCATGTGACCACAAATAATGCAGTGGGTTGGAAGGAATGGGGGGTGTAAAGAAGGAGAAATGTTGGAGAAGGATGAAACTGAGGCAAGTCAAATGAAAGGGGGGAGGATTAGCCCCATCCACAATGACCACCAGAACTATCAAATCATAGAATATATTATGCTTGTATCAATTGGCCTCATCTTTAGCTCTGAGAAAGATTTTGGGGATTATGAATCCCATCACCTATGGCCACCCGCAACTATGCTCAACACTTGAATCTCTTCTTCATTGCCTTTGTGTAAACACCTCGTTGATGAGCTGTTTATTCATGAACAGGTTTTTTAAAAAACTTGACCAGAGACCTATTTGAAATATGACTGCGAGGAAGATGGAACTTTAGGACTAGCAGGCCAACAGCTGAGCTGATGATTGAAATGTTAATAGTTCAATATAATCCCATACAAATGACGAGAATACTGCTTAATGTGAGGCACTCTCCAAAGTGCCTCAACATCTCTATGCTCCAGACCTGCAAAGATGTCTGTTTAAAATACGTGAAGAGTGTCAGATATTTCTTATTGTGTGCTTCGCAGGTGTTTCACAAACACTGGGTTGGAGGAAATATCGGATGTGACAAAGACAGCCATCTAGTTGTTATCACAAACATCGGGGCTGTCGACCCTAGAGGTTCGTAAACTGGTAATTCTTACAATCAGCTTACTTTGCAGGTCGGAATTATGTGACCATGAAATGATTTATTTAACATATATTCCCCCCTTTTTTTTTTTACTTTTCTAAAGAAATTCGAGATATGCTGAAAAAGGGACCACGTAGGGTCCCTCCAGAAATACCACTTTTCTATGATATATATAGGTGACCAGATCACAGATTACAGTAATTGCCACTCATCTGTGAGATCAATGGATCGCCTGCAGGGAGCTTGTGTATTAAACACTCAGTAGTAAGTCTTTCAATCCAAAAATGTCCAGCCCTTACACAAATGGACATAAAATGCTAAGATTCTGACATTGGGGCCCCACAGGGTGGGGTTTCTCTAGATGAGGGAAAAGCCAACAAAACCGTACTGAGTATGTACCTAATTGTTTAAATATTGCAGCTGGGGTGCAGATGTTTCAACATTTATATAGAACTTAGAAAACAAACAAGTATAATGTTTTGATGCCTCATGCAAAATATTAAAGCTCCAGTCAGTCATTTCCGTCATGATGAATCTGAAATTCTTTGAAACATATGTTTTTCTTGATTTTCATTTTTCACACTCAGGGTTCGTTTACTCTGTCACTGCCGACGATGCTAAGAAATTGGGAATGTACATGGCTCAGGAGCTCTATCAGGCCGCCAAAGATAACTCAAAACAGGTGATACAAAACTCATACAGTATTTCCATCTCATTTTATTACATTATTTAATTGTATTGCAAATAATGTGTTTTTGTTTTAATGTGTTCATAAAATGAACTTTTCTTTAATTATATGACATAAAATTAATTATGTGTCATGTAATTTGTTTTGTTTTTATCATATCACAGATAATGTGCTTTTGTTCAATTATATCAGAGATAATGAATTTTATGTCATATTATTTGTTCGTTTCTTCATATAACCTACAATGTGTTTTTGTTTTATTATATGACATATAATGAATTATGTGTCATATAATTTGCTTTGTTTCTATTATATGATATGCATTTCTATTATAAACATTTGCATTGTATCACATATCAAACCTGAAAGATTTTTATGTGACATATAATGCCATTATATCAGTGTAATTTAGAACAAATGATAATTGTCAAATGGCACTTCATGTGATTTGCAATATGTGACATTTTCACTGGTAAGACCTGTTAAATTGAGATTTCATTTTAATTGGTTTATTTTCATGGACAGCAAGGAAGATACATCGAAGGCATGACTCTGATCTTTGACCTGGAGGGCTTGACGGCGGAATATCTCTGGAGACCCGGCATCAGAATGTTTACAGATGTGAGTTTCAGTTGAAAACAATCAAAGCTTTTTTTTTTTAATTTTGACAATACATTTACCTGGTTCTCTACTGCAGAGGTCATTGAAACTACTTTTAATATGAATCAACAAAATAAGAACTGAATAATGAGGGAAATTAAGGTAAATTTTGGATAATTATATCAAACACCAATTTGTCCATTTTTAGATAACTGCTTGGCTTAAGTATTTGAGTGCATGTTTGCTGCTCAGAGGGAAAAGAAATCCATACCATTGCATTAACTTTTATGTTGATATGTTCAGTAGAAGAAAAAAAGGTCTGACAAGTGGTATGACAATTCACTGAATCAAATTGATTTTTAACGACCAGAAAAGCTGGCTGTAAGTTAATCATTCTGAAAATCAGAAACTGCTGTGTGATCTGCCTGCCACAGCCCCACCAAGAAAACTATACCCAAATCTCCTGTAGTGGGAGGAAAACAGGGGAAATTGGACATTCTCAAGAGTTGGTAATGGTATCCCGACGACAGTATAATTCTGGTGCACTAATTTGTTCTTGAGTAACTGAATACGACTAAATCATCTTTAGTGCCCAGTGATCAAACACACTTGATCTAACACAAGAATGTGCAGTTCTGGCCATTGATTCAAATGTACCTGTAATCAATGTGGTGGTTTTTCAATATAATTAGATGCTAGTAGGGATGAAATCCATCCAAGGACATTGATTGCTGCAATTAATGCTACTAAGTCGCAGTCATTTCATGCTTCTGTGGATTGTAAGAGGACCGTTTCTCCATGGGCTGTTATGACCTTTATATTGACAGATACTACAATCGATTGAAGTGACTGTCGACAGTACAAATCCATATACTGCAGTCTGTTGCTGTACAAGCCTGTAATCAAGGTTGGGGGTGAGATGGCAGAACCAGATGGACACCATCTCCATAAAAAGATGATTTACTTCTAGAATTTTTGGATGTGAAAAACTATTAATATTATCTCACATATGCTGGTAGGTCTTTCCCCCTGTCTCTGTTTTTTTTTTTTTTGCCCCTTCCCCATCAGTCTGACTTGGCAACAGGCCAGCTGTACTGAGACACTTTGATTGAGTGCTGTCTTGTATTTCATTCATCTGTTTGTATACTTTGCAAATCAATCATTTTATGTTCTGGGATTGAGTGATATTTTTACTTGGTAAAGGCCTTTAAAGCGTTAAAATTTAAGATTTAAAGCAATTTATTTGTGAAACTTTATAGGCATAATTGAAACAGTTTGCACAAATGTGTCAAGCCTTTTGTGGGCAGTTTTGGCAGATGATTAGATGCTGTATGTAGGGATATTCCTCATACGTTTGTCACATTTTCTGCTGTTCTCACTTTTAGTTGACGACCATTCTTGAGCAACATTACCCAGAGACCATCAAGACCATCTACATAGTCCGTGCTCCAGCAATCTTCCCTGTTGCTTACGGTCTGATTAAACCGTTCCTCCAAGAATACACAAGGAAGAAGATCAAAGTTTTAAAGAGTAAGTAAGCCTCTTCTATATAGCAGTAGCCTCACGCAGATATTGAGGTTTAATTATGTAATGACTGACAAAAAGTTGCTTCTGTGGGCCTGAATTTTGCTTCATGTCATAAAATGGCTGGCGCTTTCAAACCTGAACATTCCTAAAATTCTGACATTGGGGTCAGAGAACTAGAATTTCTTTAAAAATGGGTAAAATCAGCCAAACCATATCAAATATCAAACTTTTAGCTGTATAGTCAGGTGATGCTACATGCAGTGATGGTCGCTCTTAAGATTTCAACAAAAGTACCCCATAACATCAAAGGCGGTGTGGGGTATATCTTGTGTCAGACCACGTTCACTGATCTGTGCCTCGAAGCCATATTCTGCTTGCACTGGGTGAGAAACCAATGAGCCTGAGTTTTTGTTTACCGTAAAAGTTACGCCAGACAGCTTATGTAACTTTCTCCAGTCAGCTCTGTTGCCATGGCATATAGATGCCAGATATTCCAGAAACTAGTTCTGGTACTGTCAACCAAGTACTCACAGGGGAAGTTGAGTGTATAAGTTATCAGTGCACTGTGCTTCGTTTCCTACCTGGGGCAATAAGGTGTAATCAGGCAGATAGAGAGCCTGCCAGAAGTTTTAAGAGGGAAAGTTTGATCATGTAGGAGGTATATTTCTCCCAAAAGCAAAACCTACCACAATGACAGCAAATGATCATCTGCACCACCATGCACACACTCTTGCAGTATCAGTCCTTCCTAAAATTTCTACATAAATACCTCATAACATCAAAGGCAATGTTGGGTATGATCAAATGTTAAACTTGTCACCTGATCTGTGCCCTATAATGTTTTGGCATTCATTCTGCCCACAATGCAGAAATATTGAAGTAGCAAATGCTCCATTGAGCACACAAACCTCCTCAAATGACTCTGTAAGATGTTAAGGCTGCAATGTGTCTTATTTTCTCCCTGAGGTGGTAATGTACGTGTATTCAAGCAGAGGATGAACATGTAACAGACCTTAAGAGGGATAGTGTCGTCATGTTTAACAATTAACATATAACACACAGCTGCTGCTGAAAACAGTTGCCAAGTTTTGTAATGGGGAATGTCATGTCTTTTTTATATTTAAACATTTGTCACATCAGCCACAGTAGAACATTTTCTGACCCTAGAAGTCCCTGAGCATGCATAGCAACTGACACACTCTAAAATTCAGCCTGCTTTGCTTCCATCTGCCTATTTCCCTCAAAATGCATGCCGTGAAAAACGGCCCCTCATTGCAGAGAAGCACACGTCAAGATACCCGACATACGGGCATTCTTTCGGGTGTATGAACTGCAGACAGGAAATGAGAACAATTTGTCAGAGGGCTCAGGAATGAGCATTACATGCACGGCTGCACAATTTCTGTAAAAATCCACGAGGGCAGAATTTCTTGACGTGGTTGAACAATCTATTTGTGTAAACACTTTTCAACTTGGAATAGCTTTGCTTCCTTGACTAACAGTTTAGGTGTAAAGTCTGGTCGTTACAGCAGTGTGTTTCGTAGATGAATATAGTCTTTTTCATACTGCATGAATTTACCAAGAAAGAAACAAATGGTTTTGAGATACGGGAGACCTAATTAGTGTCAAGGTGGATGAAAAATTTTGAAAATGACAATTGAAATACTCAGAGAATGTCCTCTCCAATGTTGTGTCAGCACATTTTTCTGGTATGTTTGTAATAAGTGCCTCTGATGAGACTGTCATGTAGTTGGGAAAGGTTGGTATAAAACTTGAGTCTACGTGTACTGATCAAATCTGTCATTGTTTGTTTACACTGATTGACATAGATGGTGTTCTTATATTGCCCAGCTCTTACTTCTTCTTTACAAAGAACAGATGAATGTCTTTGTGACACACTTCATGCAAATTCTAAACTGGTTTAATTGTTGGTATTGAACATATGCGAACCTCTCACTACAGTTCATTTTTGCTTATTGGAAATTTACATTTTCTGCAATTTCGTAACAAGAAACGGTATCAAATGCTTTTTGTTTTTCATTCATTTACTCCAAGGTGGTGCCTGGGAAAAAGCTTTGCTGACGAAAATTGATGCGGATGTTTTACCAAAGCACTGGGGAGGAACTCGAGTGGACCCAGATGGTAATCCTAAGTGTCCGAGTGTAGTAAGTGGAAACTTTAGAAATATTTCCTCAATATAAAATGACAGCAGTATTTTATTTGCTTTTCTTTTGCACTTGGAGACCTGGTAAGTGTCGGTCCTGCAGCAATAATAAAAAAGCTGTTTGCTGATTTATCGGATTAGAATAGTTCTTTTGATCCCCTTACACTCTTCTACCTGTATGCAGAGAGCAGGAATACAATAGTTAACACTACAGAGGGTGATATTCTAAAACTGAAACATCAACTATAGAAAAGAAAACAAAGAGGAGGGAAAAAAAAGAAGAAAAGTGTAGAAGAAAGATAGGAAGGCTGCTTGTGTTCAAATAATTTACGTCAAACGGACTGATTGCCCCACCCCTTCAGTGATCGCCTGTTACGTGTGGTACATGTTTCTCATAGTTTGTATGCATGATAAAAAGCTGGAAAGTATGTAGCAGTGATTTTAATGAGATGCAAAGGATGATTCTTTTGCAACTACTGACTGTAATTTGTGAACACGTTATCGTGCCAGTAATCGCTCAGGCCACGAGAAGATTTGTTAGTTACCTAATTTCCTCTGTAAGTCATTCAAAGGATGCACTTCAACCAAGCCAAGGAACACATTTCCAATACAACATTCACTGTGGTGGATGTGGCACCCTGGGGTGATCTGACTCAAATCTAAGCAAGATATTTGACATGAGTCTGTTTGTCCGGCAGTCACTCCCCTAATTCTCTTCAAATAGTGGGAGACCTTTATGCATCATATCAGGATCCCTCGGTACCTTGCCAATGGTTCAAAACTGAACGGAGGCAAAGCAGATCTAACTGTTTAAACACACACACCATGTCATCCAAGCTATTAAAATAACATTCAAATGAATTAAATTAAGAACTCTCTTCCAAAGGATAACACCAAAAGGGATATCACCCAAGCCATAATTAAACATTGAAATAACATGATGGTGAATTTCATTATTAGCTGCCTTTCATCGAAAAAACAATCCACCGATTAAGGAATTGCCTTTTTTTTCTGTCTTTTTTAAGGAATTGGTTCATGTGAGATCAACATAACCCACTCAAGTTTTTTATTTGTAACGGTAGAATGCTTATCTATGCAGATAAAACAGGGAGGGAAAGTCCCAGAGTCCATGTATGTCAAGAACCACTTCACTGCCGAGGAAAATTTGACAAAGATCGTAATCCCGGCCGGCGCTTCCAAGGACCTGAAGTATGAAGTCCGGGAGATCAACAGCGCAATCAGGTATTAAAGCCAAGCTTTGTATGTAGAACAATGCTGGGAACGTCAGGGTTCAAGTAAGTCGAAAAGCAACTCCAAGGGGGAGATCGGGGTGATTGTTTTTAGTTTACTCCATTTTAGTGATTTGTTTGTTTTTGTCAAGAAGAAAGAATAGTTGCTAAAAATGGACCCCTGTGAGCAAACGTGACAGAGATGAATGTGCATTATCACGTCATTAAGATGCTTTAGACGTTACAAACTTATTTTTAAATTATTTATGTAATTTCTTCTTCTTTTTTGGCTTCAGTGATTTTTTAATATGCAACTGCATATGCGAGATCAGTTCAGTACATGGCGCCCAGACTGAATTTATCACGTGTATTTTATGATTATAGTCTTTTCAAATAATCAAAAACTTTTGATATATACCCTTGACATTTCCAAGTGCTCTTCAGACACTCATGTTTTGTCACAACTGTTAAACAATACTTAAATGATATACCAAACAATTCAGTTGAGTGCAATTCAAAGATAAAAAAGAAATGAATTTTTTTTTTTTTTTTTGAAAGGAAAGCATATTACCATGGCTACTCCCTCTAAATCCCCTGGCCAAACTCACAAAAAAATGGGGAAAAAAGCAGTCTCGACACTTGGAAAGAGCTTGTAGATATACAATGAAAAGTAACACTGTGCTCAGTAATTTATTTTTTAAAAGTCCTTGAACTTTCTAAATTACAGATACCAGTTTAAAACAGATGAGGGTGAAATTATCTTCGGTATTGTCTACCGAAAGAATCCGAAGGACAAGAAAGATGTGCAGGAGATCTTAAAACGCGAAAAAATGTTTTGCAATGTGACACCCGCAGATGGTGAGGTGGATGCCAAAGAACTTGGAATTTGTGAGTAGATCATTAGTACAAAAAATAATCAAGTTATAATGTGACCAGGTATGTGACAAACTGGAAATGCATCCTATCAGATATGAGATCACTTACCTGTCAGATTTAAGATCACTTATTGAGTGACAGGTGTGATATCTGAAACAAAAGTGTTTTGTAATGTGATGTTTGCAGATAGTAAGGTGGATGCCAAGAATCTTAGAATTTGTAAAGAGATCATTGGTTAGAGAGTATGTGACAAGGTACGTGACAACATGGGAATGCATCTTATCATATATGAGATCACTAACCCAAGTGACAGGTGTCACACTTAACCCTTTGTGAGTTTTCCCCAGTAGACTCTGCCAGGTAATTATAAAATTGTTCAAAAAGTCATAACTTCACCCAGCTTCAAACTACAGGTTAATGAGTGACAGGTGTGTGACACTGCTTAGTAAGGAATATCTGATCAGGTTAAACTATCTTTTGGAATGTGTGAGTGCAGCAACAGCCTGAGTGTGACTAATGTGTGGCAGGTATATGGCACAGCACACATAGGGATACAACTTTTAAGATCCACAGATTTTGACAGATGTGTGACTCTGTGTGACTACTGTGACATTGTGACTATGGTGACTGTGGTGACAGATCTGTGTGACTACTGTGACAGATTTATTAATCATTATCTGTATGAATTTATCATTTAAGATCCATGGATCTTGGGATCTAAGAGTGTGTCACAAATCAGAGTGTCTTGTGTGATAGATGTATGGAAATCTTGTAAAGCCTCATTTCTCACATTGTAAAATCCTTCAAAAATCCCAGCATATGTTTACACTATGACATATATATCTGTAGTATGTTGTTCCATCATATTGTTACATCATATTTTCTCCCCAGATGTGATCAGTTTTGAGAATCCAGCTAAGATGACATCCAAGACCCTCTCATACTCGATCGAGGTATTGGAAGGAGCTGCCGAAGAACTTGAAGTTCAGGAACCCGAGTCCTAGAGAAATGTGATATCTCAAGAAAGGAAATAAATGGTGTAGATTTGAATAAATTCATTTCAAAATGATACTACGCTGTGAAGAGATGAATATATTCATTGTTTTGCAAGTCCCAAAATGTTGTATCATGAAATTTAAATAAGATTTATTGATTGAAAAAGTATTTGAAAAAAATAGCTGATTAGATAAAACAGACTGAAACTTAAGTTTAACAATACCATGTGAATGGTAGGTTTTCTTATGCTAAAATTATCATGTACATTCTTCAATTGAAGGTAATTATTCATATCTCGTTCGATACCTCTGTTGTGTTTACAAGTTTGCTAAGCCAACTGGATTTTGATATGGTTCATCAGTATTCACTTCTGTAGACTAGAATTGAAAAAGGAATAAAGTCTACGTAACATCTAGTCCGCAGCTTGTAAGAATTATTGCTCAGTAGTGATAGAATTATTTCATTTTCTACTCAAACCTCAGAAAATTTGAAGGTAACATCGTGTCCTTTTGAGCCTCTCTGTTGTTGTTATCACTAAAAGAAGGTGTTAATTTTTTAACATTTATCATTCGTATATTATTTCTGACCAATCACAAGATGTATAGCCTTGCATAACGTAATGCCAGTCGTTGATCTGTGTTCTCTCGTCTCAGGTAGACGGATTAGCAACCTTAACTAATAAAGTAGTCAGTCTGAGTGTTGCCTGCACAAAAAGGCTTTCAAAGTCATAGCTGGATTATGATCATGTTCTCATATACCTATTTCAGTATAATTAAATCAAACCAACCCCCACTCAACCCCCCCCACCCCTCCCTCCCCCCCAAAAAAAACAAAAATCGAAGATTCTGCACCTTTTGGACCATTTTCTCTTCCCATGGATTGGAAGTAACAAGAAGTCGAAAAATAATTTAATGCAATGTTTGATGTGTGACAATGTTTGTTTTTTATGGGCAAGTGCTGAAATTTGTCCACACAGCATGTGCCTTGTTTCTTGCCAATATGCAAATTCAAAACAATGGTACCTGAACAACCACCATGAATATTCACAAATTTATTTTGTAATTATATTTTTGATGCAAATTCAAGGTCTGCTTTGTTTTTACCTTGTTATAAGTTTGTGTAGTTTTCGTATTTTCATGAGCATCTGTGTCGGTAACAGACGATGCGTATAATTCCTCCGAAACACTTGTATTTTTTTTTTTCAAACTTTCTGCTCCACATGCTTTCTTATTCGATGTAAGATTTTACTTTACAGAAAACTGTCTAGTTACTTACTTGCAATTGGCCCCACACTCTAATAACATCTCATCATTCAGGAAAAAATTTTTCACTGTTATCTTTTCACAAGATCCGTAGAATAAACTTTGACAAACGTCTGATTTTCTTTGTATGCACATAAAATGAAATGAAAGCTGAATAATATCAGGGGAAAGAAAATTAACAGATCTGCCTGGCAATACCAAAATGTTGTTTCAGATATTTTTTCTAAGATCTTCCTCATGTCCTATCAGACACACCATGCTCCTCTTGCAAAGAGCTGACTAATGCTGCGCCCTCTACAATTTCAATTTATTCCGTTCAATATCTGTTTGATGCTAGGTTTGTAACCAACGGAGTCCACCTATATATCCATAACTCTGTTGGCTCGGTCCCGTAAACAGCTCATGAACAGTGTGCTATTAGAGTAGCAGTGTACTGGTATGTTATAATCATTGGATATGGAAATAGTCTAGAGAACGAATATTGCAAACACCCTGACCAAGATTAAGTTTCGAATAGGTAGTTAAACTACTGTAAATTAAAAACTTCCGAAATGTGCATCCTTTTATTATTAATTACCAAGTGAATTAATTGATGGCACTGAAATAACATTTTACCAAAGTAAAAGATACAAAAACTGATGGAAATCTTTGAATCATTTTAAGTATTTATCGTCAAGTTTGTCCAATTTGCATAATTGCTTTCATGATAATAAACATGTTTAAAATTATGGTAATTAAATTTCCATGCCATTTCTAGTTTCCATTGTTTCCAGTCTTTTACACAGACTCGTTGATCTGTCTACAATTACAGAAATGAACACCAGCCTAAATCCCTGCCACATCCTCCAACAGAAAATGATTCTACATGGCGAGCGATGCACAATCCCCCAGTGATATATTTTACCCACAACACCTTGATAACCTAAATTGTACATTTGTTCGTCGTTTACATAAGAAATAGTGACAAATTCTGCCAAAATTACAATACATTACAAAAGCCTATTAACACCATGCCAGTAAGCAGCTTTTATTTTGTCATTGCAATTTGTTATTTCAAATTATTAATTTGTTATTACTAAATTAATTTGTTATTACAAATTAGTGTTATTATAATTAGTATTTGTTATTACAAATTATTAATTTTCAATTAATTAGTTTGCAATTAGCTTGCAACTTTCCCATGCAGAAGTCATTTTAAAGGCTTTATTAAAGAGGGAGGGAAGTTCCGCTAAGTACTCCCTGTAATAACGAAACCGATTTTACAGGGAAAGGAGATAATTTCAAAGAGAAAGTTCTGTGAGGCAACACGCGGAATATGCATTTGTCACAGCTACTAAAGACGTTTCTTCCGAAAACTGTTAGCACATTACCTTACTACCAAGTCCAATGAATGGGAAAACAACTTTTGAGTTTAGTAATAATAATAAGTTATGTAAGATGTATGGCGTTGTATGACTGCATATACCCCTTTAAAATTGAACTGATTAGGTAATTCTGTAGAAGGCTATCGAGTTCATGCATTGCTTGGTTAGGTTAGTGTTTAAAATTCTACTCCCACTTTTTCATGGACCAATTTAGAATTCAGCTGGTGACTGACTTCACAGTCTTGGACAAAGTCTTGAACGTCGCTGAACGTTTTGAATCCTTGAATTTCTGTTCCGAGGATAACATGGGACTGCGCTCTAGGGGCGTCGATCGAAATTAAAATGTGGGGGGGGGGGCGGGGGGACATGTTTGACTAACTGACAGGTTTGAATATTTAAAGTTGACTCCAGCAGGGGTCTACGCATTGCACTCTTTGACGGCTTAGGGTATATTGGACGGGAACAATAGGTTTTCGCCTGCGCCGTCTGGCGTAGTATCCAACGCCAGAGGTTAGAAGAAAAACCCAGGAAGCTGTTTATGGTATTTACATAATTGTGAGCATTTGATTGAAGGATTCTGTATCTTCGAATGGCATTGAAAACTGGTCAGACATTGCATATTTTAAAACAAAGATGATTGACAGGTGTGGGCCGCCTGCAGGGTCTAGTGATTGAAGGCGCATATTGTCAAAGTCTGTTAAAGGATATTTTTTTTTTGGGGGGGGGGGAGTGTCCAGTGACTTAAAACAGGGACAAAAGCTAGCCTAGGAACATGTGTAAAAGAGCGCCACCGTTAGTTGAGGAGGCGCGTGCAAGAATATTTGGGGTTTTTGAAGCCTGCCAGATAGCTGCAAATGGCATTTTCCGATCCTCCTATGCTGCAATTCCCAGCCTTGAAAAAGGAATACCATGTCAGCAATTCCTCAATTCATGTAAAAAAAATTCCGTGAAAATGGTACCGCAAATACATATCAGATGGAGGTTGAGATGATACAAGAACAAAGATCATAATGAATTATCCATTCTCTTTTCATTTTCTTTGAGTACTTTGCAAATATTTGGGGCTGAGCTCATAGGCGTAGGGATTCCTGGAATCTTTTTTTTTTTTTGTCGGAGAGAGAGATTTTCGCTAATTTGTTATTAATTAAATGAGCGAGACTACTCTCTAAGCGGAGGGCTACCACATGAGTGAGGTTTCGCATCTATCAAAAATGGTACTACATATGGAAATTTGCAGCAAAATGTCTCATGGAGAGTGGTTCAAAACCTTCAGCAGGTTTTCGGTTAGGCAGACGATGAATGTGAATAGAATATAAACAGAAATTACCATAGCACCGTCAGGGTCTAATGATTGGTGGAGGCATATTTTGCTTAGGCCTACACGTCATCGATATCACATAGGAAGCGCCTATCCATGGTTTTCAGCAGGGGCGGGGACCTGGCCTGAGGACAAAAGCCATTTGCGCGCACCGTTGGCCGGATTATCTAAGCTAGGCGCCTCATCAGGCGCCCTGGCTATGCCCATACGCTTGGTTATTTCTGGCAAAGTCCTAAAAAATACCACAATATGGCCAAGGGGGGGGGGGGGCCCAGTCGCCTCCTTCGCCACCTCCTTGGCTACTCGCCTGGAGGAACGACAGCAGTGTGTCCCCGGGCCTTATATTGTATCTAGTTCAATGATATCCACTGCCACAACGACATAACCATGCATGGGCGTTTTGAGCTAAGTTATTATCTCATTACCCTACATAGTATATGTATGTAGTGATGAGATATTGTTGTCAGTTTCAAGGGAAATTCGGCCTCAATATGTCAAGATAAAAAATATTTCATAGCTGAACCCTCAATCACAGAGCTGGAAAAATGGACCTCCCTCAAGTTGAGGTGGGGAGCGTTCGAACGCTCCGACCCCCCCCCCCCCCCCGGCTACGGGTCTGGCTCGGATCGTCGGCTTTCTTCCTAGTTATTGACGTAACGAATATGTAAACCTTAAGTGGTTTTAGGTTATATCGTCGGCAGACATTTTCGAGACGGATAGTGTTTCATATCTGTAGTACTGAGGACACCGACTTAACCAAAATAAGAGACTTTTGGAATGATTTAACGATTCATCGATTTTTGCCACAGCTTAAATAAAACACAAGGTTATAGCCTAAAGAAATTGTCAACATAGGAAAAAACTTGACTTCTTTTTGAGTTCTTTTTGAAGTAGAAACTCGACATCTTTTCCAAATGTGTTTTATCTACTTTTCTTAAATAAATGTTTTTTAAGTAAAAAACTTGACTTTTTTTTCTTCTTTTTTTACTTCGTTTTTTAAGTGTAAAATTTGACTTCTTTTCCAAATGTATTTTAAACACTTAACTTGGGGTCGAGGCCAATCCGCAGGGCGAGCTCGTAATGAAGATTCAGTGGCTCATAACTCCCTTCTTTAATATGGTGGTCTGGACCTGGGCTGGGTCAGGACTACACATTCTCCATCGGGAAGGTGGATTGAGTCGGAGTTTGCTTCCCATGGTGTGTAAATAAACTTTGCCTGCAGGCGATAACTAGGGTTTACTTTCCCCTCTTGGGGAAACTGCACATTCCTTGGCTTATACTATTTGCCGTACACTGGCTTGGATGTATGCAATTAAAGGCAAATCCAAAGACCGAGACCGAATCATTGAATAATATTAAATATTTCTACTTTGCCAATTCTCACTCCTGGGTCGCTAGGTCCTGCAGGTTTATGTTGATACACAAAACATCATTGCCGATTTACTGAAGCATACACGGCTATCACCCACAAGCCTTCGCTGTTTTACAAGAACCTAAGTGGTGGGGGGGGGGGGGGGTACGGGAAACTCAATGCTGACAAATGTCAGATATAACGTACAGCTGAGTTACACGTACGTCCCGTCTTGTTAAAACCGGTAATGGAAAATTGAACCGATAATGTAAAAAACAACCCATAATGTACAGAAATTATCGATAATGTAAAGCACCCGATAAAATAGAGAAAAAGTAGAAATAAATGTAAAAATTTTTTGAACGGATAATGTAGGAAAATACCGATAACATAGAAAATTGTTTTAACCTGAAAATGCTGACCTTTTTTGTACCTATGATGTAAATACATTTCTAATAAAAAAAAAACTTCATTGACAGTCGATGATAGATAGGTAGGTTGGGGGTCGTACGGTGTGCCTCGCACTAACTGTTTGGTTAAAAAAAAAAATACCCAAGTTGGTTCCAAAGTACCCATTGTTGGACAGTCCCGTAGTCAGACGGATTTGGGGCGGGGGGTACATCAATGTTGATTAAAGTTTTGCTGAATTGGAGAGAGGGTGCCCCTTCTCTTTAAAAATTGTTTGCCTTTTTAAAGGGTTCTAGATGCAAACATTTTGTTATTCCTTTTTTTTTGGGGGGGGGGGGCGCGGGGCACGTGTTTGGCTACCATCCTGTTGTTGGATAACGTTGAACTCCTGAACGGTAATATTTTTACCAACTCGATCTTTTGTTACCCAACAGTTTGTAACATGGGATACCTAACCAACATGGTAAAAGTTTACGCAACTATAGTTAGAGTTTAGGTAATCAGGTAAGTAGAAGTAGATCGGTAGGTAGGTGGTGAACGGGCACGCCGAGAGAGAGTATGTTGACAGTGGTTCGTACTTGCACATGTGAATGTAAAACAACAAATAAAGTAAAAGACTTGGGGACCCTTACCCCGATTTATACCAAACTTACATAATAACCGTAGTGCTGTATCTGAGCGTAGTCTACAGGTGGTTTATAACCGTTTTTAGGAATTCTCACTTGTCGCCCGAGATGGGGAATGAAAAAAATGCCAGAAAACCAGTACGCTATTGAATATATCACTCGTGAGTACACCATGATGAGCACTTATCTTGAGTCACACATCATGTGTGTACCACTTTGAAAACTCATTCAATGTGTTCTGTAATTTATTAATGAAATACTGTAGCTCTTCCTCAACCCAGCAGTTTGGTAGTAATGAGTCTCTATTGTGGTTACTTCCATGCAACATTTCCTATTTATTGCCAAAGACCCAAAGCAGCATTTCCGAAGATATTGACGCTAAATTCCTTCATAATCACTAGATTTCTTTCTTCCAATGAGGGGGGAAATGTGTGAGAACAAATTTACGAAGGAAACACTGTCATCAAAAGACAAATGTGACGTATACTAAATGAAGTATAATGAAAATAGAAGGGTAATGTTAAAAGGATAGTCCAGCCAGAAATTTAGCTTTGATATGTTTAAGAGTATTAAGTAAATGTGACCCTTATAGTAAAACTTCCATTCATTTCCCATGCATGGTTCTCACGATTTTATCAGTTCGAGTTACCCCCTTTGCTACCAACTGGGAACTTGAAGCAAACAAGAGTGACATCATCTCTTCACATTGCTAAAGATTCTTTTGTTTTCTTCATTTTTAAAGTTATTATTTTGACCTTGAAATCAGCAGGTGGTCAGCCTACATACTGGTTACGTGAAGGTCACAACACTCTCATACCCCTCATACATTCACATTATGATATCACCATATATTGAAGTATTAAATTTGGTGTACATTTTAAAGAAAAACATAAAATACTTTATCAATGTGGGGAAATGACATCACTCCTGCTTGCTTCAAGTCAACTGTTGGTAACAAATGTGGCAACTTCAACTGCTCATATCTCGGGAACCACACATGGGAATTGAATGGAAGTGTCACTGTAATAGTCAGATAAACTTACTCTTCAACATATCAAAGCCAAATCTGTGGCTAGACCACCCTTTTAAGGTATATTAATTAGGCTGTATATACTTGTAAATATTATATTTAATATAATTATGTTTATGTGTACATATGTTTATATGTTCAGGATGGAAATAAAGTTTTTCCTTCAAAAAAGAAAATTATCAGTTAATGTTAAATCATTTTTTACCTAGGCTGGCTTTCTCTTCGTTTCCAACAAGTTTTACATGACATCACTGACGTAACTATTTGGTGTCAGATAATTCGAGAAGAGAACAGGTATAGGTACTTGGAGAGGAAACGACTTCCACTTTGAGGGGAGGGGGGGGGCAGGGGGTGAAACGAAGGGCTACCTGTGTCATAGGTTTCAACTTCCTGTTTCTCATCGTGCCCATGGTTACATCTGACGTCTTTGTGAATATACTGCTTTGTGAAATGTGGGGTTAAATTGGGGTCAAGGCCAATCCGCAGGGCGAGCTCGTAAGGAAGATTCAGTGTCTCATAACTACTGTCTTTAATTGGACTTTTCAATCCCTTCCCATGTTTAATGTGCAGATGCATGGCACTTAATCCTACTAGTAATCACTGTGTACATGGGACCGTGGGCAGCCTTCACTGTGAAGACAGTCTCAGGCAGATATTCACGCAGGTCATATCCCCGTAGATGGGGCGGAGGAGGAGATAGAAAAAGGCCCATGAACGCGTCGATACACATGTGTTGAATTTGCGTTCTGTCCCTCCGGCTGTTGATGTGGGGGGTTAACTTGCGGCCAGGTGTAAGAACCGAGCCTCGCACTGCATGAAATAAGGGACCCTTGTATATACAATGTGGTCCTAAAGTGTCAACCTCACGCGTGCAGCGTATGGACTTCATTTTGGGATTTCTTTTATAATTTTATAAAATTCTAGGAAGGGGCGGAAACAATTATAAGTTGGGACTGCGGGGCATGAACACGCATGTTAACATGGAGCTTTTGTGTGTTGCTACTCACGTTACATCATTAACGGTTATTCCATCCAACTATATCTTGTTGTATTAAGCAGTATCCGTAGGAGCTCCTATGTTTGGGCATGGGTGCAAGTCGTTCCCCCCCCCCCCCCCTTAAAGATAACAAAACTATTAAACTAACTGGAACTGCTTATTCACAAAAGAGCCTATAGGCTATGTCGAAAAATATGTAGAAATGAGTTGGCCTAACGAAAAACAGGATTTTCTTCACAGGTGAAAATAACTGACTTGTTGTCTGTGAAATATGGAGTTAACTGCATGGCTAGTAAACAATCATGTCTAGTGTGGACCCGGTCGAAAAGATGAAAAGAGAGAAACAGGATAAAAAAGGGGGCTGATGCGAGGATGGAGGATGAAGAGATGGGAAATCCCGTTGCACTTGTTTCGGGACCTATGGAGCGATTGAGGGCCTCTCTTTCACGAAATAACATTTTCATGTTACGTAATGCGGTTCATTGTTTGTGATAGCGTAGGTGGTCCACTTACTGAAATGAATCAGACTGAGTGGGATTCAGTTTTGTGGACTTTTGCTTTTCTAAATTTGGGAGGCATACTCGTTCTCTATCAATCGTTTCGAATTCATTTTAGCAATTAAGGAGTGACTTGAGGAATCCTCCTTCCGGTAACTTTTTGAGTGGTACTCATCTCATAGCTAGAACTATAGGCCAAAATGTGCATGTATAGCGTTTCATAGCACTCAGATTAGGTGGAATCGGTCACATTCTTGTCAATTACAGTAGGCCTATTATTTAAAGTAGTGACTCACCGAAGTGGCTTTCTTTTTTTTTTAGCACTTTTTCACTCACATTCCCACAACCAAAATAAACATCGTAGAACGCAAACCACATTTCTATTTTTTTTTTTTTTTTTTTGGCTTTTTGTTGAAAAAGTCGACAAGAGTCCGATATTATCATGTGATAAAAGTAGCTTTTTGAGGAAAGACAGATTATCGGCTGTAAAGTAGGTGTGAACACAAGCCAATCAATAGGTAAGTCACCTGCTATACATTTGATCTTTACAACCTGAGGGTTTTAGTTTACCGATATGCTACCGACAGGAACTTCATTCCAGGGTATCATCATGAACTAACAACAAAGAATAGGTAAGAGTCCCAGCACCGCAAAATAAATAAATGAAAGAAAAACAATACCGGTGCTTAAAATTACCACCATCTGAAAGTAAACTTTAAAATAACAACAGACGGTACTGTATTGTTGTAATGCTAAGTCCCCTAACAAAGCTGATAATGATATAACATGCCTCTTTTGTTATCTTCCCTTTTTTTATTTCTGAGAGTAAAGAATTACCCACCTTCAAGTCCGTCGCTGAACAAACTACTTTTTTTTGCCCAGCTTATCCCTACGAAAAAAAAAAACAGAAAAAAATACTAACGTCCGATTCTTTGGTCAACTTCTAAAGGAAATCTTTGATAGTTGTAGTAAATTGTTTGCAGACACAACTGAAACTCTGAACTGAAATATACACATTGCAAAGATTCGAGTCACTGAGCACCTCCTGTACCTCAGAAATAGACCAATCACCGTTCATGCTCATGAATATTCATTTCAAGTATTGAGATCGGTGAAAGTGAGTAATGAAACGCTCTCTGAGACGGCAACTACAGAGAGGTGACAGCCACAGAGGCGGTAGGCAGCCCAGACACCACATGGGCTCCGTTAATGTGTGCCCCCTGTTTCCTGCTTGGGATATTCGCTACCATGTTCTAGCAACACCGTATACGTTACTGTGTGTGACTGTTCATATTTTCGTTTAAGAACTGGTGATCTCAATTTAACTTATTCAGTTATTAACCACTTTTTTGTGTTTCTTTTTTCTCAATCATTGTGGCGTAAAAACTTCAGCAAGCTGCTTCAGTAAGCTCAGTTTATTCGATGTACGTCTATGACGTAAAATTAGTACCTTCCCAGCTATTAAGAAGTATTATTGTCAGCATACTTTCATTGGGTCTATATGTTGTGTTATCACCATCACTTGCCAAGACGGGTAGGCTCATGTTACTTCTAACAAATCAGTTAATGGTGGTGACCTTTATTAAATATTTTGTCATATCATCGATGGAGATAGTTGAGGAATAATCTGCAATCTGTCACTGCCGTATCTTCTCTAATCCGTTCACAGCGATTACCTCATCGGTGTTCGTTATTTGCAGAGACAAATCAAGTTGACAGACAAATCAAGTTGACCTTAATCCTCCGAGGCCGTGTGTGTCATGTTTGTATCCAGCTGTCGGCTGCTCCATTCCTGGCCTTACCGCAAACAGCAAAGAAGTTACAATGAAATAGAAGGAGACAGGTCTTTTAGTTGGGACCGTGTAAGTATTATTTTCAGTTATGAATTTTAACCTGATATTGGGGTGGTCAGTGCCAGATCCGATGGGGGCGGGCTGGGAGGGGAACTGGGAGGGGAAGGAAGAAATTTTCCCTAGAATATTCAGGAGTAGACAAATGATAAGAAATATCATTGCTTGTGTATGAAAATCACTGACTATGAAATGAAGTGTCTGAATTTTTAGTTCATGGAATAATAATATGCTTCTTTTTTCATCTTCATTTAAATGATACTTCCAAACCATTTCTGCACACTTGGAGGGTGACCTCTGCCACAGTCCCATACTCGGTGAACAGGTGGAGATCAACCACCAGAAAAAAAAATCCGTCCCCAAGAGAGTGTGAAGTTTGCCATTGACTAAATCATTTTTACACATTTGGTCTCCTCTCAAACCCCCCCCCCGGAAAAACTCCAGTGCCTTGTTTGGCTACAGGGGTGATCCCACATTATTTTCCCCAGTGAGCACTCTGCGTGCAAACAAGTTCGCGGCGTTACTCCCACCCCTACCTTACCCTTACCCCGCCCCACCCCTCCCACCCCTCCCCCACCCTATCCCTACCCCTACCCCTCCTCCACCCTATCCCTACCCCTCCTCCACCCTATCCCTACCCCTCCTCCACCCTATCCCTACCCCTCCTCCACCCTATCCCTACCCCTCCCCCACCCTATCCCTACCCCTCCCCCACCCTATCCCTACCCCTCCCCCACCCTATCCCTATCCCTATCCCTCTCCCACCCTATCCCTACCCCTCCCCCACCCCTATCCCTACACACATACACACAGACGCACACACACCCACAGGTGTATTTGGTTTCAGATTCGCAACTGGTGGCCGATACTATTACTGTATGTGGAGAAGCACATTCGAAGGAGTTGAATATTTGAGCGCTCTAGTCGACAGGGAATTTTATAAGCTCTACTGACCGAGCTTGAAGACTCTAGGAGAATCTTTAAAACGAATGTTTGGGCGGTGACCATTTTTTGGCAATTTGTGCAGATGAATCATATTCCATATCATTCATTTTGTGGCACACTTGACAATAGTTTTCCCCTCTTAAAGTAGCTTGTTGGTTTACGAGTATGATGTTAAATGGGTACCGCATATAATCAAAGGCTGCATTCACAGTTGTGTACTGCACTCTGCAATGATTGATTATATTAGTGCATGACATCTCGAACCACACAGTACATACAGCATTATCGTTCTACATGTGCACGCAGTCAGTGCATGCACTTACAACTTGCACACGTACACAAGCCACAAACCAATCTTATCTGATCCAGTGTGTGACGACATAAGCTCCGCCCACTAAGGTACGCGTTATTTATATTCGTGTGTGTCACGTACGTTTAGGAGACGATCACTGGGTAATTTTTAGTTAACTGTTCTCCTTTTTAGGTGTTAATATGCAAATTTAACTAAGCACATGGTGTGAATCACTTACAAAAAATATGAACAATGTGCATATTTTTACATTTTAGAAGTTAACTGTAAATTGAAGAAGACGCTGGAATGTATGGTGCGTCTCATCACATGCGTTGATAATACTTTCGGTCCTGGAAACGAGAAGAGGGCGTATCTATAATCCACGCTGTTGAAGCACAAAGAAAGACACTAACATGTTGAATTTTGAAAGACAAACTTTCGTTTGTTTTAAAAAGAGAACAACTTCTAACAATAGATTACGATCCTCAGTATTTTATTTTATGTTTTCAAAACTAAATGAGTTATTATACAATCAATTCCCCACCTTCTTTAATTTGACGTCGTTCACAACGATTGTAACTACCTCGTATGAGATGGGGTCTGTAATACTACACTTAACAAGTTATCGCTTCTCGGCCTTTTGGCTAAGATCATGTGTAGTATCTGTTCTTTTCAGCTTAATATCTGAAACGCGACTCATTGAGTCGCTTGTATATTAAACTGATTTTTGAGCTTGGGCTATGGAATAGGAGCTTGCTCCGTCCTAGCCACGGGTTGGCTCGGTCTTGCACTATCTCCGGGATTCGGCCCACTCCCCTCGGGGAGAATATTTTCTATGTAAAGAAAGGTAAAGTAACTTCGCTTCTGACGTTTGATATAGAGTAGTAGGCTAGTAGCACCATTACCTAAAACAGCTGCATACATTGGCCCTAACTACCTTCACCTCCAAAAGAAAATTTTTGGGACTAGTTCAAACTACAGCTGCATATTTTATAGGAAAGGGTCACTGGGTTAACATCACTGCAAAATAGTAGGATGTATAATTGAAAAATTAGACCACAAAATCTACTAAAATGTCATAATAGGACTTTCTCCATAATTTCAATTAGCCTAACTTAAAGTCGGTCACATCTTAACGACTTTCACTAAAAATTTCATTGTGAGCATTTTTCTATAACAGTCACATTCAAATATTTTAGAGTCAGTTGCGGAATACCTTGCTTCAAAAGTTGGGTGATTTGACATGGAATGTCCCAGAAAGGGGCTGAGACGGTTTTTGTCAGGTTGGTCAAATTAGTCGGTTAGTGCAAGGTGTTGCTTATGTCGCAACTCCCTGGTTATTGGTACCATGATAAAACGGAATAGTATGACATCTCTGTGTATAGAAGGCCATTAGGGAAATAATACCGGTATTAATTCAAATTTAAGCAGGCATTAATTCACAGTCAATGACCATCCAGTTCCATATTTTTTTCCAGCATTTATTTCCCGTATGGTGCAGTATATCATATCCGTGGGCAAAAGAGAGATTGGAGGAATACAAGAAGAGACAGATTCAAGCCAAGAAAAAACTAGAGCACCATTGGTGCAGAGGCTCATACCTCAAAATCCTGAAGGTACCATTTATGTATCATTATGTCAAATCATAGGCACCTCTGAGTATCATTATACCTAATCATCAACATTGTACAAGAGAATCTGTAGGACTGCACAATTTTCAGAATTTCATAAACTTGTGCTCCAACAGTGCATAAGTTTGATCTTTGTCAATAACTTAAAGTTGTAAAAATTTTAATGGGTACTACCAAAAAAACAATGCTTATAATCAGCATCAATATTCACGTCCAATAATTATGGAAACTGTCAACTTTTACTCATTTTTCTTATTGGTTTGTACTGGCTATGGGTATATGAATTGGTACTAATCTGGAAAAGTAAATGGTCACGAGTTTTCCAAAACCAATTTAAATCATTAGCAACTCACTCATTAGTGGTCATTTACATGTGACTCATAATGGGCCCTCTTAGTTGAATTTTGTTCAGTTACTAAAAGTGGTATATTTTGTGAAGACTAACTGAAGTTCACGGAACAACTCAAAGTGCCCCTTTAAGTCCATATACTGGTCAACACACCTAAGGGCAATACAGAGTTTCAGTTAGCATACCAACTAACACTGTCCAATTACTCAATTATCATTCATGCACGATAGGGATATTTGAGATGTGTAGGACAGTTTAAAGGGGCACTTTAATGGGAGAAAGAGAAGCAATTTGCAGAATTTCATAAAATGGGCCATTGGGCCCACATGGGGTCTTGGACTACCAATTCCTGAACACCCTGAAGGGACCAATAATTGAGTATCATTGTGACAAACCATCAACATAGTACAACATAATCTGTAGGAGAAGAAGCATTTTGTAGAATTTCCTAAAATGGACCGTAGGGTCCACATGGGACCTTAGACTGAAACTTTTTTGTACACCCCAGATGAGCCACCACCTAGGGATTATTGTGTTCAAGTTAAATATAAATCCATGGATGCATGTGTGAGAAACAACATTTCAAACAGAATTTCACATAATGGGCCATTGGGCCCACATGGGACCTTGGACCAAAAATTCCTGAACACCCCGATGGGACCAATAACTGAGCATCATCGTGACAAACCATCAGCATTGTACAATATAATCTGTAGGAGGAGAAGCATTTTGTAGAATTTCATAAAATGGGCCGCAGGGCCCACATGGGACCTTGGACCAAAAATTCATGAACACCCTAAATGGTCCACCACCTATGGAACATTGTGTCCAAGTTTCAGACAAATCCATGAAAGCATGACGGAGGAGAAGCATTTTGAACAATTGTGAACAGATAGAGTGACGCTGCACCATTACAATAGCTCACACCAGCTAGCTGGTATGAGCTAAAAAATGACAGACGGCCTCGGGTGAATGCACTGACTCTTACTAAACCACGGAGTTGCCGATACCAGTTTGTCTTGTGGAACGTCCAGATCTTGCATAATTCATTAATGGAATTAATATAGTTATGCAAAACCAGGGATGGATAAACGTCAGAGCTACGGGTATTGAAATAATAATACATATTCGATATTTGACCAGATTTTGATGGTTGAAAAGCGCCGTCTGCAGCCATGCTTGACGTGTTAAAATCGTCGTATAGGTCAGTATGTGTACCAACTGGAGTGTATCTCGCGCTCGATAAACTTAAAGACCCCAATCTTTACTTTCGTCAGCGAATCTGAATGGTAAAAAGAGGTTTTGTCCAATGTTCTTCAAACAAAAACGGTAACCGGTAAATATTTTTCAGGACAAATGAAATGTAAACGTGAGTGAAAAACAATTTCGAAAAATGTCACCGTGATAAATGTGAGTACGACTGGCACCTTACGAGGAAGGCAAATGCAATTTCATTCGGCAAATGGAAGTTTCACAAACTCATCCACTGCACTGGCTATAAGTTAACAACAGGGACTCGTCGCCTGTACAGTTTCAGTTCTCCCAACCGCCGACTTTCTAGTTCCTCCGGCACAGTCTGTCTAACACTTCTTTATGCATGTGTAATCAAAACATTGGGCCTCATATATGCATACTGTGTAATATGGATCTTTCAAAATTTGCTTTCGATCAAAAAGCAAAACCAATTGAGAATTTTGCTCGCCACCAGCCAAAAATGTAGCAACGCAGGCCCGTATGCAGCATTTTCAGTGAGGGGGTTCGATTTTACCACAAGTGGAACATTTTACCCGACAATTATGACCAACAGATTAAAACTCATTATACATGTTGCTAACGTAGGCCTACTATCATAGGCTGAGCAGAACTCCAGACCTTGTGGGGGGTTCGTCCAACCCCCTGAACCCCCCCCCCCCCGGGATACGGGCCTGCTTCGGGTAATGGATGAATGCGTTTAACTGTTTTCCTTTCCCAGAGAAGTACTTTCATGTTGTGACTGTAAAAGTCAAATCCTACTAGTTTGGTGGCATATAAATTGCAGTTACAGGTGAACGTTTTTGTTGGAATACTTCGCCTCTTTTTACAGAATGAGAGTAAAGTGATTCGTCTCAGCTGTATGCAGTTTTTATATCTCACACTTTGTATTAATTTGCATATTAAAAATACTTATTGTGGTTTAATTTAAAATTTGGAACTCCCAAACTCTCTTACAGGTATTTTCAACTTTGCAATGACACCGCAGGGTTAGAGGCACTCCACAGGAATTTCACCATCTCAGTCCAAGAGAGAATTAAAGGAATGTTCCACTTGCATTTGAAGAGGTTCTGAATAAATGCAAGAGAATAATTTTTCACTGAGCGCATTTTATTTTTATTTTTTTCTTCTGAAGCCTAAAAGACAAAAACTCATCAACCCCAGAGAGTTTCAATGCTCCCAACCACTTACATCTAGTCCCACGCACAGCCTGTCTTAAGTTCCGCCACATGTGTAATCAAAACAATGGATCCTTGTGTACTTTGTGTAATATGAGCTACTCTGCATCTTCTGAATCTGCTGTCAATTATACAGTAGAACCAATTGAAGAATTCGGCTACCCATAAGCCAAAAATACAGCTGGGAATGATGAGTTACTGAACCTAAAATAAATCTATAAATGCCGTTGTTTCCACCATAGACCTAGACAACAATCACGCCCCTATTCACGACGTTGTTGAAGGGAGATATTTAACTAAAAGAGCGCCATCTTCCGTTTAGACACTTTGTCTCGCCTGTTCCATGCAAAAATAATTTTACAAAAAATCCAAGTTATTAAATATGTTGGCGACGGAATTGGGTTCGTTCACCCTTTTTCATTGAGAACTGTTCACTCCCCCCCCTCCCCCAACGTGTGGACTTGCAACGAAAACAAAGGCAAATGCACAGGCAAGAAATTTGCAAGTGAATCACGAAGTGAAAAGTTATAAATTTTTGTTAACTTCTCACACTATTAACTCAAACATATTTGAGAAAATCGTCAAAAGTATGAACAAACAATGTGAAATTGAAGGAAAGAAAATTAAAACATAAATAAACATTTCGAAGTTTCCAAAGCCCATGACTCTGATCAGAAGCACAAATAACAATTGTCTATTATCTGACGTAGTTCCCAATCTTATGCGGTGCGTCTCAGTTAAATTTGCCCAATTGTCAAAATACAGAGACCTTTTGTGATGAGGGTGACCATCAAGGGAAAAAAATCACAGAAATACAACAGCAAAGCTTTGATTACAAAAGAATGGTTCTAGGAGCTGGGCCTTTTTTTTTTCTTTCGAGAGGCGATATTTCATGTTTATGTTTTTTTTTCTCCAGATCACTACTAGCTGATAATGTTTTTTTACATTTTAACAGGAGCAAATTTATCCACATTTTTGTTTTTCATTTGCTTTCATTTTTTTTTATTTGGTTTTAACAAAGTGTGGAAGCATCCATATAGCCGATCTCGCGTGAAGTGAGCATGTACTGCAGGGTACATTTGTGTGTATCTTATTTGAGGACGGCAGTGGAAGTTGTGTTGCAATGAAAGAACAACATCGGGGTGTACTCGCGGTAAGGGTGCTGTCCAGATGATTTAAGTACGGCTTGTTATTATGACATTGTTTGTTTAGGTTTATGTAAAAGAATGCAAAAGCTAACCCTTTAATGCCAAATACAAAACGGATTTCTCTGTCTACAAGATAAATCGGACGAGAGCCATGCCATGCTATGAGCTAGGAAGGGCTCTTCGTTGGCTAGATTGCCTTCAACTTTGCAACAATGAGAGTTCAGCAAACATAGTTTTGCTCTCTTGGTCGCGTATCTACAGAATCCCTAAAGGTCTCTTTTTTAGATACATGTTCATGACATGACAAACCTAAAGCAAAGCACACATTTCTTGAAGTCAAAAGCCAGCAGGTGGACTCACTGATAGATAAATGGGATAAAAGGGTTGGGTTTTACTGTGCCTGGGTTCGTTTCGATGCTGTGGTACAGGTAAAGAATGAACCACAAATGTGCTCAGTTCATTCAGTAACTTTAACAATGTTAAGTATAGCGCTGCAAATATTATAGCTAACTTAATTAAATTCACAATGGCTATTTTAAGAAGATGCTCAAGTAGGGTGGTGATGTACTGGCAATATTTTGTGGAAAAGATAAAAACAATAGTAAAACCAGAAAGTCAAATGACATTGTGATTCCTTGCCAATATCTCATTTTTTCATACACACACACACAAACACTTACAAACAAAAGCAACCCAGTGGAGAAGGGAAGGGACCATATCAAAATGAAAAACAAAATGCAAGAATGACAACCACATTCTGTATCGCTTATGAGTGTAATGTTACCAAGTGCTAATATGAATGAGTAATGTCATTCACTCAGCATTGTTGACAATTGTGGTCATGAAGGAGGTAATTCACAAGTTGATGGAAAGTTTGTGACAACAAATTGTGGTTACACACCAACTTTGAAGTTTAAGCAACTTTCCCTTCTCCAGATACTGTGTATACAGGGTTTTCACAGTCTTCTATTAATGTCACATGACCTTTGACCTCCATAGAAATAACAAACATCATCTATAGGGTGCTACCAATGGCTAGTTCTAGCAACATTTAGTTGCTGAGATATCTCCCTTAATAGGTTTTCTTACTTTAAGCTCTGGTGACCTTAAATGACCTCCATGAAAAACGATAGGGATCATCTATTCACCATGGACTACTAACACACCAAGTTTAATATTCGAGCAACTTTCCCTTCTTGAGATACGGTGTTTACAAGGTTTTCGATCAATGTCCTCTTTTGACCTCACATGACCTTTGACCTCCACAAAAAAAATGGTAGACATCATCTTCTCATCCGTTTGCTACCAATGTAAGGGCTTGAAGTTGAAAAAAAATTTGGTTGCTGTGATATCTCTCTTGATAGGTTTTTGTACTCTAAGTTCTGGTGCCCTCAAATGACCTTTGTTGTCGATGAAAAACAAGAGGGATCATCTACTAATAATGGACAACCAACACACCAACTTTGAAGTTCAAGCACAGTTTTCCTCTTGAGATAACATGTTTACAAGCCGAGGCCTTACAAACACACACACAGACACACACACGCCATCACCATCCCATAGATTCCTTGCCTGCCTTCGGCAAGGCATAAAACAAAAAAAAAAGGAAAACAGGGACTTGTGTTTAATGGATTCAGTTTTGGGAAGTTTTACTACAATACCTACTTTTTGCGACTACCTGAATCATTGGGAAATTTTTTATTGGTTTTTATAATTGAGCATATTTGGACATGATTTTGAATGTCTGGCTGTAAAAATGGCAGATGAAGAATGGACAGCAACAAGAGAAAAGGAAAGAAAACCAGCAAGAACCTTGAATAATTTCTTTGTTGGCAAGTATTGCCACATATACTTCACCCAAACCCACGCACACTGGGCTTTCTTGTCCATACACAAGATTTAGTAAGATGTAGTAACGGTTCCTAGCAGAAGATGTAAACATTTTAAAATCTCCTTACATAATCTATAATTGTAATTCGGTACTGAAAGTATACCACGGTAAATATCGATTCATTGACGATAAATTATTAGACATTAAAAATAGCATTTTTGATTCTAAACATTAAGTAGATTACAAAGTTTATAACTTAATACGAACCAAAACAAGACACAAAAAAGTATTACATATGGAACTGTACATTGTGGTGAAAAAGAGCTACACATAAGAAATAAAAAAAAAGTGGCATTTATTTGTCAGCTTTTCACTCACTTTCCTAATAACTGGACTGACAGAGAAAAAATAAACAGGCAAGTGAAACCAGAAAAAAAAAAAAACAATCACAGAAAAAATGTCAAGGTTTCATAAAACAGTGCATGAAATATCAATTTTGCCTTCAAAAGGTTAGCTTTTCAAGGCTTTATCTTTTTCCACTCCCAAAAGGATATACAAACTCTGACATACTCCCCAAAACAATTTTTAACCGATTGTACATCCCAGAAACAGATACAGAGTACTGTACACAGCCACACTTTTACTGTGATAATCACGTTTTAAGTCCGTTTTAAGCAGCTTAATCACAATGGAGTTCTTCAAATGACGAAAGACAAACACCAAACATGATTAACAAAAAGGAATGAAGTCACAAAGATTCTAGAAAAAAAAAAAATATTAAATCCAAGTTTGTGCCATTCAGACAAGGCTTTTGTCAGCTTAATCCTAACACCTTTTCCTGGTTGAATTTTTTGTGCCATGTCCAACTTTCAAGCAGTGGCCACGCACAATGATATCGAGCATAACAAGGGGGGGGGGGGGAAGAGGTAGTAAAGATGGTGATAGGGTAAGGAGATGGTGGTGAGCAACAGGGCACATTTGCAGTCATAGGATGACTTCAAATTTCCCAATACCAACTAGGGCAGTCTGAGTATACATTCAATCTGCAACAGTCTAAGACCATATGAAATTAGTTGATGTAGAAAAATGAGCGCAATGTAGAAAACAAACAAGGTAGCAGCTGTGCCATAAAAACATAGCATTTTTGGCACTTTGCAACCAAACTGTACAGCTTCGCAACCAAAACACAGCAAACAAGCAACCCACGACTAAACAGAAGGAATTAACGCACGAACCCGGATACAGGAGCTACACGACCAAAACAGCAGTGGAGCATCCAAAACAGCAAAATACGCTAACAGAATGTGGCAGTTATGGGACTAACACCACAGTAGCCATGCAACCAAACAGTTATACAGCAGCTACAGTAGGTACCACAGAAGCCAGACTGGCAGCTATTCAACTAGAATACAGCCAGAATATAGCAGTATAGTAATTATGCAAATCAAAATGTAACAGCTATGAAAGATTAAAGCAGTAATTGGTTTTACAAGCACAACTTCACGACAAAACAGCAGTCATATTGATGCCTGTAATATTGGGGAATAACATACACCAACACAACGGCGAATACATGGGGTCTGTTTTTCTTTTTTTTATTTTTTTTGAGAGGGTGGTACATTGATATGTGATGGAGGGGTCTAACATGATGCAATTTGGTGAAGTTGCTTCATGAAGTTGACTTTTCTTCTAAAAGATGTTGTTTTCCTATCGTTATTGAAGTTTATTCATTAATTATTCAGTGCATTTTTGGAATCAATTTTTATTTGCTCAAATCTGGGTGGGATCATGGTCCATGCTGCTTCCCTTTCCCTTTTTGATCTGCCAATGGCATGAAGAGGACAGAACAAAAGTGCAACAGTAATACAGCAATAACAATGATGTAACAGTAATTCAAACACCACTACATACAGCAACCAAAGTTCGGTCAGTCATTCTCTGTTTACATTTACTTCTTTGACTTTTCGTACAAAGTATATTAGCAAAAGGTTTGAGATCATTCAAACTTCATGATTCTCTCCACAAACAACAAAGAGTTTTGAATGAAATTCAGATTCATTGAACTGGCACTGTAGAATAAACAGGGACGAAGATAAACACTGCTAGCATCCTATAGGAAACTTGACTATTGCAGAAATGAACGGTTTGAAAGTAGCCTCATATCGGCTACTACTGAAACATGTATTTTGCACGGGACATTTTGCCATGGTTCAATTTCATTAGGCTTGCAGGCTTCCAAGCTTGCAGGCTTCTTAGCTTGCAGGCTTTTTTTTTTTTTTTTGCTAACTAGAGGACTGCTCGGTTGTTTTCTTCCTCTAAAGGATTCTTTTTACAATATACTATAGATTATCTATCCTATACAGTAGCACCATATTGAAAGCACCAAAGACGGCCCCATGTGTGCGATTGCTGCAAAACGTTTTTTCAGTTTACCCCTGCCTCGTCACGATTTTTATACATTTCTATTTACAAATTAAAAATCCACTTGATGGCAACAAGAACGTGACACAATTGCCCTTGCTAACAGACGTTGCTGTAGTATGTTTGATTTAACAAATCCACATCATTTCATGGTTCTGTCATGGTTTGAGACTCTTACTATTTGTACGCTGCTTTCCACACCATGTTGTAAAAAAAAAAAAAATGTATGGACTGTCCAATGAACTGAAGAGAAGCTACTGCACTCACTGGCTGATACAAAACGAAACAAACAAAGAAAGGAAATGATGTCCTGATGATACGGAAACAAATGACAACAAAAGTAAATGTGAGCTCTGAACTCCTTATTTGACAACATTTATACGTCAAATATTACTTTATACACAATAAACCATACTCTGGTAGCTTCTTGGGTAAAATAAAAATAATAAGTTTTTAGTTGATTCTGTACAAATCTGGAGGAATAACACCTCAAGGTAGATGGGAATCTCAATACTATTATAATATTATCTTCCTATTTTCTTTTTAATTTTTTGATAATTATAATTGATATCTGTCTCTGTAAAAGGACCTTTTTAAGTCCAAGTCAATTGTAAACAATTTTACTTCCTTTAAGACAAAATAGTGCAACCAAAAGATAGGAATATTTCAACACTCCATTAAGTTGTGTGATGGGAGTGACGTTGTGTGAGGCTGTGTGACGATCAACATCACTCGAAACTATTCTCAACTTATCTATCCTTCGCTCCCATCTCCCAGACCTATGGCACTCCTGCCAAGACCGATGCAACCCAAACTAAATTAACACCTCAGCCGGATGGGCTGCAAGATAATCTTTAAGTAACGGAAAAAATCAGGATTGCAGAAGAGCATATACAAATACACATTAAAGAAATAAAAGAAGAGTGCATTTGCATGACATTACACAAAATAAAATGCAACAGGCAAAAGCTTACAACTTAAAAACTTCATTAAAGAACACTGAAACACTTCCATGGACATTAGCAAATTCAACAGAATATAAACTTGGAAGTCAAAAGAGAAATTTTCATCTTCAGTGAGCCCTATCCTGGGGTGAAAGTTTGGGTGCCCAACTTCAAGATATGGTGTTATTGCACTGATGACATAGCTCAATATATATTTAGAGCTATATATCTACAGCTATAAAGATATAGCTATGTTGAATGCTGGAGAGCATTTGCAATGTTTGAAACTTGTAGCACTTGTAACTTGATGCAAAATGATTCTCCAACCTCTGGAAAATATATGGCACAACCACGCAAACTGTTGGATGATGGCAACAGAGACGGTATTTGGTACATGGAACTTTTCTCACCAAAAGATAGCGCAACTCGGTAGTAGAATATAAGATTGTTTAAACTCGAAAGGAAACAATATGGGACCTCTGCGACTGCCAACCACCGTAACAACTGTCCCTATATTGCTGCTCCTGGATGAAAATGTCCTATTTTCAATATTCTGAGAGTAAATAACTACATCTAAAGTAAAATAAAATCACAGAATTGAGCACATTCACCATCCATCTCTACACGGTTTTAAACCTTCTTGTCCTATATCCTCCCTGTACGTCGAATAAAACATACCCTTTTAAGGTTTACTTTAATACAAAAAGAGCATCCTAACTGTGGACAAGGATGACTTGGGGTTGGGTAAAATAAGGGGGGGAGTGAGCTCTGCTCTGTCAAAAAGAAATAAAATAAACCTAACCTAAGGAAAAGGCTAAGATGGGTAAGAGAATGAAGGATGCCATTAATTAATTTTATAGTAAGGTTTGCATGAAAACGGAAGAAAAACTGATCTACTTAGTGACAATATTTAAGGTTCAGACAAGACAAAAATAAACCTCCTGTCAACACTGCTTTATACCCGTTTCAGTTGAGGCTAACCTTGGCTTTCTTGGTATAAATATGTTTGTTATTAAATTCAGTTTAAGTTTTGTTGGCTCAAATAAAAATAATGTATCTAAGTGTAACACCACAAAAAAGTGAAAGAAATATGATCATTCCACTGTTGCTAGAGGGTGGTGAATAATTTATAGCCTCTCTGGTTTGGTCCATTACTATCAGTTTAAACCCTTTAAGGGCTTAAAAAAAACTTGTCCATTCTTGTTTTAATAATGTCAATTCATCCTTCTGTTTAGAGTTTTAAACTCCCTTGACCCTTCTGAAATAAAATATCTCATTGAAAGAAGCTGTGGATATTAGTACAAAGAAAACAGACAAAAGAAATGCAAGCTTCAATTACTTCTCGAAACCAGAAGGAAGCGAAGTAATGTACCAAAATGAAAACAGAAATAGCACACAAAATCGACTTTATAGAAACTTCTAAAAGAAACAGGAAATTGTTAGAATAAGTTTTTAATTAGTTTGTAAAATACTTCTATATTTTCCATTCCCAGTTGTTAATTTCTAAAAAAAAAAGAAAAAAATGACTTTCGGCCATTGCCTCTTTGCTAAAGGTCACCAAGTGGTCAAGCCAAGAGAATGATTATCAAACCCTACGGCACACGGCACTTCCAGGTGGCGGCGTGGCATAGGCAGATTTACGCAGGCACTGGGTTAGCTCATGACTAATTCCCTAAAAGATTAGCCACCAGGTCCAACGATGACGTACGAGAGCTGCGCGGCGGTGAATTTAACGGTGGGAACAACTTTGGTTGCCATTTACACACAAAAAAAATAATCATTAACCTGCAAAAGAAGACCTGGAAGGTGACCTACAAAACACCGACACAAAATGGAACGACATCATCTGAAGACAGAATTCTTCACTTTTCGCCGAATGGTTCGGTCCATCTTACCCTTAATGACCTCCACTGGCAGCTGGTCATATCGACTGGCTTATATAATCTGACGAATGGGCAGCCGCTGAAAGAAGAGATGCCATCACAGCAACCTGGAATACGAGCAACTAACCCTACAGAACTACTCATGGCAGCAGTAGCAGCTTGACAGTTAGGTTCAATTCTGGTCACCTTCAATTTAAAAACAATCAAACAACCAACCTGTAAAGATTACAAGTAAGTAACGACTGACTTGCAAAGGAACACACACCTCACATAATTTTTTCTCTCAAAGGCTTGTGTTTGCAATCGACTTTGGCCAAAATTTTGACTGCTTAATATGTTACTGATAATCTTTGTAGAATGCAAAACAAGGCCTTGTTTTGAAGAAGACGAAGGTACAAAGGTACGGTAAGAGGGCAAAAGACAGTGAAACCAATGTCATGTCAACCCAAATCATGAGGACTGTAGTATCCTACATCAAACTTGATACCGAAACTGCGAAATGTGTCGGAGTACACCCTGCAGTCTCACACGATATTTAATGGTATTCCAATTTCAAATCCTGCACAACTAACATACCCTCCATTAAAACACATATGTCAACCAGATAATGACATAAGTCCTAGAAATTTAACGCTACAATGGCCACAGATTTGCCGAAAAGAAAATTGCTCGCCGCCAAACCTCTCTAAACCTCACTTTAAACCCGAAGGGAAACCTTGCATTTTGTTTGGCATATGTACACACACGACACACAGCACGAATTTATACTGATATCCAAAATAAGGTGGGCTTAAAAGAGAAGTGCATCTATTACTATTTGAATGTTGAAAACATGAAACAGGAAAATGTACTGAATGTCATTAATATCTCCTCAACTACTCCCACAAATTTGACACAAGCCACAGAAATTGAAGAAGTATGAAGAGTGACATCATACTACAAATCTGATAAGTTGGCAAGAGGGCGACTGACAGTGAATTACCAAGGTCATGTCGATATAAATCACAAGAGATGGTGGTATCGCACGTCAAACTTGCATGACAAAACTGACAAATGTATAGGTCTGCTGTGTCAAATTCTGCACACCGTCAGTGTTAAAAAAAAAAAAAAATGTTTTGTAGTGCAACTAAAGCGCCCTCACTTATATTCTTGACGTCACTTGATAAAACATTTGGCAGCGATCTCCTATTGTCTCATTCTCTATGGTTTAAACAGATTGCAGTGGCATACCCCAAGTTGGCTTCAGGATATAAGGGGTTTGCATTAAGTGCAAAAATGTTTCCAAATTTCACTGTCAATACATATTTGCATTTATGTTGTCACGATGGAAATCTGAACGTTTTCCTTACCAAGATCATTAAAACATAACGCTGGTATATGTTACATGCTGAGATGACGTGAGGTTCGATGTCTCATCGTTTAGATTATGTCTTTAATAACCACGGCGGAGTTTATGATTTTCCTGTATAATGTTTTGCCAAAAAATTTTTGTATTATAAAACCCTCTGCTTGACTGACTCAATACAGCAGCCTAACTATTGATGAGGAGTTCATCAGTACATAGTTCATCAATATATCTATGATACACTTGCTAGAATTGACACTATATATATATAACTGATGCAGGATCCAATGGTTGACTTTACCAGTCTGCGGCACTTAGGAAGAGACGACCCATCCTTCGATTCTTGTGAAAGGTTTTCCTGACAAATCATGTAAGTTACGTGATCTTGTCGACTGAATTCCTCCAAGGTTTCCTGCATACAGATCACTATCCTCTAAATGTCAGGCATGCTGCTATAGAAACAGGATAGACCAGGCAGGTCGCTATGGCAACAGGATCCACATAGACGTCAGCCGCACCATCCTACGTGCAGCAGTGGAGAAAGCTGTCAACCACTGGCAACAATGAGTACTGCAAAGAGGTAGAGGCATGAAGGGCACCAAGTTGCCATGGAGACTGGTGCATGACTGGAAGATGGCGCTATGCACCTTTGTTAACTCTCCTGGGCGACTCGACGGCTGTTACCTTTATGATACACCTGTGAAACTGCGAGGAAAAAAGAAAATGTTAGAAGTATAATATTTTACCCTATAGAAGATTATCTTAAATTATTTTGAACTGATTTCCAGCAGACAACATCGCATAATTTTGTCACCCTCTTCACCACTCGTGCAATTTCCTAGAAAATGAATTTACCATACCATTGTTTCTCATTGAGGCTAGTTCTATCAGTAAACCAAATCACTGTTTGGGACTGTATGTTACGCAACCTTTCCAGCCCAACTTCACCACCCCAGAGGCTAATATTCAATGGTTGGAAGGCCTTACTATCGATAGACCTGCAGAACATTGTTTTTCCCCCCCTTGTCTGTAAATTAGCTTCTCCAATCAGCACTACTCGTTGCAAGGCCCACATCAGCTTAAATTAAATGGGGTTGCGACATAATCATGGTCAGGCAGTGTTCATTGAAACTAATGAGAGGAAAAATTACACATAGTTCTAATAACAATAGATACAGAAGTAAATATGTCACAAAGAAAAAGAGATAATTAGATGCACATACATGAGAATGTAAAGGACACCAACATAAAAGAAGATACGAAAACAACCAGGTAAGCATGCAATTACCTCCAGTAATGTTAAATGTGTTAGCGATTGGAAGGCGCAACAATAAACATGAACACCATATCTTTACTTGAACATGTATTGAACATGCATGTGCCGTAACATCTAAACACCACAACTGCAGAGAAATGCTCGCCTGTTCTCGAATGTCGGCGGTAACGGGTCACTAAATTGCATTCCATGGTACCCACCATTTCTCACAATGTGACACATTATAAAGGCACTGTCATGGCCAAGAAACTATGGCAAATGAATCATACAATCTGCCTTGCATACAGAAAAAAAAAGGATCAATATAATCACGGCTTAACGAGGTCAAAGATGTACAGCAGTTCCTCACCAATTAGGCGTACCGCCAAGTAGAAGATGGTTGTTCTGTTTAATGTGGGAATTAGACCATACTTACCCCAGGCACTATACTGTTTGGGATTACATATATTATAATCCAGAAAACACAGTACCACCAACAAAGCAGCAAAAAGTCATTTTCACCGAAATCTGCACTGAGCACAAAGATGCCCACACTACAACTAACAGTATAAACTGAGCGTTAAAATCAAGAGTTCAATGTACAATTAGGCAATGTAACACAGAGTCACTACCTGCGACAAAAAAGTTAGTGACAATCTTCAGCGACATGAACACAACAATATGACCATTCTGCTTCATCATATACAATTGCTTGCACTAATCTGAAAGAGTTTTGATGGCTTAATTCCAGACTAGCAAAGTCATGGTCTAATTTCTTGCTAGATTTGGATGATCCCTTGCATGACCTTCCAGCAAAGGCATCACGTCCAGCAAGACAAAACAAATACCAAGTTCTTATTCTATTGAAAGAAAAATAGTTTAATGGGCTAAAATCACTGATTTAACCAAACAAAGAAGAAAAAAATACACGCACAGAGGAAAACGATACCACATTCAACAAGTTACTGGCAACACATGAATTTACTTTCCAATATTTGTGCATGATACTGTCTATTTCATAATTATATATGTATTCACTGTCCAAACAACCACAAAGAAAGAGAGACTATACATTTTGCATGCACTGTATAAGACAGAAAAGACTGAGGACAAATCCCACAAAGATGGCACAAGATTTTACAACCACATGATCAATTGCAGAGTTGGAAAAATCAGAATGACAGAAGTGAAATCTTTTTTTTTCTCTTTTCTTTTGAGTGTGATTTTTTTCCACTCAAGAAATCTTGGAGGATTTCATTCTTACCATTTTCCAACCCTGCAAAATATTTTTTACTGTCACAATACCATGTATGTATTTATACAACCTTACTTTCACAAGTTGCATCTGGTCAACATCGGTGCTTCATCCAGTTGTTGTGCAACGATCTGTTGGGTGGTCTCATCACAGAGGAAAATTTCCAAATTCGGACAAATAAAGACATTTGATGTAAACGTGAAAACATGAAGGAGCAACAATGACAAGCAGCTGTCCCATTCTATGGCTTCATCCAGACACTGTGAAGCAGTTTTCTGTGGAGCTTGATTTAAGGGATTGACAATGAGATGGAGTTTGTTATCACTTCTTGGAAATGGTGGTTTAACGTGGCAGAGTGCTCTAGTGAAAGTCCCACTATTTCACTAACAGGCGTAAAAACAAAACCCCTCGAGAAAGCAGATACAGAGGAGAGAGGTAGGTAATATGACCTAAGTTAAGTCCTGCTGATATATTCTCTCACCCAACTTGAAAGGTTGCAATATGTCCAAGTACACTGACTGCTTGCTCACAATTCAGAGCAGATGTGTATGCAACATAATAAATCCCCACCCTTCCCTAACCTCCCCCCCCAAAAAAAACACCCTTTGCTCCATTTTATTGCATCAGACACTCAACAAGAAAGTAAAATATCGATTTAAAAAAAACAAACAAAAAAAAACAATGCACTGGATGCATGACATCCGACTCGATGTTAATTCACTGGTGCTGAGGAGTTTAACTGCCTGAAATGGCGCTGACAGTTTATTCCACAACAGATTTTAATACCTTCAGCCTAGACTATTAAAACCATGTACGAGAGAGTATACCTAGCTGCCAGGCTTGTTCACTGACATCACCTGTGATTAAAACCACCGACAGCGTCTTTTGGTCCTATGTCACACAAATGTTCAGGCACAAGCCGAAAGCCCGACTTCAAAAGTGGTGTTTAACTATGGGAACTTCTACAGGCAAAATCATTACGTTTAACTGATAGAACGGTATGAATTTTGTACAGTTCATTGAGTACATCGTCAGCAAAGAATTCTTCAAGAGAATCCAGTGAATGCCTGGAGTGATGAAGGGCGTGTAACATCAGCGACTATTGGGTTTAAAACCTATCAATGGTCATCTTGAAAATAGAATGATTAATGATTACAAGTTTATATACAAATAGGAGTCACAAAATGGTACTGAGCTTGGGGTGGGAGAAGCAGTAGAGTTGAGATTGGAAGATGAGTGGGTTGGAAAAAGCTGGGCCCTGATTTTTTGAGAAAACGAAGATATCTGAACAACAATGAATTTATGACTGATACATTAAACTGTTTTACTTAAGGAACCTGTTGCATGATAGGACACTTAATGGAAAATTGCTTCTTTTTTTTTACATGAGACTTAACCACATTGAGTAGCTTTAGATGCACATTAAATGTTTTCCATTGAATGGTGTGTGCTTTGATGCAGCATGATGAGATACTGAATGGTAAATTGTTTTTTTTTATGACATGTGATGTACGAAAATGAATATTCATTACTTTCATGGACATCCTCCCCTCTTCTGACAATTATTCCGCTCAGTCCGTTTCATCCGTAGGGTGGAAGATAACTACCGAACGTTTTTCCTTGACGCATTGGGTAATTGTTCCCTTCTCGGTGGTCATTGTAACCAATGAAAGTTACTACAATACCAAACCCACCTAAACTTATTACACATGACATGCATGTGAACTGCAATGTATACACAGAGGGGTGAAGGTGGAACATTTCCGAAAGTGTCGTCTGATTTTCTCTGTTTTGCAGGTTACCCAAAGTTCTGCATGTCTTTCCAGTTAAAATAATTGTAAACACCGAAGTTCTGAAAGAACTTCCTCGTTACACAAGAGGGAGAAGTGGCAAAAGGTTTGTTGTGGAAAATCGCAAACTTTTGATGAATATTCATAGATTGGTCAATCCGTGCAGGCAAATTCCTAACATGCCCCTCTAGCATAGTAGCTCTACCAAAGTGGTACATGTCTAAGGTAACTAATCTGATGGAGATACATTTCCTAACCTTAAGTCCCAAGGTGATGTCATATGAGACACACTTCCTTGTCAGTTATGTCAGAAAGTAATTCTCCAGTATGCATTAAGTGACCAGTGAGGTTGGGGGGTTAAGTCATGGGATAACCTGAAATTTTCACTCAACTTCAGGAACATTTTCCTCCGTGTACTTGGGTAAAACTGACTGCACAAAATGTGTTGTCATAATGTTTTATAAACTGCAGTGAGAGAGGTTTAGAATTGAAAAATAACTTAATATTTGATGAAAAAAGTTACTGATGGAAAGATTCCAAAGTGCATCAAGAAGGTTGAGAAAGAAGAAAAAAATGTATTTATAAAATGTATCAAAAGAAATGAGCTGTGAGTAGGGTAATGTAAGGCAAACCAAAGGTGTGGGAGGGGGTAAATGAAGACTTTCGACTGCAAAAGTCTGAAAAAAGTAACCCATCTAAGAGAGGGACTAATATCTCTGAAATGTCTGAGACAAAATGATAAAATGTTGAACAGGGGAGAGAAAAAAAGTTGAAAAAGTTCATGAGCCATCTACCTTAGACGAGAACAATGAGAGACGTAAAAGAATGACAGAGAAGGTTAGAGCAAGAATTAGTACGAGTTGACAACGATGTATGTATGTTTCTTTTTGCCAACAGAAAGTAAAGATAACAGGTGTATTAATCAGTTCATTTTTTATATAACATAAATCGAAAAGAAAATGGGAAAAAATTCTAAAAAAAAAAAAAGTAAGGGGAAAAAAAGAGAGAGAAAAGATAAGATTTAAAATATAACACTAGGTGCAGAATTATGACCACAGTTGCAATTCTTTCATAAGACAATAAGTTAATAAGTATGATTACATTGTATCCACTGTTAGAACGTATAAAACAAAGCTGAGGATAACTATTCACATATATCATGCCCCCATGTCTTCATCGTATTAAACAAACCTGCGCACCACAAACGACCATACATGCGAGAAGGTCAACTTGAGGAAAATGGATCATGGTGAATAAATTTCCAAAATCAGAATGGAAAAAAAAAATTTATTTCAAATAGTATCCCAACTCCCATCCCACAACGACAGTAATAATAAATCGAGGGATCGATAAAGTAGCTTTCCTTTCTTTTTTGACGCTGAATCCAACTCTTTCCCCCATGAAACAAAGGCGAAGGGCATATTTTTTTTTTTCTTTGCACAATTTTCAAGGTTTACGCTGGCAGGCAGAGTATAAAACTATCAACCCATCACACCGATCAACAATCCACACGTAACTCGATACCCAACTTTTACCTGTCCCACATTCTCACCCAAAACGACCCACCGCTCCCGACACCTATCTGACCCTCTTCACCATGATTTATATAAGATTTATATGATTAGATAGACACTGGACAATGTTTACTTGAAGATACATTCAACTTTTACTATAGCTAGCTAATTATTTACAACATGTCTTGGCTTCAAATTCATCATGTGTTATTTTTTTTTTTTCATTTTAATGCATTCATTGTCAAAATCAATACTATTTCAACTATTACTGTATTATTATTGTTTATTATCTATAATTATTGTTTGTTTTTCATTGTTATAATATCTTCCCTTTCACACGAAGAAAAAAAAAACATGATGAAAGAAAATTAATAAATTATTGAACTCTGCTTTGAAAAGAAGCGATCTACTTAAACCATACCTTCCATGGGAGGAACAACTGCTCAAACAATCTTACACATACAACCAAATATAATTTCATACGTAGAAAGAGCTCTTTTTTTTCTTCTTTAGTTACAATTTTAAAGAATAGCTTTTAAAAACATCTTAAGCATGTAAAACAAACAAATACATAATTAAATAAGTTCAATAGAAAATGATATGAACAAATAAGTAAAAAAAAATAAAACAAGCTGAAAAATGAAGAGGGGACTGCCAACTGAAAAATACCATCCAACTGGCAATTCCAGCAGTCTGTCAAATACTTTATGGAGGGCCAACTTAATAAATTTATTCTTGTGATGAATACTCATACAATTAAAGTGATTACCAAAAGCCTTTGCACTATTTAAATTCCAATTCTACAAATACATTCGTGAGGAAACCAGGACAAAGGAACATTGCGAACATCCACCATTCAAGAGATTTTGAAACTGGGCCAAGATAGAACGGTACATAAAAATAGTAGAACTTCAAGCCTTGTACCAGCAAGTTTTTAGGGCATAATTTCCAAATGATTCTAGCATGAGTGAGCAAGTTTGAAATGGTCTCCTTATGTCTACGCAAAGAGACAGAGAGATTGTTCCTGAAGAGACTGTGACCCTCTTTGGAGCAAAACGGAAAGCACTGCATTTTTTTTTCAAGTTCTTTAGGTGCATCTTTTTGTTTATATCCCAAAGCATTCTCCTTGCCCAATCCCTGCATCACTCTTCAAATATTGGTATTTGTAATGACTTTGGTAACAGCGATGAACACGTCTCAAAACACTGATGCAGAAAGGGCAAGGACTGATAAACTTTGAACAAAGTCTGACAGAGCTGTCTTTCAAGGAACAGTCTTTACCAGGTTAGCTGCACTACATTTTAAGAGCTACTGGGTTGGAAGCTTGCTGGGAAATTTGGTGACTGAACTAGAGATACCATTGTAAATTGAAGCACACATATGTGATACAGAGAATATGCTGGGTGTATCAGTGGCACAGAGGAAGAATAGATCGATAGCCTGTCAACATTATTGACAAAATTCATGCTGAAATATTTCACACTGTGGAAAATAGGCATCTATGTTTTGGAACATTCTCATACAAGAGGGGCAGAGGGGCAAGGACAAAGTGAGGGAAGTTTCAGAATAAGAATTGGCATTATGTAGTAAAAAAAAATGCTTTGTAAACAAAATTATGGCAGTTTAGTTTAGCCTATTGATACTGGGAGAAAGCGAAAATGAGTCCCAGAAAACCAAATCAAATCGGTGGGAGCAGAAAGAACAAAGAGTTAAAAACTAAGTTTGGGATTGCACTGTTGCTGAATAAGAATAATGGTCCTTCTTTCTTTCCTTTTTCTTCACAAAGATATTGAGGAATTTAATGGAGGGGTTAATAGGAATAGACCTGATGTATCGCAGACAGTATTAAAAAGTTTATCTGCCACGTAAATGGTGACCAGAATTGTTGAGTCATAGGCTAGATCAATCCTCAGTTCAGTTGCAAAATGCCACAGCTTGGTCGATACCTGAAGCAGTTTACAGTTAGCAACCAGATGAAAAGTCAGTCGACTCACCTACGATGCATGATCGATTATGGATGCCAACCCTTCGATAGTACCGTTGTTACTATAGTAACAAGAATCAAAGCATCTCGCAGCTTTTAAAATGACTTAAGACAACTGTTGACATCATCTTAACACATGGAACTTTTTCCTTTGCAAAAGAAAACAGAAATCCTCCTACTATGATAAATAACTTGACTTTGACCATCATCACACAAGAAGTACTTTAATTCACGTTAGAAAGATACACCGTTAAGCAACAACTTGTTGCCCTTTGCAGCTACAAAAAACAATATATCGTCACAGATCGAATTACATTTCAGCAGCAACATGCTCCGACGAATCGAGACCTCCAAAACAGGAGGAGACCTCCGAAACAGTCGGAGGTCGAACGAAACAAAAATGACGTGAAAAATGTCGATGCAAGTCTAGTATTATAATAACTGACTCCTATTCTACCGAAAAATGATTACATGTGATTATCAGGAAACTATATGCTTTAAATGTTGTTGAGACCTGCTCTGAACTTTTACAAACCTTTAATTCTTACAAGTTTAGGTCGATACCACGAAAAACAAGAAACGAAATCAAACACAACACAACCCAGCAAAAAGCAAGTGGAAACAATAACAAATCAACCACACCCAGAATAAATAGTGTGTTTCATCCTTGCTTCTAAAATATACACGTTCTAGCAATAGACTATTAACGAGGAACCACACCTAACCAGTTTATGGTTTAGCCTATGAATACACACAGTAAAGTTTGTAAATTCCAGAGTTTTAAGTAGAACCCTGGGAAGAGTACAAAAAGTTTTTTTTTATCATTTTGTTTTTGCTTTTTTTTTTATTCTTCTACCTATTTACAGACAGAATTTTTTTTCTTTTCACCAATCAAGGTGGGAAAAGCAAAAGTTAAAATCGACTACATACATCCGTCTTTTCCAAAACCAAAATGTTTCTTGTCTCTCTCAAATATAATAGAAAAAAGATAAACAAAAAGGCTTAAAAAATGATAAAATGAAACCATACAAAACTGACTTGATTCCAAGGAAAGGAGCAAAAGAAAAAAACAGGAATTTCCCATTTTTTCAAACTAGCCCTGGGGGAGGGAGGGGGAAAGATATTGTCCACATCATTCAAACAAGTCAAGCCACACACTCAGCTATGACTTGCATTGTCTGGAGCATTAAATAATGAATCTATCTCACTGTTTGCATCAAGTACCCAGGAAACCTGTCAGACGATGTATGAACCCAGTTCTGAAATGGCTACCTGAATCCAAAGTTTCACCAATCAAAGTTCCATCCAAAGTTTCTCTGAATGTGAGAAAAATATCTAACTTTAAGACCTCCATTGTCATGGCTGTACGTAAGATACGTGGTGTTATTTTGACATGCAAAGCAAAATCTTGCATCCCACTCCACGATGACCTAACGCAAATTACACTTTCGGGTACCCGACCGACTATGGACGCCAGGTACCTGCATCCAAATTTTGGACTCGGTGCAAACACTTTTCAACCCTTATGAGTTTTTTTTGACAAATCTTCAAGTTGTGCACCTCAGAATGAAGAAAATTCATGTGGACAAAGGTGGACAGTGTGCGGTGAAAGGTTAAATGTAAAAATTGGGGGGGTAATGCTAGTGACTTTTTTCCTCGTTTCTTTATGAGACCGAATGATGATTGGTCATTAGCGTAGGGCTGGCACTGCCAAAGGGTGGTGGGCATTCATCCCCCAAATTTGTGGGTACAGTGCCTTTTTTGACAAAAAGTGCCCTTACTTATTCACTTAATGCATTTCAGGGTGCCCTTTAAGACTTTTACCCATCCCCCAACTGTAAGAGGGTTATGCAGAGAGTCAGTTTCTTAGAATTTCTACATTATGAAGTGGACAAGACTTGATCACCAGTAGCTGGTGAACTAATATACTTAAATCACATCTTCACATCTAAAATATTAGGAACTATATCAACTGTATGAGCAAATGCAGCATGGTTTGGTCTACACAGTGTCAGATTTGTTAAAACTTCAGATTTTTCATAATATTTATCATTAAATTTGTAAATTGGATATCTTCTCTGTTGTAAAAAGGCAAGAAACACACAACCTTGGGAATTTGGACAAATATCAAAATGCAATTGCAAATCATGTCAGAGAATGGTGTGATAATGCACTTTTCGATGGTTTGTTTTGATTTTGATATTTTGGTATACCCTAAGCCTCCAAAAGAAGGAAATTAAAACTTTTGATAAACTTTTCTCTGTTAAAATTTCATGTAAAAGAAAAATTATATTTTTGATAAAGGTTTTCTGTGTTAGAGTTTACAGAAAAAAGCAAAAAATAAGAAAGAAGAGAAACGAGAAAAGGAAGAAGCATCTCCCAAAGACACTTAAAACTAATGAATTTGCAAACCCATTTTTATGAAAAATAAACCAACACCAGAAAAAAACTTCTGATCCAAGCTAAAGTAAAACCATCTCCTCACAGATGCAGTTTCATCTCATACGTCTGGAGGGAAGAACACGCACTCAGGTTCTATCAATGTTTGGGAAACAGGGGTACTGGACATTTTCTCATGATTCGAAGATATCCCCTGGTGACGTCCCCCCACACCTGAATAGCGTTTCCGTGTATGTCTGTGATTATGTAATAGGACAGGCAATGCAGAAGTTAAGCTCTTTTCATGAAAGGTGTGTTCTTGAAAATATCACGGGTATGACGAAGTGAAAAGGGCTAAACAAATGGGATTTATGAACTATAACATCTCAGCTCACACACCAGCAGCATCGCTGGACTTACCGTTGATCCTAGCAGTTCTCAGGATATGAAAGTTGACAGAAACATCGTTTTCAAAAGAAAACATTAGCAAGATGGGATAGCATTATCATGTTCAAGGCACTCTGTAACATGATGGGTAAGCACGAGAAATGTGTTAAGGAAAAATGCTGCCGTGGATAAAACATAAAATTTTCAGAATTAGAAGGTTATGGCATGATTAAGTGTTAGACTCAGCAAGAAACAAAAAAGATAAAAAAAAAAACAACCATGAATGCCCAAAATCAGGAAAACTGGTAACGTCATTAAAACGTAAAATACGAGATTATAACAGAGGTATGTAAATTTGAACTGACAGCATGACAAAAAGAAGGAAAGATTAATAAAGAAGAAAGAAGAATATCTGTCTTTGGTGGGAAGCAGAAAATCATGACAAAAAAAAAAAAAAACAGACTGTCGGTGAAATGAAATGTAGTAGAAAACAAAAACAGCAAACAGCATAGCATAGCAAAAAACCCTGACAGAGGATGGCAGCTTAATGCAATTCAGATATTAACAAAACAAAGATATATCACTCTTATTTATCAGGTTATAGTTTAAATCTGAGAGTGAAGCATCATGGGAACTATCCTAGGGTGGGCAAAAAGGAGATGTAAATAAATTGGTGGGAAGCAGAAATCAGAGATTCCATTTTGCTTGGTAAAATTGCTTCACCTCTTTTTTTTTTTTTTGCTGTCTGTGAGGGATTCAAGATCTGTCCTTAACACAAACGTTCCTGCCACGCATCGACTCCACAAGAATTAAAAAATTGTTGCAAAATATATCTGATACCCCCATGAATCCGTCCTTCCCTGTACAGGAAAAGAAAGTGAAAAAACTCCCAGAAAAAAAAAACAAGGAAAAAAAAAAGGAACAAAAACAAAAACTACCCAAACTTCGTCGATGGTTAAAAATTGAAATGAATGCATGAATGACGTTTTTTTTTTTTTTTTCCATTTTTAAGGATGTATCGTAAAATGAGACTCTTTTTTCTCCTAGAGACAGGTTCAAACCAAATGGTATTAGAAAAAGCGCTGTCACGCCCCAGGCGGTTGGGCGATCATGACGGAAGCAAGGCGTGTTAGTGCATTCCATTGCTATTGCGTTGACTGAGGGGAGGGTGCTGCCGATTAGTAAGATCACTAGACGAACCTTGAGTGGCGAACATCTTCGGTCCCTTCTTCAACATTTTCTGGGCCTCGTTGAATGCCTCCTCGATTTCTTTCTTCCATTGCACGAATTCTGGGTCACTCTGAGATTTTTGGGTACAATGGAAACGGAAAAAACGTAAACGAATTAGTGATAAGATACAAAGTAACCAGAAGCAAACAGTTCCCTTGTGGTTTCACTCTATCTTGCAGAAACACAAATTTCACTGTTTTTTTTTTTTTTTTTGAGGGGGGGGGAAGAAAGCAAAATTGCAACTTGACTTAGAGATTTCTTCCAACAGGGTTTCCTGTGTGTTTGGTAAGAAATGAGTATGTTAAAAGAAACTTTCCTTTTTCCACCCTTTGCCCCTACCCTTTCACTGTCTTAACAAACTTCAGATAATCTGGTTCCAAACATTTTGAGTACCATTTTTCCTCGTAAGGACAGGATTATTTTCCTCCACAGATAATGAGAACTTTTCCTTTCATGATTTAGATACAGTCGTCCATTAAGTTGATGATTTTAAAGGAGAAAAAAAATTCAAGCAGTTTCGACGACAAAAAGGATATAACACCACAATCGTGTTTCCCTTGAGCACAAATACACTTTCAACTCCCTTTTTGGGTTTTACACGACTTCTCTGCCTGCAGGAACTGACAAACATCTCTGCCTAGTTTTCTGTGGAGATGTCTCTACTTCCTTCCTCTTTGTGCTCCTCCGGGAATCGACATCCGCTGATGGTAACCCTTCAAAAGGAAAGGTAGCCGCACAAATTGTGATGCTTGCGATAGCATCTTTCTTTACAGAAACACACAACACTGCCAAACCATCTTATCCTTCTGTCTTGCTGGAGTCACACTGTTTCCAGGAAATGACCTCAAGCTGGCTATATATCCATAGGGTTTATCAGAGTCATCCAACTTTTTGCAGACATTCTTTTTTTTTTTCTTTTTTTTTTCTTTATTCCCCACAACTGACTCACTTTGCAAAGGGATGACAATAATCTCATGAGCATTAACAGAATTTAGAAAAGTTTAAATGCCAGAAAGAGGGTAAACCCTGAGAGACAGGATAAGGAAACATGGTCAAATAAAGGGAAAGCTTTGGAGACCAATGTTTTCTTTCACTTGAATAAATAAGTCCTATGTTGACAATTCTTTGGCAAGATCCTAAGTACCGTTTATGTGCTTTCTTTTCTCTGTACTTTTTGGTTGCGAAGGAGAGCTCACATTGACAGAATTGTACTTCAACCTCACATTTTGTGTCACAATAGACTCCCCCTTGCATGTGACGCCACAGTGATACAGTGACGCACCCTCCTCGAGGGCCTGCTGCTATGTGACACGACAGTGATACAGTGACGCACCCTCCTCGAGGGCCTGCTGCTAAGTTTCATATGTGTACATTGTGTCACTACCACTACACGCATTATGTAGCCATATACTGTCAATTTGTTCACCCTCAGGGAAGGCGCTCTTGTTGGCTGTTATGTGACGTCAGTGTAAGAGGGTCTTTTACTTCGACCACTCACCTCTGCTCTCAACAGGCACTGCTTTCCACCTGTCATTTTCAGTTGAATGCACTTGAAGTTCTTCACGTGCGATTCTTCCACAGATAGGACTTGCTCCATGGTAACAACATTCTAGGTGGGGGGGGGGAAAAAAAAAGAGCAATTTCTCAAAGTGAAATAATTTCTATAATAATGGAATAATGGACAGTCATTGCTACAAAGGACAGAAAGGCATCTTTTTTGCCCATAACACTTGAGAAGTATATGGAAGAAAAAAAAAAAACATGAAAAAGATGGTGACAACTCACTCCTAGTGAAAGAAGGTTTGCAATATTTTCTGTAAAATATCTTTGCTTCAGAAAAAACGGCTGGCAAAGTATTGTTATACTTCATTAATAACGATGAAGTCTGCGAGAATCTGGTGCACCAAACCATGTGCATGTGGATGCCTGCACAGAAATGCATTGTATGACTTGGATGACTGCAGAAGCAGAAAAGAGCTTGCAGGAAAGAGATCTGGCTTACTTTGCCCCAAGATATGGTCGAGAGATTTTGATACTCTTTGCTGTAAAATGCCTACGCAAACCTGCAAACAGCTGTATCCAGGGTTATCGTACGGTTATCCCCTGGACAAATCCCCCCTGGAAAAAGACTCACTGGTCTTTTCACCACGAGGTGAAATAACACCTGGAAGGGGGCTTCCTTCTGGGTGTATCTGTCTGAGATACTTGTCAGGGGGGGAATTTGTCCAGTAATGGTATCCAGTTAAATGCACCACCCGAAAGCTGCTTGGTTAGTGTATACTGAAATGTTAATGAACAATGTAGCAATTAGCTGCAATTGATTTAACGCTAAAAATGCCGTGGACAGCAGCTCTTGAAACTTGTTTTTGGATACCATGGGTACTGAGGTGGTCACAGGGAGGATGGGAGAGAGTAAAGAAGTAAGATCCACTTTCTTTTTTATAAAAGTAACCTGAGTTTAATCATTGATAATTCCAAAAACTGACACCACCCTTCCATCACCCCTCCCCCAAAAGACAAAACAAAAAGAGAACACTCACAGAAAAACAGGGTGGGTAGAGAGGGTATTGTTACAAGTCTGGAATACAACCAATGAAATGATGGGCGATGGGTAAGATAAAAACATAGAACATTAATTGACGTTGGCCAATACAGAACCAAAGTCGTCATGGACCGTTCCTTGCCAGACACAAGATTCAAACGTGAATGATGCATGGTTTGTAATCAGTGTGGATGGAAATGGAACCCACCATTCAACCGTCTGCATACACCAAAAACAAAAACAACAACGGAAAAAAAAAAAAAAACCAAAAAAATGAAGATGATCTAAGTAAATTAAAGCCAAAAGCAAAAGAAACCAATCAAATTCCCCAGTAAGCAGTTTTATTCTTCGTATAACACTTCTAAGTACCCAGCAGAGCCATGTGAGATTTTATAACCGCCCCCAATTATATTCTGTGAGAATGAGTGAAGTTGATACGGACAAACATCCTACCATTGTTGACCTGCATCTTTTGCTAAACCTTAATCTTTTCAGCCTTCTTCCTCCCTGCAAAAATGTTGGGAAGAAAACAGTTTCCAAAATCTTTCGTTCCACGACCTATCGTGAGAGAGATAGCAAGTGAAAACATCGTGGCCAGTTGTGTTTATTTTCACCGGTACACACGAGAGAGGACGAGCCTTCTGACCTTTGCCCCCAAATCAACAAGTTGAATGTGTTGTATGTGTGGTAACAATACTCTTACGACAGAGCTGTCAGCCTAAACTTTGCTGATTGTTCAAATACCAAAAAAGAAAAAGTTTCTTTAAATTTCATATCAGTTGGATCCATGGGTAAATACTGGAGGTGGTCAAAACTGATTGGCTGGTATATACATCACAATGGTCAAATTTTCTCTCAAAGGAATGAATCACTTTCAAATAGATATCTTTCATCTCCATGGTTACTGTCTCTCACTTCTTGTGATGGACAGATGCATGGAGGGAAGAAGAGAGGGTGATGACACAGGCAAGGAAACATATTAAAACGCAACAACTATTCATTTGCAAAAGGGATCTATAATCTTAAGAAAGTCAAACAAATTATTTCAGAAACTGGCTAGGTCTGTGATAAAAAAATTTAAATAAGGTTGAACATTGCCCTTCTGAGACATCAGATTCACCGCTACCAACTATATTTCAGAAATAGTGAAAATGAAAGCGATGCTGTTTGCCAAAATGCACAAACATATAATTTAATCAGAGTAAAAAGGAAAAGTGTTAATAAACACAAAGATGGTTTAAATAAAATGTACTTGATTCCGTGTTTTGGCAAACTGGGCTGTTTTTTGTTCAACATAGCTTGTGATGATATTGTGAATCGCAGCACGTGTACCCGCAAAATAGAGCCATGCTCTAATATTTAACACAAATCCTAAAGCAACGTTATCAATTAATGATGACAATGTTGTTCACTGCAGTGAGGACTTTGCTGTCCAAAGTACCTGGCAGGCAAACATACTTGGTATGAAATCAAGCGAATGCAAATGCCTGGGCTCACCCCTAATGCATCTGGTGATGAAAAGCATGGGTCATGATCGTCGGGAAAACTGGCCATGCAAGTCTACGACAAGTTCGATGACATGACAAGATGCACAACCTTCAATCCAAACCGAAGAATTGAGACATTCACCCATCAGATAATGAGATGCAACTCACCTCATTCTCAAGGTTTGTTCACGAGATTTATTACCAATGACATGCAGAAGTGACGAATGCTCTGTGATTGACACTCTGCCTGCATCGTTACATAAGCTGCATGAGAAAACTGATAATACAGAGCCTTTCATCCGACTGCGGTGCTTTTTTCCTTTTGGTTCAGTAACATCGGCTACACAAAAGAGAGAGGTAACAGTAAACATACCCCTTTCTCCCCATCACCCATGAACTCCAGGCGGTTTGGAAAGAGGTAGAAGTAACGTTTCTGCCACGTGGTCATGAAGGGGCCCCCCAGCTTCAGTAGATGTCCGTGCATGATGCAGTCCTTACCGACAGCATACTCTGAAAATGGAAATAGAAAAGGTGATAAATAAGCCACATTCATAAGGATTCAACTTCAGGAATTTTTCCCAGGATCTTCCCAGGAGACCACAGGACATCTCTGCAAGTCATCTCCCACAGTTGGCGTTGCCCTTGCATCTTTTCCTTTAAAGAGGTTAGACTTTGATACACATTAACCACAAATCTGACAGGGGTTCTTCAGTTCCTGGGTATAACCGTCCTTTTCTGAACTGTGTAAGGATTCATCCACTTTTCTTTCCATTTTACCTTTTCCTGTGATCTCGTTGTACTACTTGTGTGATGTTTTAGCATGTGTCTGTATTTATGAGCTTTCATCAAGTTTGGGTGGATTTTGTTTGGTCTGTAGATTGTTTGCACAGGACTCCACAATCTAGAATACAGAATTAAACTCACAAAATAGAAACTGAGATTTTTCTCACCTTGACCAAATTAATAGACTGTGACCAGACAACTTCCCCATCCCCCCAGATAATTCCCACCAGCACAATTTCCAACAGGGAGAATTCCCGCTCGAATAACTCCCCCTGACAATTCCTTTTTGAAAAGGGTTAGGGTGAAGTTTAAGGTGGGTGGGCATTGTCTACGGGGAAGTTGTCCAAGTGGGGCATTTGTCATGGGGGAGGGGTAGGGGTTGGGGAAGTTTTCCAGGAACCTACCAGACAACTCTGTAAATTTGTGGGTTCCATCTGTCGAGATACCATCGCCACAACGCACACATACATATGCTACTTGTGCATATACTAACACACATTCCTTTACCAAGGTTACCTTTTCTATCAATCTACAAATCGTGTCTCAACCATTCACATGCCGTGGGCCCCCTAAGCCCCCCATATTCCATTTCTAAGCACCCCCCACATTCCATTAAGGATGAACATTCAGTGTGTCGTTCCACACTGACAATGACAGAAACTCCACACTGGTATGATAACAAGAGGAAGAGTTACAGACAGGTATGAATTCAAAAAGAAAAAAAATATTAAACAAACATCAAAAGAAGGAGAAACAATTAGTAGAAATGCCCCTATGGGAATCAGCTCCTCCATCGCTGGATGAGCAGTGACAGAGAACTAACGACTATGAAATAGCTACTGCACATCATCACCGTCAACCTAAAAGGTTTGAAAGTCATATCGAAAGACATTCCACGCGATAATGTCACACATACCTTTACCTGCACAAAGCAATCCATGATAAATGCTTCTGGCTAATTTCTGGCAGAGCATGTGCCACAAGGTGAAAATACATGCGAAAATTGTTGCAGTTGGTAAAAAGGAAAGCCATGTTTTATGTCACTCCCTGTATTCAATTATCTTCTTGGCATGAGATGTGAAAAAAAATGGTTCATGGTTTGCATGAAACATAAATCATCTAGGAGAACTCTGAACACTGTTGGATCTAAGAGGTGGGAGGGGCCAGGATGACATCACTCATGGTCCCACCCAAAGGTGGGTCGCAATAACTGTTTCCAAAAATTTGCGGAAAAATTAAAGACAAATACTCCTCACCCAGACAGTGTCAATTCTCCAAACCACTTATGTGTAGTCCCTCCCACAACCTGTCAAAATTCCTCGACATGTGTAATCAAAATAATGGATCCCTATGTATGCTGTGTAATATGAGCTAATCTGCATCTTTCAAATTTGCCGTCAGTCAAAGAGTAGAACCAGTTGAGAATTCTGCTATTCGGAGGCCAATAATATAGCTTGGGGTGACGAGTAACTGCCTTTATGTAAAAAAATTCAACACGCCTTGGAGAACGTATTTCTATATAAAAACTTCATAATTGCACACTTCTGTTGCACCAAAATCGCATCTGCGGGTATTCAGTCACAGAAAATTTTTTCGTGAAGCGGACGGGACAACCCCCTACCTTAGGCCCCTCCCCCATATCGCCGTGCCATCAGTCTGACACCTTCCGATAAAGGACTTGGATCTGCCAGTGCTCTCCCTCTTTACATGTATGACTCACTTTCAACAACTGAGTGATCATCTAATACCAGAGAGGCTCAATCTGACTTCAGGTACAAATATTGCACCACTTCTGAGGGAACTAGAATAAACTCCAGCTTTATCGTAAGGGAACTGGATAAGATAGCCAACAAATATTAAACATTTCATTTTCCTGACGACAGTTTTAGCAAAAGAAAAAAAGGCTCATCTGGGACATGCTCATAAAATCAATGCAAGCACTTTCAACAAAGCTTGCATGTAAGTTTTTTAGAAGTCCAGTTTGCTAAAATGCAGTAGCAACACAAATAAAACGGAAACCAATCAAGATCTTATGTACGTGAGCATTTTCAAAGAGGCAAGTGAAATGCAAAAAGGTAGGTGTCTTGACAAATCTCGTTCACCAAATGCATCTCGACGACAAGGTGAGTTCTTGAAGAGTTGGCCGTCATGACGACCTGGATGTCTTACCTCCCTCGTCTCCCCTCTTTGCCCTCTTCTTGGCCTCTAGTCTGTCAGCCTCCTGATTGATAGCCTCAAACACCGTTTCAGATATCTCCTGTTGCCATCGCTCTGAGATGACTAAGGGAAAGTCTTTGTACAGTTCTTGGTCTGCTTCTGTGAGCTGTTGATATTACCACAAAGAAAACCAACATGATGCAGATGTTGCCTTTCCCGAGACCGGTATCAGTTACAGCACTTTTCCTCTGTGATTGACTCTAACCCACCAATAAACCAGTGTCTGATTTAGTGTTCGACGAAGCAGTCAGACCAATGATGCGATGGACTTGCTACATATTATTGATAGCTTTTGGCAAGAAGTTCAATGTAATGACTAATCATAAAAGATTAACATTAATCAACAAGTGAACAGCTTCTATATGAAGTGAAGTAGACTGACATCAAATGTCAGTTATCAGTTACCCCTTCAGGGTGATCAACCCACCCTGGGATGAGGAAAAGAATTGAAAGAAATTGTGAATGGTTTGTAACACATTATGAACGTTTTTGATGAAAGAAAGAGGTCTGCGTCATGAGGAGTTGATGCCAGATGGATCTTGATGATTTCAAATCACTGTTCTTAGATTCAATAAAAGGATGGAACATTATCTGGCGTCTCAGTCTCACCTTAATCCCTCTTGTATCTTCTTCATCAAAAGACCCAATGTCAAAGGCATCAGCAGCATTAACTTCTCCTCTGGGGGGCTGAAGAGGCGGTGTGTACTGAAAATGAAAATAGAACATAGATATGACTCAGCAGAAACCCCATAACTTAATATTCTGGAATAGCATATGTTGTTCTAGCCACCCTTACCACATATCCCTTTCCCCTCCCATCAATTACCATCAATATTTGCAGACTTTCTTCCCTGTCAGACATATTTATGAATAACAAAGGTTGTCACTTCTCTATACGATTAACTTTCAAGTGTAGAGAGAGTGTTTTTTCTTTTTCTTCTTTAAAGAAGAGTTCAGGGAATTCAATGCCCTCCATCCATTCCCTTCTTCTCCCACCCGAATGCCCCATGAAAAGAAGAGCAAGAAATGATATCACAGAGCCACAGCCCACAGACCTCTCCCCCACCCGCTTCCAAGACACATCCTCCATACGTTTCAAGACTTTCCACCGTGGCTGCCATCTCTCATCCCACCCATGGCCTGACCGTCCCTAGTCTGAATCCGTTAAGATTCCAACATCCACCACGACCTACCTTCTGATAGTAGACTAGATTCCAATCGATACCGGCAAAGAATGGATGCTCCTTGAGTTCCTCGGCACTGAAGAAAGTGAAAGAAGCAAAATGAAAAAGTTAAAGTAACCGGTTGGTAAAACACTGAAGAGAAACATAAAACTTTGGCCATGATTTCACAAACTTTTTTAGTGGCTGGCTGCTGATGATATTAGACGTAAAGACATAATTTTGCCTTTTTTTTTTGTGGATGTCAATAGCCTTTTTTCTTTTCCGTTTCTGTGGGGAATTTTCCATTTTGCAAAGCTAGAATTCTGTGCCGTAATTGTGCGACATTCGTAGCAAAAAAGGAAGATCATATGGACTTCTTTACATTTTTGCAGGGGTAAGACAGTTTTGGATCACTCTTAAATGACAGGATATATCTACAAAATGGATGGAGACGATACAGAAATTGCTATACAGTTGGACACTTTCAACTTTTTTCTTCTCACTTTTAGGGTTTTTCTGTGTTGTTCTATGGCTTTCCTGATTTTCCCCTTTTTTCGCAAAACCAGTAAAAGTCTTGCCTTTACAGTATAAGCAATGTTTAATTTCAGAGATCAAAGTGAGAGGTACAAACTATCAACATCTCTAAGACCGATGCCATGCCTAAATTGAACTTGATCAAGCAATTCATATGCACAATTTGTGTTTTAATGCAATCAAAACGATGTTTTCACTGATAGTTACTTCATTGAGCAAATGTTGTACTTTATTGTTAACTGAAAAAGAAAAAAAAATGTAGCGGATGAGAAATCATGAAGATAGCAACACACCTTTAAGTTATAATAATAAGAAACATAATAATTAGATAAACGAAAAGACCAAAATAAACATAGAGGGGAAAAATGTTTAAGTTTGAGGTAAATTGCAAAAAACTTTTTAAGGGACTTTTTCTGCATGAGCAAAAAAAAAAAAAAAACATGTATCCTGGAAGGATTATGACAGGAAAGTGAGTATTAAAATAACAAATGTATATATAAAAAACATTACAATAATCTGAAGGCATGTATTAATTACACTTTGCTTGGCCAAACAACAAACCACAACACAAGTAAACACAAAAACGTCAAAAACAATGGCTTTTGATGATGATAAATTGGACAACTGCAAGGAGCTTGTGACTGGTGAGCTTTTTTTTGTGCATAAAATGTGACACAAATTGACCCTTACTGTATTTTTAATCCAACTTCTTCCTTTAACTTTTACTGATAGCTACAGTGGCAAAAACTGGTAACATAAGGAACTCTCCATGTGTATAAATATCACATAAAAACGACTTTTTGGATCTTTGGAATTCAAATATTAGAATGAAGAATCTTGGCAGAAAAACCTTCGCAGCTACATATGCAATGTTGTTTTCCACATCTTTCATACCTAGTCCTGATACTCAAAATTTGATCTTAGACAAAAAAAAGTCTTAAACCGACTGAGTGCGTCACTCTACTACGCTTTCATCCTTTCCATTCCTTTTGCCCGACAAAAAAAAAAAAAAAAAGACCTTCACATCAGCTACCCAGATTCTGGGCACACGATGTAAATTCTTGAGACACAATCGGAGATAACTCACACGAAAGACAGATTTGAATAGCTACTTGACGTTAAGGGAAACAGGTGGAATTCACCCCTGGCTGTCACTTATAAGAATCTCAACAATGCAAGAAATGACATAAGTCAATGAAATAAAAAAAAAGAAGGGGAGAGAAACTTTGAGAGACAGAGCACGAGAGATGGAGATGACTCATTCCTCTCGGAATGCCATCCGCGCATCTCATACTTGCCGGAGTTTCAGCCGCAATCCTTGGTTCTGTGGGTTTAATTTATCTCATCAAACTGCTACCATCTTGATGTAGAAGCAGACCTACATCGACGAGCCTTGCGACATGTTCCTTGTGAATATGATTCTAAATGGATGGATACCTCACCATTCTGATCCCAAATGCTACATGCATTATGGGGGTTAACTGGTTCATTCTCCAGTTCATCATCATCATGGTCACATGGTTAAGGGGTGGGGGGAGTATGGTTGGTGGCGGAAAATCTAGTGGGGGAAGGTGTCCAGTTAGATAGTCGGCTCTTGTGCTAAAAGTCTGCGAAAAGGTCTCCACCCTGTGACACTGGTCGTTGATGTCACATTCTCCGAGGGCAGGTGCTATCAGAACTGACGTAGAGACTACAGACAGCAATAAACTTGGAATACTATTTATAGATTTAAAGAGGAAAGGATGAGATCAACTGAGGAGCATCTGTACTTAATGTAACAATGACAATTACAAATTGAATGCAAGCATCTAGACTCATGACTTTCATTACTTCAGGGACACACCCATTGCAATATGGCGTAACCTAGCCCAATAGACCTTTTAACTTTTACGGAGAGCAGGTAGCAGTGTGAGCATGTTGGAGGGTGAAGGTGGGTGGGATGGGGGGGTTGAGCTCTCTGGAGGAAGAATGAGGTGGAGAGAAGACACACAGCAGAACAAACACAACAAACTCACTTTCCGCCTCGGCAACCAAGTCTGTCAGTGACCTCTCTCTTCAAAAGGCCTTGTAAGAGAGACTTCATTTCTGGTGACATGGTGTCTGGGAACTCCACATCCTGTGAATTAATCAAACACTACTCCAGGCTATTAACATTATTACATTTTAGGTTAGCTTTGCACCAGGCATGCTGGCAGTACACGTCTGGAGAGGTAAATGTGCAAAGGATATGTTGCACGGAGAAGGTTAACAGGCAGCATAATGCCACTAAACCACAAAACACTTTAAAAACATTTTTGTATGGCGTAACAATTTTACACCCGATCAAAACAATGGCATGTCAAAACTTTTTGCTCATAGGGAGGTTGGGAGATGAGGCAGTAAGGGATGAAGGAGACATTCTTGGTAAGAGATCAGGAGAGCGGCATATTCTACAGTGATCTCCTCTAGTGAACCGCTTGAGTACAGAGGTTGTAAGGTGATGTAAAAGAGATCACAAAGGCTGTAACCGTGACAACCCATCAGTTTGCTAAAATGGAGTTTCATACATCTGTGTACATCTGTACATGGTGATTTAACATCAAACTGTACGAGGTGGCACGATGCATTTTTCAAATTGGTTTTTGAACGTTTGGCATGTTTACGCACAAAGAAAGATGGCGACTCTGCCATAGAATCGTCTCATGGTGGTTGATAGAGTGATACATGGCACAAATGATCCACTGGTGGTCTCACCAGGTATGATGCAATGGAGATACACTTACAAGATGGGGAGATGGACAATAAAAAGATAAAGACACACAATTTTATTACAACAAAATCAACAACATCTGACGAACTCACCATGGTTAAGGTCATTCTGTCGATCTCATGTTTATCCTTCGTCTTGTGTTGCCTGAACGGACTGTGTCTGAAATGGTTCAAAAGAGAAGAATCCATCATTGTCTGCAGAATGGTTTGAAAATAATGAAGTATGCGGAGACAGGGGAGGTGGAGGATGGGAGGAGGAGGTTAATGATTTCTATTGAAAACAATTGACAAAGGCTTCAGTAAATGGTGTTCACAGTTCAGATTTCCCATTTTCCCATCACGAGGATCAAAGTGCTCAGGCAGACATAGATTTACATCATTCCAAACTGCCCATTCTCTGACAGCTTACAACGTGTCGTGCTTGTGTGAACACTTGGGGCAGCTTGTTGGTCATCGAGTGTCAGTTGCACTAAATGACTGTATGATAGACAAAGCAATAGATACCTCATAATGCAACGTTACAACCTTCCACAGAGATTCATGTTCCCCAAATGAGGACCACCGGGGTACCTCTCGATAAAAAGAAATTAACTTCATCGATTGTTGAATGAACTTTTAAAGAGCTACTTGTATCGATTCTAAAACTTCTTCTATAGATGTCATCTTCAGATGTATATTAAAAATATTGAAAGAGACTATAATGAGGGTTATGACAAATATCTCATGAAGGTCCCTGTTACGTTTGGGATATCAAAAAAAAAAAGAAAAGAAAAAAGAACAACATCAACAGGCGGATGTTCTTTTCACAGCCAATGCACGACATTTCCTTCTCAGTAGCAACAGAAATGATACATTTATCAGGCTACTGTGCTGATAACAGTGTAATACGTATTACTGTAAAGAAGACATGACAGAAATATTCATTTTCTTGTTCTTAGCTCTGGAGAAAGTAACCCCATGGTGCAGACTTAGTGCTATCTTACATTAATCAACAGTCATTAATGTGCATGTTATTTGATTCAACATGAGACAACATTTTTCATCTACACCATGTGAGGATGTTTAAAAGCCTTTCTTCATCACATGGGGCCTTTCACCTTGAGACAGCATACTTCAAAAGTCACCCATGTAGGTCAGACTTTGACGATTTTAACAAAGGGGAATTCCCCAATTCTTCTTCAACACTCCCCTGAAAGACGAAATGAAAGTGTGACAGTGTCGGACACCCAGCAAACACTAACTTAAGCCAAGAGAAGTGAATTAGTCAGACAGTCACAGCTGTAGGGCGGTAAATTTGCATATTCATGAACCATTTCCTTCTTCTGTATGATCAGCTAACCTTTTTTTATTTCAATTCCCAGCACAGGACAAGCTGCTTAGGCTCACATCCTCGACAAAACATGAAAGGCAATGCAGAGTCACCGTCAAATTGAAGCATTAAAAACTGACATCCCCGTATTAAAATATGCATCGGTTCTGAGAAACTGACCCTTCGACCTGTAGGTGTTCAGCTTAGCAACACAGTTCAATCACTTTTATTGAGGAGATTTCACATTTACGTGGGATCTCCTCGAAAACTACAAACACCAGTCACTTTACAATGAAAGGTTGTTTTCTTACTGTCATTCGATGCAACATTTTATAAAACTACAGTCTAATGACACCCTTTGAATGACAGGTGACGAAGAATGACCATCACAACCCTGACCACCAGACCAATATCAGGAGCAGATCCTTTTAACTTCAGTTCTGCTTACATTTCAGATCTTGAGAAAAACTTTATGTCTTTCTTTACTTTTTCATATGCTGAATCAGTTTATGGCTCATCATCACCAAGCACTTAATTCACAAAATGTAGTAAACATGACAGAGAAAAGCGGCCTTTTGGGTTATACCACTTGAGGATTTTATGAGTACTTTTTCATGACAGTGCAGTGCTTACAAGACACAGAGCAGCACTCTGGGTGTGCTGCTTCCTGAACATTTCCCTTGGTCACCCCCATGGACCCTGGTGCAAGCCTCTGGAACTCACCAAAAGTGGTTGGTTACCTCATTTGGAGCCCAGCAATAAAATTTCTCTAGCTACAAAGCAGCTTGCTTTGCAAGCAATACTTTATCAGTACATACCTTTCAGTCGCAAGACCGTACTCCTTAAGCACATGTCCCTTAGTTCGTGACAAACTCTTAAAAGCTAATTTTAACATGAGACACAAAACCTTCCATAAATTTGACCAGTGCCATAGCATCTTAAAACAAGGAAAACTATGACATGCATTTCATGGAATATTCTGTTTCTGCGATTTTTTCTTTTCAAAAATATGCAAGTGTAAGGCCTCATAATTGTATAGTGCAATAGTACCAAAACTGACTGATCAAAGAAAAAAAAAAAATGAAAAGGAAAAGGAAAAGTAACCAACCCTTTCAATAATTTGTAGAGCATACAGCCAAAGGAGAACCAATCAGCACTTGAATCGTAGGCAGTGCCCTTTGACAAGACTTCTGGTGCCATGTATCCATGAGTGCCACTAAAATTGGTAAACAGAAAATTAAAGACATTTATTGATGTACTTCCTAAAATTGGAACAGAACTTATTTGAGCCATTTCCTTTTCTAAGCTCTTCCAAGAAACTCCTTAAACCTGATCATTGTTCAGCCTACGATAGTTGACACCCATATCACCAGTCTTGCCAATTTACAAATGTCAGAGGTTAAAACTGCCGGATGCAGAAAATATTTCTTGTTTCTTCACATTTTCATGATGCAAGTATAAAAAAGAGGAAGTTACTGAAACTAATATCATGCAAAATTCATTCTTTTGGAGCAAATTTTACAATTAACATTTCAAAGTGTTACATAAAAAACTTTGCAAACTAAACAAATTCCTAGAAATGTTGTTGCCTCAAAGTTCCTTTCATTTTGAATCAAAGCATGACAAATGTTATGCTTCTCTTTTTGATGTTGAAAGCAGCAGAATCATTTACAGCAAAATACCCTGTAAACTCCACGATTCTCAGACATTTCAGGAACAAGTCAAGTGGAAATGACAATGATGAAGCAAAATCGATGGAAAATGAGAAGTTCACTGCGAAATGAAAACAGAGAGAAGAATACTACGCACCTCAGGCTGAACCTTACAACCCCCAAAGGCTACTCAAAATATCACCTATCTACCTGATTTTATCATGGAGAGATGCCCTGTTTTTCTCACTTTTATCTGCCCTATTTATTTCACAGGTAGTCTTCCCTTCGGTTTTCAATCCTTTTCCTGGAAATACGGGGTTGTACATCCAGGTCGGATGGACTGATTACTTCTTGGAATGCTATTGCGTTCATCCAAAGTTGGTTATTGCTGGTTTCAATTTCGAAGGAAACAACAGATAGAGAGGTTGCCAATTTCTTTGCTTCAGTGATGACGTCGATGACAATCGACTTCAGTACCCCATCCCCATCTGGGGTAGATCAAGAAATCCCGAATCTCCAGATCTGAAGATACCTCTTGTCTTATAAATTTCTTCTTATAATTCTCCAATTTCCCCTAGGAGTAGCAGGCAGCAACACCGATGACAACTTCTGTCAACAGTAAACTAAGCTGACAGAGCATTTTTCCTCGAGTTTAAATGAAAGTCGTGCTTCGTCTGACATTTTTTTTTCTTTTTAGAGCTATACATGAACAAATAGTAACACCATATTATTGATTGGTTAATGCAGAACTTACAAGTTCAGGATTAAAGGAAGAATAAATTGTTTACTTAAAGGTTGAGTGTACTAACACTGGTTCACCATAGCAGACATTAAGGTTGAGAAGTTTACGGTTGACAAGGAATAGGAAGCTAGATAATCACCATGAATAGGGGGGGACTACAAAAAGGTTCCTGCAAAATAATCTGGTGAAGCAACTAGTACATTTATGGTCAATAATGGGTGAGGCAGAAGACAGTAAATACAAGACAAGTTGAACATCTATCTGGCTTTTATTTGTAGTTTTGGGGAGAGGAGTGGACGGGTTGCTTTTTTTTTTTTACAATGGACAGTTTAACGGCAAGGTTTCTCTGATAACTTGTCATATTATCAGTTATTATCCATAGACCAAGAACTAAACTTAACTTCCAGCTGTAACTGTGGGTTCTTGAAAAAAATTATGCAAAGCAAACCTGTCCCCACATAACTTTTCATCCCAAAGTGAGGAACTTACACACTAGCGTGAGGCTTCCTCTTTGAGAAGTCACAGGCCAAACCCAAGTCAGATATTCTGACATGGCCGTTCTCGTCAAGGAGTATATTGGCTGGCTTCAGGTCCCTGTACACGACAAAACGAGAATGCATGTGTTCAAGCCCCAGGATAATCTCTGCGGCATAGAATTGAACCTCCTTTTCTGAGAAGACGCCATGTTGAGAAAGATGGTAGTGCAAATCTCCTCCTGTAATGTAACAACACAAACAAAAATTAACAATAATGGTGGATGAAGACCAAAACCTTTAAGAATTGATTGTGAGGGTAATTGTACTATGGGCAAAGGAATGAAGTCTTGTATCTTTTGTTAGTCAACATTTGATAAGCAGTAACAATGACAGATGGTTTCTATTTTCTTTTTCTGATGCTTACAAAAGATTTTACGTTTCTCTTTTGAGGCAATCACCATTTTTTTTCTTCTATTTGAACAAGGCCAGAGAAGGCTGACCCTTGCTTTAAAGGGAAATAGGGCATTAAGAATGTACCAATATGGCTTACAAAAAAGCTTTAATCATTGTTAAACCATTCAGTCTCATCAATAAACATCTGCAAAAGCTTTATCTCCTCACAAGATTATGCATGTGACGAGCAACAGAAGATGCATCACTTAAATTTTGAAAAGTTTGGGTAGACAAATTATTGTTTAGCAACGAATAACTGAATTTCTCTTAGTGAGAAACTTATTTCTTGAAAGGAGGACTATACTCCTTCCCAACTGCAAATAATCTAACATTCTGTGTGGATAGACATTGGTTTTAAAAATATGTTGTTTTCTGTATAAAAAACGCCCTATTTCCCTTTAACACCTTGTTTTACAACAGAAAAGAACGGAATAATGGTCACTTTTAGTTTATTTACTATGGAAAAAAAATGAAAATGTTGTAATTGTTGATCCATCTTATTTTTCATAGACAAAGATAAAATTTTCTTGCAACGTTGGTGGTCTATGCTGATTACTTTATCATAAACAGGGAGACGTAAGGCAAACCAAGCACACACTGGGGTTGTCTGTGTGACATCAATCACAGACCCCAATTGGATTGTCGATCTGTGAAATTTTATCACGGACAAAGCCAGACGATACCAAATCAAGAACAGTCAGAGAAATCAAAGACCACAAAAACCTGCAGGTTGGACAAGTTGTCAGTAAACACTCCATATCCAAAAAAGCATCCATATGTGACAGCCAGAAAATATGAATGGGTGGGCAATCATTTTCAAACTGTCAATGACCAAATACTGCTAAAAATAGGGCAGATTCCACCAAAAAGCTTTATAGAAAGATGCTACCGAAGGACAAGAAGATGTCATATCATAACCAGTGCTGAAATTCTAGCAATTTTCATTCGGTAGTCCAAAGGACAACTAACCTTTTAAATTGTGGTTATCCTTCTTTTTTTTAAATTAAGTTTTCCTGCCAATAATTATGTCATGACCTAATTCTAGGTTGCTGTACCATGAACAAACTTGCATGTGTGCTGGTTGCAAATTCATTGCTACATTTCATGATATTCTTTCGTATATTGTACTGTGAAATCTAAGTATGATTCAAGTGCTACTAATCTGATCGTCTTAGGAGCAACCTCATTACAAAATTTCATCGTCCTATGGAGGTTTTGGGCATCCCCGAAGAAAAATCATACATGAAATGTGCCACCCCTTCACATTCAAGGCTAACGAAACAGCAGAAGAACTTACCATTCATGAGGTCAAGAATAAAGCAGAGTTTGTCTGGAGTCTGGAATGCATATGTCATACACACTATGAAAGGACTGTCCACCTGTTAGGAGTTGGGGGGGGGGAAAAAAAAGAGAACTTTATCATCAGCCATGTGTGTTCTCAAATAAATGTCATATGTTCAGTTTGTTTTTGTTTTGATACGTGAGCCTGAAATGGTTCACTGACGGTGTGATAATAACTACCAAATTGCTGCTCATGTCTGTTTACTTCTACTTCGAAAACGTGAACCAGTCAGAACAGTGGAAGTACTTGGTGAATGAAAGACTGATATTTTGCTATTTTTCACCTTCATTGGACTGTCGACATTTACAAGGAAAACTTGGAGGAGGAGTGCTTAAAACAGGTTGATCTTTTGACCGTATGACATGACAATGCATACATCAAAGCTGATATTAAAAAATGTAACAAAAATATGAGATGTTGCAGACCATTCAAAGAAGTTCCTTCTGGTGTCAACAACACACCAACACATAACAAACATTGTCTGAGGAAATCTTTAGAAAAGATGCCATAGGCAGCTGCTCAATCCTGAAACTGAGATATTGAAGGAACTGACATTCATAACTTCTAGAACTTTACACTAACTTTCAACTTTTTGAGGACTCAAATAGTGACACTAGAAAATACAATCTACTCTTTTCACTAAAACTGGACAACTCTGCTTCACTATGGGATCATATGGTCACTGTTGCTCCCTCTTAAACAAAACAGTCACATGAGCCAACGTGGTCGATGTGATGTGATTGTAATCCCGTTCACACCTGAAGTTCATGAATTGGTGAAATTTGTGATGTGGACACAAGCTTGCTGCAAAGTCAAACATTCCCAATATAATTTGAACAGGACTCCTAGCATCCTGGAGAAAGCGACACTAAAGAATCTACAACTCCAGCTGATTAGATGCCTGACCATGCCCCGATCCCTTCGTAATTCAAAATTGTGTTTTCATGAAGTTACATTACAAAACCAGGCAGTCCAACAGCATTCCAGCAAGACTGGTAGCAACTGAGAAGGAAAGCCAATTGGAACGACATCCGCAAAAAAAAAAAAAAAAAACGCCAGGAAATACAGAATGAAGTTGCTTTCATTGTTTGCCTTGAATTAAAAATTCCAATTGGTACATCCTCACAATTCTTTGATAAGAACGTGTGTTTGATAAAATGTCATATTTCCTACAGGGCAGACGTGAATACACCCACACACAATTAGCCAGGAGCTGATGTTTCTATTTTTGTCCACTTGCATACACAATGTCCTTTTAATCAGTGATTATCTGTGAGTTGTACCATGTACATGGAATGGTCTCTGAAGATAGATGAGATAAAATTGTGAAAAAAGAAAAAAAATTCTCCAAATGTCTCTCCCCTTCATTTCGATATTTCCTGTCCTCAACTTTCTCCGGCAGGCAACATCTGCACACGCACTTATATCAGGATGATACGTACCAAGGCACACGTGAGTGTCACCTACTCTACATTTTCACGTACAGCAAGTACTGTGAAAAGTGTGTTCAATCAGGAGTAGCACCACAGGATTAGATCGAATGGGGAGTGCATAGCATGATTAACGAGAAGCAGGCAAGGGTAGTAGACAGGGAGAGCAGATGAGGTAGTGACCTGGTTAAGTTTGCTGAGGGATGAAGGGGGTGACTGAACGAACCTAGTGGTGGATGAAAAAGGTAGTGGATAAGTTGGCAAGAAATCAGATGGAGTACGGTAGTAGATGTTAAAGTGAGTGAATGATGGAGTAGGGGAAAGTGGGTGGTGGTGGAATATGGAAGGTAAGTGAGCTAGTCCACAGATGAACTACAAATGGATATGGCACAATCATTTGAATTGCCTTCATAACTTTTAGGGAAGAGGGGCCTTTGGTTTTTTAATGAACAATTAAGTGACAGAATCTGTCCATTGACTTCTCACACAATGTAATACAACATTTACTTTTCTTGATATTGCTGTACCTCATTAAACTACAAGCTGTGGAACATTCGGTGAATATCACCCACTTTAAGCATCGCCAAATGCATTATTTTTTTTTGCTTCCATCATTTCAGACTTTTGCTATTTTTAGCATAGCTTTTCCTTCTCTTCATCTGTTATCCCAAATGCAATCTTTTCAAATCACACAAGCCCTCGTAGCAACTTCTGAGAGTTGGCCACAATGAAAACATCGCCTATGTTGGAGTCACCGATCATTTTTTAAGCACCCCCCATGAGATACTTGATGATTAATGGAAGATGAGTCATAGATCTGAGGATTAGTCTCTGTGAACAGAGCAAAACGTTCTTGTCCTGGGGGTTCTATGTTTTGGGGATCTTCTATTATTACACAGACACTCTTTTCTATAAATGACTTCATCCATACATTGGCTCTCGATTTTGGTGCCAAAGAGGATTGCCCAGATATTTCTGGTACTGGTTTCATTTCCTGAATTCCCACTGTACCGTAGAATATCTTGACTTTCAAACTCATAGGATGGCGACATTTATCACAGCAGTAACACAATACGTGGATCAACTGCTTACATAATCCACAGAACTTTACTGTTTTCTTTTAACATGACCATTAGAGCGATAAGTGAATTTTAAAGCATCTCATGACAGAGAAAAAGATGAAACAAGTAAGTCAAAGGTTTTTGTGATTCCTTGCCAATATTTACGAAGAACATAGGACAACATGTACATAACCAATTTTGAACTTCAAATACCCTATTCCTCTAGACAGAGCATGCCTACCTTAAGCTCTTTTGTCCAGTGTGAGTACTCACTTTTATATGTTATCACAATTCAACCTCTGGTGACCTCAAATGAAATTTAACCTCCACCAAAATTCATGGGAATCATCTACTCACCATGAACAACCAACACAGAAAGTATAAAATTAGTTAAGATTACACTTCTTGAGATACTGTGTTTACAAGGTTTTCACAGTTTGAATTCTGTTGACCTCAAATGACTTTTGACCTTCACCAAAAACAATATGAAGCATCTACTCACTATGAACAACCCACAAGCTAAGTATAACATTAGTCAAGATTACTCTTCTTGAGATATTGTGTTTACAAGGTTTTCAAATTTTGACCTCTGGTGATCTCAAACAACCTTTGACCTCTACCAAAAATAGTAGCGATCATCTACTTATGACCATCCCACATACCAAGTATGACATTAGGCAAGGCTATGCTTCTTGAGATGTAGTTTTTACATAGTGTTTACAAGGGTTGCACAATATGACCTCTGGTGACCTCAAATGACCTTTGACGTCCACCAAAAATGACAGGGATCATCAACTTATTACGACCAACCCACCCACCAAACATGAGATTAGTCGCAGTTACCCTTCTTGAGATATCGTGTTTACAACCAAGGCATCACATACACACACATACGACATCACCATCGCATAGACTCCTTCTGCCTTTGGCAAGGAACCAAAAAGGAATACATGGAATCCCAAATTGATGATCCTAATCTAACATCCTCATCTACATCACCAAACATGGCATTGACATTCTTCATCTTCCAGTAGACTTATAAACTATTTTTTTTATATAATGAAAGTTTTTGAATTATTTTCTGAGATGCTCTTTCTGACCAGAGACTGTAACATCTAACAAGTCATGACTGTCAATGGTCTTCAACATAGTACAACTTCTAAGAGCTGCACGACAAAAATTGTTTCCCATGTCCGTCCAGTTTGGCATTGACGATTAGTTGGGTGGCCTGGCTATCTGGGCTTTAACTGACAAAATTCTGTGCCACCAAACCAAAGACGATATAACCAGTAAATTCTCCATCATTGGAGTTTCTCCAGTAGACTTATAAACTATTTTTTTTTAAACAATGAAAGTTTTTGAATTATTTTCTGAGATGCTCTTTCTGGCCAGAGACTGTAACATCTAACAAGTCATGACTGTCAATGGTCTTCAACATAGTACAACTTTTAAGAGCTGCACGACAAAAATTGTTTCCCACATCCGTCCAGTTTGGAATTGACGATAAGTTGGGTGGCCTGGCTATCTAGGCTTTAACTGACAAAATTCTGTGCCACCAAACCAAAGACGATATAACCAGTAAATTCTCCATCATTGGAGTTTCTCCAGTCTAAAAAGTCTGGGAGACTGTGCGGAAGGGAATGTTGCTTGCAGTGCTGGCAGAATTTGAGGAATCACTGAGCCACATAGAGAGTTTTCATGATGCGACTGGATGCAGATACCACCTAAACCTTCCACTGGAAGCAGATACCACCTTAACCTTTCACTGGATGATGTAAGGCTTTCAGTGAATAAGCATCAAATTGTCTTCTTCAAATAACCGCCCACAAAAGGTAAATTCTGTGTGTAACATCACGGTCAAGTCGAACATTGACTTCACAATGTATGTTGGCACAGTGCTTGTAACTGTATCAAGTCAACAAAGGGAGTGGTACACAGTAGACACTAACAATGTGTTCCAGTACATGTTCTTATTGATCGTACCATTATACCGCTGGCGACATTTCCCGTGTTTCGCGATGAATTCACCGCTTAACGGCCGAGGTGGTGGTCAATTGTGTCTGTGTGACTATCGAAAAAAATACCTGTATGCTTACTAGCAGAGACCATACAAAAAAAGTAACCACAAAGTGGTATCCATCTAGTGACTGATGAAAGTAATGCCTTTATGCTTGTTAGTAGAGACCACACCAACAAAGTAACCACAAAGTGGTGTGCAACTGATGACTATTGCAACTCATGGAGTGCATGTGGCGAAAACAGAAATGCATGTACGCTTGTTAGCAGAGGCCATACAGAAAGTAACCAGATGCTGGGCATATGGTGATTATTCAAAGCAGTGCTCACTGACTGATGTTTAGTAAAGACCAGTGGACCACACCTAATCAGCCAAACCCTGTTTACAGCCCTGGGGAAGAAATGGTGGACCTACCACTTTTTCAAATTTGAGGCAAGTTTTCACACATTCTACGAGTAATTTCAAAATTGGACAAAATCTGTTTCTATTTTAACAACAGGTGCAAGGCATAGATCACTCACAAATTTGTCTTGAGTCTCTTGAGATTTGCAATCTTTTAGACCTGATGTCTGTGACATCCAATTTCTCACCTGCGTATGTTTGATCGAGCCAGCAGTTACACTGTAACAACGGGTAGGAAATGTCACTTTCAACTTGCTCAGATACATCTTCTGACTATCAAAAGCATCGCCTTCTGCACTTTGTATGTGGTGTTCTGTTTACCCATGTGGGTAACAAGGAAAACTATATAGGGCACTAAAACAATTGGCACTTGCAATGAGACAAAGGGTCACCAGATGGCTCTAATCCTGCGGTGTGGAGGAGCAGGCACCACATGGTGGGTAGCCAAAATAAGAAACAAACACATGAGCTATGGGAATCAATGTTAATGTCAATCTACAATTATTGCATCAGCTGGAGATACACAAATCTGCACCAAAGATCACCATAACAGACGAAACCTTCACTTTGAAACTTTCATGTGGCAGATCAAATACTGACTTTTCTAATTTTTGTTTTCCTCTAACTATTAAAGGAAGAAATGATCTAACGTAACGTACTTCATAATGCTGCTTAACTAAAGGAGCACAAGACCAAAGGATGGTCTGTCGGTGTCTGGAGGTGATTGGGTAATGTTGCTTATACGGCAGATGCCGCTGTATGCATAATGTTACGACAGTAATTAATGGCATTCCCCACAAAGTCCCTTTAAGATGTCAGTTCCTGAACATTTCAGTAAAAGAAAATGTTTCTGACACAAAAAACTTGGCTTTTGAGCAATAGTCTGTTACCGCATCTACCTAATTCCGGACATGCCTGTTACATCATATCTATCTTGGGGTCGGAATTCAAATGACAGATTTACCTCAAAGAATCAAACAGGTATTCTAACAACGGTTACTGCAAACACACAACTCAGCGTTCTTATTTTCTGTCACTGTTGACCTTTAATACTCGGAAAAACTTGAGCACTGGTTTAAACGTGACACATCACAAACAAGACACTCTATTGAAGTTCTTTTTAGGGTCTGTGTTTCGATAACAACATCTCGAAACTGATAACAAAACCTCCCACACTCACTGTTTTTCTTTGTCCCGATTCCACAGTGAAAGGAACAGAAGACATGAGTTCCCCCTAAACATCTGGTTTTTATCTAATAGAAGAATCAGGAATTTGAAATCCTGTCCCAATTTTGTAATTGAATATCAAAGATCTGGTTGTAATAGAAATATCAGATACTTGGGAGTAACGAAATACCTGACGCTTGTTGAAACTGGAAACCTAGCATCGTTCATCTTGACACCATTTCTGAGGAAGGGGGTGAGTGTGAAGTGGCCTCTTCATGCCTTCTCTGGCCAATTAATCAACACCAACCGTTGTGAATTTATGTCGCGAAAGGATATCGCAGATTCAGAGAGGGGTTTAATTTCAATGGGACAGTGAGGAATTGTTGTTTTCGAGGGACTTTGATCAAACATATTTTTACTTGAGAGCCTACTTCAGAGGATATCACCATGTTTATGGAAGTAAACACTTGCTACCCCTCAGGTGGAAAAACGCTGTCTGGCAGGACTTCCCAAGGAATCACATCCGACTCATTAGCAGGAAAGGAAGCAGATAGAGTTGGAACAAAAAAAAAAACAAAAGTCTGCCAAACTTCTGAAACCTATCCAATACCACGCTGGTGTTCATCATAGTGCAATTACAGCTAAAACTGTCTTAGTGCAAAGAATTTTAGAACCATATCAAAGACTTCCAGTCATAGTCGAGGCTCCTCAGCAATGCACTGTTCTGGGCCCCGAAGTCAAGTACCATTTCACTGAGACTCGAAGGATGAATCCAGACCAAAAACAAGATATATACCACAATCAAAGTCTCGTAAAAGATAAAAAAGAAAAAAACAGAAAGAAAAGTAACCTTTAAATTCCTGTCTGAAAATTGTCTCATGATGTATTTTGGAGAGGCCACTTACATTTCAAAAGTTAACAACATTTATTAATGTTGTCTACTTGCTCACAACTGCATGATGTAGTTTCAAAGTAAGTTCCAAATGGAGGCACTTGTGGTTCGGCATATCAGAGCCACAGATGGACAAGACTAAACAAGCAGGTGGACTTTCATTATCACTTTGAGACGTTTCCTTCATTTTGTTTATAAATTTTACCAAGAGCCAGACTGTATGTAACTCAAGCCACTCCACATCTTTCCCAATCCTTCCATTTCCTTGCATTACACCAAAACATCCTTACTTTTAAACAAACTTCTCCAGTTTAATCTCTGATAATCCGCCCGCTGCTTCCACCCATCATCTGGGTCCCACCCCATCCCCATGGCAACATACAATCCCTTTGTTTATTTCTACGTTGGAACCATGACATTTGAAATTGTCGTCTGTCTACCCTAGAATGATTGCCCAATATATTTATCGATTCTCTTCGAGCTGTACCAACATCATTCACATTTCATTATCATCTCCTATGTCACTTCAAACAAGAAACTTGACTCCACAATATTTTTAATTTTTTTTTTTTTTAAACTTTGCAAGGCAAACATGGCTGAGCTGCAGCAATCACAAACAGCTTGCTTGCTTGTCTGGGCATTCGCCGCATGTGGTTCACATGTCCCAGAAATCACACAAGAAATTGCAGCATATGGATGCAAGAATGCACGAAAAACAACAACACATCCCCACTCATTGACAGACAGTATTCATGTACACATGGCAGTTCCAACGGCACTAATCGGCATGAACATTGCCTATTTTTCAGCACGTTTCTACTGTAAACAAAGAATTAATTATCAAGTAGGCAGATGAGAAAGAAAACAGCAGGAAGTCCACAGCACAACAACCTTGGAGAAGGCCTGTGATCGCTAACGGTTTAATAGCTTGGTGAAAAATTGAGCAGAAAGTCTCGCAGTCGACTTGCAGTCGTTGGTTCGTTTATAGGAAACGGTGAAAATGTCCTAGCAATAAAAAAGTGATCAATTATAATAAAGACTGGGTGGAACTTAGTGACAGCAACCAGTATTCCACGTGACAAACATGAAACATACCACTCATGAAAAACTACAAAGCAAGCAGCTAATCGGCATTCCTGTGTTATGTAATGACGTGTCTTTTTGTTTTCTTTACTGTGATAAATATTTGCATTTAATTTGGAAGCAAAAGATGAACTTTAACTTTTGGGTACGACCGCATAAAAAAAAAGAAGGGTCATCAGAAGAATATTTGCAATACAAAGGACCACCCATCAACAGTTGTATTGTTTCCCATCTGACAGTCTTAAACAAAAAGAACAATGGAGGTCTGATTAGGATACAATTTAAAGTACGTTACAGTTCACTCCACTCACAAAACTTAACTCTTAGCAGTAGACATCTCAATACCACAATGGGTTTCTTTACCACCTAACAGAATTTGTGACTAGGCAAGTCAAAAGTTTACTGTTCTGAACTGGTCCTCCACACTGCAGTCCTTCCGCTGCCATCCCCTCCCAGACCCATCGTCCCAGGTCCTATCTTCCTTTTTACCTGAAGTTCCTCTAACTGGTGACCCTCCATTATCCCTAGAGCAAATGCATTCATCATTCTCCATCGATTCTGTAAACTTCTCCCATGAACCAAACAACCAATCAAACATCACAGCAAGTTCCGCCATTTACGGAGATGTACTCACGTATCCCTCCGACGACGCAGACTCGCAAACCACAATTGAAAATATTTGGATTTTATTTGATGTGAGGAATTATTCTGACTGCTTCGGTGTAATGAACAAGCTTCATAATGAATGTGATTCGAATAAAGATCGTGACGAGGAGCAGCTCTCCACCTACCCACCGACGACTGCGACAGTGGTGCCTCGTGTTCAATGCCTGCTGCTTCGCTCTGTATTCTTAATGCTTGCATAACAAAACGCGCAGGAAGCTTAATTAAAGAATCAATTTTGACATTTAAAGCAATATAACACACTGAGATCCTAGGAACGCTCAGTGTTAACCTTTTGTAAAACTTGCAGAAGTCTTTCTAGGAGGTTACATTTATCTAATTTGGTGGATTGATTATACATCACTAGATATCAAGGGCAAATGAAAGGATTTACAAATTGGAAAGGGGAAAGGAGGAAGAAAGAATAATTTTCTTTGATGAGAGTATCCTGGGGAAGGGAAGAGGCAGGGGGGGAGATGATGAGATGAAATTTAATCAGATGGTAGTTTTATAAATAGTGCTGATTAAAATCCATGCGACGTCACACTACTCATGAAATTTATTTCCACTGGATACAGCCAACACATTATTCCAATAGAAATAAAAATATTTTTATCAATCCTGTACTTTGACAAAATTGGTTCATTAGTTGGTGTGGGGGGAGGGGAACTCACTTCTAGAGTAACTAATTGCCCAACAACCACTCCATAGCCCACTTAAATGATGCTGGTAAACAAATGGAGGGATAGTGACCTTGGAGTTGTACCATAGTCCCTTTACATAAGAACATCCTTCAATGTAATCGACTGTACCTGATATGGACCAAACCTCGACTTCCTTTCTGTTTGACACTGTTGGGGCTTTATGTACAGAAACATGCTATTTCACGTAAGAATTCATGTGAGTTATGCACAACCTATATTCAAAGGAAAAAACAAATCAAATTTATCAAAAATTTTCTGATGGAGCAGGAAAAGTGGGCTTGGTCTCTGCAAGCCCTTGTCTGCACCATACAAAGTCAGGTGACTATAGCCATGGTACTACCCTAACCGATCTGATAGTCTTTAGGCGAGGTGGAGAAGAGTTTAATACCATCAAAATTTATGACATATTCCAAGACTATGATCCGATCAGACAACTTTCCTCATTGATTGAAGGAGCATGACCCTAAGAAGTACGATCCTAAGAGAGACCTTTTGAATAAGTATGATCCTAAGAGAAAATGGCCTCACCAACTAGAAAAAGAATGCTCTCCCAATTGATGCGAGCTTACTTCACAGAGAAATCACGTTCTTAAGAGACAATTAGCAGACTATAAAAGAAAGGAAAAGATGACACTTATGAGAGAGTGTACCTCACTGGCTAAAAAAAACCCATGACCCTTAGAGATGCTTCACCTCCCTGACTACAGAAAGCATCATCCAAAAGGATGCCTCATCTGACTGGGACTAGCATGATAGTTAGCACTGGTCGCCTCGGTTACGAGAGGAAGTATCACCCTAAAGCAATGCCTCATCTCACTGACTAGAGGAAGCGTGACTACTTAGAGCTGCTTCAGCTCACCGACTGGAAGAAGCATGATACTAAGTGTTGCCCCACCTCAGAAAGTATGACCCTGAGGAGATGCCTCATCTCACTGACTGGAGAAAGCATGATCCTTTAAAACATGACACTAAGTGCTGAGTCACCTTGGTTACGAGAGAAAGCATTAATGTTGAGAGATGCCTTGGATCACTGAATGGAGAAAACATGATCCTAAAGGGATGTCTCATCGCATTGACTAGAAAGCATGATCCAACAAAAAAAAAATAAGCTCACCTCACTGACTAGAGAAAGCATGATCCTTTCATTCAGAGCTAGAGTCTCTCCCTGCTTCATTTTTATCCTCTTCTTGTCCAGACATTTCATTGCATACCTAGAAAAAAGAATTACACCAAACAAAACAAAATGTTACCATCTTCACTCTAAAACTGAGGGTAGATCTGATACTAAGAGGAATTCAAAGAGACTATGTTAGACAGGTATGTTAAAAGGCACAGCATATTGCAGAAACTTTTGGAATATGAGCAAGGACAAACCAAAGAGAGACTTTCCATCAAAATTTCTCAATCTCACATTTCATTCAAGTTTGTGCTCAAAAAGAAAAAAGAGAGTGAGTGAGTGGGAGACAACAGATATTGCAATACGATAGTGATTGATAACACCAGAGAGAGCCATCCAGACAATATCTGTGACAATGAACACCTGATCAACTAGATTACTCCTTTATAGTTTGTGTTCGAATCAGATCCAGTGTCAAACCCGAGGATCCACTGTCCATAGACGGTCAGATACATTGGTAACCAAAATTGTAACTTCCGTCAGGCAACGGCATATTCATTGTGAAGTCACAATCCAACATTTTGATCTGCATGTTGATATGACACCATGCATCTTATGAACAGGCACGACAAGAAAGCGTTCAGTTAGGCATATGTGCCAAATTTTGTCACACGTATAAACTATGCTTGTGAAACTTTGGATTCTGGTAGCAATTTCACACGGAGTACTGACATCGTTGGCCAGTTACCCGGCACAACCACTATTATATAGTATTTGTCTAACCTTCTCACCACTACTCCATTTATCTTCTCTACCCTTTACTCTCTACATGGGTCCATCTTAAACATTCCTCCCTCACCACATCTCCTGCACCCATCCATGGTCAAGAAAATATTCCTCCTCTTTTGGAGAAGAGGGCCAACAGAGTGGTGGCATCAATGATTACACAAAAATGCTGCTATGCTACTTGCATTTTTCCTGTGTCAGCTTTCCTACATCCATAGACCTCACCAAAGCCACCTCTTCCAATTATTCTGTGTACACTGAAGTCATTCATTGTTAACTGAAAAGGAAGATGAAAAAAGACAAGACATCACTACACAGAGGCCTTTCTTTCCACTGGAAAATCTGCATATGTAAATCTGTATAAGCATACACTTTGAGGCAACATCTTGGGAGGATATTTGCTCCTAATGTTAGGTGAGAAATATCCACCAAAGTTTGGTTGTCTAAGATTACTTATCAGAAAAAAAAAGAAAGATATAGACAAAAAAATTTACACAGATTTTTTTAATTCTGCGCAAGGCATAAGGAAGCATGCAATCATTTCTACTTCACTGTAAACTCTGCCCTGGTGGCAAACATTGGTCTGGGTGTAAGAGATTCACCCAAAATAGTGAATTTTTGCTACATGTTGTCCTTTTCTCACCAATTGTATTTGTCAAAAAATCTTTCACTATTATTTCATTCTGGAAAAATGTACTCTCACCAAACCAGTCCTTTATCATGTAAGTACTCATCATTATCCTCACCATTACCAACAAAATCATCATAACTGTTCTCATCACCATCATCATCAAGTTCAGTCTTTCAGATATATCAACCAGAATGCACAAATGCATTGTGGTTTCAATGATCTGATTAAGAGCACTTTTTTTTCTGAATCTGATATTATAGCATTAGTTTTTTGTCACAGGCTACCTACACTATACATGAAATATGAAGTCTGTACTTGTAACTTTCCTTTCTTGAGACCATGTCTACGAGGTTTTCACAATTTGACCCTTGCAGACACAAACGACCTTTGATCTCCATTAAAGAACAAATGGTTCTTGTACTAAATGAGATACAATTACATACTGAATATGACCATCTGTCAAAGCTTCCATTCTTGAGATATGACGTTTACAAGAATTCTAAAAGGTGACCCTCTGCACCTCAATTGACCTTTGACCTTCCACCAAAGACAGTAAAATATTTGTATACTCAATGAGATACACCTTCTCTCTTAATGGGAGATCTGCCAATGTTTTCCTTCTTGAGATATCATGTTTACAATATTTTCACAATTTGACCACTGCTGACGGCAAATGACATTTGACCTCTACCAAAATCAAAAGTGATCTTGTAATCAATGTGGTACACTTACATACCACATGACATTTGTCCAAGCTTCCCTTCTGGAGGTATCATGTTTACAAGGTTTCTCAGTCTGACCCCTGTTGACCTCAAATGACATTTGACCTCAAGCACAATCAACAGGGAACTTGTACTCAATGTGGTACACCTATGTACTATTAAAATAAGATCTAAGCTTCCATTTTTGAGATATTATGTTTACAAGGTAGGTGTCATAAACACACATACACACACACACACATACACTGCCGCGTGATTACAAAGGTTAAAATTTCAACGAAACCAGAAGACAAACTTCTGTTGAAGCTCTAAACTCTTGTCATTTCCAAATCTACCAGTTCAGAAAATTTCCCACGTAACAGCTACCACACAGAGAGGCATGACCAATACCCTGACAAATACATTACAAACTACATCGCAGAATTGCTCCATATACACTACTCTGTAGGTGCAGCCATTTCACTTTTCTAAAGCAAAATAAAAAGTGCCATTAATAACACTTTTTTTTGTAGTTTGTTGCTATCTCAGGTTAACAGTGTTGAAGTTTTCAGCAGTTTCATCTCGTGGTCTAAAAGACAACTAATGTGTAAAGTGAGGTTGTCCTTTTCAAACTTGAGTTTTCCTCAAAATAAAAAATAAAAAAAATCATGTCATGACTTACACTATATATTCCCAGGTTTGAGAACCAGTAACACACTTGCATTGTGCTGTTAGCAATACATCTCATAATGTTTCAGATGTTGCAAGTAAGCTCTTAATTTGATTCTAGCACTACCCCAAGACTGGTGTACCAAAATGTGGTTTTCCTGTGGAGAAATTGGGCGTCTGGGATGCCAGGACTTCCACTAGACTTAATCGATAAACTTGTTATCTAATGTTTTAAGACATGCTGTACAAATCAACATGACAGTAACTTCCCTACAGCTTTTATCAAATTGCCAAAACATGCGCTTCCATCCAAAACAATTCTTTGGTAAGATAATCACTGACCATTTAAAATGCAATTGGTTTATCCCCTACGTCTCCATCTGTTTGAGTAATCTCAGTCCCCCCAACAACATACTCACGAGTCGCTACAAGCTTTTCAGGTTTCCTTCCATGAGTAATGGTGTCAAAGGCACACCGAACACGACACAGGTTTATCTCCACAACCTCAGTCTAGGAGGCACCGTCTAGGAAAGCAAGTGGGCTCTATTAATCGAATGGTTCCTAAACATCCACTGCACAGGGTCTTAGGTCGCCCTTTGTCGGATGAGAAAGTCATAGCTTCCATTCACTCTACATTCATCCCTTTTTTAAGTTTTGGGTAACAGCACACACACATGCGCATGCACACCCACACACAAAAAAAAACCTGACATTTAAAACTGAGAGTACCGAAACTGTATATCACTCATAGACTACTCTAAATAAACATTTGATACCAGACATCTGTAGAATTCATTAACCCTTTCAAACAAGGAACAGGGGAAAGACTCCCCAAGGGCTTAGGCCATTTTCTAATTCACTCAAATGTTGAAAGGAGGACAGTTAGTTGAAGTGAGAGAATTTGCTGAGTACTTTGTTGAGCCTTCCTCTAAACGGAACCATAAGAATGCATCAATACAAAGAATAAATGGACAGAAACTATTAAGGGAGTAGGCCACACCAATGCTCAAAATATATTAGTAAAATTTGTAGTGACACAAAACAACAGGTACCCGGAGTTTGGGAATCGTATGGACTTCCCTTTTGACTCGTTCACAGTGGAATTAAAATATCGTAACTTTCATCGCATTATAGATTAAATTTTCCCCCAAAATATTGCTGTTTTTTTTTTTCCTTTTTGCAAATTTCGACAAAACAATAGAAAAATAATACACGGCATATATTAACCACAAAAATATCTCATAGCCTTCCTTTTTGGAATCAAATGCAAGCAAAAGGCAGTGTTTGTAACTTATTTGTAGGGGTCCTTCCAAATAAATTGCCCTAGGTAATACCCTTCCTCTTTTTCTACGTCACTACCTCACTGCATAGTTTTTCGCTTGACTACCGCTCCTTTTTTGACAAAGAGAGAGCCATTGCTATCGTGAAATTCAAAAGATAATACACCCAGGTTCGGAAACCTACAGTGCTAGCCTGTGAGAGATTAGCATAGCACATCCAAGAACCATACTTATGGGTTACACATAGTTCAGCAAAGTCTCAATATAAAGACAAATTTATCTGTTCTAGGTATTGCCAAACAGACAACGGGGCCATCAGCAAACAGGCAATAGGGGCCAGAACGTTTGCTGTGCACAGCGAACGATCGTTTGATGGTGTAGTTTTGATTGACTAGGCATTACGTGACGCAGTTAGGTGCATACATTACAAGACAAGTACATCCGTCATATGCAGCAGTGAGACATTGGACACGTGATGGATATATCCATCATATGCATTGAACTGGTTAAACAGTAATTTTTTCACCCCTAGGCTAAAATAGCAACAAAAAAAAAAAGAAGTAATTCTGCACCCTGTCAAAGCTACCAAAAATGCACAAATATGGAAGGAATACTTACGTTAATGTTTAGTTCTACATTTTTCCACTGGCAAAATCTAGTAAATTTTTCACTGCAAAATGACAAGAAAAACCAAAATGTTCCAATAAAGGTCAAGGTCAAATCAAGTTACAAATTGTGACTATAAAATTAAAATGTGATATGATCGTAATTACATTACTATGGATTCAATTGAAATGAACAATGTTACACAGCATGCACGAGTGGCAACGAGAGTACCAATAAAAAGAAATATTCCCTGTATCAAGAAAACAAATCCAATATTAAACTGTGGCAATACTGAAATAGGAATTACAAAAGGCAACAATCATCATTACATGTGGATGGATTTTCTGGGGTAGGGGTGGAGAATAGCAGGGTGAATGGCAACGACAAGTTGCAGCGAATGCAATCTTTTTCTTCAGCGGCACATTCTTTGCAGTCTATCTGCAACCACATAGTTATTAGGTCACATGACCTGTTCTCTAACATTTTTGACCGCTGGAAAGTCTCAAATTTTGGAGAAATGGACTGACAAGTGATGGTCAACTTTTTGTTAAACAATGTAAAACCAGGCATTCTCTTTCCCATTGTAGAAAGATAGGTGGACACTTTGATTTTCCATTCCCTTGGAAATGACAGATTTTTTAGGTATTAAGTAGGATATTCAAACACAAACTCTATCACGGGGAGATCATTAATTCCCATGTCTCAAACAGTGTTTTCAAACTCTGTGAGCACCTGACTCAGTTAGTGATTCAATTCGACATTTTTCAATCAATGTTTGCAGATGACAATATAAGCTTTCATAAATTCCCAAATTACAAAGTTTTAATTGACACAATCACCTCTACTCAGCATTTTAGGATATGGTGATTTTACATTCTGTTTGTACTGCTAATAGCCTATACACATACGAGTACACACAGGTGATTGCAGCCTTGCGATAATTCCATTTCGTGTGACTAGTCCTAGCATGTACATGTATATAGGGCTGCAACCAACTGATTAATCTAAGACTTGCAGAGCACCTGACTCATTTAATGGTACAAACCTGATACCAATACCATAGGAGATAACATTTCCCTTCTATTTTAACAAACAGAGTGGTTTTACATCTCAATTTAAATATTGAATAAATTTTACCAAGTGCTGGAAGCACACTTGAAGATCTCTCATAAGAAGGGGCAGATTCCTACTTCTATGCATCCTTGCTTGCCGAATTGGCCATTAACAGTATTTTTAATGCTTTGACAAATAGTTTTTGCGACTGTAATTCTTTGAAAGTTTCTACACACTGAGATATTATGCTTGGAAAATCACCTCTTTTAGTTCATTAGCACTAAAAACACTACAACGTCATGAAACGTCATGCATGCAATGTAGAGAAGGAAGCTCTTTTTTGGGTGATTGAGGATAGAACGTTTCCTAGAGACTTCAGTGACACATCTTATCCCTGTTGCATCTGCTGAGATTTGCTTCATCCTGACTGTAACATGATTTTTGGTGAAGACCAGTCTGCCTGCTTCTGCTTCATCATCTTCACTGCCTCTCATTTGTTCAGAAAGTCCTCTTTCATCACTCTGCTTTATGAAAACCCTCAACCTTAAGTAATTGCTTTTGGGACAGTTGCATAAAAGGCAACAGGAGAGAGTCTTGTGGCAATTTCAAGGTAATTCACCAACACTGTCTCCTTGGTCGCCTTTCTCTCTCTCTCCCTCTCCGTGGCATCGTACGCTACGCGACTGTTTTGTTCCGGTGAGTCAACAGCGAACGGCACTCGTATGACATTCGAATGATCGCGACAGAGCGGAGACGCATGAGTTGAATCGATGCTCTGCTGCGGATCACCGGCTGACAACGCAGAATGTGCAAACACACACATGTAGACAGACAGCCTGACATAAAACAAAAATAGGGACAAAAAAAGACAAAAAAAAAAAAAGAAAGAAATTGCGGAGGGGCTATTCTTGGCTACTTGAGTGCATAAATAGCAAGCATTCAAGTAAAATCATCAATATCCTAGTCACTTGGACGAACCATGCTGTAAGTTCAAACTACCTGGGAGTGATTCTAACATCATATGGCGTGGCAATACGCTGTTACTCTAACATCATATTAAAAACACTTTTCTTTTTCAGAGATTCCAATAAGTAATGTTTAGAGACAAACTGAAGTTTCTGTGGGAAAGTGAATGTAAAAATGAGGTGATGGGGGGAGGGGGAACAGTCTGTTCTAGGTCACACTTAATCAAAAGGAAATCTCTCGTTTGATATCTATGGAAGGAAATTAAGTTAATAATTGAACAGCCATCACTGACCCTATCAATACTGTATGTACGGCTAAGGCGGGAGTCTGGACATATATGAAACTCCCTACGACTCACTGGTGTGGGTATTCATGAGTGACTATACTTACAACTTCCTTCACTGCTGCATACATTTGGACTTGCTCTAAATTTCCTTGAAATTCATACAAGCAACGCACCCTCCGTTAAAGGTCTAGCAGCCCTCGTTTGCCTTTTGCTCAAGTCTACACAACCTGTGTCTATCTGTTCTCGCTGTATCTACAGCTAAGAGGAATTCCGTACATTTTTATATGAAACCTGGTTTATTTTTTGTAGGTGGGGAGAAAGAGATGGGCAGAGTTACTTAAAAGCAGGTATTTTTGTTTCAGTTAATTTTCTGACCACAGGAGAAAACTCAGGAAGTGAGCAAATAAAACGCAAGAAAAATAAATTGACAGAAGATCTGCTGCAACAAGACCAACGGACCACCTGCAGTGACAGCGAACAATGAAACAGTAGAAAAGCTGAATCAAAACAAAAGAGTGACATAAATCTCTAAAACAGAGAAAGGTAAATGATTTGAAATAATTTGAACAAACGCAGGAGAAAACAAAAAAAAAATAAAAAAAGGGGGAGGAACCATTCATAGAACTAATTAGAACTGTGACTAATTACAACAAAGAGAAACTAAACAAAACGAGATTATGTCACGGAGTTAAAACGACATACACAAAAAAAATGAGCGAACAAGAGACTTGGATGAGAAAATAAAACCACAAAATATGAGGATTACACAAGTAAGCAAGATGGCTTCTGCAGAGAAATAAGTATTTTCAAAGCCAACGACGCTGTGGGGATTGAACTAGGTTACACACGACAATTCTGCTACGATGACGGACGATATCAGATTATGTAACAACAGGAGACAAATATCGCAAATTGGATACTGCAAACAGTTTGCAATTTTTCGTGGAAGATAGTTATTATCCAAAATTTCACAAATTTAGTTACATTTCCCTTTGAGAGAGCTTGACTGGCTCAAGCCATGTTACGGCAGAAATTTTAGTTCTTTGCGACATTAACTATCCAAAATGATATCAGACAAGAGAGAATGGAAAAGAATGGATGCTACTCTCTTGGTGATAACCGACTCTAGGTTCCTTGTCATTGATTGTGAGATGTTGCGGGGTCAACGGCCGTGTAAATTCTTTCACCTGTGTGCGATTGCACATTGTAAACTTGTGAAATTACAGAAATGGTGAAAAAGACTGATGAAAACCAAATTCATCACCACATATTTGTCAAGTTTCCATCAAATACAGCTTTGGAATGGCTGAATGATGACTCCTCATCAGTGACCAACAGTTACTTCTTGATCTCTCACCACGTTAACCCCCCCCCCCCCATCTGACCAGTTCCCTTCAGTCCTCCACACACTTCTACCCAAACTTAAACTGGGCTACAGTGGCTTTGACTTCTCTTATCATTTCTAATTATTCAAAACCAACCATGGCTTTATCCAACAGAAAACATGAGAAAATTCCAAAAGCTGCGCTCAAAGTAACATGCTACAAACATTTCACCATCAATAAATACATACATCAAACTGTTGAACACTTGTGGAAGGTTACAAATTACGAACTCTGCAGAGAACTGCAAGGATGTACGGGTGGGGGGTTGTCATTTGAAGAGCTATTTAACCTGAATCACACCATTCCAGGATTATAAATCAGTTTAAATTCATCACCATGAAAAGCAAACCCTCACAGCAGTAACCCATTCATCACTCCTTTAATTGTTCTACAATAACTTCACAAATAAGCTCCACAAACACCAAGAATTTAAGTTTTCAAAATTGGAAACTGGGAATTATCATAACGATATACATGCAACTTAAAAACATCCCACCGAAACTGAGAAGTCATAATGAAACAGTCGATGCAACCAAGAAAGGCTCCGAAATGGATGTGTAAAGGAATCTCAGTCGAATGACAATTCAACGTGGTGACTTGAGGTGTTGGGGGGCTACTGCAGTTCAGACCTATACTTTGTTATGGGAACCAGCAAAGTCTATGGGTTAGTAATGTCTACTGGTGGTTGAGGAAGGTGAATCAACTGAGTTGAAAGACATCGATAGGTGGAAGCAAAATGCATAAAATTGAATAACTAGCGCTGCAATGCTGTAGATCACATAACTGAACTCAGTAGAAGCAGGGTTTGTTGATGGCATCAGAAAATTAAATCTCTTGGAAGATGACAAAATTAAGCTTACATACAAAAAGTACAAAGTTTACGCTATCAGGTCTATTTCATTACCACAAGCTTGTGTGGTGTTCAAAAAATATTAAGTAGGACACCTAATCTTAAAAGAAGGCATCAGGCATAAGTGCTATGGTCTGCAGAGAAGGGTAAATCTCCCTTACTATAAGCAAAAGATATGGCTCAGTGTGTGCCCAATTTTGTAATGAAAGCACTGACAGAAGGAGCCTGTGGAGGAGGAGGAGGAGCCTGTGAAAGATGGCTAAATGGGGGACACCTAAAATTTGAAAAGATGGCATGATGGCCTGAGGGTGATGACTGCATAAGAGTGAGGTAAATGCAATCACCGCCTGTATCAGGGAAAAACCCTGACGACCAAAACAGTGGATTAAGGAAATAGGAAAACAGAGAGAGTGATTAGGAGGAGAACAAAACCTTTGGTATATTTCTGTAAAATATGAAGTAGAGGTGTTTGACAAACATATTCCCCAAAATTCATGAAAATGGATATTGCTTTCTGCCTAAGTTACACACTTTTGAAGTTCAGAGAAGGGTACTGCTGCCATTATTGCTCCAGTTGAATCAAAACAGACTTCAGTTAAATTATGATGTCCGGAATCCCCTGGTAGTAGAAATTGTTTTTGTGTAATTCCAACACTGCACATGAATTGTACACATTTTGTGTTCAATTACTGAGGTGTATCAGGCAATGATGGAATTATTAATACTTTGATTCTAATTTACAGGTATGTATACCTGTTAAATTGATTTGCCACTGCATTATAAAGTAAAGCAAAAGGTTTTCAATCGTCAGGTTACCATATAACAATCATTTTTATGAACTTTCAAATTGTAAGATCTTGCAAAGCAAGCAACATATTTAGACTGCATTTGTTGATGATATTCACCATATTAAGGTAGTCTCTCATCTGACAATAATATTCTTTTGTCAAAAGTTCTGACATTCCTTCTTCCTAAAGAAGTCCTTAATCATTCTGTAATGGCTGCAATTCCAGCGACTACAGTTTTAAAGCAGTGTATCACTGTGTACTGTGTTACTTGTACATACCATACTATCGTCGTGTAGGAATATACTGTACACGCACCTGTCTGCGTGAACTGAGTTCATTTTCTTTCAAATCTGCTTTAAATGGGAATAAGTGATCCAAAAATGTTTATTTTATGTTTCATGTGTTCATTCTTTAGTGTTTGCTGACATCACACCGAATCAAAATCTTGCCTTTGAATAACAGTTAGACTAACATTGATTCCAGATTCCACTCCAGGGACCGTTCTTTGCATTTGCGATATACCCGAAATTTCATGAAATCACGGCTTACAGCATTAATTAAACATACCATTGGGTTGTCGCACAGACACGTTTAGTGTGACACGCAATGTCTTTGTAACATTGTTAACCACATTCATTTTTGAATTCTTTCATTCCTGCTTCAAAATAAAGGCAAATTACAAAAACTCCTTGGACAATTGTTCATCAAGTGTTATTTTCCCAAGGAATGGTGTCAACAGAAAGTTGTCACTGAAATAAACGTTAGTCAATGTTTCTTCGGACCACGCTGCTTCCGTTTGTGCTGTCACATGTAGGAAATGCATCTACTGAGTCCTGTGTGTTGGCACGACTGCACACTATTACTCGTACATGTGGTGTACAGTATATATGGACTTGCAATGGAGCTATGCCACCGACATAAATATATCAATATTATACAACCTCTGTGAGCTATGCAACCTGACAGATGTGCCGGTTGCCTCAAAGAACACTGCAGAGATTCAGAATGTATAGGTGGATGGGGTCATAACTGTAAAGTGAAAACTTTGTCTAGGTAATTTTTTCCCGGTTTAATATCGATGAGGGTTTTTTTTTTCCCCGCAGGAATTACAAGAAAAATGTAACTTCATTTTTCTACGAACATGCACGTTTCAAATTTGTAGCAATGAGATGAAAACGTGCATAAATTTCACTCCTGCTTTTGTTGTTCTCGTTCACCTTATGTGATGGCAAGTACTGTACATACATGTATTATTAGCCATATATTTGTTTTGTTTTTACTTTTTCCATTGCCGTTGACTTTTTTCTTATTACTTAAATGCTGACTTGTGTTTGATGTACCCGGCAAAGTGAACAGGTTTTGTGTACACTACTTGAAGCACGTGGCTTGGAATTTTCCGTAACCCCCAATCACGGAATATTACATACTTCTGTGAATAGAGCATGTGTTCACTGAAACCATCAGGTTACATGACTGGCCAATGAAGTACAAAACATTGTCTGGAGGTAAGAATATGTTTGCAGATAAGTAACATACTCACTCTATTGCTGATCGAATACCTGCGAGCGCCTATTAATGTTAGTGGTATCAACGTGGGTTGATGTGTGCAAAAAGGATAGCAACCAGATATTTGTGTGCAAAAGTGGGTAGAAGCCAGAAAATGTTTTGGTTAATTTGTATGTGAACTGTCAGCTAACTTAAGCATGTGGAAATACTGATAGGTGGGAAAAATATGTTTTTGGCAAAAATAACACTGACAAGCTTTTCCCATCGAAAGCTACGAAAATGATGAAGCAGTAGCCTTTTCAAAATCTTGACGACATCAACTTCACTCTAATACCTCACATTCTTAGAGTGTGGGAGCTAAAAAGGAAGAAAACTTAAACAAAAAAAATTAAAAATCTTACCTTTCTAAAAAAATTTGAAATATTTCCCCTTTAACTGAGTTCAAGATTTCTACAATATATGGCTGCGAAATGAAAAGGAAGAAACAGATTTTGTAAGTAGGAGATTCTGACACAAGAAAATAACTGAAATTGCACAAAAAGTAATCAAAAAGTACAAAATGAGATGCTTGAGTAACATGGGAGGATGTGACACTGCACACAGACAATAGCACTGCAAATTCAATTTATCCTTGTGCCACCTCATCCCCTCCTACCACCTTATAACCTTCAGCTAAAACAAGCAAAATGACAAAAGCCAACAAGTTTTGAAAATGGTTTTCTCCCTTGTGCTTCAAACAGGTGTTGTTTGGCAAGACTCTCCAGGAAAAAAAACTACAAAAAAGATTCTAATTTTCCAATGAAACCAAGAGTCTCTTGTTTATACTTTGATGGAAAACATGTGGCACTTTAGGATGCAGGCCATACACAGAGTGGGAAAGACTTGCCTACAAACTTCACGACAAACACAGCCGAATATTTTGCAAATATCGCTTACACTACATTTCCTGTATATTGTGATGTCAAAGATATTTTGCACAACAAATCCTAGATGAAATCTCAGGGGGGGTTACTTCAAATACATTTTCTTTTCCAAATGGGCCAATTTCACCGATCTCCCACTGGTAAACAGGAATATCCGCATATCCCTGCAAATGTATCTGAAAATAGTCTGAGTGGCTCACTGCATTGGCTTTCAGGCTTCCATTCTTCCATCCAATCAGACTATAATGATCAGGTGACTCAAAATTCCGTAACTACTAAAGACATCACACGTCAAAAAGCACGTCTTGCTGTGTTCGAGACTATTGTCCGGACTATTTCTCCGATGATAGGGATGCCCGCAACCTCTGACACAAACATGGGAGGACCAACAATCTCCTATACGTTCCACACTACAATGGTAAAACATTTTGTTGCCGATTCTGATTATTCTTCTAAGCTCTTTTGGGTGGACTTGTTGGTTCATGCTAAATATTTGTTTTCTGACTGAGCACAACCGATGACCTTTGACCCTCTGAAAACTTTCCCAAACATTAAGGGTGAGAAGCAGCCTGTCCATTCTGGGAATGTACAGGCTTCTTATGATCCCTCTGAGTAAACAGCAGTTATTGGCTTGGAAAAAGATTATCCCAGGATTAAAATGTCAGGTCCACTTACTGGTTTACTCCTTCATTCACAGGCATTACCATGGAAACCACTTTGCTAAACATTTCTTTATTCCTATTTTTTTTTTTTTTTTTTAGATAACCAGTCAGTAAGTTATTTCGATTATTTATTTTGAACACTTATCCAAAATATTTTGTAACTTCTTTGGGTCAAGTAGCCTGTTGATAATCACTGGCCTTTATGATATTATATGGCACCTATTTACCTGGCAATGACTTGAAATATGACATTTGACTGTCAAAAATGTTTGCCATACTTTCTGTTGTCCTGCAACCAGAGTACCATCAGCTACTTTATATGTGACCTGCTGTTTGAGTAAACAGCTGTAAGTTGTTATGGTGACCTGCAACCTGCCAAATTATGTTTCCATCTTTAATTCTCCAGGGTCAAACAGTATGTCAACTCTTTAGTGACTGAAATTTGGTTATTTAACAGACACTGACTTGCTAGATTGACCTCTGACATACTTAAATGTTGCCGTAGGAACAAGCAGCCTGTCTCTCATCTGATTTCATTAATATCTGAATAAAGAGCAAAAGTTGCTTGATGATCATCTGACCTCATGCATTCACTGAGAAGCATATTTGTTTTCGTCTTCCATTCCCTCATCTCCCTTCTCTCATCCTCTCTCCTCGCCTCTCCCCCTCCTCCCTTATCTCCCCCTTCTGCATCATCAGTTACTGGTAATTACACTACAACTCACCTTAAATAAATCTACAGGAGCTTCTCTTTTGGTTAATTTGTGCCTTACTGATTCTACAGCTTCTTTAGAAAAAGGCTGCAATGAAAAAACAAAAGGAAGAAAAATGTGATTTGTTTAATTGTTACTGCAATGGAACTGACAGTAAACTTAATAACATTTCAGTCATGGCAACAAGTATATTCTGGAACATGTTGAATCTGTCTGAAACTTCAAAAATTTCCACCAGGAAATATTCTACAAAACCTGGACCAACCAGGTTTTAAAGGGTTAATTTGTGTCTTACTGATTCTACAGCTTCTTTAGAATCAGTAAGAGTTGACGATGTGCACTAACCCAACAAAGTCACTATTGCCACTGATCGAATGCTTTATGGACCTCCTCCAATGCCCCTGGCATTTACAAATGACAATGGTGATTACCAGTCTTGCTTTACCTAGGGCATCTTAAACTGAACATACCCACAAATGAAGCAAGAGGTATACATTTTATACCATCCCTTCTGCCACCCCCTCCCCCCCGATCCTGTCGATGGGTAACTGCCCAACTTCTCTTCCTTCTGAATTGACCAATCAAAAGATGACCACCTGTTTTCAAACAATACATTCCCCTCAGACATTCCATGTTCCTTGACATCGATTTCCTACCCATTTTCGTGGAATCACACACTCCCTCCTTAACACTTCTGTCTATTTTGGTCTTCAGTCTTGCTGAGTGTTCCCCTTTTTGTGAAATGGGTTCATGGGCCTGTTGGATCAGTCTGCATGATTCCTGTATCCAATATACTTTTGTTTGCCTAGTTTGATAGGCCTTACTACTGTTCTACATATCATGAACTATGACAGGAACATGTTCTTTCAAGTTTACGTAAACAACGAAGCATCTGTGAATGTAATCTGATACCACACGCTTCCACTTGACAACTTTGCGACACTCTCTATAAACATGTCGTGTCAGTCAGGTCAAACTGCTTGTTTTCCTATCAAATTGTTTTTCTGTCATTAGTTGGTACACTGGACTATGTTGGTCCGTGGTCTGGGCATGTGAACATTCCTTGTTAAGACCAAGACGTCCAGAGAAGCTGTGATAATTACATAGCACTGAAGATGGAGGATATAAATTCTCTCAGAACTCTACACTCCAAGCACATAATAACAGCAGAATGGAAAGATGTTCATCCCGTACTACACAAGATTTCATACGAGGCGGTGTCACATAGCTACCAGTACTCTTGGCATGGTAGGTGGGAATGCAGTTGTTGTTTTCAGACATGCAAGTGACGAGCAAAGTGAATCGCCAGGTCAGGAAACTATTTGCCACAGCAAAACCAAAAAAAAAGGCCAAGGTAGCTGTGATAATTAAGCGGCAGTCACAAAGATAAACCCCCACAAATCCATGGTGTGGGTATTTACGAGTGACTACACTTACCCCTTGCTTCACTGATGCATACATTTGTCCTTGCTCTAAATGTCCTCCGAACTAATTCTAGCACCGTGTCCTCTAAGGTCTAGCCCGCCCTTGTTTGCCAAGGGGTAAGTGTCTGTCTACAATGTGAATGGATGAATGCTCTACAAAAACTGAACCACTCTAGATCCTTTTACTATTGCATTTAAAACTGCCCACGTACAACCGAGAGTCATTCAGTTTTTAAATACTAGTGTTTAAACTCTGATTCAAGTAATTTTGATTCCCTCAGCAGACAAACCTACATTCATCTCACTTGGCTAGCGCCCTCACTGTGTTGCCTTGTATCATGTATAAATTGCTTTAGGGTATCTGACTGGCACAGTTCTCTTCCAATTCACTTTGGACAGTTTTCACTCCACATTTCTAGATTATGCTCTCTCCCACAGTCCAAGTTTCCAACATTGTTTCCTCTTCAGTAACATCCACCTCAACAAGTTTCCTGTGAAGCAAAGAGAACAGTGCTCCCCCCCCCCCCCCATTCATTCCCATTTGAATGAAATCCATGGTAGAAGTTACCTATAGTTCAACAATTCAGGATGCAAACAAAAGCTATCAGATGCATGAGTGAGTTTTTGTTTCCCACTCAGATGGCCAATGAGATCAGGTTATGATCCACTGTATGAAAACGACTAAAGTACATAACACACAAAAATGTGGCAAAAAGCAACAAATCTCGCACTGCATGATATGACTCATTGATTGTTGGTTGTAGCTGCCTCAATTGTGGAACAATCCCCAGCACTTCATAATTATTACATCAAAGAAACTTGTTACAGGGACAGTAAATATTGGATGTTACACCATTCACCACTCAACATTAAATAGACAAATAACCTACATAAAAGCAATCTGCCAGTTTGATAGCTATCAAGAATTTACATTTTGTTCGAATGCTATGCTGAATAATAAAAGATCTGGACCAGTTGTCAATGTCAGCAGCTGGCAAGCACTACCTAGTTCAAAGTACTTTCCATCAATAGTCGTTCATGATCTGATCAAGGACATGCCGCGTCTTACATAGAGTCACTGAACCTGAACGGACAGACCAAAATAGATCGATCAATATTCCCTGATGAAGTTTACAAGGCCCTGACCACTTAATAATCCACATACGTTACACAAAAAGTGGTAATATGGACTGTGGAGGACTTCTTTCTCTGCTTATTCGTGAAAAGCTCACCCATCTCAGCAGAGCAGCTGCCTTCTCAGCTAATATGCCTTAGGTGCTGGCAAACTTCTGAACACCATCTAATACACCATCCACAAAAATATGGACTTGGCCCACAAGTGTTCCCTTCTCATTTTGCTATCGTTTGTGCACTTGGTTTGGTGAGACAGGTATGTGAGGTGATCAATTGTTACTTTTTTAACTAAATCACCAAAATCAAAACTCAGATGATTGCTGCTGCATAGTTACATCAAATTTTTTTTAATTTAGTTATTCATGAATGACTCACTTGTCTCAGCAATAACTACTGCACTCTTATCAATCATGGTTCAATTGTTGGAAATGTTTTTTTAGACCAGCTGACACTCCATTCAGTATGAAAAATAAATACAGGCAAATACTACTTTCTCATTGTACCATTGCTTGACCAATGCTCAGTTGTTCAGCCTAACAAGGCACAGAGGGCACAGAGGGCATAGATGGGCAGTGTGCCAGAGATTTGATAAGGAGCATGTTGTGCGAGGTGATCGATGTATTAGTGTGTGCAAGGTGTAAGTACACATCTACGGTGTGAGTGCCTCTCTCTCATTCTGACATCCTTCAGTGCTTTGAATTTGCAATTTTTTGTGACGGAGGACATTGTGCAAACCAGATGAGGGAGCAGTTATTGTGCTGAGAAATGAGACGTTAAGTTAGTTCCTACTTAAACAGTAGTTCAAGTAGGTACTTCATACTTACACATCACATGGATATTGTCATTGACGCATCACATGTATTCCCCACAACTTCCTGGTGTCATGCTCATGTAACTGCTAATGTAGCTTAATCATACTTAGGACTGTTCCTGTACTGCCGCCTCTTCATACTTGGGACTGCTCCTATAGCTTATTCATACTTCCATGACTGAATGTATACTCACATGATTGCTAGCTAAAAGGTCTTTCATGACGTAGTTGTCAAAGACATGTTTGGCGCTTTTCAGCCTTTCTTCCACAGAGTCTAATTTTTCATAATCTTTGATCTGCAAGAACAAGGAAAGAAAAAAAGAGCAAAATGATGATATCTTCATTGCAATGGAACGAATACAAAGATTCAATGATGTGAATTAAACTATATAACAGGGAAGTAGATGCCTTTTTGTTTCCTTTACGGCTAACAGATCCTTCCTTGGTAACTAACATCTGGATCAGCTCATGCTGATGATATGGCTACAGATCCAAAACAATCCTGTAGGACACTGTATGTTTCTGATCCTGCTAGTGATCAGATCTTGGAGTTAATGTCACCCTAGAAATAACTGTGAATGACGTCAGAAGGAATTACATCGAGGTTACCAGTACTCTTGGTGTAGTAGACCAGAGTGCATTTATTGTGATGAGACAGGTAAGTAAGAAGTGATGTTAATTGACATACCAATCATGATCACTAGTTGAGTTCAGGTAGCAGTAAAGTCCAGCAGGAAATGACTGTTAAGTCAACTAGCACAATTACTAAAAGAATAATTGGATCATTCATAGGCAACATTCTGTGGTAAAGATACCCCTAGGCTACAATGGTACTATTCTTCATTAGTGTTTGGTTGCTGGTCACTCAAGTAATATATACCACACAGATGTACAGTTGTTGTGCTGAGACATACGCATGAGGAGACAAGAGGCTAGACCAGGAGAGACTGAAAAAGAACAAATGTGGAACATTTCCAGAAAGCCATCCACACAGTGGGACAAGACCACAATAGTTGTCCAAATGAATACAAGAAGCAAAGAAGTCAACGGTCTCAAATCAATGGTGACAAATGCAACCTTGGTGGTATCTACCACTTTAGTGGTTACCGTGGTAACAAAGTGGTGGTAGTATGCTTTAATGCTGTGGCATTAGGCTGTTTCCGCAAACACGATGCAGACGTACAATCCAGTGTGCAGTGTGCAAGATCGGGCAGTCACCATAGTAACCACGCGATTACTCTTCATCCTGACGAAATCTACAACTGTTCACTGGCAAATTAACGTTCCTTCTAAACTTAGTGTGCAAGGGCAACAACCACACGCAATTGTGTGTTACATGCGGCACACTCCGTTCACGAAATGCGAAACCACTCAAAAGGAACGACAAATGTCTGAGCACCCATACCTTCACGGTTGATTGCTTCAGCATATTCTCCATGCTTCCGTCGTGTTTGCAAAATCAGTCTATTATCTCTACAGAGGGCAGTATCTTCCCTTAACTTTCATGACCCTAATAACCTCTCCTTCAACATCCATTTGACTATTGCAAGGAAGAGGCACACAGAGTATCCCCACAACTCCTTGGTGTGGGTATTCACGAGTGACTGTACTTACCCCTTGCCACACTACTGCATCAGTTTGACCTATGCTCAACAAACCTCGAAGTCAATTCTGACACCGCGCCCTCTAAGGCCTAGCTCGCCCTCGTTTGCCTTTCGCTCAAGTGCCTTTCCAACGTGCTACGTATGCCTCGCTGTTTTGCCTCACGCAAAGGCGGCTGTACCAGGACAAAACCCTGAGTATTCTTGTTTTTCGTTCCATGTTTCTTAAGTCTTTCTGCCTGATATATTTTTCCTTAGATTGACTCTCGCTTCTCCGACCATCCATTTGACTATTGCAAGGAAGAGGCACACAGAGTACCAGAGGGCCAAATGGGCCCTGAACTTGCATACAAGATGATGACACAGTTTTCGAGATCAAAGCAAAATGCTTTACAGTGAGAGTTGGAAGGGAATGCTTTAAAAATATCTATTTCCTGATTGTGGACTATGCATGTTACCAACACACAGAAGATGTTTGCCATAGGTCTGTGACTTATTGCGCATGAATAATTTCTAAGATATCTTTGAATACTAGTCTCTGACTGGCTCAACAGAATAAACTGGAGATTATTCTACACAAAGCAACACCATATCATACAGCATTCAATAAATCTCTTTAAGATCGCCAACAAAACAGCTTTGATTTTAGGAAATCTTGAGCTCTGACATATATATCACACCAAAGTTTAATATTGCATAAGAGAAAAGGTTGATCCTCACAAGAAAGTCATGCAACATGGTTTCGCTCTAGGAGAATAGACTTCAGAAGCAATTTCATACACGTTGCATCTCTCGGAGTGAAAGTTGAACCAGTCCAATTTAGAGTACTGAGGACGTGCTGCTTAAACTTTTTTGAGGATTGCGTAGCGCAGGTTTAACAATGCATCAGTGTAAGCAAGAGGTATGTATATGTCCACAATGTGAATTCATTAGTTTCAGATTCAAGCATGTAGGTTTGTGAGCACAGTCTGACTACTTTACATACACATGAGATGAAAATACAATATCCTCAGAGTAAATATATGAAAAATAATGTAGGATGAGTCACAGCATGTAAAGTTGAATCAAATCGATAACAATCGATTTCCACAATGTTTTTCTCGATTAATTTGAGAAAACTGTTTTTGATGAGTGGTAAACATATCTGTACTTTAATATTAGCCTGAAATTATGTTCACATATATCAAACTTATCTCTAATAAAAAGGAGTTGTTTCCCCACAACTCACTGGTGTGGGTATTCACAAGTGACTATACTTACCCCTTGCCCCACTACTGCATCAGTTTGACCTATGCTCAACTGCCCTCGAAGTCAATCCTGACACCGCACCCTCTAAGGCCTAGCAAGGGGTAAGTATATGTCTACGATGTGAATGTAAAGTTTCTTTTTGCAACAGAAACAATTGTAAAGGTTAATTAACAGGCATTTAACATAGAATGAGCAGGATAATACAAATTTGAAACGAAAGAACCATGACTCCCTTTTTAAATACACACTTACAAAACTGCTATGAAGACAGAAACTGCTATGATGACACATTAAATTGATCTATAAAGTAAGCAAATGTACTTTCAAAAAGTCTATTGCCATTTTTATTACATTTACACACAGATTCAATGAACATATATAAGAGTAGAGGATTTGAGGTTTGGAGAAGATATTATGGCAATTCAAAAATGTTGCATAAACTTTGTGAGAGGAAATTGACCTTGACTGAGGTAATGGAACATCTAGAACAGATCTTGAAGGTCATCAAAATGAATTTAAGGAAGAATTTTCCTTTTGACTGTTTACATGATCATAATATGTGAGTTTATAAAAGAAATACAACTTTCTAATGTATGTAGAGGAGTTATTCCTAATCACTTGTTATGACGCATCAGCAATGATGTAAAGTACCACAAAAGCCAAGTGTGACAATGTTTGAGAGATTAATCAGTTTGCAAAGAGATTTTCAGGAAGGTTTGACGACAAAATTCTAGACTGGTACAAATATGGTCTCACTATTTTTCAAGGACACAAGCACAGGGGCTTCAAATCGACAAACACAGGACACAGACACTATTAACCAGTTAACTGAGGAAGGAAAATATTGTAGTTTTCATCCCACTGCGTATTTTTCGCAAAAATGTCATCTTCCTCAAATTTCAACTTAATACTGGAAAAATGATATATTAAAAATACTAAAACAAAGATATGTTATCACCTTATTTTTCTTCTTTTTATAATGCAAATACAAGTAAATACGGTGTCTAGATCTTATTCGTATAGTTATTTCTACATCACAAGTCCTGCTCAAAAATCCTCCATCTCCCTCATTCTCTGATTCAGTATATATGACTTGGAATTCAAATCAACGAGACTCAGCAAAGCTTCTTTAAATCGAGCATTCTGCTTCTTTGAAATAGTGGGGGCCATTGCAATGTTGACGTTTGCAAGGAAATGCATCCACGCGGTTCGTGCAGCAACAAATTGCAAGTAGTGCAGTACATTTTTTTTTTTTTTTGTTATTTAGGGTGACCAAGAAGGTTCACCATTTTCAACAATCATACAATGTGAATGTAAAGACCCTTACAGGGGAAATAAATAAATATGTAATTAGATACACAAATAAAATTACACAAATACCCAATACTGGAAAAATAATAATAATTTACTAAGTTTTCTCTACATTTCACGAATCTACAGTAGTGCATGCAGTACATTCAAGAACACTTCCAGGTTCCACATACTTGATCAATGTCTCAATATAAACACAAGTGTAACAGTAACTGTGTAACAGTTACCGTGTAATAATGTAACAGTAACCGAGGTATTCGTGAACGCCTGTAAAAGGGCTAGAGCCTTCGTTGTACACAGTGAATGATCCTACAAGGATATATTGTTGATCGGCAGGATGCACTCCTCTTTCACAGAGTGTGTAGATTAGGACATGACAAATAAGCTCGTCATATGCACTTAACTGGTTAAAATATCTTCCTTTGTTCAATGGCAAAAATACCAAAACTCACCTTGATTTGTCGACATGATAAGCAGATATACTGTCAGGTTAGAGTTTGAAGTCTTGAGAAGACTTTTCCTGTATGATACGATCCCAACCCCTTGCTTCGTTAATGCAGTCTTTTGACCCTGCTCCAAATGCCCTCATATTATTTGTATCAACCCACCCTCTCAAACTTAGCCTACCCTCTTCTGGCGTCCCTTCGAGTTGACAACCTCGTGTTCAACTGTGCTCTTAGGCTGTCCTGTCAGGTTGGGGTTTGAGGTCTCCAGAACACTTTTTCTGCATGATACAATATGACATGATAAGTAGAGGCACTGTCAATGTCTTTTCCCCAGAATCCCCCACAACTTCCTGGTGTGGGTTAATGTGCAGCGGCATGATTGGATGACCGTCAAAGGCACGCTGCACGAAACGAAATATTCAAACACAAATTTCTCAAAGAAGCGAGAGTAAAATTTGGTAGAACAAATGAAGCTAGAAAGGACACAATCACTGGCAACAAAAAGTAAAAGTACTTATGGTTTTCAAACCAGCTGCCTTTGCAAGAGGCAAGAAACAGTGGAGCTTTACCAAATAGCGTTAGAGGCACTCGAGCAAAAGGCAAACGAGAGCTGGCTAGGACTTAGAGGGTGAGGTGCTAGAATTGGTTTCGAGGACGATTTGAGCATAGGGTCACATGTATGCATTAGTGAGGCAAGGGGTATGTATATGTCTACAATGTGAATGACATAAATACCATATTGTGGAAGGGATGGCTGCTTCAACGTAGACCCCTTCCAGTGATGAAGTTTAGTGGTAGTCCCGTCATCTGAGATGCCCAAATTCTCCACAGGACAAATCAAATTTTGGTACAAGGTTGGCCAAAGGACAACCAAATTCGGTATAGTGCTCAAAACAAATTTAGAGGATACTTGCGATGATTTTGAGATGAATTATAGTGATGACTGGCTAATAGCACAATGCAAGTGTGTTTACTCTTACAACACCTTGGAAATATATACTACAGTGCAGTGCAGTAAGTCACATGATGAATATTTGGCAGGACAACTATATTTTGAAAAGGACAACATCACGTTTCACATTTGCTGTCCTTTGGACTACCACATGAAAACACTAAAACTTCAACACTACTTTCTGATCTGCGGCAGAGGAAACTGACCGGACAATTAAGCAAAGCTGTCACGTTTGGATTTACTACAAAGAGGCTTTGCACATTCAGAGGAGGTCCACCTCTCTTTCCATGTACCTATATTTAATCTGTTCTGTAATCTCCATTGGTGTGGGTATTCATGAGTGACTATATACTAATCCCTTGCCCACACTCATTCCCCGCAACTCACTGGTGTGGGTATTCATGAGTGACTACACTTACCCCTTGCAACTCGAGTGAAAGGCAAACGAGGACAGGCTAGACCTCAAAAAGTGCAGTGCTAGAATTGATTTCGAGGACATTTAGAGGTAAATGTATACATTAGTGATGCAGGTAAAGTATACGTCTACAATGTGAATGCATTCATTTAACCCGGCTCCAATTACTCCTTGACTAAACTAGAGCAACCGCCCCCTATATGGCTAGGATTGCCCATGTTTGTATTTTGCTCGAATTATTACAAGTGTATGGTGTGAACTCAACCAATCCCAAAACTTCAAAATACTGGCCAGATAATTACAAAAGATGCTCTAATACCTGTTTTCACGCAAATCCTGCACTCCAGACCTATGATGGTTGAATATTAGACTTGAGCAACTCCAATATTTTTGGAGTATAGAGTAGTTGCATCCCGAACAGTCATGACTCTGGAGCTACTTTTAAGTTCAACTTGATAAATGGTTCCAATGATGTTATAACTGCCACCTCCACACACATAACGTTATATTTCGAGCAGGAATTATCGTATGGACAATGAAGGGCCCCAGACAGTGTCGATGAGGTTAGAATTGGGTCCCTTGTTAACAATCAAAGTTATCACACGTAGGGCAGGGCTAATTGGGAAACGAGAACTAGCAGGCCTAACTAGAAACAAGTCTGCCACCCTCTTTTCATCTATCATTCTATTCTATATTTGATGAGAAAGTCTAACGGATCAAAGTTCATGCAAGATCTGGGTTAATGGCAGACAGGAAAGGACAAACCAAAGTTTGGTTTGGTTCAAAATTCAAAGACTCATTAGATTCATGCATAATTGTTAAAGGTTACAAGAGGTCAATCACTATCATCCTAGAAACCCAGAGTGCAATATTTGTGTAGAGACATGTAAGAGACAACTAATGGGCACATGCCGACAATCATCCTACGAGTAATGGGGAAGTTCTTCCACAACAGTTTGAATCTGACAAACTCCACATATGTACCACAGCAAAATTATCGTGCTAAACTGGACAGCTGCCAAGAATAAAGAATGTGAAATACTGTTTGTTTGTAGTAGCAAATACCCCCCCCAAAAAATAAAAAAAATGCAGCACCATGTGCAGCTCACTGTTCAACTACGACATTTACTTAGAAAAAGAACATCCAAATTGGCGCAGGTCGCACGTGGGCGATGCAGTATTTGACATGAACTGAGATTTCAAACACTAATTGGGTCGGCGAGGTTTTTAATCACACTCTGTGTAAATTTGCTCTGTAGCGAATCTCCAGTTTAATATTTTAATGTGCACAATGACTCCTATTGTAAATTTCAATTGCTTATTGACAATCGTTGTCTGCTGACAAGGTGGCTACTCCAGCTTTTAGTACGTAAATGCAGTGGAATGTGTGACCACCAGAGGTAAATGAGGTCGACTGCAGAACACTACCGACGAGTTAGACCGCAGGGTGAGAATGGGAGGAGGGATATGAAAGTCTAGGGTCACAGTCAGGCGGATGTAAACAAACTGCAAAGTTTGCTGCAGGACAATAACACCTGTAGCAGCTTATGGCAAAGTCCATGTAATTGCAATGGTGAAAGATCACTGATAAAGAACCGAAGCAGATCTAGCTCAGTTATGCGCAAACTTCAGCCTGGTTTGGTTATTTGTGAATGATTCACTTACTTGTCTCAATACAACAGTTGCACTTCCACCTCTGCATTCCGCGAGTGCTGATAACCTTAACACGACACCTCAAATGACATCTGGTCTAATACCAGACCAGTACCTCCTTCCAATTCCGCCATCTTACATGCAATTGTAGATGGGAGTGAACTTAGTGAAGTTACGTTTCGACTGGTAAAGTGAGGAGTGAAGTATTGAAATAATCATTCTAATAAACACAGATGATGAGACTGCACTTGTTGCATTGAGACAGGTACATTACTTGCAAGGGAAAGCCAGACAGTGACCAGTCAATTTGTTAAAAAGAGGGAAAGACTTCCTTTATGGCACAGTAATCTAGTGCCATCGTCTCTTCAAAGTGTGTGGAATGATACACATTGTGTGCTACTTCATCACAGGATTTCAGCCTCTGTCGACTGATTGTAAGTGCAGTTTCCAAGCAAAATGTTCACTAACTTTTGTGAGGGTTGATAACCCATGAATACACTTTGAGTGATAATTACTACTGAATAGTACATAGAGAAAATAAAAATAACGGTTTTGCCGGCGTTCTCATGCAGACTCCATGGCAGAATCTTACGTCATTCAAGCTTCCTTCAAACCACATATCTATGACCAGGTGGCCCATCCTGACTGCAAACATGAAAATAATAACACAGACCCACCTTACGTCCACAGAAGACAACATTAATGTTTTGGCTCAGCTACCATCACCAATTTAAAAACAAAAAAACAGAAAAACATTAGCTTTTTTTAATTTTCCCCGCAAACAAAAACATGTGCAAATTGCTCACTGCACCTTTAACTGAATCTGACAATTCTCAGGAGGAATTTCTTTCAGTAATGTAAATCCATCTACTACACGAGAGGTTACTTAAGTTGCTGCAACATTCAAATCACTGCACAATATGTAAGACTGGCATTATAATCACACTAAGGTCTGTGGTAAATTACAAACAAACAAGCCCCCTACAAACAAACAAACGAACAAGGATAAAAGAAGGGAACTCAGCAATTTCTGGACTCAGACAATTTTTTCCTTCTATGTTTTGTCTGTCAATAAATCATGCATCTTAAACAACAAACAACAATATGTCCATACCTGCACTCATGACTATGATGCATGGAACAATATGTGCAAAATTACCTCATAAGAAATGAAGTACTTTGGAAAGTAGTATTCCCATCAGACGCATTTAGCAAAATTAATGCTACAAAAAAGAAAAATGTGTTTCTTGCAACAGCCAACATGAGACATATTTAAAAATCATGTTGATCTACAAGCCTCTGCTACATACAGCTAGGAAATGTTACCTTGAAGTACACAGTACATACATGTAGGCAATCACTTGCTCGATTGCCTCTATTGAAGTATGACCTGCTTTCAACCCCTTCCCTACAAACTGAAGATACCTGGGCAATTGCTTGTATTCAGTCAGGAAAAACAGAGCTCAGTCCATTGCCCAGACTCTTCACTCTGACAGTAGCAATACATCTTCCGTTTGCGACAGGAATTTTCAAATACCAAAGGTCACTCACTGATACAAATGAGAGAGCAGCAAGTTAGCTCGCTGCTAGCAGCGAGAGAGAACCAGAGAGAGAGTGAACTGGCTCGTATGCATGCATGCGTGCGTGCATGCGTGCGTACATGCATGCCTGCCTGCCTGCCTGCCGGAGCAACGGCAGCGGCGTTATCGCAGTGAGATGGGGCACTTGACGTGCTGTTCACAGTCTTTGTGCAATTGGTACGGTTCTCGAAACAGCTCTAAAAGCTACAGCTGTTAATACAGAAACCATTAGGAGGATGGAGATGACTTGAGAGGATGATGAGGAAGAAAAGACAATATTACACTGATTTATTGTACCCTAGAACATACGACATAAAAAAAAATGACATGGAAAGAGATGCATATGAAGGGAGAGGGACAAAGTTAATAGACACTGGAGAAAAAAAAACATAAGCAGGTATAAAGGAAGATGAACAAACTTGATGTTCCGAAAAACAGTATGTATTTGAGCACACTGTAATGTACATACTGTACCATATAAATCAATCAGTCAGTGGACCTGATATTGCACCAAAACAAAAAGATGAGCGAGGTACGGTTACTGGGCATGACTGCAAGGCAGGGAAGTACACAGTAATACTTGCATGCACGCAGTGGCAGCATCGAAAGCGACACATGCACTGCATACACTCTGAGTGACTTACTTCAAGCTCATTACCAATACCAACAGCAGCACTCAGGAAATGAAAAAGACGTAGAGACCTGTGCACACTTTCGTGTTGCTAGCTGCCATCATCTGATTACGGCCGATGGTTCTGAAGTGTAAAGTGCTGTAAAATATTGCAACCAGCTTTCAATATCGCAGCTGTACATCACAGTAATTACATGAGACTAATCAGCACGAAGAAATATCACAGGGTCGCTGGAAGAGGATACAGGGAAAGGAGGAAAAGAGAAGCTGACTGAGATTTTGTAACAAGAATTCAAGCAAACCTATCTGGCATGTTCACCTCTTTTTTGAGTTCACCTCTTATTCTCTTCAGTTTATGTTTTTTTACACATGTAAAGTTCCATCAGATTCTTAAAGGATGGGATTGCAAAAGCAATTATTGATGTAGATGTGTCTTTCAAAAATGAAGTTTTGGGTAAAGTGGTGTCACTTAAGTTTTGCCATATGGTGCAAAATGTGTCAAAATGGACACTGTACCACAGGATATATATTGTAGGGAGTACATACAACTGCACGCAGGAAAAATCACGCAGAATGAAGCGTTGCAGAAAACCAGAAGGAGGCACAGAAATTGGGGGGGGTGTTAAACTACGGTGGATTTACATTACACATGTACTCAACACTTGATCATAAGAAGAAATTTTGGAGCACCTACATCTCAACTGAGATCGTGAGAAGATGGTTCATTGATGGATGGGTGATAACTACCACATAATTATCTAAAACCCTCCAAACTCTGACCTGCTTCGAGATTGAAGCCAGGGATAAAATCAGCACTGAAGAGGCAGTTAACTTCACTTAAAATGCACAATTCTGATGGTGGTTCTTCTGCAAAATGTAGATTCAAGTCTCAAAAGGCAGGCCACAACATGAGGGAGGTGACTGGACACATTGCACACACACTCAACATCCCCCAGATGCTCTGTCACGGGTAAAGACAGGAATGCGGAGGTTTAGAGGTATGTGGGAGTATACGTTATGAGTAATCAGCTGTAAATTACCTGTCACCCATGTGTGAATATCATCATGGCATTTAAATGGACTATTTTACTGTACATGCATATCAAATTAATGAACAAACCAGATATATGTCAACTATGATCACCACACCTTTACTCCAGTGTTTGTTAGGTTTTGGACAAGAAGTGCAACATTAAATGCAGCATGATAATCCCTGTGAATGCCAAACTGTGAGGAGAAAAAAAGAGGACACTTGCCGAAGATATATTGAAGGGCAACCTTCTGTTCACTTTCACAGCTGGATGATTGGTGGAAACAGATTGTAGTGGCTTCACTTGTGTTTTTGTGTTTTTTTTAAGGCAGTTTCAATGGTTTCTTTTCGTTCCCCAAAACTTACTGGGCAGAATCCGTGAGCGGGGTATCCTCGGTGTTCTAGGAGGTCTGGTCCATGGATCTCCTGGTCCGCTGCTGTGTCACAATTTGGCATGGCTCCCCACTACTGCTGTCTAAGTAGACTTGGGCCACCATGTGTGGCTGGCAGGGTCGGCCATGGGCACTTCAAAAGACGTCTCCAATGGCAGCTTCACTATGTGATGCAGGACTTATGCCATCTCGAATGGCAGAATGGCTACTCTGAAGTCTTGCACCATCTCGTATGACAGCCTAGCTGCCAAACTAAAAGGCTGGCAATTGCAGGAGGAAGGTGACCGAATACCGAATACACACACAAACAACTGCCAATTGCTAGATCATGATCAATATGGTAAATGCATACAGAGGTGAGGAAGTAGTATGCACTGTGAATTGGAATTTGACAGAGTGAGGTAATGACTGTATAGCCACAGGAAACTAACAAGTCAAGTTACAAGTTTGACATGCTAGAACTTAGGGGATGGTACACTGGGACGCAAAGCTGAAATCCACCTTTTCTTTACAGTTTGCAAGTAAAAGCTATCAAAAGCAATAGTCCGCAAGGTGGCTTGAACTCCCCACAACTCACTGGTGTGGGTATCCACTTTACTAATGCATTAATTTTCTGACCTTGCTCAAAGTGCATTCGAAATCACTTCCTACACTGCACCTAGGCTCAATTTTGTCTTCCGCTAAGGCTAGAACAATGTATTTTCTAATGTAAACAACTCAAAATTCACCTGATGTGGATATTTATGGGTGATGACCTTACCTGTCTCCACAAAACTATTGCACATCTCACAACTAAACCGGAAACGGCTCGTAACCTTTAACCCCTCCTCTACTTGTGCATCCATCCAAACTGGACAATTATTTCCTTCCCAAACACTTTTCTCCGGCAAAGAGAGTGTAAGCCTATCTCCTTTACACATTTGTGGTAAAGAATTATCTACCAATGACAAATGCTATCAGAAAGTGCCCTGGTAGAGATAAAAAATGTTTAATGTTTCATTTTTCCTCATGCTGACACCCCATAGATAATTTATATGAGAATGTGTTTTTATGCCTCTCCCTAGCTTGACCATTGGAATGTCTTGGTCATTAACTAGATAGTCATTAACTAGAAGTTGACCTTTGTCACACTGCATCCACAATACAAAAGCAATTAACAATTATGTAGTGACTTGATAGGGGTACAGGTCAGAGGTAAAAATAAAACAGTGAGGTAAATGGAAAATTAGAGTAAATAAAACTTGACCAAAAGTCAATGCTTTAACACATCCCTCTGCAACTCCACCAGCTACAATTATGGGCTGATTTGAAAACTAAAAATGATGTACGACCAAGTTGCTTTCACTATTTTTCACAAATCGCTGATAAATCACACCTGGGGTACAGAGACTCAAAGACTGCAAATGTGCCTCAACCTTGATTCTCCAGACCTATGGATAAGTGAGAGACCCAAACATCACTGATTAATGCACCGTGCCAGCTACAGTATGCCAGTCCTCATTCACAGTGAATTATATTCACTCCTGCATGTAGCAAATCAGCATCACTGTCTGCTGTCCGCAGATTATAACAGAAAACTGCTTACACAGTTATGCCAAAATTATTTTCTCATGACAGCAAGCCATCTGCTAAAACAATGACGATTATTTTTTTCTGAATCTCTAAAATGACATCTGTTTTCAAACTAACATTTTGACTCTATGGCCACCTGTAGCAGTACATGTATTATGTATGTGTATGTATGTATAGCATAAATGTCACACGTGAGCAGGCACAATTTTTTAATACCCTCCGCAATATGTTATGCAGGTTCATGTGTTCCTGTGTGTGTGTGTTCCTGTGTGTGTGGTATAACTCTGAATATTCATTGGTGTAAATTTGGGAGTTGATAAAGGGTTACTGACCTCTCTGAGAGCTATGGCAGTGGCACGCTACTTTTAACCTGCTGTAACTGTTTGGAATTGAGTTCACTCATCTGTTTACATATTGTATGCAATGATTCACTGCCAGATGAATTTGTGTGTGTTTGAATGTTAGAAAACAACTTTAAACTAAATCGAACCATACCAGTCAAGAATGCTTCACTTTGAATGCAACGTTGTTAAGTCGATGCCATTTTCTTCCGGGATTTTAGACAACTTCCGAGAAACTTAATAAGAAATGAAGGAAGGGAAGTGCTTAAAGGAACGAGGAGTGGATGCATCCATCAAGATTTTGCCCAAGTGCAGAGATTAGCAAGATAATTTCAGATAATGGAAGAGAAAGTTGCCACTGTACCAGCAATGTACGGTGGTAGTTTGAGAAGGGGGCGCTGGTCATGATTGGACGGAGACATCTAGCAGAGCAATGTTAAAGATTGCCAAGTTACCACAGTAATTAACTGTGTACAGACAGATAAGTAAGGAATTAAGTTAGTTTACTGTAAAGTGCCTGTGAATACTTCAGTAATGTTGAACACTATATCAAGTGCTTTCCCTTGGACTTATGGGTAATCATCACTATGATTGCTTTGCTAGCATGATACACCCTACCCAATCATAGTACTTCACCTCTGAAAAATTTTGAAAAATTCAACATCGTCTATCATCAATCAGTCAGAATGAGTCTCCTCCTTGCCTGTTCTGTTGTACTTGCAGTATTATGAGAAAACAAAGAAGTTCAAGGGACAGAATGACAAGTATATCCACCAGAAAGTGGTTGATTAATACTATAAAGCAGAATATACCAAACCATACCTGGCTGGTTGGTTCTCTGCAAGTATTAACTCACTTACCCACCTCAACACAACAACTACACTATCATTTACTGTGCAGAGAGTATAGAACAACATTAATGAAATAACTCGAACAGCTGCACGGTGAACGCATGACTCTTGCCCCTTCTCATGAGATCCAATCTAAACTCAAAGTAAAGTAGTGAATACAAGAATGGATACAAATCCATTGTCAAACTTCATACACGAAGCACCGAAAGGAATACTAGAATGACGAAGGATGCTGGTACGGTTTGTGCAGGAGAAAGTTTCAGTGGTGATGAAATGGTGACCAGCTTACCTGTCTAACACAACTAATACACTCCCATCTACTGTGCTAGGAGTACTGGTGACCTTTTAACACTGCCATTAGCACTGTCTGGTCTCATATTAGACTACGTGCTCCTTCCCATTCTATGGGAACAGACATGACAGTTGCTACTCATAACAGCTTACCAGACAACACAAGACATGGGAGATAGAGGTATGAGCTACATGTAAAACAAGTAGGTGACAAGTAAGGAGACCCTGGTATATTCAATTGAAACAATATCTTACCTTTTAATGAGAGAAAATTTCACTCAACTGGCACTTTTCAGATGGAAGAAGGGAGCTGTTAGTTCAGTTCAGGCCAAGAGGAAAATTATGGTCAATGTCTAAGGTAACCAGTCACCTTTAGTTTAGCCTGCACAGGGGGGCAATAATTCTTGGGCAGTAGCACATTAATTTATTGAACTTTTGTACTTTACGCCAATGACAACATTTGAAATCACAGCTGATGTTTGTGTGGTCTTGCTAAGACACTAGTAAAGTAGTATCACGAGCATCATGCTTCTTTTATACAAGAGCTAAATGCGCCCTCTGACATTTCTCGCTGATTTCTACTTCACAATAAGATCTTGTACATTTGTAACCACCTATCTTAACATCTTCTTTATTTTATGGCCATTTTGCTTCAAAAAAAGTGAAGAAACCAGTCCGATTTGGTCATTTAGTTCACACCCTACAATTTCATATTTATGATTTCTTGCGGAAGAACAAACAATCAGGGTGACCAGTAATCAAGCACTTCACTGTGCTGCTCCGTACAAAAGCCACTGTGTTATATGAATTAAGACTGAGTGTTCTGCACATGGTTACGCCCCATTTTTCACAATGTCTAAGACATTTGTTATGAACAGATCCTCGGATATGCATAACTCGGGTACAGAGCTCGCGTGGAAACAGCTGACGAACAGGGTGCTGTTAGAATAGCAACGTGATGGGTGTGGAAACACGGAAGAGGAACAAAATTACAAACGTATTGAACAAGACCAATATATGTGGAGCTTTTGTAGAAATAGCATTCTTTTCAGGGGGCGGTCAATATTTCAGGGAAAGTACTCTAGCTATTTTCACTCGGAGCACACCGGCATCTGAGCAACCTCACAGAGAACACATTACGAGACCTCACAATGACCTGTAACTTCTACTTCACATTAACCACACCCACCACTGTCTGTCACGTCATGTCCTCCTGTTTTCTTCTCTCTCTCCCCTCCCCCAATCCTTCACCAACAAACACAAAACTCACCCATCAACAGCACAGATTGTACCTGTTTTCAATTGCCTATTCGTGTAGCACGGAGTATGTGCAAAAGACTGAAGGTTCTGACAGGGCACAGAGAATTCTCCCACATCCAGCCAAACATTCTTACAGTGTTTGAAAATTGACAGACTCTGACAGCAAACGTGACAAAACTTCTTTCATAAATTTCATGTTCCTTGAATGTTCAACAAAAGATATGGCCGACAGTGAAAGTGGAAAACTCCTTTACTACCACGATGTATAAATCAACGAATATTAAAACTTTCTATCCACATTTCCTTTTCTCTCCAGTCTCGAGCCCTTATGAAATATGACTTAAAGCAGCAGCTCATTGAGTTGGTTTACAAATTGATGATGTTTTTTGTGACACATGTTGAGTACTACTTAAATACGTTGATGGCAAATAGTCAAACTAAAAGATTCTGAACATCTGACATGCAACTGAAGCAACAATGATAAAGTACTCAACAATTAAGGCCATTAGATATCAACTCAGCAAGCCCCTTTTAGACTCATCACGGTTAACTGTGTGATTACCAATGGCGATTCCATAAATTGCAGGGAGCTATTGACTGCCAAAACAATCCTCTCGATCATAAAATAAAGTAGAAAAGGACAATTTGTAATAGGAAAACTTTGTACCACACTCCATGAGACAAGAAAGAGTACAAAAAGTTAACAATTTACTAGTTACTATGGGCTATAGGCAAATACAGACAGTTTCTAAATCACATTAACATCTCCTCTGGCATGAAGCAGTCACTGTACCATTTACATCTTAAGGTAAGGACCTAATGTATTCCTTTTTGTTTTGTCTATTATATATATGACTGCCGCCATCTGAGCTCGCCCCACCAACATCCCCAGAGGCGCCCACAAGCTGCAGCACTCACTGCCATGTCTGCGCATGTGAACATATTAATGAACGGATGCAACCACAAAGGTCAAATGCTCATGAATTTATGCCCTAACTGCATTAAAATGCTGGAGAATGCACACATGACCGTATCCCATTCCACAATAACAAACAAGTAAAATTCCCCGATAGGTCAATCCCGTTAGATGACATGCTATTTGCTGTCTGTTATGATTTACTGGGTCAGCAAAAATGCAAGCTATCTCCATTTAATGGTGTGTGAAGTACAGAAAGGTCCCTATTGGCTATGAAGTACCAGTAACATAATGCCAAAGGGTCAAATTTTTCTCCTTTGCAGGGGGAGGGGACTAAAGCTGTTTGGAAAATAATACACAGAGTGACAAACTGCATATATCCCATGCATGGAACATTGTGTTTCAAAACCTCAAAATACAGATTCAGCGTGCAGTGACTTTGAAAGGTGTGTATAGGATAGAAAGTGCCCCTCCAGTAAGGTGGGGCTGCTAGGATAAACCAGTGAGGTGCAAACCAAGCCAAAGGTTGAATCATGATATTGTAGAGACTGTAGGTACTATAACTGTCATGGCCATTCATTTTGTTTTTAATGTTTTAAAAAAAATTGTGATTTAAGTCAGTGATTCAAATCAAATGAATTGATTTAAAACATGATTTCATTTAATTAAACTCATGATTTTCAGGATTTAAATCAGCTTAATTTAAATCTCACAACCCTGATAACTGTACCCCTGGGTGATCTAGTTGTTAGTGGCATGAGTTATACTCACGTGTTACAAACAGACATATGCACTTACAAGATGCAAAAACTAACATGGCTCTGTAATAACAAAACTCTTATCTTCTGAAGATGACTTGTAGTGCTAGGTATATGTAATGTCCATTGTGCAAGAGAGGGAAAGATACATTCATTTCTTTATGTTTTGCATAGTGGTGATTGAAACACAATCTGGTTACTTCTGCCAAAGTGTGGAACAGCAATTACTACGTATGCATTTTACCATGCATATTCCAATAATGTGTTGTGTAAAACAGGTTATTATTGTGTGTACTGCAGTATTAACACAGCAAAAATTAGAGAAGGAGAAGGGGTCTGATAGTATTAGCCAGAATGGGGGCAAGGATCTATTAACCCCTGAGGCTTACGTATACTGTACAGTAGTTCACTTGCTATGTTCACTGTAAAAATGAAAGTTTATTTCCTCAGTGGCTTTCATGGAATCAACGACCAGTGTTCCCATCAACATCCCGTGTTCCTTCCAATTGTTAATGCACATAAATGCTAGCCATTAAAAGGTACATAAAAATGTTACTTTTCATTTGCGAACACTACTAGAGTAAAAAGAAACCACAGGTTTGTAAACTGTGTTTTAAGTCTTCCCAATTGATATTTGAAACATTTATTTATGCTCTGAAGAAAAAAGACAGGAAAAAAAAACAGAGAGGAAAGTGAAAAACTTCTAAGAACTCATCAACATGTGTATAATGCCAGAATAGCAGCTGAAGTTGCTTGGTTAAATTGGAAGTAGCTTCACAAGAATTGACACTTTACTAGTTACAGTTACGAAGTTAAGATGATAGAGATAAAGCATTAACATACAGAAGTTGCATTAATAGCTACAAGGTGCCTCTGTGTGCTATCCTATTCTTTTTCACAAAGTTGCTCTGTTGCTCACACCGAAAATGTGCAGCTGGTTTCACGCAACTTCACATAAGCTACCATCAGCTGAAAAAAATTCTTTCTCTGCCCTCTGTCTTCAGTACAGTATGTCTGTTCTCTTTTTTTAATTTTTTTAATGACCGATATATTACCACATCTTGTTACATCCTCCTGTTGTCTATTGTCATCACACAATCTAGGTGAACTATCCACTTTCCATGAATGAACTGAGAATTAAAAACACAAAAAAAAAGGTCTTTGCAAAAAGCCTCCAGATTTTGCCTCTGGTTTCATAATTTATGTCATTTTGCTGCCAATCTTAGCAACTGTTCTACAAAATCGTAACATTGTAGTCAACCAAATGGCCGATGCAATTTGAAAGAGCTTCTCATTTTGGCTCGTACGCAGTAGGCATGGTTTACTGCCAGTGCTTTTTATTAATAAGCCCTGAGCCGCCCATTCCAAACAGCCATTACAAATTCTCCCAGCTTTATGATGCCAAACTGTTATGGTAAATCCAACTGAAAGCAGGAGAGTGAGAGCGTGTGTATGTGCTTGTGTGTCTGTGAGTGCTTTTCTGTATGTGTGCATGCATCTGTGTAAAAAAAACAAACACATTCAGCTGCCATATTTTATTTGGCATACAAAGTAGTAAAAATTTACATAACTGTGCAGTAACAATTTAAGAGACATTTCTACATGGAGAAGTGGATTTTAGGTCAAGTTATGAAAGAACATACTAAAACACTGACAGAAAATCAAAAAAAAAAAAGTGGTGTAAAACTTGAAAAAAAAGTGTTAAAGTTAAAAAATGACAGCAAACATTTTGTAAAGAAAACACTACCTATTCTTGAGAAAAAAATATACATAGAAAATCTTACTTCATGAAATATTTCAAAACATGAAGTTAATTACATGGCAATAAAACAACTTTGTGGTAATACTAAAAATATTCCCATAACATAAAACACAGTGGTATCAACAAAATTCCTTAAGTTTTGATTTACAAGGATGAAATCAATTACCTGTTGCCACACAGCTTCTGTACCTTATGTTACAAGACTTGAAATGATCAGAAACATAGACATGATAAGGCTTACAATGTTAGTCCTGTAGATAGGGTAGGGATGCTAATCTGACCCAGATAATGTCAGCAGTAATTATTACTCTATAGCTGACCAAATTCTCAGGAGAGCTACCCATGAGAGGGCAGTATTTTTGTGGATACAGGTACGGAGGTGGGGGGACGTCAACAGCTGATGACAATGAACAAGAAATCTTCATAACATAATCCTCCAATTAAATCCTAAATTTTCTCTAGTCCTATCAAAAGTAGTTTGCATTTTGAAGAAATTAGTGAAAAATTTCTGATTACTCCTTGCATTCATTCTGAGCCAGTAAATTTCCACAATGTACCCAACATCAGACTTTTGAATGCTTACAACAATAATAAAGATAACGCACCCTTCAACGAATACCTAGTGCTCATTTGTAAAATCTCATACAAACTTATGTTATCACTTTTACAATGTTTTTTAGTCTTTTGACCTCTGTTTACTCCAAATGACCTCTGACCTCCATGAAAACTCTACCGACCAAGGACTTTCTCCATATCGTACCATTCAAAATCGTTGAATGAACTTCTACCCCAAGATGACTTTGAACACTACTGACCTGATATGACCTTTGACTTCCAGAGAAAAGGATCACCAATCACATACTCTCCAAAGAGCTACCTTACAGTCTCCTTTGTGTGAAGTTAACACACTTTTACCTGTGCTTCTTAGGATATCATCTTTACCATGCTTTTGTAGATTTTCATCTCTGTTCACTCCACAAGACGACCTTTGACCTCCATGGCCATATTCTCATTTGAGTGAGAGTGGTGGATCACCATTTTATTGCCCAATGGATGTTAATGCGACCAGGAGTCGCATCCACATCTCAGTGAGTGTGATAGATCAACGTGCTACGTGAACACATGATGCGCAAGCATGAAATATTCACCAATGTTCAGAGTTTGGCTTCCCTTTTCATCATGCACCGAACGTACAGTACCACACAAATTGACAAATCCTGAAAAACGAAAATACAATCCAGGATAACTTAATCTACTGATTGTGTTCACATGACAAACTCTAATCCAGTGTAGTGGATCGTCATCTACTCTGTTGAGTGGATCAAACTCGGTGGCTCTTGGTCTTGAGTGAGTTGAGTTCCACTTAGAGTTTGACCTACCATGGTTAGTCAAGATCCGGAGCACTCACTTAAATGGGATCACAACCCATGACAACTTGTGAGACAAAGGATGTTGTGAATACCTTTAAATCTCACATTTTGTGCCACAGTTACATCCAGAGGTATCACAAGCATGTATACACACATGAATTCAAAGAAAAAAAGAGAACACGGTCTTAACATCACATTGAATTAATTTCACATGGAGTCAAAAGGCCAAATGGGACACAGGATAAGTTTGAACTAGGTAGATCTACTAACACAATATTTATATGAGAAAGGTGATTTAGGAGAGAACAAAGTTACAAGTGATGACCTATGTGCAAATGAAAGTTGAAAAAACAATGATGAAGATCACCAATATTAAAGTCAAACAAAATTACCAACGGAAAGCTACACACGAATCTTGACAGCAATAAATGTCAGTACCATGAAAGTTTTTCAATCATCCCAGTCTACGATGCACAGTTTTCTGTCAGACCCCCCCTTGAATTATGCATCTTGAGTTATGAAAACATGCTTGATACAGTAGCTTTGTTGTTTTCTACGACAAGGCATGACAAACTTGACATCTCATTCCCTCTAGTTCACTTTACAAGGTACGTGTGTGGTTCTCTGGGATATGAAGCTAAATCCTGCAATAATTAAAGTGGCCTCCCACCAAATCTTTTAGTTCATACACGTGATTTAGAGCTCTCTGCCATACAGTCTACGATGCCTGTGTTCACAAACTGGAACACTGGAAATCTAATATGCAGGGATGTTTTAAACAAAAAAAGAAACAAGAATTGTACCACAGTGTGATAAATGCATCCCTGTAAAGTAAAAAAATACATGAAAGTGACAATATACTACCACTCACACCTAGTATTAAAGCTACTAGAGTTTGCAATGGCACATTGAGCACAAAAACAAATACATCGCAGAATGGTCGGGATGCTCCACTTTGGCCGGGCATGTGATATCTTGGCATCAATACTGGGGAACTGGTAATGCCTGGGTACCAAAGTCAACCAACTTTGTATCCACAGGAGCGGTTACCATATAAAGTAGGATCAGCATTAAGAAATCATTCAGACAAAAGGCGCACTTAAAAAAAATTCAAGCTACGCAGAAACCAGCTGCAGACGTGAAAGCTGAACTTCCTCTCCTTTTATTATATATAGATACTTGCTTAGAATATTGCCTGATGTCAAAGACCATAAACCAATTAAGAGAATACACCAGAATTTCTAATTTGTCTGCAGAGTCACTCCAACTGCTGCATGCATGCACTGAGGAAAGTAAATGATAGCACTGACAGCTAACGATGACTTTCGAATGTCGTTGATGTCACATGAATGTTGTAATTAATGTTCAGCTGGTCTCATCATTTTAATACTGATTGAATTCCCCACAACTTACTAGTGTGGGGTATTCACAGTGACTATACTCGAATTTACAAAATTTGTACGTAAGTAGCAAAGCTATGACAAGCAAACACAAAAACATTCAAGGATTTTATATTTTTACTGTTTTTCTAAGCCCCTGCTCAAGGAGGAATCTGAATTCTGGAAGAAACACGAATATCACATATGAGTTAAAGTTAAACGAGGCCGATGTAGAGCATAGGTAGTGCGGCACAAGACAACACTTCTCGTGATTCATGAACATATTTTGAATAACGCTCAAGTTTGAGCAAAGGGGTAAGTATGTGTGTCTACGATATAAATTGAACATGTTACACAGACTGCAAACTATACGTCATTAAGATACTTCACCGTCAATGAGGTCTTATGAAGAAAATACTGTCTATACCTCAACATGAAACTGGGTGTCATCACATTGTCTTGCTGCACACACAAGTTTACAGGCAGAGTGCTCTGTACCAAAAAGAAATACTGCTTTTCCATGGAATGGCAAGATGAAGCTGTTTCACATTTAATACAGTGAGAAAATGTGTTGTCTTCCAACAGAAGCAAAGGTTTCTCATCTACATGATCAACAGAATTTTTGTCAGTTCCTAATGTCAGAACCAGGTAATGATTGAGTCCTACTCATTGGGTACGTGACAAAAATGTAAAATCTAACATTAATGTTGGTATTTTGACTTTCTAAATTGTTTGATGAGGGTTGCACAACTAAAGGGTGTATAGCATGCAGGAAGTATGTGATGAAATGATAAGTTTGTTTCGGTTTCCAAATCAAACCTGATGTTACTACTGTTCTACACAGTTTCATTGTGTTAACACTTATAGTGTATGACCATGATGGATAATACTCAATATTGATAAAAGAATCGTTGTCGGTCACTTTACGAAGGAACCAGGTAGTAATTTTGGAACCCAGTGGTATCTGTCAGGAGGGTTGAGTAAGTTACTGTGAAACGACTGTTGAAAAAGTAATGGGAGACTGACTGACTGACTGACTGACTGACTGACTGACTGACTGACTGACTGACTGACTGACTGACTGACTGACTGACTGACTGACTGACTGACTGACTGACTGACTGACTGACTGACTGACTGACTGACTGACTGAGTGAGGATGTGCTATCTGCTCACAGAAAAACAGAGCATACAGCTGTACATGAAATTTCATATCCATTCCCATTGGCCTGTTTGATTTCAAGTAACAGTGATTGACAGCTAGGCTTTCTTGGAGAGTCAGAGTTTTGTAGGGCCAAACAAAAATGTCGAGACAATTTTTCACATTCAAATTTTTTGAAGGTGAATACATAGTTCTCTTTCAGATTTTGTGACAAGTTATCTTTTCCCCTAATCCCTCTCCCCTAAAACACTAACAAAACAGAAAGATGACCAGATGACGGCCAATATAACTCATATTCCAGCTTCGAGTACGGCATGTGTATGTCAGAGTTCAAATAACGTTTAGACAGACATCACACCATCGCTCTTACTATCCCACAACTCGGTTACCTCTCGTCTCTCCTCCGTTCCATCCTTCATCCTCTCCCTCCATCCTCATCTTAACATCTTCATCTCAAATCCCCAAAACTCCCTGGTTTGGGAATTCGCTAGGGATGTACTCACCTCATATAACCCATGCATTGGGAAAAACACGTAAAGAAAAAGGATACTCATCATCTAAAGGCCCTAGGAGGGTGCAGGAGGATGAATTCCCCTTAGTACATAAGAAAAGTCCCCAAAAGGATGAGAAAGGCAGTAGATTGAAGCAGACGCTGCAGCGTGATAGAAACTTTGCTGCAAGACCAAAAGGCTGGCAATCATGGAAGGGCAGTGACCAGATAAACACACACACACACACACACACACAAAATTGCCAGATGCTAGGTCATGGTCAATACGGTAATGCATAGGTTATATGAGGTGAGGGACTAAGGGCTGTGAATTGGCATGACAAGTTGATCATCGAAACCTTTTGTTGTATGGCTAGATTCTTTTTATAAAACTTGTGAAAAATTTGCAGCATTTTGGTGTCCTTTTCAGTAACCTTTTGAGTTTAGTGTTAAGTCTTGCTGTTAAAGAGGTTCACTGAGGTGATATTGTTTATTTTGTGAAAAGTTTGGATGAAACCCTTGCAGGTCAATATTTCCAATTAGCCTCACTAGTCAGGTATCTATTTTTGCAGTGACTGAAAATGTGAGAAATTGCCGGGTTTTTTTTCTTTTTTCTTTTCTTTTCTATTTTCTTTTCTTTTTTCTTTTATAAAAAGGGGTTACCTCTGCTTAGTACCTTAAGGTAAAAAGTGTCTAATCACATATTTCTAACAAGTGATTTTAATCATTAATTACCCTATCATTGTTGCTTCAGTTGTGTGTCAAATCTTCAGCATCTCTCAGATGCAGTTTGACCCTTTTACCATCAGCATATGAGTATTAATATACTCAACAGGTGTGACAAAATATCATGAATACTATGAACCAATTCAATGAGGTCCTTTAAAGGGACGCATTGAATTGATATCAATAAGTTTGTGATGATTTTGAAGGGTATAAACACGTGACAACACTTACATTTAGCGGTTTCACATCCACACTTATGAAAACCGTCAAACTTTTTGAATTTTTGACATTTACTTGTACTGGATGTGTGCATGTGAATAAGTACCACTATGAAAATAGTCCGGTCACAGATTTTCAAAAAATTACACTGAATCACTGATTACTCACTCATTTATTTCCTTTGTATGTGAAACATGTGGAGCCTCTTAGTTTGACCATTTAACGTTAGTATGTTAGGGAAACTTGACAGGTTTAGAAAAATTTAGTGACATTCATGAAGCAACTCCGTAGGCTCCTTCTAGATTTCATTAAAATGAGACTTAAGTTGTTGAAGACTTTTAGTGCATTGCATCTGAAGAACTGCCAAACCTCAGAAAGTTGGAAATCTGTCAAAAACAAAGAACCGTACGAGTTTGTTTTGACTGGTTTTTAAGTGTTACAAAGGGACACTGTGAAAAGCCCACACATTTGCCACCCATACATATCACTTCCCTTTATTTCTGGGATCTGCAGGACAGTGTTCAAGTGCATTTCCATTTTACTTGGCAAAATTCTCATAACAACTAAATGTGCATGCACCCTCTTTCTGATCGTCAGATCATACAAGGTTTATTTTCCCTTTGCATAGTCCTTCGAGACCATCTCTTCCACGTCAATTTTCATCAAAGCAGACTTTGCTTGGGACAGTGGTACAAACACACCCAGAATTTGGGAAGCCAAGCCACAAGAGACCGATACAAAAACCACTGACGATAGGAAATATAAAAGGAAAGGAGAATAGTACTTAAAAAGTACTGAAGACACTCCAACCAGCAGAAAAGACAGCCATATTCATTACTCAATGATCTGTGTACCATGTTTGTGAGGAAAGATAAATCTGTCTAAACAGATGCTTCACTATATATTGGACAAGACCGGTTCAAGACCAACAGCCAAAGATATTAGAAAATGCAGTCATCAAAGGCTGAGGATGAGCATGTGTGTGTGTGTGTGCACAAGCGTGTGGCCTTGTTTTCGGGTGAGATCGAGGACCGAAACAATAGATTTTAGGTCCTCTGTAGAAAATTCAATAGATTTCTCCAGTCCGCTCAAGATTAACGATAGACAGTCTATTGTTAAGCTTAGGGTTGAGAAAGAAAAAACAAAAGAAAGCAAAATGAGGTCCTTGGAATGAATGGAAAACAAAGTCGTGTGTGTGCATGTGTGTGTTGAATGTTTCTTAGACCACAAAACATACCTGGAAAGGCGCTGTAAGCAGCAGCTACGATGTGAATAACTGGAAACCACTCCTCACAAAGTAGGCATGGGTTTTTTGGAAGGGCACAAGTAGGGGTTTCCTCAAAAAAAGAATTTCATAGATGTAGAGCAACAATATGCTTTGTTAAGGTCTACAGTCAACTAAGTTTTCAAGGATGCATTCACAGCATCAACATAAAGCAAACAGAGCACCCTCTGGGCTGCATAATCACAGCATCAGTCAAAATGCACTCTACAGTGGAAATCATAGTACTGTAAAGGTACACCAGACGACTGCAGTCTGACAGAGATCAGAGTGTACTTCATAGATACAGTTTTCAATGAAAAATACTACCAACTTCATTACTCATTGACTCCAACAGTGATCAAAAGTGACCTAAACAGTAAAGGATCAGTCACCCTTCATACAGCTCTGGCCCAATGATCAGAGTCACCGCCGCGATAATTCTTCCTTCAAAAACAACGATCTTGAAGAGAATCCCAACGCAACTCACTCGTGTGGGTTTTCATGAATGACTGTACTATAAACCCCCTTGCTGAAACTTCCGCATTCATTTGACTGCTTTCAAAGTGCATCCCAAATCAATTCTAGCACTCCACAACCCATGACTAAGCTCACCCTACAAATCCTGCATATTAACAGAATGAGAGAAATGAAGTATACAGCACAAAAAAAAAAAAAAACAATTTACTTGTTACACTATAGACCAACCCAACAGTGTATTAAGTTTATATGGTACTTGACCAGTTATAACCATTACGGTCCAAAATGACAACCGATGTCGCAGTTGTATCTTTCATTAGTACAATATCATCAACAACAGTCGTAAAATATCCAATGTCCTCTACTTCCTTCTTTTGGTTTGCTGCAAAAACAGCCGATAAAAATTTAAAAACCTGATGCTCGAGGAAGGGAGAGAAGGGTTGCTCTACCTCATCATCGTTAGCATCTCCCCTTCTGAAAATTGCTCTTTCTGCTAACTATTTTGAAATTCAATCTCATTTGTCAAATCATGCTGTGGAGCTCCTAAAACAGACCAAGGGTAAAGTTTCCCAGTCCATGCAATGGAAATCCATTCCACAATTTATATGCTTCATGAAATTGGCCTTTATTGGACTCACAATTCTGATGACAAGCGAGAACAGCAGGGCAGAATCTTCATAAATCATCAAACCACGACATTTTTTTGCCCGAACACAGGCGGCAAAGAGACAAAAAAAGACAAAAAAAACTGACAGGCACAGAAGCACCACAATTTTCTCCACTTTTCTCGCACAATGTTTCAATTTTGTCGCTACAAAGAGGGTGCAAAACAGGTTTGAGGGCATTACATGTCACGGCTGCAGAAGGATGACACAGCCATATCTACTGTCGAATCTGCATCCTCTTTTTGCAAAATTTCAGTTGATCTTTCTCTGGATATTAATTTGACATCTAACAGTCGGTGCCTCCAGCAAACGAGTTACTCAACTGATCAAAGACCAACTGTATCATAGCAACAGTCCACTTCTTTCTTTGTTCTTTCTTTTCATTCTTTTCCAGCCAACAGCCTCTCCCAAGCCTCTCCCCCCCCCTTTTCAACGAGAAACAAACGACAAAAAGCGGGACTGAGACAGAGAAGGAGGGAAGTAAATTACAGCTAGCTAAGGGAGAATTTAAATGATTATGAATATGGCAAAGAAATAAAATATTGCGAGGAAAAATAGAGAACCTTGCAAGCCTTGTAGCTATGGCAAACTGAAAACAAAATTCACTCAATGAATTGATAAAACAAACTGAATTTCCTCCTGCGTTTATAACATTTTCATAGATACGTCAGGCAACCTTTGATGAACAGTGTCGTGTATTGTCGCTACCAGCAAATATTGCCCACATTTCAATTATTTGAGAGCTTGACATGCTATCAGATGGTAACTAAACCTAAATATTTTATCAATAATTCATCTTGATGTCCCATATTCTGATGTTACACTAACTTATATTATTAAAGCAGAATTTGTGTTCATAACTGCAAGTTTATGAACTGTAATGACTGCAAAACATCATTTGTATGGATATTTTAGGGCTATCTTCCTAACTTCTATTTCAAATGGTAAAATAAAAGTCAAGAATGTACAACTTTCTGTTTTTCATTCTTGAAATCATTCTTAAAGTCATGATAAACTCCATCCATATTACGAATATTCTTAAAGCTAGGTCATTGTATAATGATCTTCTAAAGTTCGAATCAAGCACTGGTTGTTAGCCATCTCACTTGCTATAAGTTGTGTGACATGTACCTAGAAAATAGCTGGCTTCAATCAGAAGTTGCAGGAGTGAAACCCAAAATGACAATCCATTGGAATTTTGTTCATATCTATTACCATTTTTGAAACGAAAGTTTTCAAAGTTTGATGACAACACAAAGCAGATATCATGGAGTGTTGCACACTGCCAGTGTTTCATTTGAGGGCCAAGATACTGTCTCTTACTTATTTAATTACTGTTTTTCAAAACAGTAAGTGATATCAATAATTCTGAAGGAGGAAAAATACACTTCCAAAATACAACCCTCTATGCATAACAAAATTTTCAATTGTCCTTGAAATAAAGTTTAAGTGAACAAAGGATCGAATTTGTGGCTATTTTCAACATTTTCAATGACTGATACACCCAATACTTCAAACTGTCATTTTCATGTCACACAACCTTTTAATACGCTAGTGCATTGTACACATGGGTGTGATACCAATGCTACACACGGCAGGATGATCTCATCGGCGATTGGTTGAATTTCAAACAGTGGTTGCATGTGATTAAAGTAAACAGTCTTGCAGGCATTTGCTTGAGAATCAAGTGTACACCTTAGTTACTCAGTATCAATTTAGGCGAGTTCATTCATACTAAAGTAAGAATCCTCACTCTGATTGGCCCATTATAGTCAGGTGACCATGGTTTGGATTACCCCACGGTAATTTAAAGGGGAATTACAGTCATGGAACATGTCTTCTGGGTTATTTAAGACATTTCAAACCATTTTCATTCATATCCTTAACCTTTTGAAATGAACTTCTCATGTGCATGATATGTTTAAACTTCCCACCCAACAGTTTCCAATACCATGTATGCACACGAAGGGCACGGCCATTATGATGTAATGGACTGTGATCTCTGAGGCTTGTGACGTAGTCGACGACCAGCTTTAATCCACGACAACCAACCTGATTGTCCTACATTATTCCTAATTACATGGCTTATTCCCTCGTCTCTGAAGAGGTTCAGTTAGTACTTACTAAAGATTACGTTTTCTTTGTCTTCAAGGTATTGTTCGCAACAGCTCACACTGCGTAATCTCACCTTTTGATGGAAAATTCCTCTTCTTTTGTGTTGTATTGCGATCTTATCGTTTACCTTTTTTATCTTGTGATAGCCACATTGAATACACAGTGTGTCTAATAACTAATTATGTAGGTTAATTACGTTGATCATGGTTGGTCGTCGACTACGTCACAAGCCGCAGAAATCACAGTCAATTACATCATAAAGGCCGCGCCCTTCATATACATGCTTAGTGTTAGAAAAACTGTGGGGCGGGAAGTTTGAACATACCATGTTGCACATTGGAAGTTCATTTCAAAACGTCGAGAATATGAATGAAAATGGTTTGAAATGGCTTAAATAAGTCAGAAGACATGTTCATTGACTGGAATTCCCCTTTAAGAGCAAAATCATTGGTGGATGAAAACAACTGTACATCAACAGTGTTTTGTCATCTGCTATCTTATGTCATGATGACAAAATAGTGGCAGTGCTATGTGAAATCATGCACAATTATTGTTGCTACGTTCTTAATCATGTTACCTATTCTTTGGGTTAATTTTAATAAAAATGTGGTGATTTACAGGACTGTCGTTTTTATTTTTCCATCAAAACCTTGCTGTATATGTATGAACAAGGTTAATCAATTCAATTAAGGATAATGCACTTCCGGTGGTTAATACTATTGCTAGATGCACTCGGGCTGCATCCTTGTGCATTGCTTGCATTGACCGTGATTGTAAATTTTCCTCTAGTTGATGCACGATCGAGTGTTGATTAACCTTCAATTAGAGGGAAGAAAGCAAGTGAACATGTTAAGTTTGATAATTCATGTCCTCATCATACTGCAAACTGCATGGAAATGGGGAAATGGCATGAAATGTAAATGTCCCAGTGCAATACGTGGCTTCAAAGAGATGCTGTACTACACAGTACAAAGGTAAAGAACTGCCTACATTTCTTATCACAAAAACACGACAAACGAAAAGTATGCTTAGGGGAAGGTCGATGAAACTTGTAGAAAATCCAAAGCGAAGAGCCGAAGAACATGTCTTGGGAAATCCAGATGAAGGAATTAGAACGAGGCAAATCCTGATTGGGAAATCCGGAGGACTCCACACTCTAGGCACATCGGGATGGCAGAACGGGAAGGAGGCGCTAGTCCAGAATTAGGCTGGACGGCGCCAAGGGACGGTGTTGAAGGGTACCAGCACTCTTGGAATGGTAGATCGGAATGCATTTGCGGTGTTGAGGCAGGTAAGTGAGGAGTGAAGTAAATACCACTAGATAACAGGTGGATAGTGGGGTCAAACCACTACACACCACATATGTCTACGATGGGGCATTCACGTCGTAGACATATACTTACCCCTTGCTTACAAATGCATTACAGTGACAACGAAAGTGGAAACCGGTGGGAGGTCACAGGGAGGCATAAAGGACGGCACGCCAAACGTCACTTTGCCGCTTAGAGTATCCGTAATGTAACAAGCAACGAACGTGGTTGGAGTTTTCCAGGCTGCCGCCTTGAGGATGCCGGGAATGAGGGTGTCTCAAAAGGAATAACACGATCAGACAAACGGATGTCCTTTTTCCAATAAAGATAATATTTCAGCAGCCTGACCAGATAACACTTCCTGACCTCGTAAACGGAGGATGCCGAGGAAATCTCTGGGATGAAGGTATCCCCTGGCACGATAGTGAGTGTCTGGGTCTTAGCAAGGAACCATGCAGGTCTGGAACCATGAGAACCCCATGGTTCTCGAACCTAAAGTGCCCCGGCTTGATGGACGAGGCCTGTAGGCAGTTTCTCCATCTCGCCAACGCTGCCACCACCAGGAACATACAGTAGTCTTGCAAGTCAAATACTCCAGGGGAAAGGAATACATTGGCTCATACGGGGCCTGAGCGAGCGCTCGCAAGACCCCATTAATCAAACAAGACGGGGCCAGATGGTGAACGACTGGCCTGGATGTAGCCATCCCCCGAAGCAGATGGGTCAGGACCCTGTTCGAACCCTCCATGAACCCACCCGGAAAAACCACTGTGGATTGCCACGATGGTCAAGCGGTAGTTCTTCGATGGTATTGACCTGTTTGCCCTCGTCAAACAGCCATCAAGAGCTGGGAGACTTGGACCATGGACGCTTGGGAAGGAGAAGTCTCACGGTCTGCACACCACCCTCGGAACATGGTAACTTGAGAACTGTAAGTGCTGAGTCTCCTCGCTGACTCTGCCAAGGAGGCAACATGTCAGGAATTCCCTGTGCTCTGAGGGAATTCCTGTCTCAAATCAGTGTCAATTTCAGTCAGTGGTAAACCTGAAAAGGTGATACAATCACTAACTGCAAACTGGAACAGTTTTTATAAAACTGAATTATGTCATACTGTATCTAGGTCCGTACGGCGACTACAAGAAAAGGTTTTTCGTTAGTCTATTACTACTGTTCAACATGCATCCATTGATGCAATGAAAGACAAAAACTGAAGGTGACTGAATGTTTTTCATCACAAACTGTGACAAGTCTACTGCTGAGCAAACCAATTACCAGCAAAAACCTCAGCTGGCAAAAGGAAAAATACTGATTATGAAATGAAGTTAAGTATTGCTCTTCCCAACAAACAAAGACTACAATGTGACAGGATAAAGAAACCCTTCAATATGTAAAATATTAGCAGGGAACAAAAAATTAAAAAAGGGACAATGACTAACATGAAGACATGTCAATCACTGCTATCGAGGAGATGCAAAATATTGTAATACTTTGGAGACTTAGTAACAGGTAGGAGAGATGCAAAGAGTACGCACTTCAAAGTGACTCTGGGTGCAGAATAATGGAGACCAGACAGAATGGGATGAGGATGGAGAGAAACACGTCAGATGAAGAAAAAGAGGAGATGCTTTTGTTCAGTGTTCCTCAATATCCGTACATGTCCAATAACTCAATTGCTTTGGATATTTACTTGTGCTCCTCATTTACCTGCATCTGACACTACTACATCAATAATCACTGTGTTACGGTACACTGGTAACCTTTAACACATTTAGTCCCAAAAGGTTTGTACAGCTATGCTTTCTGTTTGGGCAGACAGGGTTTTTCATTGAAATTACAAATCTGACCCTCTCAATGCAGTTAGGTTTTATCCTAACGAATCCCCACAACTTCCTGGTGGCAAAGGAGGGGAGGCTAGGCCTTAGAGGGCGCAGTGCTAGAATTGGTTTTGAGGACGATTTGAGCAAGTATACGTCTGTGATGTGAACTTTGAGAATTTGAAAGAAAATGACAAGTGTTATATATTTTGTTGCTGGTGACACATAGGAAATTTTCAACAAAACAAGTAAACAAGTGTCTAATTTGCATAAAATAAAGATAGTACACAGAAAATGTAAACATATGAAGATAAAGTAAATATACAAAGAAAATATAAAAATCTATATCACCCTTCTCTTCCTTGTAAGGTGTATCAACCTTCTCTAAAATGCCAAAAACACACTTTACAGTATATCTCGTCCTTTTAGATATTCAATTTCAAATTATCACCGCCACTTTTAAAGGTTCATGATTTTGTTTTGTTGTTTACACTTATTTTCAGATTAATTTTGCAGCAAAAAAAAAACACATTTCAAGACAAACTAATCTCTTATAGGGTTAGGAAAGTGTTCCTAGTTGTGTTTCTGTCATCATGAAACTAAAAGTATAACCTCTATTTACTCAAATCCAAAGTAGCCGAGGAGGTACAAGGAAATTCCCCATTGCGTATACGTGACAGTGGTACCAGTGAGTAAACCTGGCTGACGTGTATACCCACCAATGGGTCCGAATGTGCTGACACTGTCCTTAGAGGAGGAGGAACTACTCCACAGGCCACATCAGGAAGGTGTCAGGACAGTGTCAAAGGTTCCTAGTCAACTCAAGCATGTTGATTTAGAGGTGCAATTAGCTTTCCCTAACACTACTAAATAGTGTAAGGGAAAGCTAAATGAAGAGGGAAGTACATACCAATGTAGTTGGTTTCATTAATTACGAATGCCTTAGCCTGACAACTATGCCCTGATCTATGAAGCCCAGTGTGCAGGCAAACCATGTAACATCAGGTAAAGTATTTTTGGACATAAATCCGAGTAGCGCACCTCCTTCTCAATCTTCTAAGTATAATAGATAGACTAGAGCACCATTCTGCTTAGACATGACAAGTGAATTTACAGTGAAGCAAATTTATCTAATGACAACAGTCAAAAATTGCGGATCTAGTATTTATGCAGCACAAAATTTTTCTACATGTACATAATGCTTGTCTAATAAGACTAAAGTAAGCAGAAAATATGAACTGAGACTACTGGGGTCAACACATGCAGGCAATCTACCCATACTTGCTATTTTCAAAAACACTTGCATCCGTTCAAACCATGATAGGACATTTGGGCTCAAGAATTACTCTTCCTTCACCAAAAGCAGGCCTTGCTTTTCATTCTTACATATTGCTCGATACCATTTAAAGCCCTCCTCTATGATTCACAACATAATTCATCCAGATGAAGAAAAATTTAGACTTATACTGTACCTCTGCCAGTATTAAATTTGGTTGGCAACCTATTTAGCAGAACTGATACATTCATAGCAATACATATATCATCAGCCAACATCAAGAAGATTGTCAGTAACATTTGTTGCAAATTAGGAATTCATCGCACAATGCTACATGACATATTACATTGTGGTCTCTGGTGGCAACTTGTCAAATTGACATTGATTCCTGCTTTAAGTATCTAGCACTGTACATGAGTATCATTACAAATTCCCCACAAATCACTTGCGTGGGTATTCACCGGTGAGCACATATCCCCCTAATAGAACCTGATGGAGATGCATATAGAACAAGGTCAAACAATGCATTAGTCTGGCAAGAAGTACTGTATCTATAATTACAACAAGTCTACGATGTGAGTTCTCCACATCTCACTGGTACGAGTATTCACAAGAGACTGTACTCTTCGCCCAGCCTAACAGGTGCCGGCCTAGCCTTAGAAAAAAGCAGTGCTAGATCTGACTGCGGGTGTACTTTCGACAAGTCTAATGAATTCGCTAGTGTGAGTATGGGGTAATACATGTCTACAATGTGAATATCTTGATTTTGAATTCATTCACGTCTCAAACATTGAAGTGAAACGATCTTGAGCCAGACAATTTCAGGGATTTACAGTGCAACTCATCCTCGCCTTTCTTATCACCCACCCTTTCCTTTACTCTCAACTTATTTTTTTTTTATTCCAAGAGTGAGAGGAAGGAGGGAGGAAGAGTAAACCTGGGACAACTGGTACCTGCACAAAAGCAAAGTGTACTAGCCAACCAGGGCAAAACAGGAAACCAAAACTGCATGTTCATTTCCCAAACTGAAAAAGAAACAGCTCTACAAACTTGTAGCAATCATGAATGCTTCATAGATGTTGCAAAAGGATCACTTTGAAACATTTTAGCAAACAACAGATGGCACCATGTAACCAACACAAAGTATCATTTCTGGAAGCAAACTTCACTTCCAGATGTTTTACAGAAGGTTGGTAGAATGGAAAGCAGAGGATGTGATCCATCATAAAGGGTGTGCTAAACAGGTTACCAGGGGTAATCAATACATGGAAGAGTGAGTTAATTTAGGTTGTGAGACAGCAGGTGAGAAAGTTACCTGCATGACTTACAGTGCCTTGTTCCAGTCAATGTACACATTAAAAACACATAATTCTCTGAAAATCTCCCCAAAGGGAAACGACACTTATCCCAGGAGCACAGTTAAAGTGATTGCGTGTGTGCTGAAAAACCAAAAAGATAACATTATGTTTGATCTTAACTTTTTCTTTATTTTTAAATGTACACCCGAGGTTGTACACGAACGGACTATGTCTTTTAATGAAGGAAAATGACAGTAACTACTTTGGAAAGGAACAGGATTGGCATAAAACAGTAAAAAACAGAATATCATATTTGAAAATTAACGGTTCTTACTATAACTGCCTACATAATGAATATGCAACAGTACAGGTCTCACTAGTGTATCAAAAACATACTACTCAATTCGTGGCCCCTTGGTAGGTATCGGGAATTGTAGCATTTGGTGAAAGGAAACACTATATTTACAAATAACCTATGAGCTGATCACAACCTTGCCCGCCGCATCAGTGATCCTGAGTTGGTAACTGAATATTTAATACTAGTATACTTCCCATTGGCTTGTTCAAAGAAGCACACCGTTGATTTGAATGAGACCTGTCAACCACTACATTATCGTATTCTTCACTTTTTGTCATTATGTTAGAAGAATTTGAAATCATATGGCAAAATTAACCATCTGAAACCTATTTATTTTCCCAGATTGTTTGAATAGTGTAATTAAAAGCCTTACCAAACTTTTGGAGATGAAATTTCAATGTTTTTACTTCTTGCCTATGCACGCAATCACTTTAAGGGTAGAACCCTCACTCAAACCCAAACCCATAGAAAATGGCAAAGTAAGATGTGTGGGAATGGCTTTGAAAATATATAAAATCCTGGAGAATTGATGTGCACATCCAACACCAACACTTAGGTGGCAATTTTGAGGAGGCATAGTCCTCTAAGAGGACTGGGAAGTAATTTGGGTCAGTGTGGAAGGCTGCCAGACATGTTTGCATGCTAGAAAGAAGTACATTGTTTATACAGAGACAATTGGGAAATTAAAATACTTAAAGTGATTGCGTGTGTACTGAAAAACCAGAAGGATAAAGATTATTTTTGATCTCAACTTTTTCTTTTGTTCCTCAATGTACATGCGAGATTCACAAGCAACTATCCTTAACACTTGTACATTGTGGTCAGCAGGGGGGGCTGGGTTCCACATGAACGTGTTGGGAGGATGCACCACTCGTAAGGGCCACAAAGGCCATATGGCATTCAAAACAAAAAAAGTATATATTCTCCAAGTCAAAGGTTTCAGTTCAAATTTTCCTTACTCACCAGTTGCTTTCTTAGTGGTCTGGTACTTCTATCAAGTATAGAAATTTTATGGTCAAACTGTCTATCAGGAACTCATAATCTTTGCAGAATACATGATTGTGGTTTACTAGGAACAGAACCTTACCAATCATTATACATATTTCTAAACTCTGTCTTACAACTAACCTATCCTTTGCCAAAAACTCAAAACTTAGTCTGTTCCATCTTTTATCTGACTGCTGTCCTCTACTTTCATGCTAAACAATTCTGAAACTGAAACAGAGACATAAAGTTAATTCTCCACTCACCTCCTCGTAGAATTTCAGTTGAGGGACTGGCTGCTCTGACACGTTTTCACAGTAATCTTTAAATAGTAAATAGCCTGCAAATGAAAATGAGATGATATTTTCTATTATATCTGTGGTTCACATGCATATCACACAAAATAACATTTCCAATGGAAATGGACGGTGGACAACTGAGAGAACAATAAAGTCAAAGGACTTTGTGATTCCTTGCCAATATTCATGAAGAACACTTGATAACATGTACATACCAATGTCGAAATTCAAACACTTTATGCTTCTTAAAGGTGCATGCCTACACTTAGCTCTTTTGACCACTGTGAGCACTAAGTTGTTTTAAACGTTTTCAGAATTTAACCTCTGGAGACCTCAAATGAACTTTCACTTCCACGAAAATGAATTGAAATCACATACTCACCTACAGTACCCACACAAAAGGTATGGAATTAGTCATGATTGCCCTTCTTGTGATAGCATGTTTATGAGGTTTTCACTTTTGACCTCTGGTGGTCTCACATGACCTTTGACCTCGACAAAAAGGATATGGATTAGCTACTTTGTACTCTGTTTACATTGTTACTTTTTGTAATTTTGTTTTCTATTTGTTTGCCTTGTCAGGGATAACTGCTTGAACTAAACTCAGCAATGCAATCAAGACAGGATGGCATACCAGAAGAAAGCTAATGTTCTTGACAAAACAACGAACTGAAACCTACAGTAATTTATCATTCGTAGGTCAAACAGACACAAGAATATTTTTTTTTTATTTATTCATACTCTGAGAGCAAAAATATGGAGCACAAGAAACACTCATTAATCTCTCTAGCAAGAGTCAAAGTTCATACAGAGCACAGAGAGCTGGGAACCAGAACTTCATTTAGGCACACTTGAGGGAGATCATACAATAGATTTGTGTGGACAATACTGTATGTGGCTAAAATGTCCCAAAAGTTACCTGGTTTGGTTATTAACGAACTTCTCACTTACCTGTCTCAACACAACATTTGTACTACCATCTACCATGCCAAGAGTGCTGACAACCTTTAACACAGCCCTTGACACTGTCCTGTCTAGTACCGGACTAGCGCCTCCTTCCCATGAAGCACAGTGCACATACGTTACATTTACGGTGACTTGGGAATGTGAATCTACTGAGATCACACAAGGGAAAGAATCATAAGTAAGGAACAGTAAGCAATAAATCAAACCAATTATAATACTGTCCATTAACCAATGTCTCTAAATTATGAGGCTTACCTGTGTATGCTAGTCTACCACACTGTCCTATCCATCCAAGATAGACAATAGATTTTAGATGCTACAGAACCATACACTTCATGACAACAAACATAAGGCATCAAACAAATTTCTTTCCTCTCGTACAGTACTTTTATCACCACCACATAGTCTGCAACGTCCAAGCATCATTCTGTACCATCATTCTGTATTTGGGGCAAAATTTACCCAAATAACAATGTTATAGACTAACACCTACAATCATATTTTCAAAACTTTACTCCAACAATGTTATAGACTATATATGCAAATCCCTGCATTTGTGCCTTCTAACATACAACTATAGACAATCCTCACAGCAAACTCTATCAAATGCCATGTACAGTATGCACGCACTACTCCGACCAATTCATTTTTGCCATTTTCATAGAAAATAATGGAAAGATGTTGACTTTTCTGAAGCTCAAAGAATAAAAATTCTGTGATACATGTAACACCTAGCTATATCGCTAGAAGTGTTTTTTTCTGTACAAATTGGTACAGCCATCAAACGATGTTCTTTTGCAACAATCAAAGCAGAGCATACCAGCAAATCACACAACAGTCCCAAGCAAGCAGAATCAACTCTGTTTATCAATACAGTACTAAGGCTTCATGGCTACCATTAGTTGCCTAGCAACAATCTCTTCCTGCAACTATATTGATCCTAGCCAATGATTGTCTAACATATCATGCAGAGATTTTGTAATTGCAAATAACAATTAAAGTGGTAAAATTTAACAATTAGGCCTGCACATTTAACAGACTGGTCAAAGGTTTCACCAACCAGGTTGTACTGTATGTGTACACACCGAGTAAAAAATTGATGCTGAAGTCCACAGGAAATAAAACTCGTTTTGTACATGTAGATATGAAGCTACAGCTACACAATTCTGTGTGTGACAATCCACAACTTTTTTTTGCCTGTAAACTAATTACAAAGCCAGCATGGCGGATGCCCAAATGCCATTAGTGCTTAAGCTTTCTACCCAAGAAAAAGAAAAAAAGAGGAGAAAATGTTTCCTCTTGCTGACTCTATGAGGAAATATTGGAAATTGTGTCAGCATTTTGTGGGACAAGTTGTAGGTTAATCTTCCGCAGTGGAAACTGGGCCCAGCTTTTTTAACTGAACAGTTGCAAATGTACCGGAAATTGAAAAAGACGAGGAAAAGTAAAGACGCCATGAGTTTGCTTACTATTGCTTACACAGTACATTCATCTTCTGTATTTGTGGCTGTGTACCTGGAAGACTAATGATGAATTTACTTTATAAATAAAACAGAGGATTTTCATCATTAAACTAATACCTTTGTGATGTCAGTGTGTGGCGGCGGTTTTTGTATTGCTCCTAATATCATAAAACACAGTTGTCGCAACTTCAGATCTGCTTAAGATGTTTATGCATGACAAACCTACTTGAGTGTACGGTACACAACTGCTGGAAATCAATCAGTGAATATAATTTCCACAATACTTCCATGTAACCACATGTACCCCAAAATTCAACAAAAGAAAACCAAAAAATTTGCAAATGAAGACTAGTATATACTGCACCTGTCTCATCTTCACTAACAGCATTTCTCATCTACCTTTCAAATTCAACTATAACTTAACCCGTCAGAGGCACTCTGTGACACAACTTGCAGGTCAAAGCCCCATACCTCTGGCATGTCCATGTAAAATTCAGGATGAGGTACAAACATGTTTCCATTCATTTGCTTTCTAAAGATAAAGTTATCCACTAGAGATGCGATCCTTCTAGGAAAGGGTAATTATCGGTGACAGAGTTGAATTCTCCATGACGAAAGAAAATCCAATACTATTGCTTTTGAGAGGTGCAGTGCTGTAATTGGGAGGGAAGGAGTAAAGTCCGCTTTGGGTTAGGACAAAGGTAGAGGCAGGGTTAAATGCTACCTGTATTTGCTGGCACTGTAAAGGAAAAGACATTAAATTGTGCAGAAACGGGTATGTTCAGAGCGATGTTAATTCATGTGTCCAACCTGTTTCCACTCATTGTTCTGCCCACTTTCAAAGCCCTATCAGCATAAAACCATGTCAGTGGTAAGTGAAGATCCAAACAAAACAAAAAGCATGCTTTACTGCCAATAGGGACAAAAAAAAAAAAAACAGAGTAGATACTTCCAGGGACTGCAGTATGCAACTATGGATATACAGTAAATGAATCATGCATTTAATATTTTTTACTACTTTGTTAGTGCAAGAGGGGGGAATCTGAGAGACATATTTGAGAAGAGTGGTGGAGTCATTCCATGGTGCTAAATATCTGGCATTACGTTAAGGGTTCCAAACAACTTAACATAACCACTGGAGACCCACAACAAACAACCTTAGCAGAGTTACACCTACGACTTGTTACAGATGCACGACAATGAGCCTAACAAAACTACTGAGCAACATTGGCAAAGAACTTTTGAGATGCACCATATCTCCATTAGAGCCATTTACTCCACTTCCAAAGGCACCGGTGTTTTCCAAATAATAGAAATCATTGTCCCATTTGGTGTATTCCGACCGTTGCAATACCATTCATGGACACTCTGAAGAGGTTTCTCTGTTTACTGCATTGCCACGGCAACATGTACAGCGCAAGGCATCTTTGTCAAATATTTTTCATCAATCTTTCATCATGCATCCCTTTGTTCCACTGTCTTACATACCCCATTTAATATTGAATGGGTTTTTTTTTTTTTTTACATGGTCTCAGGACCACACATGTTGTTTAAAGTAAACTCTGGCAGCTATCTCAAACCACATGGTTTGATAGCATGAATGAATCTTCCAAACCAAAACAAGTTTTGCAAAATGTGCTGAGTTTACAAGCACTTGTAACACCATCCTCCTACTGTAAAACTCTTTCCTGCAGAAGCCGAGAGGTGTGATGGGAGGGCGTCATCGAAATGCTTGCAAACCATTGATTCTTCTGTCCCGTTTGTTGAAAGCATGTGAAATGGACATTCAAAAACGAGGTAGGGGGTACTTCCTGAAATAACGATTTCATCCTCCTAAGAAATGGAAGTGACCAGAACATTCAAACTTCACTCAAGCAGAGGCAACCTGTAATAGATGACGCTGCTTTACTCTAGTTTGTCACATCCAAGATAGCTGTTGTACTACGGATGTAATGAGGATGTACACTACTAATTTAGACGTGCTTTCTAACTCTAACTAGTCTATAACTACAGTATGCAGTGTGAGACTAAACGACCTCTGGTCAATCCATGACATGATAGGTAATTAACACTGAAAATGGAAAATGTTCCCTTGATGACATAGAGAGATGTTTGAGAAGATTGAAATAAATATTGAATGGGATTCTTGGACTGAGAGTTTTTTGTACACCCCACAGGAACTACCACCCAAGGAACATTCTGTCCATGTTAAATACAAATCCATGGATGCATGTGTGAGAAGCAGCATTTCAAACAGAATTTCAAATAATGGGCCATTGGGCCTACATGGAGTCTTGGATTAAAAATAGCACCATTGCAACAAACCATCAATGTTGCACAAAAAAATCTGTAGGAGAAGCATTTTAATAGAATTTCATAAAATGGGCCAAAGGGCCCACATGGGACCTTGGACAAAAGTTCCTAAACACTCTAAATGGTCCACCACCCAACAAACATTGTGTCTAAGTTCCAAATAAATGTATGAAAACATGAGGAGAAGCATTTTGAACAATTGTGGACAGATAGAGACACAGATCGACAGAGAGACAGACAGACAGACAGATACTGCAGAGTGACACCGTGTTATCGCAATAGCTCACACCAGCATGCTGGTTTGAGCTAACAACTGAAGTAACAAGCTTGCAAGCCTTTCAACCCACAGGCATGCCTGGTCCAGGAGACCAGTGTAGATCAATGAAGCTAAGTTCATTACATTGAGTCTGCACAGATATACTGTATACGGATACAGAACACATTAAAACTGATCGAGAAAATTCTGTCAGCTGGGTAGAACTTCAGGAACAACTAAACTGATGGAAAAATTAATAGGATTCCCTTCTTGGCTGCACCTAAACCTGAAAACAGATAAGATGCATACCTAAGGACTGACTACATAAACCTGACTAACAAAGTCGGCTACCTAAAGCTTACTACCTAGAAGCCTGGCTGCATAAAAGTGGATTAAAATAAATAAGACCACCTCAACCTACTAACTACCTAAACCAGACTTAACGACGTGTAATCCAAATCTGCATAAACGATACACTCAAGATGGTTCTTCAGCAACTAGCACTTTTGGATGATAGTTTTGGAAGAAGACCTATGTAGTCCACTGTGGGTTAGAGTGAAGGTATAGAGGTAGTGTTCAAGGTAACCGGCTGATTCTAGCATGGAAGTGGGACCTGCGGCAGTTGTGTGCAGCAGCTGTGTGTAAGTGAGGAGCAAAGTAAATTTCATAATCCTGCCACTGAAAATTTCAGCAGACCCCCTAAATCTGACTACCTTAGCATGACCAATTAAAAAGCTGACTAAACTTAACCTTAACCCTCCATCCTGGGTACTAAAACCTGACCCTACAGGGGACTCATATAAACCAGACTACCTAAATGTAGACCTAACCAGATGACTACCTGGAAAAGACTACCTCTGACTGCATACCTGATGAGCTAGACCAGAGAAGCAAATTACTCAGCAAAAAGTCTGCAAAGGAAAGAACGAAACCAGAGGAAACAAAAGCAATGACTGCACTAGAAAGCAGTCACTGAGGCAGGTCATACATGATGCAGTAGATGCAGCGATACTGAAGAATTTTTTAGGAAACCACCAGTTCTGGATGGCTAACTTGAAAATGGATGATAATTTAGTGAGACATACAGAGTAAATAAATATATAATTCTCAAGTGGGTCATGAATTAGCCACCAATCAGATTACCACTTGTGGGTGAAGATTGACAAACAGCTTTGATAACAGTTGTTCCTTGTATCTCCTTTCATCCCCCTTAACTGATAAGAGAACTTCGCTGTTTACAAATCCTCATCAATTTACATTCCAAACGGACTTTTTGAAAATCATCACAGGATGGAAGTGTAAATCAAGACTCCCCATATCTTGTGGTCATCAGACAAGAACCCCTCTTGATCTTTCTTCTTCCACGAACTTTCAAGAAAATGGTTGCGGAAATGGTGTAACTGCCTTGAAATCCTACAATTTACTGCTCTGCATTTTGGTAATACTCAGCCCAGTCCTTGTCTGAGCAAAAAAGAAAACGTCTCAGTAATGGCATACCACATAACATTAGATTCCCCCACTAAATTACAAGCAACTTGCTCATACCTGAAAGTAAGGTGAAAAGAAAGGCCACTTGAGAGGAAGACAAGTTTCCTGCCACCTTCACGGGGTAGCTGCTCCCCTTCCTCCCTCCGCCCTCCCTACTTTCATTTCTTCAATGACAAATATTTCTGTGTAACTAACACTGACCCTTATCACTATAAAATACTTTGCAATTTCATTCTGGTTCATATCCCTTTGCACTGTCTGCTAATGTTTCAATCCTGCCATGTTGGTTACTGAACCATACTGTATGATACTTTAGGACGGTCAGCAGTGTAGACTTCTGTACTTTTACATTCTCTAACCTACCCACCACTGCAAAACCTGTTTTCAGATTCCTGGATAACATATATATAGTTTCCAGTAAAGTGGAAACCAGCTTATCATCAGCAATAACTTTCAGCACATGTTGACTAGGCTAACATTTTATGATAATGAAGAACAATCCATAAGCTGAACTCCACATGTTAAAGACTCAGAAGATGCAAAATGGGAAGAGGGAGCGGAGCCACTCCAGTTGATGACAGGAGGTGTTAAAGGATTACCAGCACTATTAGAGTTGGTAGATAGAAGTACAGTTGTTCTGCTGAGACAGGTAGGTCAGTGTCACAAAGCGAAAAGCTGGTGGCAATCAATGTCCCATTAGTGAAAAATCGGTGACAGCAGATGGGTTCAGGTAGGGAAGGATACATACCCGCAACTCAAGATAACGACGCAAAGTCAGAATTACGTACTGTAAGTATACAAGTTTATTATAATAAATGTAATGCAGTGTCGGCCCTCAAATCAAATACAGGGCCGTTGACAGCATAACTTAGTCAAAGGCTTCAATTCTTTGTACATGTCCATTACATCTTTCTTAAAGTTACATCGGTTGTTGGTGCACCCACATGGAATATGGAAACTACGGACCGAGCCGTAGGTATCTGGTCGGACCTGTACCGTGTATGTAGCAAGCTAGAGAAACCCTTTTTGGTGTCGATATCTTGAGTCACATGTAAATAACATTCATGACCTGAACCCATCATCTGCTTTCACTGACGGCGGCTAGCTTTTCACTTTGTGACAGTCAGGAGAGAAGTAAATGTTTCTCTGCTCTTTAAACTTACTGCATCTCCTTAATATTAGCATCATATACATTCTATTAGGGATGAGAAAAACCAAGTAAAAGACCAGCCAAACAACTCACCTCCGAATGAACACCAAATTCATACTTTCCACTAAATCAGTATTAAAGCATTGATAATCGAAGGCGGAGAGTACAAGGGTACAGTAGCTGGTACACAATAATCGAATCCCCCTCTTAGTATGTGTACAGATACAGTATGTGAATCAGTGACCGCACTTTACATACATACACTGTACTCTATTATAGGACTTGGTCAATGATTACATGAACACCTTCTTTTAAGTGCCTTATCAAATCCTATTCTAACTTTGTCAAAGAAGTAAATTCAGTGATACCAGTCTTGCTACAAAGGAATATATACCAGCCGTTTCTGGCATGGTAGAGGGATGTGCAATAGTTGTGTGGAGACAGGTAAGTGATGAGCAAAGGAAGATATAAATGCCAATGAAAACTCCTTTAGTAGATATCTAGACTGTTACAATCAATAAATCACACTGTTTCCTTCAACATCACACGTCCGAAAAGTGAAGGCAGAGTCTGTTAGCTTCTTGGAACTTCATTTTGGGTTACATTCTCTCGCTGGAAGATCTATGGCCTTATGCTTCGAATGTGTGTGGATATGAATATTAAAAACTTGCCATAGATAACAGAGTACGTTTTGTGTGTGAGATGTACCATGCTTTTAGAGGGGATCTACCGGAAAACTGAAGCAAACAGCAAGTTCACTTATCGGGAGCGTGGCCCTTTAATGACAAACACATTACTTTAGGTATATATAACTTAAGCAAATTACAGTGGACTAACCAAGAACAATGTTTCACTGCAAAGTGCAACATATTTTGACATAGTGAGGCCTTGAAAATACTGTGCAAATAAGTTCTGCAATTTTCGTTGCCCACATGCACCATGAACTAAAATTCTCAATTTTCTACATGAACGTATTAAAGAATACGTCAACACTTCATGGCAAAAAACAGAAAAAAAATGGAGAAATCTAAAAAGCTTCCGACTACGGCACTCCTCGCACCAAGACTGGGAAAAAATCAATAAAAGAAAGGTGCCCCATAAACAAATATTCAAAGTACACTGTTCAGGACCAACAATTTTTAGGTCTGAAATCTGGACTCGTAAAATATTTTATGGTTATCCCTCCCCCCATGTATATCTATCTTGTTGTTTACACCATAAAATCAAAGTCATGAACAGCCTAGGCACAGTTTTCCCAAAATGCATCTTTCTACTGCAAACACAATGTCTTTCATGTTGATTTCCACTTATTCTTTTCAACTACATTTACTGACATGCAGAACAGACAGAATCACAGAACCACATCGCTAACAGTTCTGTTGACATACAGCCTACATGTGCGACTGCCGCCACACATTCGAATTAACAAGTTGTACAGATTTATTTCACACTTCTTGTACAGTACTTCAGTAGATCACAGGCTGCATTTGTTAAAGAGGCTCATTGAGTTGTTTTGTGAAATTCACTCAATTTTTCTAAACCTGTTAAGTTTCCTTCACATACTAATGACAAACAGTCAAACTAAAAGGATCTCAAAGTTTTACATACGTTGGAACAGTAATGAGTGAGTAACCAACGATTAAATTTGGTTTTTGAAACTTTGTGACCAGACATTTTCACATTAGTACATTCACATGCACACAATCAGAGCAAGTAATGGTCAAAAATTCGTAAAAATTGACAGTTTTCATATAACTATTGGATGTGAAACTTGATTAATTATGCTAATTGTGAGTATTGTCGTGTGTTTGTATACTTCAAAATCACCGCAATCTCTACTGATATCAACTCAATGAGCCCCTTTAACAAAAGGGAGTGTCTAGTTCTTGATTTGTGACAGAGGTAACATGCCTACATCTTCCCTTATCAATTCTTTTCACATTACATTTACTAATAAATGAAACATGCCATCACCAATAATACTTTGAAAACCTCTTATATATTCATAGACTTACAGTGGCAGTACGTACGGTAGGTATAAGCACACCATACTCTGCAATGACCAGTCACAATTTTAGACATACTGTGCATGTACAGCCAGTATAATGCTGCATAAAGCTGGCAGCACACAGAATGCATACATCCTCTTTGCATTATATATTAAACAATTGTTGGTAGGGAGTGTTTGAGCAAAAGATAAACTGAACAGATAGATCTGCTCTCACCTTCTGCTATTATCATTCATACTTAACATACATCACGTTCCTGACATTGCCTCCTTTCTCGAGCGCGCTCATTAAACCGAGTCAAAAGCAAGAGGGAGATGTGGATAGAGAGAGCCTTTTCATCCTGCGTGACATGTACAGCACTGTGGTTTTTAATATGTGCCCGCAGTACGTTTCAAGACGACGACGTCGTACACGCGTATGTGTACGTGCAGGAGGAGACCGTGTGCAGTCACTCTACCAATGAATGCAACTCTTGTCCCCGTTAGCCAATGTAATAAACTGTCTCTCTCTCTCTCCCAGTTTAGCTTGTACGAGGAGTTCTAGCAGTAACTGCGCAGAGATCTGTACATGAACAAAAAAACCTGCTGGTATAGACCACAGCAGTACATGCCAAGTAATTACAGTGAAGCCAGCATAATGAAGTAAACAAAAGCCATTTTGAGTGGGCGGCAGCTCTGAGGTAGGCAGGCAGCCTGGCAGACCTCGATAATACCAGTCTGACCTGCGTGGTACTGTGGATCTTTCAGTATCTTGATACCAATAGACTCATCGGGGTTCCAGGATAATAACTTATCGACTCAAGCACGGATTGGAGAGATCCAACTTTTCCTTGTGGAAGGAACCTTCCCAAACATGGTTCTTGCTTGGCCAGAAATTATACACAACAGTATGGTTAATATTTTAACATCAGCCCATTGACACAACAGGGCATTTTCATCTCAATCTGTTCATTCAACTGTGTACTATGACGATGCTGCAAAGAGTACAGTACCTAGATGTATGATTTAAAAAAAAAAAGACACAAGACTTGTTGCTTAAAATGCAGAAAGGTTAAAAACACTCCATATAACTCTTTCAAAATATGATGTGAGACATTTTGATCTAATGTTTTAAAAGAAAAAAAATTTGATATGACTCAAAATCAATTGGAAAATGTTTGCATAAATCCCTAAAATATTGTTTTAGGATGCAGTTCATGTTCAGGTTACACAATGTTTCTAAATTACCAAAAAAGAGACGCAAGAGGCATCAGGTAGTTGGGAAATATTTCATACACAATTTAAACCAGCATTTTCTTATTTTCACAATGCACAAGTAACATTTGAGGATGGTGAGTCGCAGTTGGATTGAAGGATGGAGGGAGCGGATGGGATGGGGTAGAAGTGGAAGGGAGAGAGGCAAGAGAGCACTGGCAAGAAGAGAGGAGTGACCAAAATTGACGCTGCTCAAGTAAATCAACCTGGTGACATTGGAAGGACTCAAGCAAGATGCGTCCAAACCTCCTTCCTGAGTAGTTTTCTTATCTTCAAGGTAATCTTCGCACCGACCTAAGCTGCATAAATGTGGCTTTTTGATGAGGAACTCCTCTTCTCATGTGTTCAATCGACCGCTTTTAACCTCATGATAGCCTCATTGAGATGCGTAATAATTATGTAGGGCAATCAGGTTGGTCATTGTGAACCAAAGCTGGTCGTCGACTTCATGACAAGTTTCAGAGGTCACAGTCAATTATGTAACGATGGCCACACCCTATGAACAGTAAATACACATACTGTTAGAAACTCAGTTGAGAGGAAAGTTTGAGGCTATCGTGTTGCCCAAGAGAAAGTTCATTTAAAAATGACAAGAACACAAATGAAAATGGGTTGAAATGGCTTGGTCCGAAGACATCTTCTTTGACTGGAGTTCCCCTTTACCCAAGCTTTCTTTGGAAACATGCCAAAAATGTTTAAATGAGAAACGCTACCTATCCACGAAAACAATAAGAGTCCTAGGGATAATGTTCCATCGATGATAACATTAATTGACCTTTGACCTAACACAAAAGTTTCACAGACTAGAATGTACAATTGAGGGAAATAAATTTCTAATTATTTTACAAAAGTCAGAACTGGTAACTCTGAAGTGACTACCCCGACAAAATCACGGGGATGTGACATGACACCTGCACAGCGTATAGTACCTATCTTTCAAAGGAATCATGTAGTACAAGCTACATGGCATAACATATGTGTGCACTTCCCCATGTGAATACAACATGTACACAAGCCAACTTGGGTGGATAGCAATCTATCAATGATTCTCATAACAAGTGTTCCCCTATTTGTTTCATACTGAAAGTGTCTGTACTGTATACAGTACAGCAAGGTTCCAAAGTGTTCTGAAAAGCAAGTTTACAGTGAGTCCGAGGAGCCGGTTTTAACTTTGACCTCGTTGGACAAGATGAACATGAAGACAACAGGAAATCGCAAACTGAGTACTGCAGCTCCTGGTGAGGTATTTTCAGCAATCACTTAAAAAGAATTCAGGAAGGATTAAATAGTCTGACTGCACTTACGGTAAATTAGTTGACGGTTAACCTCCTACGCAGTCTACTGTTACACAAAAGTTATTGCAAAGGCGTTTAATAAATTAGGAAATTTGCATTACTGCAATACACACAATCTGTTTGCAAGCATACATCAGAGCAGCCTACTAGACGGTAAAGGCCACGTGAACAGGGAATGTTTGAGGGATGCGATTTAAAGCTACATGTCAGATCTTTCTTTATACTTTTTCTTCCTTTTTTGTTTCCTCTTCTTCAAGTTTTTAAACATATTTTACTTGTAAGGGTACGATTATTTGTACACACCATCTCCCATCATGGTACAGTGTAATAGAAGCAAGATGGTAAAAACAAAATTTAACAGGAAAAACTTTGCATCCAATTTTCTGAACACTACAATTGGCAGCAGCAACCTGTAGTCACATCTGTGCAACCTTCACACACCCATACACAGGCTCACAATTTTGAGCCACTTTTCCATCCCAGTTCCAAATTCGAAAGACAAAATAAAAGCACACAAGAGAAATTTCGAACTGCATCAATTCTCAGGCTGAGCAACAGTATTTGAAGCATAACTCTCTCTTTTTTTTCTCCCATACTACATGATACAAGAAAAAATTTACCAATAAGTACATCACAAATAACCTCTTAGCTAATCAGCCATAGTGAGCATCAGTAGAGAAGCAGAACTTCTGTTTTAGAGACCTTTTTTCTTCACATATATGTGTATTTATATTTCTTTACATGTTTACTGGTTCTTGTAGGTCGACATCACAACGTACCCCATTACCCTAATGCATGTCTCATTATAAACATATGTTCTGCAGAAATCCTTCTTGAGTGGTGAAGTCAGTTCACACATTTTTCTGCCTGCTTTGCTCTTTTCTTCTTCCTATTCTTTGTCTTTCAGTGAAGTTTGCTGCAGTCCATCAGAGTCTGACTACTGACTACAAACGTGGGTGAGAAACACGATGTCAAAGACGGAATCGTTATGCTCGTCCTTGGAGACCTTGCTTGTGGAAGATCCTGATGACCAGTTTACTTTCATGGCAATTATTGCACGCCGAGATACGTGCACTCAGTGAATACAGTAATTTATCCAGTACTGCATCTCATTTTGCTACATAAATGATAACATTGCCACACAAATTGAATGTTGTGTAGCAGTTTTTGTACCAAGAGTATGGGTTTTCTCTGATTTTGTGACAAAATACCAAAAGAAACCCAACACTGCTATGCAAATTTTGAACGCTAAATTATTCCCTGGCACTATATGGCCCCTCAACTTGCCAGTCATCACCGACAATTAATAGTACATTACCTACTACATCACCGGACACACATTTTATGACCAAAGTGCTCCCTTACTGGTCTGACAGCTGGGCTCCACTTTCTAAGTTTCCTTCAAAGTGAAAATTTGTGAATGTAAACTGTGAATTTCTGTCAACAGAAGGACATTTCCAAAAACTTATGTACCTGAAAGTATAAGGAGCAATTTAGAACACACGATTTTCAACTTCTAGCCAGGAAACAGCCAGAAGTGAAGTGGGTCACAATTGCATCCTGTACATGTATGACCACAAGGTCAAAGTTTAAACTACAGTATCACTATTATCAAACCTGATGTTCAGCCCTTTCTTGTACTTGACCTTTACTGACACTTCCAACAGTACACCACAGTACATATTTACAGGTATTGATCACAAATGATCAAAGATGAAATGGAATAATGGTCTGTCTAGCATAACTTAATTGAGAAAGAAAGATGATGATACCAAAATGTACAGTAAATATAGCTGGCCTACCTAGTACATGAAAAGTAACATTTAGGCTATTGAAACAACCTTGGTGGCTTTGGACTGCACTCATTAGTCCAGGACTACCAATCCTGCAGTTAGGTGCTGTGACACACATTACAGTGAGGTTAAAAGCTTATTTAGTGTAGAAGTAACATTGCACTACACTCTATTATAGTGCAGTAATGTGTAGGCCCACTGCACCTGAATGCAGTAAAGTGTACTGTATGCCAAACTATGCTAACTTTCCCTGTAATGTGCTACTGCACTGTAATACAGTACAGTGCAGAAACATATGACATAGGTTCAATTAATTCCTCTAAATCTGACTGAAGGATCCGTGGTCACATGCCACGCGTGATTCGGCACTATCATCACGATTATGGCATTCAACCATGGGTTAATATGTACTAACCCAGTACCATGTGTCATAACATACTAACCCACAGCAATGAGTCAGCGATCATTGCACTGCGGTACATACACACCCTTGTGCCGTGACTCAACTCAATACATATTAACTGCAACATTAGAGATTTCAAATGGCATGTTGTACATAATAGCTAGGCCAAATCCCCTGGTCTCTTATCGAATCAAATTTTGACAAAATTTTTGAGGTGTAGATATGAAACAAATAATGAATGTTGCAATGGTATCAATAATTTCATTTGTTGAAAGATTGAACGTTCTGTTCAACTACGCTTCGCTTCATTGAATAAAATATCCAATCTTTCAACTCACAAACAGAAAACATTCATTATTTTTTGTATACTATACCATACTTTACGATTAACTTCCCTGCAACGTACCAGGCTCCACCACGAACACAGGGACCTTTTGTAAAGTACGTACGTGCATTCGCCTCTCGACCTAAACTTAGCAGTGAACAAGACCACAAATAGCAAAAAATTTGAAAAATGCAAGAAAGAGTTAAAACAAAAGTGCACATACTTCTCCATATTTATGATACTCACTGAGAATTAATAATGAAACAATGGAAGAGACTAACAAGATGAAAGACTCATCGAGCCTCAGGACGGTGATGGATTGTGCCTCATTAGGAGTAAACTAGTCTTCATTATCCCTGCATCATCAACACAAAATCATCATGGCTCAGTGTTTACTTCAAAACAGTTCAATTTCCGTCTGATGCTGCGATAAGCACTCTGCTTTTGCTTTCACTGGGCTGGGGTTCAGAACCTCAATCTAGAGGAGCTTGATAGATATATAATTACCTTCCACTTAGTAGCCCTACATGCCAAGATATAGTATTCATCTAGCAATCAGAGACGACACACACATTAATGTGAGCATTTAAATTGAAAATTGATTGGAACAACCTCTGCTGCTAACCTTCAACAATCGTACTGCAATCAAAACTGAATTGTTCTCAAGTGTTGTTCTGTAGAGCAATAGGTCTTGAAAAACCTGAAACAAAGTTTATATGCCTGACTTGTTTCTGCATTGCGTGCTTCAATGTCCATACCGTAATACAGTATGAATTTATGTTCAGTTCCATTGCTTCATAGTGGTGTAATGATGCATAGCTTGTCATATCAACTTTTTTTCGATGTGTACAGTACATCAGCTCCAAGAATAATTTAAGACGCAGGTGTGTCAACACTAACAAGATTTCTAAATGTATGGTAAGCTTGTCTTTTTGCCATGTACTGTACCTGTACAGCAGCCCTCTCACCAACATTTAATACCTCAAAACTACCGAAGATGTACCTGGTCTGAATCCAACGTGTATAAAAAAAAAAACTCACTCGTTTTGGTAAAGTTTGCATACAACTTACTCTTACCTGTCCTGACACAACAACTGCAATCCCAGCAACCATGGCAAGAGAAATGGTAACCCTTTAGCACCACCTCCAGCAGTGTGCACGATAAGATGTGACTAGCTTCCTACTACTATGTATTATGTTCTCGACTGCAGTACTGACCACTTCATCCCACCTTCCAAAGCTGTATGACTTACATGCAGGTCATCATTCTAAAGAGGTACCTTGAGTAGACGAAACTCACAAAGTTTTTCCACATACTTGTCAAATTTCCTTCACAGGCTATTGACAAAACCTACTGTACACTGTATTGTAAAATTTTAGAGGACTTACATGTCTCACATACAAATGACAATTACTGCAAGTGCTACTCAATCTGGATTTTGAAAGTAAGTGACAATTTAGTCTTCATATGCTCAAAGCCAGTTAATGCAAGGGACAATTTTACAAATATTGAGTTTTCATAGTCTATTGGATGTGAACTTGACTATAATGATAATTAAACGCATTGCCATGTGGCTCTACTGTACCCTTCAAAATCCTCTCAAAACTTACCCATATCAACTCAATGTGTACTTCTTTAAGCTACTCTTTATTCACAGTTCCAAATAAACTTTCTCATCAAAGATAGCCAAATGCAATGCAGTGCAACTGATGCCATACATTTAAGTCTGAGAACTTGAGAGCTTCATAGCACTGTAATATCCTGTAGAGCATAGCACATGTATACTGCAAGTGTAGTCCACAATACAAAACTGAATCTAAACTACAGCACCGATGGTGCAGTAGCTCATTCCAGAAATTGCCTTAATTGCAATAGCCTATGTATCACAATAACAAAACCATCAAACTTGTAACACTTTCCCTTGCAAAATGCATGAAATTGTTAAATTACATAATGGATCCTCTAATGGCCTTATTACCCTTCCATATGACCTTGACTAAAAATTCCAGAACACCAAAAAAGAAACATTATTCAGTCAAGAGTATCACTATGACAAACCAACACACTATAATTATCACCTCAGGGCGTACTGTAGAAAGCACTCACAGGCTACTACATAATAGACCATAAATAATCCCTACACGAACCTAATTATTCCAAAATGCTGAAAAAAGCAACCATTAATGTCGCATATTACTACTTGGGAAGACTTTAATTCATGAGTCTTAAAGGCTCAAAGACTCAAATTGACCAAAATTTCTTCAGATACCTGTGGAAGCACTATTCCATTATAATCATGAAAGACAATACACCATGTACACTACAAGATGTAACACCTAGATGACCTTTGACAAGGTTCCTGTACCTCTGAAGGAGCACTACTACTGTAATATCAATATGATCAACCATGGATTGAACATTTCACTGTACTGTTGCAGAAGAGTCTTTTTCCTGAAAAATCACTGGTGAGCGTATCCACAAGTGACTACACTTGCAAACTCCTCGACCTTGCTCAAAGTATCCCTATAATCAAGTCCAGCATCGTGCCCCCTAGCCTTAAAGGGTGCGGTGCTAGAATTGATCTCAGGAGCAAGGTCAGGTAAATGCATTACTGTGAGCAAGGGGTATTAGTATACTGTATGTCTACGACGTAAAAAACAATGTAGAGCTTTCACATACTGGGCCATAATGACCTGGATGACCTTCCGAGGTTAATTTATTCACGGCTGTTGTTGGTTCATCTTATGATTATCATCTTCAAATACAGCATCATCAAAATCAAGGAAACCATGTAGGCATGGTTCAAATGGAATCATGAACATCCCCAGTTGTGGACAAATAGAAAGATAGAAAGATAGTGCAAACCAACGCATCTGGTATGGAGTTAAAAAATCTTTCTCTTTCAATGGAGATTTACAATCAGGCTTCAGTCTACAGAGTTCAAACCTTGCATTGAGCTGCAAATGATAACCTGTTTGAAAAAAGTATGTTGAGAGACCATTTCTTTGGGCAGTGAAATTAACATTGTTAATTAGACACATCACTGCACCTGAAGAAAGACAACTCACTGTACCGAAAACTCAGGCATTCTGGATTCAGAATACTGTACATACAGTGTATGTAGTAGAGATTTTTCATAGGGCATTCATGTCAAAACTAGAATGAAATATTGCCACCGTGTAAACAAAAAAGAACTGGTAGCATTAAAAAAAAAAATTAAACAGATCAACTCTGCAGTAATTGTCTCCATAATTGTTCAAATTTGTCAAAAATTTACCGTAGCTGATGATCAACTAGGTTTGATGGCAACCTGCCCACTACGACAACCTACTGTATGCCCAGTATTATTCAGCTAACTTAATATGATAGAATAGAGATACATATTATAATATTAGTCTCTGAGGGCTATAAATTAGTGTGTAGGAGTAAAATACAAACAACCATTGAAGCACTCAACAGTTTCAGAACACCTGTAACTTTTAATGCAGGAATATGGATGATTTATGGAATCATTTCTGCTTGGGATTTTCATGAGCTGCTGCAACCCACAGCACTGATATAGTAAAACTTCTCAATGTTTCCTGGGCTTACTCCACTACGGCCAATAAATGCAATGAATTCCTACAGCATGCGCACGTTCTTTTGCCACATGTGGGGCTATAGCACGAGGTCGGACATGGAAGAAAACGCTATTTTTCATCAGGGTGAAGGACAAGGTGGGGGTGGGTTGGCACGTAATATACTGTAACAATAACTTACACAGAATGCACATGCCCAAATTTAACACAAGCAAATAAGAACACTACCCACATACACAGTGGGTAATTGTTTAATGTGCTTGAAAAGTGCATAAATGCAAACTTTCCTTTCTACTCCAAGCAGACTGTCTCAAAAAAAAAAAACTCTACCATTATGCCCTCCCACACTCATTTCCTCCTGTGCAAGTTAATCACATGTACTGTACAGTACATCTCCCTTGCATGTGTACTGTATCAAAGGTTTTGCTAGTAAAGACACCATAAGACCTAACCAACAGATTTTATAATTTTGCTGTGTTAGTAGACATTGGCACAAGCCTATACAGTTGAACCCACACACACAAGGATCTTATACTACAAGTTCAAGTTTATATAATAACAGATTTAACGGGTTTATTACACAATATGCCTTCTTGCATTTGGGAAGATTTTGCTAGTACAAAATCATGACAACTAACCAATGTATCACACACTAAATTTGGCATTACTACTACAATAACCATGTGGACTCGTTGTGTATACTGTTGCACTCACACAGAAATTCTAACACTATTCAGACGTTCACGATGACGTACTGTGACAACAGCAATAAAGAGTCTCATCACACAGCAGAGCTGGGAGTGGCCTAAGATGTCAACCTCTTAACGAACCTGTCAAAATATGTAAGCGATCAATCCAAACACCTAAATTTATGTCAATTCTTTTTCTTTAGCTACCTTAACACACTTCAGCTACTGTTTATGGGTTGTTTATCTCCTGTTAGTGCTGTCGAGGATTTCAGCTTGTCAGGGAATAAATTACGGCAATATCAGATCCAAATGAATCCAACATATGTACAGCTTAGACTCTGACTAATTGTCGCAATCAGTGATGAAAGAAGCACTTAATATATATCGTGATCCTTAAAGCAGCACATTGCACCAGCAGTGATGTCATCACCCTCTGTCACGGTGCTGAGAGAAAGCACAGTACGAGCAGTTTCAGTGCACAATTGCTTTACTAACAATAGATGAATATCATGTGCTTATGTGCATCATATTGTTGACTATTCTACTGCATTCACTTTATTGACTTGAAACTTAAGGATGCTGCAGGTACAATTTGTTTCCCACAAAGCGTTTCAAATTATGATTAATCATCGATGTGCCGGTACCTTATCTCTACAGTCATGGTAAAAAATATCTGGAGTATAAGTCCTCCGGAACAATAGTGGAAATCAAACCAAAACAAGTTGTTTTTCCAACCAAACCAAAACGAGAGAATTCAGTTAAAAGTCACTCCGTACTCACCTGGTTCTGATATGAGTGACATACTGACAAAGACAAATATTTTGTAAAAATATGGCAAAAAAAAAAATTATCAACTAGTTGGTACCACATTGCATATACTGACACACACTAACTGGTCAAACTGCAACTGATGGAAGTGTGAGGAACTGTAGCTGTGAGCCTGTGATGTTTTGTACAGGCACTTGCTGAATGTGGGATTTTCAAAGAGTTTACAACACAAAACTCAAATAGGCCTAACTCTGCCCTCAATGTGCAAATATGAAAGCTAAATTATTCCCTGGCCCTAGCAAATGCTTCATTCAACCAAAAATTTGGGTACTGCATGAAAAAAAGTTGCTTGGGTGCAATGGTTGCTGATAAGGTGACATGGTATTGCAAAAAAAGACTGCAGGTGTAATTAGACCCCTAATAATTTAATCATACCTTGTTTATAGCAATTTTTTCTGACCACATTTTACATACTTGGCATAGATACAGTAGTTGTATGCCCAAAAGGTCTCAGGGTGCTCAGTTTAATGTCAGCAAACAGTTGCACGGTTTTGCAATCAGTTTATTCCATATTCAATTTTAACCATTATTCCCACAGCAGTCAGGTCAAAATTTCTTTTAATATTTCACTACAGTTCTGAGACCATTTTCCAGATTTCTTGATTGCTACCAATATATGACCACTATTTTCCAGCCTAACAGTATGTCAGACTTTTATCAATGTTTCTCCAAAGCAACAATGAAACTGAAATCGAAACTGGTTACTACCAGTGTCAGCAATATAACCAGTTTACCATGACATAGGTGGTAAGAGAAAGTGTCAAACATTTCCAGGCAGTAAGCATTAGTACAGAATATCACGCTGTAATAGTTGTTTATCAGAGAAAACAAAAAGTTAATCTGTAAAAAAAATGTTTGCTTTATTCATCTGTGAAACGGATTAAAAACTACCTACAAAAGTGCAAATGCCACAGGATGCTTTAAGTTGTGAGTGACTTAGGCAGATGAGATCAGCACTTAGAAGTTACATAAACATAGTCTTTTCCCTATACACGGAACAAGGCACAGGACTTACAGTACATGGGTAAAGACTGTCATTCTTCCACAAGCTTGAGTAATACTGTTGTCCACGTTGTACATGCGCTATTATCAATTCAATTCATTGAGGTAAAAGGCCATGAATATTTTTTTAATGTTGCTTATGCTCAAAATGCCTTTCATCTAGAAGAAGATTCTGACCTACAGAGAACTGATGGAGCGAAACTCTGGTACGTCAAAGATCTACAATAGCACTGTACTGATCATGGTGGTGGTACTGTACTTCCATGTAACAATTCCATGACTGTATACCACATGTACAGTACCTCACTAACAACACACACAATGTAGCTTCAAGTATCAAACCACTGAGAGCACCAACTTCATCTACTGTAGGCGGCACCCCACAGAACCGAGGGTCATCAAAAACCTCACACAAAATGTACTTTATCACCACTTGGTATAGCAGAGTATCAAAATTTGATGAATTCATTTATTTGCCTGACGTTCTGGCCACGCTCAAGAAAATTCCTGCGGAATGGGTACGAGAAAGCCAGATTAGACTAAATTGGACAAATTCGTTGACAAAAAGCAATTTACCTGTTATGGTAAATTGCACTGTCAAACACTAAGTCAATCAGCTTCTAGCTAAGCACATACTGAATCATTATTTACGATGACTGTGCAGTCAAATGCTCAACTTATGGAAGTAGCTATGTACACCATCACCAGTCGTAGGATACATAGAAGATTTACCTTCACTCGGGAATGATTTTGCTTGTATGCATGAATCATTGACCTCGCACACTACCGACAACTCTGTACATACTTTCCTCAACAGACGATCAGCTGTACCATTTATCCTCTCTGGTATATACATCATTTAGCCTTCACAAAAACCAAAGATTGATTGACAGTCACATCAATCCTCGGCTGCTTCCTCAAAACGACTGTAACTTCGAATCTAGATCCACACATACAGTGTGGTCACTGATGCTTGCCTCAAATTTGCATTGCAAGAAGTACTGGTAGAATGATACCGTGGCATAGCCTACACGGCATACAATACACAGCAGAGCCAGGTGAGGGCAGTTACAAGCCATGCTAGGATTGAACATCCAGTGCACAAGTGTACAACTGTACAAATTGATAACAGTTTTCCAGTTGGACTGACGGTTGAACGACTACTCTGCCTGATAAATTTCATGATTTGTGACGATCTTACTCAGAACAGAATCGACCAAACAGTATACACACACAATACACATACATAGTCCTGCAATACTTGAAAATGCAGGACAGAACATGGATGCCTAAAGTAAAGCATACAGTACCACTCTACTAAAGCACTAAAGGGGCACATCTATGTAAGTACTATCAATGGTCAAATACTTGCACTCAATGGACGTATAGGTGTTGATTCCCCAGAGTCATGTGACACTTTTAATAGAAGATTGAAAACTATCCCAGCTGAGCCTATTTTGTTGAGGGTGTTCTTTATTTCCTACTTCTCACTTTCTCACTTTTCTCTTGCTTTTGTAAAGCACCATGAGCAGTTTTGTGGGTTTGGCACATTAAAAGTCTTGTTTTATTATTATTACTATGGATTTATGCTCTGATGTTGTACAAAAGAATTACACCGTGAGCAAGACACTGTGGTCGCATTGACTGTAGGCCACGTGTCTGTACATGTCTGTCTCACAGTTTCAGTGACTGACTACTGACCATTACAGACTTGGGAGACTTTCTAAGCTTTTCATTTTCTGACTTTTGCCTTGCTGTATGGCATTTCATCGGGCTTACAAGTTTTCCTGTATTTAATCAGGCTGCCAGACAAACTTATCAGAGATCGACAAACAGGGATTTAACCTTTAGTAACTCTTGCCATTATCAATCTGATAATTTAATCCATACCAACTCTTTTTTGTATGATAACCCCTGGTAACCATTTTTTTTCCTTTTTCTTTCTTCTTCCGCTCGTGATTTACATTGATCGTGAGATCTCAGCTGGGGAAAGGGCAGTCATTCTTTTGGTGAACAAGAACACACAAAAGAGAGCCACAATGTAAAAGGTGGTTAGTTTACACAATAGATAATGTCACTTTATGCAGTTCTATTGTCTTGGAGGAGAAAAAGAGGATCAGAACAGCCTACTAGAATTAAAAAAAAAATCAGTTGATGTAGAGTTTGTCTGAATGTAAAAGACACCTAAGATAGATTTCATAATTTTTCACTGACATGCTGAACTGTAACTCCCCAACCATCTACTGAATCATACAGCTGGTTCACATGTACCCAAAATTTGTCAAAACCAGTTACTGCAGATACCAGATCTGACAGCACATTCTACCTGTTGAGAAAAAGAGAAGTTGAACACGTTTGAGAACTTAGTGGGCCACAATGGCATGTGAATAATCATCTCCACAGTTTTCAGTTCAGCCTTTGAAGTGAGAACCAGACAAAATTCTGATGCACACACCAGCAACACCTGAAGACACCAAAAATGTACTCTTCTTTATCTATCCATTCATTAGAGAAGTTAAATTCTCTTCTGAAAATCATCCAGTATTGAAGGGACCAAGCATTTCTCAGGAGACATTCAGAAGATTCCTTAAACACTAATGTAATACGCCAGGTAACATGTCCCTTTAAAAGTGAAGGTACCCTCTTCTTCCAAGTCTCTTCTCCCCCCACCCCAACCCCCCCCCTCTTCCCGTATCAAAACAAACTGCAGTGTATACAGTACTTTGCATCTTGATCAAGAGGATATTCACTATATTGCACATAGGACTGAGAAGCATTCACTCAGGTATACCACTGTATGTTCCACATTCTACAAATTGCTTCACATGTATGCATTCAACATTCACAAAGTCTCCAATGAGGTCATTTATTCACGACAATCTACCCATGGATGGAAATATTTGACACTGCTATGATTTACTTTGTTCAAGCAGGAAATGCTTGAACTATGCTGACATGATTCAAGGGACAAAGCGCCTGCTTTTGGGCGGTAGGAAAACAAGTGCAACCATTCTGTAGGTACAGTATAGATGGTATGGATCCATGTACATTTAGACTGGCCCTTACTCTTCTTATATATCTTCAGCTTTGCCAAGTTCTGTAGTTACATGCTCAATCAAACGAACATTTTTTTTAAACCAAATGGCATAAAATGCAACTTTATTTCACCCACCATAAAGGATATACTGTATGTGTTTCCATCCTACACTCCTTAGACTTTCCCTAGAAACACACGGTAGTTGCTTTTCCCACAAAGCACGATCATCTAACAGTTTTTACAGAGTGTCAAACCATTCCATATTGTCGGTAGATTGTCTAATAGCTTCAAAGCTTTTGAGGAGCATTCAGATTACACTTTTACAAACGGCAACTTTTCCTATTTTTGCTACATGCACAGTATCAACAATGCATCATCACAGACAAATATGAGTTATAGTTTTAAGCATGATGAATCAGTCAAATTAAATTGTATGGTTACTGGAAACTCACTGTATGCATGTCTTCAATCCATACAGTATCTAATCCTGTGACAATTGAATTATTAGCTTCAAATATTTTAAATTTTTGAAAGGATTATGTCATTTGTTCTTTTCCTAAGAATGATTGCTTCCTCCTCCTCGAGCACTTACCAAGTCTCTGATTGAAAATTTTTTCAAAGGTGATTTCACTCCTTTCCTTCAAGTACTTGTACATGACACTCTTTATGCTGTAAAATAGAAAGAAAATCAGCAAAATATTTTACATATATAAAACAAAACAATATGTATGTCGCACACAAGTTGCTGGTCGATGCACGATGGTACAAATTGCCGGTCGATGCAGAATGTTGAATGCAAATGCAGCTTAAGAGAATAGAGGGTGACAGTGGCACAGAACATTAGTATCTGGGCTATTGTTACCTTCTAATTTTTCAAGAGGATGTTATGTATGCTGAAAGGTCAACACAAAGATGTCATTTATTGAAGCATTGCTGTGATTGGCCAAAACTTGCTCTTCTTTTTTTTTTTTTATAAACAATGAAATGATTAGTGCTTACATTCTGTGGCAATGTAGTATTGACACTTAACCTTGAGTGAATGAGAGATACATCCTTGTACCAGATTTCCAGAAAAGATATATCAATGGTAAAAAAAGAGTGACCACTGATATGGGCTACTTTTTGCGTCAGTTTGAAGATAACTTGTGGAATATTAGAAACACTGATATTATGATGTAGACTTGTTTTGACCAGCTTTAATTCTGCTGAGTAATATCCATCCTCTTTGACCATAAAAGTGGCAATTGATAACATGGAATCTTCAATCTTGAAGTCTGAGAAGTGACAGTCAATCATTCCTAAAAGGTTTTGGAAGCATGAACACTGGTTCAAACTTTCAGGACTTTTGTTTGTGAGAGTTTCTGTAACGTGATATGAGAAAGAGGTGCATCCCAATCCTTTCAAAATGTTCTCTATTTCTGAATGCCCTCAGACAGAGGCAGCAATGGGTGCACCCTCCGGGGGGAGGGAGGTCTGAATGGTGACCATCAGGAATTACATGCTAGCTAGAGATCCAAGTGGAGCGCTACCATCGGTTGGCATGGCACACATCCCAAAACCTCTTTGGATGAAAATACCCCTACATCACGAAAAAGCACATTTTGAGGCTCTGCACTCTTGTCGGGAGGGGGAGGAGACACTGCAGTTTACTCCTTAATTATTCAGCAAATTTTGATGGGTTTTTGGTCCACCTTTAGGCTGCCGCAGTGCTCATTGTCCCTTATTAATTGATCCACCAGTGAGCATGGAGATTACCATAACTCTGAGACCAAACATGCAAGCATAATGATGGAAGAGGGAGTACATACTACGTGCATATAGTAAAATGGTCTAACTTCTGAAACATACTCTTTGTAATTTTTTTTCAACCTGTGCTGTGCCACTGCAATTTGTGAAATGTGAAGTAAAAAAAGAGATGAGGCAGCAAATATTGCTTTCCTTCACACCTCCTACTCCCTCTTCTGGGCATGCTTCCAGACAGGGGTTTGAGTACACCAGATAATACAGTATGTACTGTAATCAAAGGTTTAATGAGATTCACAAAACATTTAAGAAGGTTGACCACATATCCAGTTCAGATTCCAGTGTTCTGATATCTAGAACCCTAATCATTCCTACAGTAGATGTAAGGGGACTTTACACTCTAAGTACACAGCAGCTGTGAACAAATAGTGCTTGATCAGTGTTGAGCCAGGTCCATTGCTCCACTACATCCCAGAGAATTGTTCCAGTGATGATGCAGCTTCTACTGATGTCTTTAGATTTCAAACTGGCCATAGCATGTATGTACACTTTTAAACTGTAGTGTGTGGTAAAGACATCTGGTTGCAACTCCAGTGTTAACAGTGTACTACCTCTTCAAATAATATCAAAACTTGGACAATTTTTTTTTTTAATGTTGTCTTCAAGATAACTGAATCAGTTACCCAATTCAGCATTTACTTTGAGTATATTGAAACAAACATGAATGATATGGCAACAAATATACATGTGCATTGTACACAGCATTATACGCAACTTCTGTGTTCACGGCAAGGTACCATCAACTTCGGAAAATTAAGTTCACTGATTGTGGTAAAGATGTTACTTGTGGTCAGACAACTCCACTTTGAAAAGGACTACCACATTTTGCCTGTTACTGTACAATAGTTGTACCTTGGATAATCAGAGAAATGTTGATATTTCCTTGGCACTGACATACTGTAGGCAGCTACAATGAATGAATGTCAGTGCATTTTATACTTGTATAAGAAATAAATTGCTGTGTATTGTGAAGCAAATTTGCTATGTCTAGTGTATCAATGGCATAATACTCACAATTACATGAGTCTCAACTTAATTTGACACTTAAAAGCAACATAAATGCCCTATTGTGTCCCACTCCAGCATATAGTGCACACCTACAAGCAGAACAATTTTCATACAGTACATGTATCACAACAGCCACACTTGTCAATCGAGACCAATTGCCTTCCCCTTATATTAATACATCAATCCTGACCTACAAGGTTTGTACATGTAAACACTAGTGATAACTGTTACCTTGAGCCTAAATGCTCAATACAGCGTAGACCATAGAAATCAGTATGCCTTATGCAATTTATTCATTTTCTGACGGGTAATGCATCACTGAGAAAGTAATTAATGTAACTGTGTTGTGTTCTATTTTACTTTTAAATATGACCAATATGTCTGAGCATGCGGAGGCTTTCCTGTGACTATAATATGAAGGTGACAATTGAATATGGGCCTAGATCCCACTAAATCATGGCACAGGAATGTGGAACGTACTAGGGCCATAGATTAATTCGGCCAAGATAGGATTATATTTTACAATCTGGCTCATGCATGGACCCCAGGTTTGTTGTAGAATAATACTATTTAGTTGCCCGGCCTAGATTATGGTAGTCCGATTTGCCTATGAGCCACTGGAACTTGGACTGCTTAATTTCAAGGGTAAGTGTTATGCATGTCAACAGCAGTAACAGTCACAATAACATTGGACCTCCTATAGCAACAACAGTAACTTAACATCTGATCTAACTTTTCCTCCTGTAATGCGCTTTCAGCAAAAAATGCAACATACGTTTAATAAAACTACATTTATCAATATCAACCAAGTTCGAAAACAATCATTCAAAGTGTTTAAAGTAAATAGAGACCGGGACCCACAGTCTTGGGGTCTTGCTCAAGTAAAATGATCGTAACCTAGCCAACTGCCAGTACAGCTGTATCAATCACGAAGGCATAATGACATGAATGTATTTATTTTGAACCCACCTCGGATCGGGCAGCATAATCTTCTTACTAGCTCTGGCAGCAGGAGTAGATTTACTCTTCTCCATAGCCATCAAATAGCTAACGTCCGCAAGAACCGCTTCCAGGTCAGCCATCTTGATGGTTTGTGAGTATTGAGTAACCCACCCGAAGAGGCGAAAAGTGAATAAATATCTTTATGAATAATATTGAGGCAGATTTTATAGCCTTTCACTGGCACACAGCCGCAGAAATCGTGAGGAGCATCTGCTGTACAAATTCAACACACTTCCGCATAAAATTCCAACTGCTGTTGAGGAAATCACGGCACCGTCGGCAACTAAAAACGACTAATTTCCACAATTCCAGTTTAATCCAATTAGCATAATTCCAAAGACGCCATGAGGAAGACCCCTATGAGGACATTTTGAATGATGGTGACTTGGGAAGGTTGGATGTGATCACAATTTGGAACGATTTTTGTAGAATCTGCCGAGCGGCACTCGTGAGTTCTTGGCCACTTCCTCACATCTCCCTATGAGTGCCGTACTTTCGGTTGTAACTAACTTCGAATAGAATATGTATATACTGTAGGTACGTACGTATACATACGTACTTGCTAGCTTGTGAAAACCTGGATATATACGTCGGAGAGAAAAATCTTGTTGTGAATGGACGGGAGCCTCGACTGTCCATTTTATGCATCGTACAAGAATTCGCGTAGGAGGGACCTCACGCTACGAAATTCAAGATAAAACCAAGATTTGAATGTTATGAACGGCTAAAAAGTAAGGTTAAATGTAATTTATAGTTTCCGACGAACCGTATTGATTCTTTCTTTCTGTTTTTGTACTTGACTCCTGGTGATGTTTTGTATTTCGTTGATGATCATGACTTCTATTCTGGGAGCGCACTTATTTTCCCAAATAAATTGATCTGTATTATGTCTTCAAGTTTGTCGACTGTCCCAGAGCGACGATCCCAGGGGAAGGGGTTACACTGGCGACGGAACCGGGATGGTTGGGGGTCAGTCCCTCCCTGAATGAAAACAGTGGGTGTCTCAGCGTCCCAGTATTGACAAGTGCTCCAAGAATAAATAAAAGATAATGCCATAATTATGATTCTTGTATATCATTTCAAACCACCTGATATGTTGCCGTAGAACACCCTGCAAATGCCGTTCCCGACCATTTGAAATGCTTGTAAAGCCCAAAATTTCCTTGTACGCTCCGCGGCAACCGATGGTGGCCCTTCGCTTAAATAGTCCTGGAGACACTCAGCACCCGTCCCAATATTTTTTTCGTTCCGTTGCAACTGGGATGATTCCCCTAATGGTTTGTGGATCGGCTGTACCTATCCCCCCCTCCGCCTTACTCTGGTCCAATAATATTTTCAGACTGTACAACACCAAAAAGGTGTATTTGCCATGTACTTCTAGCTTACACTTTTACTCTAGAAATTATCCCTTTGCACGAGATATTTATAACCTCTTCTTGCTGCTGTGCTATAACACTCCCTTTTTCCCTTTTCTTTTCTTCCTTTTTTTTTTTTTTTTTGCATCCGAGACACTTTAAACTACGAAAAAAAAAATCTCAAATGGGAGGTGCACGACTCCGGCGTTAGTCCCCTCCCACGCACAGGACGGCATCCAATGACAGTTGTCATGTTTCTATACATATTAAATCATCCCCCCCCCCCCTCATGTGAAATACATGGCCTAACTTGATCGTGATTTTGGGTAGCTTGTTGGTCAAGTTATATGTATAACTCTAGTCCGGATAATTGGATATCTCAATACTTTAACTTTCCTGTGCCAAACATGGCCATTCGTGCCATTCTCGTTTGGATCGTACCAAACTACTCACATTTATCCAATGCGTTTAACAATTGCTCCTTCTTTATTTTTCTTCTCTCTCCAGCTCTCTCTCTCTCTCCACCTCTTTCTCCCTCGTTGTTTCATTAACATCGATTCTGTTGGTACACTTTTTCAAGAGTGGCCCATCTACCGGAAGTTATCACTGCGAAGACGACTAATTGATAATAATCAACCAGGCTGATGCAACAATTTTTTAACGTACTTGAAAGCCAACTGTTCCCCCTCCTTGTTTTTTTTTTTTTTTTCTATTTTGTCGTTGTTTCAGTTCCTTTTTTGTTGATTTCTTTGCAGCACGTGTTTTGTTTTCTTATTTATAGGAAAGAATGCACGAGGTTTCTTTCAATTTCACCTCGAGCGAGTGATCTTATCTTGAGGATAGACCTCCCCGAATTTGACGTGGAAGTCTATCTCCTTAGCGCTTAAAAAACTGTTTAGTCTCACGCAAACCTTGAGCGTCGATAAATTTCCCAGGAAGCCTTTTGCTTCAGACTGCTTTGCAAAAAAATTATTACGTCATAACTGTTGACAGGATTAGCAGAATGCAAAGAGAGTTTCAGACAATATTATGTGTTACCTATGGCCTGATCACCATGTAACTGAGAGAAACTCAGTAAAAAGTGTCTTTTCTTGGAATTGTAACCAGGAGTACCTACAAAACACGATTTGTTTTCCTCTCATGGAAATATCTAAAACTTCCATTTTTTATAACGTTTTAACTTAATGATATAAAATGTGGGATGAACACTGTTACGCTATACTTTATCACTCGCGGTGCAGCTGTACCGTGCTATCAATGACCGAAGTACCTGGTGTCCTAGTTAAATGAAACCAGCGGCACCGTGGCTGGGAAGGGAGGGCAGTCATCACGCCCTCAGCACTGTTTTTTTTTTTTTTTCTTGAGGGGAGGCGAGAGGGAGCCTTTGAAGGGAACCTCTAGCGATTAAGGGGTACTTTCATCCAAACATTTCTGGTATTGTCCCTGCCAACCTATGGTGGCACTCCTCTTAGATAGTCTTCCCACATCAAGTAAGTGATGGTGAGTGCCATATTGAGTCTTGTTCACTCCTCCTCCCCTTAGGAACGATGCCGCGACTTGCATGCGATTTTTGAGCAATTTTGGTAACGAACTTTATAATGAACTTATTCTGTTTTCTGTAACTTTTTTTTCCTCTAAAAGACCAAAACTTTCATCATCAGTTACATCTCGCTTAGACTGACACTCGTTTCAAATATGGTGATTGTGTAAAGGTTCTACAATGAAGCCATTAACCTTTCGTGTGACCATGATTTTAAAAGAAACGTGATGTAACTGAATCGATAACATAAGAAGTTGCTCCTCTTCTCTGTTCTTTTTGTCACTGTTTGGAAGATTCTTAATTAGACGCCAAACTGAATGTAGCGGCAACTTTTCGAGCTCATTCCAAAAAAGTAATCCCACTCCTCCTCACTTAGACCCTGACTTCACACAGGACGATGATCACACTTCTCATGTTGTACCAAGCGGTTGAACGGTCATGCCTGCTCCCCTCCCCCGTTCTTCCTCAGCAAAACAGTTTTTTTTTATTTGGTGGGGGGGGGGGGGGTTCCAAGAGTGAACGGGCTAGAGCAAAGGCAATATCCTGCCATCTTGGGGTAGTTTTTGTCCAAAAATTTTCTGGCTCTCAGACAGTCCACCATTCCACTTGGTATGTATTTGACGATAGGCTTCACTTGAGTCCCCTCTCGCAGCAAGAAGAACTGCACCCGCGTCGCCACTGGTCGTGCCCCTCACCCTGAGATGTCTGTGTGCCCCACCCCCCCCCCTTTAATGACAGTTCCTGGCTACGGGCATGCAAATCAGACCTTGGGTTTAAGAAGGAAGGGTCTTCATAAAGTATCACTTGCAAGACCATAATCGTCGTTAAGAATAGTCAAATTAGACATAGGTCATCCTCATTCCATCGAACGGTTTCCATACCTTTTTTTTTTCAAAGGACAAATTAGTCCTACGTCATTCATCCTCTATTGGTATTTATTAGGAAGCTTTTGAGCTGCCCTGGCTGTCTTTGTATGTTCAAAGTGTTATCTTACCCCCATCCCCAGGAGCTTAGACTAGTAATCCTACCCTTTGGATTTAAATGTAAGTAATGATTTTCATTTTTGTTCTTTTATACCTTTCTGAAAATTTTTTACTTAAATTGAAGTGAACGCCAACTTGTGTAGGGAGAGCCCCCCCCCACCCCACCCCATCGTCTTTGCAAAAAATATGCTTAGGGTGGTGCAAAATAGTCCTACGTTCGATAATACTGAATTGAATTCATAGGCTATCTTCAGGAATTCTTGTATTTTAAGTATAAAGGAGTTTTTCTTACTTTGAGTGGAAGTCCACCTGACCTGGGAAAGTGACTGCGTCGATCCGGACTCCGCCCACAGCGTACCCCCTGCCACCCCACCTTTTAACCGTACAGACCTGGGAACTACCTGTGAGGGCAGGGTATTTCTTTGAAACTATATAAGCCTGTCGTGTGCTCCGAAATTGACCCACGTAAGTATTGAACAACAATGTCTTCGTTTGGATAAGTTCAAAATATTCGTTTACATGAGTGTATCTCTTAGATGGGAATGATGCAAGAGCGTTTAGTTTTCTTTTATCGAAGAAACTTAAAATTGAATAAAACTTGGACCTCAACATGTGGACCTCAAACGTGCCATCTCCTCTTCATTTTTCGTTCTTGAAGCAGTTTAATTAAAATATGTCTGTGGATCGGGTAACGTGCCTCATGCAGGTAGGCGGTGTAAGCCTTAAAGCACATATTATATAGACTGTGTATACGTTAGACGAGCTTTGATGTTGAACACCTTTTTGGAACTGGCACTTCAAAGGAAGAAAATGCATCATGAAGTGTATGTAAAAGTGTAACAACTTAAAAAAAAGTTCTTTTTTATATTTTGACTGCCAGGTACTGGAAATGAATTTCATTTTAAGTACGTACTCGTCTGCGTAAGTAATTGGTTGCAGTAAGTTTGTTCCGGTAACTTAGTTAAAAATTTGTTTTGATGTTTTTTTCTTCTTTATTTTTTTTTCTTTATTTTCCTCTGACGACACGCAGTCGTTCCCTCTTATTCTGGTATAGACAGATTTTGCAATTAATCATTCGTCTGTCATCAGATACGACCGTTATAAACTGACGAAAGAAGTTGGTTTAATAATATGTAAACAAACAAACCCAGTGAGGTCTACTGCGATTTCACGTTTGTCAGACCCCATGCTGTTGCGATAATCTAAAGTTATAAATTAAGTGAATCCCATTCAGGGAATAATCTTAGACGCGACCGAAGATTTCATTCACTGCTAACAGAAATCTGTTCGTAAAATCTAACTGAATGAAATGCTTTGCTGGAGGTAAAAAAATTGTATGGGGAATGACGCCATTATTTCACTCGCGTACCTGCTGTGGGTCTCCAAACTTCCGGCGGGAAAATTCACTTAGTGATTGCCTACATATCTATCACAGGTGACGTATTAAATGACCAATAGCCTAATCTGAGAGACAAAGTTGAAAGTATTTTCATGTAATAAGTTCCGATTTTCAGTATTTGCCACACAAAAATGAGTCCGTTTGGACTAATTTTTATGTTGTTCTCTGGGATCAATTGTATTGCGTACCAAATATTGCTAAGACCAATATAGGCCCATCATCAACGTCTGTCATCGTGAAATGGGGACAGTTTTTTTTTCAATTATATTTGTAATGCATACTCATTAATGCTCTGAGCATGTTATTGTCAATGATTGTGGTAACCTTTAGCATAGTTGACAGCACTTTTTTTCATGTGTGAGAAGCCTCTGTTGTTATAACCTCTGTTTATTGTGCGACCTTTGAGGTCAAGGTCATCTTCAGTGCAGTGGCACTGTCTTTCATTGTAATACCAGGATATTTTACGTACATGTGCACATGGTAAAACAAGACGCTTGCTGTACTTACGAAGCCTTCTTTACAACGATGTACAAGTCTTTATCGAGGCACGAATCAGACTTAATGCCCGATGAATAAATATTGACCACGTTGGCGTTCCATGGAAGACTGAGCTTATCACGACATCGTAAAAAAAAAAAACCATTAAGCCACGGACCTAGAAAACAAAGTCATATTTTTACACGTTGTTCCCGTCATAAGCTGTACATTCTTTCCTTCTTGCCTTATGAACTGACGCAAAATATTTTCCAGCGCAGAAGGTGGAAAGTCAGATTGTGTGCATATTCCACAACAGTGATCCCTGTACATTCGTTTTGTGTGTCAAACTCATTTGGCCGCTATAATTTAATTCATCTCCATGATTGTCGCTAGGTAGACATGACGTCAAAGCAACGAGGCCAGATCGTGTCTCTGTACGGTGGTCTATACATGCCATTCAAGGATACGATTGATTTACAATCATTGCGCCAACCGAGTTTTCCATTGTTCAACTCAGTCGGTTTGTCGGGCTACGTATTGCAAAAGCACATACATCATCAGATGGCTTCTAGATTGAACGTAATATCGCCAATCATGGAAGACAAACATTTCCTTGTGTATGGATCATCTGTGATCAAGATGGTCGCCACTGTTTTAGCAAATGCTGCCCAAGATCTCGTTGAATGAATTTCAGTATTCGTAATGGCCAGCTGAGTCGAGATGGCAACTTGATCAGAAGGTTGTTGAATGTAGGAGTGTAGCCAGAAATCCGTTAAAGGGGGAGGGTGCTGTAGGCAGACTATCTAAGCGTATTGTCACCAATATTGGCGAAAAGGGAACAAGAAAATTTTGGCCGAAAATAACTCCCATTGACGCTGAAAATAGCACCTCCCAGGGCTTAAGTTGTAAGTTGCACTAAACATAGAAATATGGAAATACTAGCCATACCATAAAAACTTTAAAGCTGGAATATGGAGTTAGAAATTTGTCTGTTTTGCCACTTTGCTTTGACTTTTTGAAAGTCAGATATGTGACAGACACTACAAAAAAAAAACATTGTTTATGTCCCATTTTGCATACATGAATATTCATATTCATTCCCATTGGTCTGTTTGATTTCGAATAACAGTGATTGACGGCTACCCTTCCTTGGAGAGTCTTCATTTCGTAGGGCCAACAAAAAATTCTAGACGATTTTCATATTCGAATATCTGGGAGACGAATGAGTAGCTCTCTATTTCAGAAGTTGTGAAAGGTGATCTTTTCCCCTACTTTCTCTTCCCTGAAACAGTGACGAAGAACAAAGACAGAGGACCATGCGATTGCTGGTACAACTCATATTTCCGCTTTGAAAATTACCAAAAATGTGCTGAAAGAGTTGCCCACCCCTTCTCCCCCCCCCCCCTTCTTCTCGTCCTTGGCCTACACGAATTGAGTCTATTTGGGTGCCTGCGCAACCGTGTATGCAACCATGTAAATAAAATTTAGCAGTCTACTTGGTGCTCTCCACCTAGTTCAACGACGGACTGATCCGGGTTGCTGGCATCGAACTGGGTCATTGTTACCCGGGCTGGTTACCGTTTTAATTCCTCAGAAAAAATAAATGAATCAAGGTTTTCTGTGTTATGTAGTTGGTAAAATTCCTTTCACTTGACCGCTATATGCTTTGGCAGCAAACGCTTGCGAGGCAGTCACTGCTTTAACTTACAGAGATATATAAAATGATCACCAAATATGGGGTTGGAAAATGCCGATCGACTTTCCTGAGTAAAAAACCTCACAATTTCAGAAAAACCCAAATTAGCGCGATCGTAATTGCATAAAGCACGGTCACATACATGTTTTTTTTTTTAAATTCTCATAAGTTACATTATTGTGAGTGTTCATGTTAAGTATCAATGAAGGTAAAAGAGCCCAGTTCGAATTTATTTCTCGAAAGTGATTTTCACACGCAATTGAATAATTTCTTTCTCAAAGACTGCACAAGGCTAGCCATAGTAGCGCCTTACGACCTGAATACTGGCATTGTAGTCTCGGTGTAGTGGTGTGCATGTTTTGGAACACGGTGATTTTGCAAAAGGTTTACACCGTGGCTCACTCTCACTGGTTCTCAGTTTCAGTTAGCTACAATTTTCTATGAATGGACGTCTTTGGTCTGATTTGAAGCAACTTCATAGAAAAACTAAAAAAAAAAAGATTGTTCATGTTGTCCACCTTCCCCATGATTCAAGAGAAAAACAGAGGAAAGCTAAAAATCTTAGCAAGGAGTAACAAGTTTTAATTTTTCTGGTTTCGTATAATTTTCTTTACAGGAATTACAAGCATAGTGTTAACAAGGTAGCACATGACATTACGTACAATCCGACAAAAGTTTCCCCATCTGATTAAGTTTTATACAGCAGTACTCAGGACCCTCTTCTCCGTGACGCATGTGCAAAACGGGTCCTCTCCAACCCGACCCACATTTCTTTTATATCCAGCTATCCAGGCTCAGTTTAAGTCCAAACATAAGCTCAGCTTCGTGAAAGAAGGCTCTCTAGCCTGGCATTCTCCATCTATTTTCAATCTAAAATTCTTATTCCATGATGTAGCAGACATGTTTTCGACTTGGAACCATTTCAGAACGGATTCCAGAGCCCATTACATATCAACTACAATTAAAATCACAGTATGAGGAGGTCTTTTAGTTAGTACATTTTTAAGGTGAAACAAACAATAATAAATCTTAGCGTGCAGTCAAATTTTACATTTCGATTGGAGCCTGGATGCATGTTGAGACTGTCATCCACATATGTGGTGGGTGTTCAGAAACCTACGTCACAATTCATGCGGTGAAAATCATAATGATGCATGGTCGAAGTACGTCATGTTTCTATGACTCATCATGTGACGTATCATAACTCACTTGTTCGGATACCACAACTTCATCGTCGGTATTGGCCGGCCTGCACCACAAACGTTGATTCGTCATCTGATAAAACTGCAACCATTGCAATTAGACGGTACACGGGATACGTCTTGATAAAACGTTCCACTACTTTATTTATGTTGTTTCCTGCAGGCCTTGTAATATACGTCATGGGGGTCATTTAATTAAATCATCGAAACATTCGTGAAGCGCGCATGAATATATCGGTAAGAGCACTTGCAAAAAAAAAAAGAAGGAGCGTAATAGTAGGATAAGTGAAGAAAGTTTCGAAAAAAACTAATCTGACACGAAGGGAAAGCGATGTGTATACACAATTTGGACTTCAATTGTTGCAAATCTTCATAACCCTGAGCCAATTTTGCCTTCAACAGCAGAATGCATTCCATTTTGTCTGTAAGTGAAAAAAAAAAACATAAGCAACATCAAAACAGCAAATCTTCGTCTGCAATATAAGTCCTTGGATAACTGAAGAGTTTTCGTGAAAGAAACATGCGTAAAGAAAACTAACTTTGTTCAGTTGTCTGGTGACCTTCCCATGATCAACGTTCACCCCACTCTCCCAACATATGAAGCGCAACAATCCCCCCCCCCCCCCCTTAAGAAGTCCCATTGATGGAAGAAATCTCGTCATACATTGAAGCAGTAGATACTCATTGTTCCTTGGCGTTCTATAATGCCCCACCCCCACCCCCGTTCTTACATTGGTCAAATGCAAAATTCATGGAATCCCTCCCCTCCATCCTCCATACAAAAGAAAAAAAAAACAGTGAAGTGATTTATGCCCGCTTGTCAATCACTGCAAAATTGTAGTGCTCAAATATTATGTGGTATTGAATGTAGTAACCACTATTGTGTTGATGCATGTGATATATCGAGCACCCACAGTATAAGTTTGGTGAAGTTCCTCAACTTCTCTACACAACCGACTCTGCATTATCTTGGTCAAATACCCCACCGCTCTTTACTCCCCACCTCATTCCGCTTTCTTCTGTAAAGATATGTGACGAGGAAGACATGGAGACAAAACATCATATATACGTCTTTTCTCTGTAAAAATAGATATTGAATTAACAATAAATATTGCAGCTGGTGTCTTGGACTGTTCTTCTGTTTTTGAGGCTCATATAATAAGTACTACATACATATGGGAGATAGGGGAGGGGGTTGGGGAGGGGGGTGATGGTTGTGTAGATAAGTTACAAGTGGGATCTACGTTAGTGTGTAACATTATACCATGCATCGATATTCATTATATACAGCGATACATCTCTCCCTGCTAACCTCACCCCCCCCCCCCTCTTCCTGCACTTTTTTTTTTTTCAAATAACCTGCTTGTCTGCAATTTCATATGTCAATATTTACTATCTCCCGATCATGAATTGTCGTTTGCTTGATCAGGTTCCCGTAATACAACAGCGTGATATATGAGTACCTTAACGATGGTGTTAATATTCAGCTTAATAAGTGAAATAAGCATATGAAAAAAAAATGTTGGAATGTAGTGATGATGTGGAAAAGTCCATACATACAGCTGTGCGTCATATTTCTATCCTATACAAGATCTAAGCAATCAACTAGGCTACTGTAGTTATATTTGCTGCAAATATATGTTGCGATTTATATTGTAATTTATTGGCCTGTTTTGTACTAGGTGTCAAACCCCTACAAACTGTGAATGTTTACTCAACTGTTCTAAATTTGTGTATATGGGCGGAATACACATCAAATCAAACCTATGTTTTCATCTGAGGCTACCCTTGTTGTCTTGTCCCGGGATTTTAATTTATTTCTACTGGTAAGGAATGACGTCTTTCCTATGTTGTCGCTTCGAAACGGCGAGAGAGCCAATCGCGTGATAGACTATGACGTCATACTGGCTTGAAAGTACGTTCACTACTTTTCCAGTAGGTACTGGTATGTCCAATCTTTAAGTATGTCGAACACATCTTCATCGTAAAGGTGGACCCTTCCTAGCGGAATGCATAAAACTCACTCTAGTTTCCCGTTCTTCATAAGCATTCGTAACATCCGATCGATAACCTTCGTGCAAAATTAAAACACGGCACCCGAATAAAGTCTTCAACCTGATAGATTGGTCAGGCCGCAGAAGACAAGGCAAAACTTCTCTGGTGTTTTATTTTCAGGATCTGAGAGGAGCGGACTCAGACAAGGAGTGTGCAACTAACCCACTGTAAACATCGGTATTTGTTTGCCATTGTCGGGATATGGCCTAAGAATTTCGCTACCCTGACTTCTATCTAACCACCGTATATCATGCACCCAATCCTTGACAGAAAGGAAATAAACCTTTAAACTATTAAAATATATTAAAGGAGATCAAAAGTGAGAACTTCGAAATACAATAGTATATTGAAAAATGATTCTGAAATGTGGTGAACACCCTGTATCATCTGCATATGTTGTTTGCTTTTCAGAAAGGAAATAAACCTTTAAACTATTAAGATATATTAAAGGAGAACAAAAGTGAGAATTTTTAAAGTACAATAGCACTATTGAAAAATGAGACTGAAATGTGGTGAACACCCTGCATCTCATTTGCATATGTTGTTTACTTTTCAAGATATTACATCTGGAATCAATCAGGACGCTACCATTTTGAGGTTGCCGTGTTATATGACCTGACGGACCACTTGTAATTGCAAAACCGTTTATATTTTCTTTTGTCAATTTTCAACACTTATGCATAAATTCATATCAGAGTATTATTAATTTCATACTTGCATGATGCACGTTGCGCCAGTAATTCAAAACAAAATGTGTACAAGTATATACGTATTTATGGTAACGAAAACAAAGAAATACATTTAATTCCTACCATCAGGGGTTATATATGACGGCATAATTCGACTTACTTAAGTCTGTTTACATTCAACTAAGGCAAACATGGCAGCACCTTTCTCTGTTTTTTTTTTTTTTTAAGTGCGTAAGTTGGGTAGGAACTGACTACATGTCCAACTAAAATTTCTGGAAATTTTTTTTCAAACATTTCTGCTTCATATTTCATAAAGACTTTTTTTTTGACGCCTTGTAAGCAGTAATCATGATGGTCTTACAGCATTAGTCCAACAGAAATTATAGGCAGTGGTGTATTAACACTAGAACGCACGCTACATTCGGCATTCCCCTGACCCAACATTGCCAGTATTACAAGTTATAATTTGATGAGGACCTTAATCTTAAATCCGGCTACCCCAATAGCTCTGTCAATATGGCTTGTCCTGTGTCGGGCTTGCCTGTCCACCTTGCCTGTCCACCAAGCGGACGTAACAACCAGTCTCCATATGGCCCATAAGTAGTAGGTCTATACGATTCCTAAAGTACAGAGAGTGGACCAGACAAGTATCTAAATGATGTAAGTATTTACTTTCATCCAAAAATAAAATAAAAATCGATAAAGAGTAGGAGGGGGGGGGGGGGGGGGAATTCTCTTCTCAAAGTCTTCCATTTGCGTGGAATGTTATTCCGTTGCGGGCATCATGCATGCATAGAATGTTAGAACATATGTTAGCAAAGTGATGGTGCTAGTTGCTTTTTATCAGTCGTGTATTCACGGGATTTCGCGTAGTTCGCTTCTGCATAGCATTTTGCACAGATAGGTCTATATGTATATATATATTTTGCATATATATTGCATTTTGCAAAATATTACAGAATACTGCGATAAACTATGTGCGAGGTAACTTTTGAAACGCTGCATATCGTGGCGCACTGCACATTTTAGCATTTAAGATCGGTACGATATGAGATAAATTCTTGAGGTAAACCCATAGAATTATGTTGTGGTGAGCATACACCCTTCTATTATTACATGTAAATTAAACTGACTAGCATTATGAGTCATTATCGTGCAGAGAGGCCGATGTTTAGAAGCCTGCATCAATAATCGTAGTAAACAGAGAAAAAAGGCCAGAGAAGGCAGCATTGCCATGACGACAAACCGTTCTTGAGCTTTGAAACACAAGTTGAAATAATTCACAATCTCTTGGTAGAAAACTGCATCGATTAAAAAAAAAGGAAATTGCATGACTGATAGTAAAGGGAGTGACGAGCGTGGGAGTAGATCCCTTGAAATAATCCGGGGGGGGGGGGGGCGTCTCGAGTCTTTTATCTGATACCATAGCCCGATATTGTTCGCTAGTAATGTGAGATGAAAAAAGAATCAAACAAACATTAATGACTCAAAATGCAGTCTTTGGTCAAGGTAAATTCGTGGGGGACACGGTAGCCTTATACCGTGTACTGCAACTGAAAATGTTGGTGTGGATGTGTCCCGTTGTCACCACTAGGATCTGCGACAATTACATATCGAAACGATTTGTTTACAAACGATCATCTGCTCATTTTATACCGAAATTTGAATTTTCTTCAATTTGTTCCCATTAACGTATGTTCAATCGCTTATGCTTTGAAACAATATGTCTAGGCGTAAAGACCTCATGAAATGGCGATTTTTATTCCAAATATATGATTTTTTACCATTTCAAACTTATGTGGCGTCATAATTTGGGGAATTCTCCTACGATAATTCCCCACGTCATGCCCACAAACACGCAATTTACGAAAAAACTACAGATCCTAATAAGACCAATTCTTCTCCTCCTGCAAACTATGACACGCAGCTCCTAGAAACGCGACTGGCGGTGTAAATATATTTCTGACTACAAGTATCAGTCCTAAATTACTTACATATAGGATGAAAACGCTTTTTTGCCCCTAAAAATCAGTCTTATATGTTGGTGATTTACGACAAACAGAAGAGGTATGTACAATCGAAAAAGTATTTAATGTGTGAGTTATAGTACGAGCATCACAAATCACTACACAAGTACTACAGAAAACAAAAACCCTGGAGACACTCCGCACCACATTTGCGAGGTTTATGATGGCAACTTGTAGATATGAATGTATACTTTACTGACAATTGACTGAATGAAAGAGGATAACTTTGCCACTGCAGGCATTTCAAATCCGATGGCAATATCTTGTTCCTAAGTCAAAATATTACTGATTGAAGGAAGACTTCTCTGGTCCAGAAAGATTTCTAGTTCCCCTAGGTAACCAAAATACCATGTAACCAATGTAACCATGTAACCAATAACATGGTAAACTAGCAAGAAGACTTTGTTTTTCCTTGAATTTTGAAGACCTCCTAAATTTCACCTTGAAATTTGACACTATAGTGAAAATGTGGGCAGATTGATTGTATTCTAGATTTACCTTCAAATATTCTGTAAATTCAGGTCACGTCTATTACACTTCTGTAATGTTTCTTTTATGAAAGTCAAGATTATAAAGAAATACAAAAGATGTTCATGAAGTTGTACCTGGGTTAAACCACCTATTCAGTATTGACAGTTTAAAATAGTTCTTTCAAAATTCAGGAACTCCGAACCAAACATGCTATTTAGATTTGGTTTTTGTACCAATAAAGAGAGAAAAAACATTTTCCTCGAGTGGCCAAACCCTTGAAGAGTAAGCCTCAACGTCTTTGTACTAGAACTTACACTTAGAAATAGCTTTGAGTAGGTCTAATAAATATTAACATTGCAAAGGTAAAGAAGAAGGATATTGTCACTGAAACGAAAAAATAAAAAGAAAAGAAAAAAGAACAAACAAAACAAAACCCTGAAAAAACAACAACTTAGGGCAGTTGGGGCAACAATAGGCCTACTTGTAAGTATAAGAGTAAAAAGGCGATGAGGTAATTGCAAAAACAAACAAACAAACAAGCAAACGTAGAGTCTCCTGCAATTGTGAATGTCACTGACAGTCCGTTGAAAGGAATTTTTATAGCAATTTGTATACTTTCTCTGGCTATTCTGATTTAGTTGACCACAGTTAGGGCCTATAGACGGCTAGAAAGAAGGGGGTCACATTAAGAGTCACTGATGGCCTGGTCTGGAGCAAGCTTTTGTGCCGATAACTACTAAATTTTAACTACCGTGTTGAGAAAAAATTACTGACCGTATCATTTTTAGCTATGTAGCAAAGCATATGGAACGAGTTGAGTCAGGGAAAGATTCTTAGGAAAATGGCATGGCAACCCCTTCTCATTTGACTTTTTTTTTGCTACTATGGATAACCTTAGACACAATCTGGTGCAATATTTTGCTTCATATTAAGTCATTAAGTGTGCTCAGGCTAACCTGAGACGATGCAAGAAATTTTCAACTTAGTATTTAATATTTTCGTGACATTTTTTGTTGGGGAGGGGCACCCTCGGTCCCGACGGCCTGATCTGAATGAACAGCATCCATCCCGCTAGTTTGCCTTCAAAAAGCAAAAACCTTGGAGGGTAATTTGAATCATCATCTATTGAATTAGATGGTACGTGGACGGTCCCCTCAGTCAAAAGCAGACTCCTTTCATAGCATTCCCTGCTAAGTGCTGGTAGTTTTAGACAAGTAACCCAGTTCGCTACAATACTGGAAACTGGTTGGAAGTTACTTGCGAATTGATGTCTAACTTCTAGCTACAATTACTACGCCAACGTAACCTGCTAACTTCCGCCATATGGTTATGCCACTTCCAGGCTGCATCACGTTCAGTGCATGGTATGCAAGTGCTGGCGAACTTAACAGTCTTTTAGATAGCCGAATAGGTACCAAGAAATACTAACGTTACACGAAGAAATAAACCTAAATAAATTTGTTTTTCTTCACAACGCACCGAACGGAATCGATTGAAGACAAGCAATGGCCGACGTTGAAGAATTTGCACCAAAGAATGATGAAGAAGAACTAGTTGAAGACGACGACGGTGACTCTAAGCCTGTAAAGAAGCAAATTGAGTGTCCTGTTGAAGTTCTGTATTGTGGAGGTATTTATGCTACCAAATTTCAATCAAAGGTCGAGTGAGCGTTTACTTAGTTATGAAGTGTTAGTGCGTTCAGGATAGCAACATAACAAGCGTTAGGCTTAGGTTATGATCAACTTTCTGCTCCTGGTTTGAGTAAATACTGGTGGTGTCACCCATGCTACTTTTCCATCAGCTTGCCTCATTTTTGTGACTAAGCCTGGTCTGAAGTTAGTGTAACTTACAGTTGATTTGCCATATTGAGGTTCACATATGCACATACACAGTAACAGTTAGGCTGAGTACTGGTGTTTCACTGTTTGATTGCAAAAGTTGAAAGATTAATATTACAGTGCTGACACAGAAAATAGCAGTGGAGCACATAACTCATTTCTGTCTAATCTGGAGTGACCAATCATGACATTATAAAAAATAGTAAAAAGAAAAGCCGAGAAGAAAAAAAGCAGTTGATCGTCCAGATTGTCTGAAAAAGTGAAGCATGTGGGTGACTGTTTTTATTTTGTTTACCCAAAATGGCCTCCACGTTGCTGTGAAAAGTCCCGGTGGCCTCATCATACCATGCATGCTCATGCACAGTACTTGTGTGTATGACTGGCACCAAATGCGTGCAAGTATTGTAGTCTACAGTGTACACTCCAATGTGAATATATGACAAACCTGAACTTGAAGGGAAATTAGACGATCTTTGATTTTTTGCTCAAGACATACTATAGAACCTGGTGTTCCATCGGTTAAGTATTCTTATTTTCAAATTTCTGATTAAAATATTAAACCATAGGATCTAATTTTCAGAAATAAAAAACAAAAGCAAAATTGATGTGGCAGGAAAGGATGCGACCAGGGACGATCAACTGATTTTTTCTTTTTCCTTGGCCTTACATATGTAAGCCAAGTGCTTGGTGTGCAGCTTCAGCATATGGTACAGTATGTTATTGGGATATACTTCAGACCATGAAAAAGGACATTGTGCTTGTTGGCCAAACTTGGACTTGACCAAACATTGCCCACCCCAAATGTACAGTAGATACTGTGAGTAACTAGGCTTACTGTATATACAATATCCCACCACAATTTGGCTGGCTCAGTAAAGCTGTTTACAGTGGTGCTGAAGGGTTTATTTGGTTTCCTGTTGTCCAATTTAGGTCTTGTCTGCTTCAGGTTGCTGATCGGCTGCTTAGCTGGACAGGTTCTCCACCCCTCCCAGCCTTTGGGAATCAGTTAAAGACTGGGGATACACTCTTGTCTGTCTAATGAGGACATTAAATGGTGGTCCTTGGAGCAGGTGTAGGTTTTTAGTATTGACGGTATTGTTGGTTCACCCCTACCTTGTAGCCCTCTGAACACAAATTGAGAAGAGTAGGTGAATTTCGCCAGTTTTCATCCACGATCAACGCGGTATTGCATCCTTGTTGTGTCTTCAGACTCCCTGATCCTCAAAGTTTCAAATTCATCTAGAGAAAACCCTTTTTTGAAAATGAGAGAGGGCAGGTGCGGTCTGTGCACAGGAGACTATTTAGAGATCGAATGACACAATAGCTAGGCCTTACGTGTATTGAGCCCCTCTTCCCCAAACGTTCCTGATTGTCTTAAGTCTACTGAGCTTCCAATCTCTGATGGAGTTGCAGCCACAGTCTGTATGTGCACAAGACTATTTTGAGAAGGACATGTCAGTACATGAATCAATTGGGCCTGTTTTTACAGAATATTTGTCTAATCCACTGAGCCTCCAATCTGTTGTGGAGGCACAATTGCAGTCTGCGTGGGAGACTATTCTGACATCTAGTACATGTATAAGACCTGTTTTCCAGAAAATTTGTGTAGTGCCACTGAGTGTCCAATCTGTTGTTGAGGCTTGATCGCAGTCATGGTAGGAGAATGATAACACCTCGGAATACAGTCCTTGTCTAAAGTCCACTGAGCCTCCAATCTAGATTGGAGGTCACACAGTTGCAGTTGTAGTGTGACTGCAAAGTTCTGTGCCTCCAGGACACATTGAGGTCTCAAGCTGGCAGCAGAAATTGGAAGGTGATTCAACTTTGGTCTGACTGCCACTGCACCCTAGAGTTGTGGCTAAGTCTCAAATTGGCGATGTATTCAGTAATTGTACCTAACATTGTCCTGAATGCATACCGTGCATTTGCAGAAATTGTGGCAGGGAGAGCTCACTTTTTATCAACATATAATTTGCTGCTGAAACTATTTGCACCAAAAATATTCAAATTACAGGTAAGTAACCAACAGTACTGTATGTAATTTACATGAACCTAACCCTAAACTTGACCTAAGTAACGAATGCTGATTGGCTGAAATCTTGTTTATGCCAATAATTTGTTTTATTCCCACAAATTGGTGCAGGCTAATAGCCCGAACCATTTTTTTTTTTAATATTTGATAATTCTAAGTATTTCAGGAAAAAGGGTTTCATTGCTGATTGTGAGTGATACAGTATCTCTCTCTTTCTTCATTTTCAGAGTGTTCTTTACCTTTGGAGTATTGTGAATATCATCCTAACTATGACAAGTGTAAAACTTGGCTTGAAAAGAATTTTCCTGACCTCTTTAAAAAGTTGATTATCTCTGATGACAAAGGGCCATACCAAGAAGAAGATACCAAAAAGAGGCAGAAAAGAGGTAAGCCCAAACCTATAACCATGAAATATTAACCATGTCTAGCTAAATTTGTGGTCAAGACCATCCTAACTCCAAATCAAGTAATCATTACAGAAAGCCATCGCAGCATAGCAGTAGTAGAGTATAAATTGGACAGCACAGTATGTCACCTTAAAGATCACAGGGCATTGAACACACATGGTCTCTTTAGCTAACAGAATTGGAAGTGAATGTATACATTTATAGTTAGAAGTTACCGTACACCGACTTTCTGGCAGTCTATACTTCACATTCGTGAATGCGTCGATTGTTCCTTTAATAACGCGTAAGGTCGAACAGATCATTGAATTTCCATCAATTTGTGACAGATATTCAGCTTAGCAGTATGAACGTATGCTACATGTAAAACTTGCCCTGATGTCATCCTTCTTATTATGATGTGTGTGGGCTGAGATTTTTGAACAAGTCTCTCTGCTTGAGGGTAAAACAAGGAATGTGCCATTAAGTTTGCATAACACAGCATTTTAAGATACAGAAAACTGCCACATGGGTAAATTCATGGATGTCTTGAAGTCGTATCAATTGACAAATTTTACGCATCTTTACCTTGTTAAAGTCAACTCAGGTGATGTTACTTATTACATAATTTTTTTCCCTCTTTTTTCCTTTTTCTCTCTAGAGGGGAATATCCTACAGTATTTTAGTTTTCTATGAAGTTATCATTACCTTTCGATACTTGTGTCTTCTTAGGTGGAAAGGGCGTCGTCAAAACGAAGAAAAAGACAGAACCACAGACAGTCACTGTTGCCAGAGTAACAAGAAACAAAAAGAAATTTGTAACCGTGATACGAGGATTAGCTACGCATGGTGACTATGCTATGTTGTTTAGTCAATAGTGCTCATTTTTCTTCCTTAGATTGACCCATGTTCTGTAGCCCTGTATATGCTAAATGTAGTGATAGCTGCGAAGAACCATGGCATCAGAAGGAAATGTCAAGAGTTTGATGTTGAAGTTGTTTTGTTTTGAATCTCTCTTTTTCTTGAACTTTTTACTTGCATGTTCAATTGTTTCAACTTTTTTTTATCATTTTGATAACATTATCTCATTTAGATCAACACATCAACCTCCTTGCATAGAGATCAAGATCCGATAACAGTTTTGTTTTTAATAAATGGTAACGATGGAAATACCCCCCACAAAAAAAATTAAAAATTTTTGAAACCCAAAACTTTGAAAGATCAAAATATCAAGATGAAATATTAAAAATATCATGGATAGAAAATCAAAAGCAACAATTGGTCAAGATGACAACTAGCTACATGGCAGTGAAGGTGTAATTTTGTAGATCTTCTAACAGTTGGGGTGCCGCTTTTAGCAGTCATTGTCTGTAACATGTCAGCATGTGGCTGGCGCAAAACCATGATGACATTTTGGTGCATACCAATATCTTACAGGGTAGAACAATGTGTAATTATGACAAGCATTTTAACAGGTAGAACATAGTCTGTGAAATTACAGGGTGGCAAAGTTGTACCTCTCTGAAAATGTTGACACCCATCTTCGCTGGTCACCAAGTTAAAAAAGGAAAACTGTAATGGCTCATCAGAGAAACATAGACTGCTAAGAAGCTGAGACACCTAGTCATTAATGTTTCAAAGGTGATAGGAAAGAATCCCACCCTCATCTGGAGGAAGAAATTTTGAGATTCATGTTAGGGATTTTTGAGACAGAAATTGTACTTTCAAAATTGTTCCTTTTAACAGACATTGAACTGAAGAAGGCCTCCAAGCAGTTTGCCAACCATTTTTCATGTGGGTCAGCTGTAACTGGTGAAGATGAAATTGTTATCCAAGGTGATGTAACTGATGAGGTCATTGATTTGATTCAGGCCAAATTCCCACAGGTAAACAAACATAGATCTGTTAAAGTTTGATGACAAGTTTTTAATGTATCTCACACCAAAAACTTCTAGTCCTTTTTTTTTCTTTTTATGGTGTCCATATTGCAACATCTTGAGCGTCAGTTCTTCAGCTATGTGTTAACTCGTTTGAAAATTAACTCTTGCATGTTTACGAACATAGAGTCTGTAGGAGGTGAGTGCTCATTAATAGTGGGAGATGTTTGTTTGTAGGAATTGGGTTTTGTATTGCCTGATTGCACAGTGGATACTGCAACTGATTATAGGCCCACCCCACTGGAGATTGAGAGGGGGATATATGTACCCCCCATTGCCCTTTTTGACAAGACAAAACTGTCTTTACTGATTCATTGGTTGATTTATTTCAGAGTGCTCTTTCAGACATTTACCCTCCCCACAATCCTCCAATTGTAAGAGGGTTTACTGGCCTTTAAGATTTTAACCAGATAAAATCTCCCCATCTGCCACAGGGTTGCACCGGCCCTAGATGAAGATTGGTGCATGGAACATATGCTATGTTGACTATTGTCAATATTTACTTTAACTGTGACTTCTGTGAAAGAACTAAAGGAAATTCACCAAATGTTTTATCTGTCTCCATAAATTCTTTGAAGTTTCATTTTAAGATCTCCAAATGAAGAGAATAGGCACCTGTCAGCACCATGCAGTTGGTTTACGAGCAATGTGGGGACTGGTGAACACTTGCAGATAAATGAATATACAACATGAATGTGTAACATCTTGATCTGCACAATTACAGTGTTAATGTGGTGAATCGTTTGATGCGACAAGTTCAGTTTTTCTTCTATACAATTTTTCTTGTAGAGGACATTTGGAGCATGAAATTTGTCTTCTGTGGAAGCAAGCATTCTGAAATTCATCAGAAAATGGGGCAGGATATTGTTGTAGTAGAAGCTTGTCCAAACTTCTTATTTGTAATGTTGACAGCTTTTGATATAAGTTTTGGTTGATGATCTTCCATGGCACATATTTGTTTCCCTGATTCGAAACGTTAAAACGATGCAGTGCAAGTTTATAAGCTACAGGTTTTCTTTGCAATATAGTTATCATTCAGCACATTCAAAATCTGATTTTGTATTCTCCACAGATTCCAGAAGAAATTATAGAAGATCTTGGTGACCAAAAGAGATGAGGAGAGCTGTGAGAGAAAAAGAAAAAAGACAGATGTCTGAACTGGTCCCAGTTTTGGGGTCCTTCAGAAAAAGTCTTGTGGCGCCTCCATCCGACATTTGGAAATGTTGTGCTGCTTCCCTGCCATAATTTTGCAGTTGATCTGCACAAGAAAGTTGACTAATGAAAACTCCATTCAGATGATGGACAAGGAAGGGGGGGGGGGGGGAAGGGAGGGGAGGTTTGCATTGTGGGATAGTATTTCATGCCCTACACAATTCGCATTACTCATCGTTAAGTGTTGACTCCTAAGTTTCTGTCCTTAACAGTTTTTCAGCTGTCAATTGTATTGCAGTCTTGGATATCAAAGCGAGATGGACTAATTCTCCCTCTGAAGAATTATTCAAACAATGAAGTTACGTATTTTCTCCTTGCAATACGTGTCAATTATTTTGAAAGTTTTGTTTACAAATTGTCTGTGAGTGTGATTTGCAAAGCATTTATGTCCTTGTAAATTGAAAATCTGCGTAACATCTCTGTTTTGTCACAAGCTTATTTCTGCATTGCAGTCAACTTTGTCGTCCAGTTTGCAGGCTCAGATCTTTGAAGACCTTTTCCAATCCTGATGTGCATAGTAAGAGATTATGTAAAGTCAAAGGTCATCTGGGAATTAAATATTATCAATGCTGGCTCTGCCCCTTGAATGCAGTACAAGTGTTCTTTAATGATGCTAACAGACATTACCATGAATACGAAGATGCTGTGAGCCAAAGGTAGACACCTTAATCTAGCTAGTGCCTGCGCCCTGCTGTAATGTCATCATTTGAATCAACCAACATTAAAGACTAATTTTTCAATGATCCCTGAGAGAATGTTTATCCTTAGTAATTAACGGGCTTTGCTTGAAACTTGAAAGCACAGTGTAACATGAAATGTCGTTGGAATCTTTTATCTTTGTATAAATACTAATGCATCAGTTTTTGAATTGGGTTCCATTTTTTTTTTCTCATCACCTTTCAATGACCCCTTCTCATTTTGCTTTATCAGGTTTTCTGCATCAGTGGTCTTTTTTTATGGAAGAATGATAAGTTTACCACTCTGAGCTGTACTAATCATGCTACAAAAGTGAGGTGTTTGTTCTCATGGAGCGTTCCATCAACTAACGTGTTTCAATCTTCAAACACTCTCTTCCCTAAAACTTCTTCCAAAACATCTCCCCTGGTCAAAAGCAGAACACAAATTGTCAGTAAACATGCTAATACAAAGTGGACATGCTGGAAGAATCATGTCATGCATAACAGGCTAATTTGAAACACTGGCATTTTAATTATTTTGTCAAGGAAACATTAGTGGTTTGCATCTTGCTACAGGCAGGGTTTGCTTAGTCAGATATGAAAGCATCACAGCTTGAGATGTTTGAAACAAAGACATCAAATTACCCTTTGGGTATTTTTTTTCTCAATGGTTTGTTTCATAGCATGCCACAACTATGGCGAGTATGCCAGATGTCATCGGATTGTTCTTGGTTAATTGCTGTTGGAAGTCATGATGCTTGTTACAATTCTGAGTCACTGCAGTGAATACCATCCGACTAGTTGGCAACGGACAGATACTGCACAAATGACATGTCCGATTGCTCTTAATTTTCCAGAGATGTTTTATTTCTTTACAAGGTTAAAGAGGTGGTGTAGTATCTCTCCAAATGCTCTCATCATTGCGTTATTGTTTTAGAGTCACTTTGTTACTTATTTTCCATCTTTGCCTGAGAAGTGGCAACTGCTGGCATCCTGTCTCACTCACTATGGTACAAGTATTTCTATCCTTTGAAAGTTCTCATTGCAACTTTTCTACACTAGTTTAGTTTAGAAGGATGACACAGCCTTAAAAAGATAAAAGGATGTGGTCCATTCAGAACACTTTGAGACCCCATGTTCATTTTTTTGTTTTGTTTTACAGCCACTATGAATTTGTAAAAGTAAACCATTACCAATGGTTTCAAATTCACATGCCATCAAATTCACATGCCTCCATGGAATGTCCACCTTAACTCATTGTCTTAAAGGCACATTTGGTTTCCATGGTAGAGTTTGAATCCTGTTTGTGTGACATTACATCAGAGAAGCATTGCGAAGTTTATCACAAACTGTGATTTCATTCACTTATGACTGAAAGTGGCCCTTTTTAGTTTAACATGTACTTCAAAAGAAGTCTTTTTTACAGTAGGATAATTAAGTTTTACTTTTAGTTACATTGGTCAAGTCTATAAAAAGTTACATTTGCTTTCTTCAAGGCTGATTTTTGGCCAAATGACGATGATAAAATTTGCCCCGAAAGGGCTGATTAACACAGGTTAAATGATGAACTTTGTATTGCAGAGTTCTGCAAATTGGCCAAATGCCAAATGATCCATTCAGTATGGAAATGAGCCAGACTGTACTATTATGCTATACTAATTTCATATATGTGCATAAAATGTGCTGTATGATTATAAAAGGTGTAATAAACTAACTCACACAAACTCAGTTCACAGTCGAGTGTTCTCTGATATGTATTGGTTTTACATTGAACAGGAGGGACAACCCCGAGCCACCAACTGATTGCAGGGGCTGTCCATAATACAGGGTTGACCCAATCCAGTTAATGATTGTGGAGGCAATATGAATATTCAGTGCACAACATGATCAATATTATGGAGACAGTAAGTTAACATCTACACACTACAATGTGATAACAAATTTACACAGATTTTTGATTCCTTGCCGAAGGCAGAAGGAATCTATGCGATGGTGATGTCGTGGGTGTGTATGTGTGTGTGTGTATGTGACACTTCTTGTAAACACGATATCTCAAGAAGGGTAACCATGACTGATGTCATACTTGGTGTGTGGATTGGTCATATTGAGTAGATGATCCCTATTGTTTTTGGTGGAGGTCAAAGGTCATTTGGGGTCACCAGAGGTCAAAATGTGAAAACCTTGTAAACACGATATCTCAAGAACGGTAACTGTGACTGATGTCATACTTAGTATGTGGGTTGGTCATATTGAGTAGATGATCTCTATTGTTTTTAGTGGAGGTCAAAGGTCATTTGAGGTCACCAGAGGTCAAAATGTGAAAACCTTGTAAACACGATATCTCAAGAACGGTAACTGTGACTGATGTCATACTTAGTATGTGGGTTGGTCATATTGAGTAGATGATCTCTATTGTTTTTAGTGGAGGTCAAAGGTCATTTGAGGTCACCAGAGGTCAAAATGTGAAAACCTTGTAAACACGATATCTCAAGAACGGTAACTGTGACTGATGCCATACTTGGTGCGTTTGTTAGTCATATTGAGTAGATGATCCCTATTGTTTTTGGTGGAGATAAAGGTCACTTGAGGTCACCCTGAGTCAAACTGTAAACACATTGTAAACACAGTATCTCTAGAAGGGTAAGTGTGACTGATGTCATACTTGGTGTGTGGGTTAGTCATATTTAGTAGATGACTCCTATTGTTTTTGTGGAGGTCAAAGGTCGCTTGAGGTCCCCCAAGGTGAAAATTTTCTAGCACATTATCTCCAGAAGAGTAATGGTGACTGATGTCATACTTGATGTGTAGGTTCCCCATACTGGGTAGGTGATCCCTATTGCTTTTAGTGGATGTCAAATGTCATTTGAGGTCACCAAAATAGAGGTTATTTGGGTTAAAGGCTTATTGATGCGGTGTTTCAAGACCAGTAACTGCAGTTGATCTCATACTTGTCATGTGAATAATTCATGCTTGTTATAATATAACCATGTGGCAAGGAATCACAAAGCCTTTTGGCTTTCTGGTTTATGTATGTACTGGGACATGTTTTTGGTTAAGATTGCCTTTTTGGGCTCAGCACTTTTGTTAACAGCAATGAAGACCTGTAAAAGCTGTGACAGAATAAAGCTGCAGAGAGAAATTTGGCCAACGAAAAACGACTGTATAATGCGTATCTTAGTGGTCCAATTATCTACAGAAAGATCACAAGCGATGTAAATAGCAGTGGATTTAGAGGAGGCGGGTCACATGCCCCCCTTAAGATTGACTACGATAAATATAAAAAGTGTAGTGATGAAAAATAAAATTGGGTCAAAATCACATTTTGGGGGATATGTCTGGAATATGGGGTATATTTAGGCATGTAATGATCTCAGTTGAACTAATTTTGTGTGCTCAAAGGGGCTCATATTGCAGGAACTTCCCCCTTCTTCTGTCACTGGACTACACCAGAGGCCCTTATAAAGTCACCCTAGATCCCATGTGGTAATGAACCAGTTTCACGATTGAACTACCTTCAATGCAATTTGCTCCCCCTCCACCTCCCTCCACAAAAATTGCTGGATCTGTCCTTGGATGCACAACCTTGAGACAAGTGATCATCGCTTGACATAAAATGACCACAGATGTTGCGACGTTGACTGAAATGCTGAGTCATATGTACACTTTACAAAACTCGAGGCTACTGACAGACAGAAATTTTGTAGACAGACAAAGGAAGAAATTATGTAGCATTGTAAAGAAAACATACCTGCCACCCAGATGGAGAGTATAAAGCAAAGCAAAAGATAAAAGTAAAAAAGTTCTAAAAGATAAATATGACACATTAATTATAGGGAAGTTTGCAATGTCACAAAACACCGTCATTTATTCATTAAAAATATATCTACATATCAATTAAACCCTTACTGCACATCCTTACAATATCTGTGATGTGATGATGCATCAGTTAAAACAAAAGATACCTGATATGGGACATGACGTCACTTGGTAAGCCTAACACCCAGACTGAGCAAGCAGCCACTTTGTCAGTGTTTACTTGACAGAGGTACTATGAAGCTTGAGAGATTTCTGTATACTGAGAACATGCAAAATTGCATAATTGATGTGCTTCAATTTCAATGGAATAAGTCTTCCTGCTGTAACCAGGTAGTGCCTGCTTGGGGTAATAGGGAGGGGGGGAGTCATGTTATAAACACTGATAATGTACACATGATTGTCCACGAAAGTCAAAAACAGCAAGGACTGTAGTCAAGAAAGGTGGAGGATGGTAATGCCAATCCCCTATAATTTTTTGCTCCTCCAGGAATTTTGTGGGATGAAAAACAATTATGAAAATGATGTCACATAACCCTTTGGGTCCAAATCTCACCTTATTTTGATTCCCCCCCCCCCCCTTCTCCCCAGGAATCTGACTTGGCTATGAACCTTGCCAACAGCTGCAGCAGTAATGTTTGGTACCTATGAAAGTTGCAACCTGACATCTTGTGGGTTTGCAATTTGTCTTGACATTTAATATTTGGTATAGGCTTGAGTCCAAGAAGTTTTACCATTCTCTGAAAGCTGCCTGTCAGGCAACCACACTGTCTTGAGATTTCACGCTTGGTTCTTCTCATATTACTCACATTTCAATTAATTTAACTACTCATGAAGGAAAGGAACTAAGTTTTTGAGACCTTTTGAAGCAACCGCCTTGCAGGTACTCTTCATATCCCTTTGTCCATTAATGTACAGTTTCTCTCCCAACTGAGCAAATTCTGACAAGCACACATCACTGATGGAATCAGTCGACAATTTGTCAACTAAAAGTTCCATCAATCAAATGGTATCTCTTCTCCATTGCAGATGTTCTCTTCAAATTCCTGCCAATCTCGTCTGGGTGGAAGATGCATCAGCCATCATTTTCTGATCAGGAAGAAGATGTGTGCATCCTCTTCACTGACCAATGATTCAGTTGCAAATCAAAGGTGATGAGGAAATACCAGCTCATCTGGAATAAAGAAAATTTTATCTCGGATAAAATCTTTCTCAAATTTTAGAAGGAAATATACCTTGCTAAAACAAAAAGGTCTCTGCATTATGGGCAAAGGAAAACAATTTTGAGGAGATTACTTTAGTTCATCTCAGAACTTTACTACTGCATAATTTTTTACTCCTTACTGAAGGCAAAAAGAATCAAGGCGATGGTGATGTCGTGTGTGTATGTACGTGTGTGTATGTGACGCTTTGCTTGTAAACACATTATCTTAAGAAGGGTAACCTTGACTAATTTCATATTGCTTATTATTACTAATTTCATGTGTGGGTTGGTCATATTGAGTAGATGGTCCCTATTGTTTTTGGTGGAGGTCAAATGTCATTTGAGGTCACCAGAGGTAAAATTGTGAAAGCTTTGCAAACGCTATATAAACACTATATCTGAAAAATTGATGTGACTAATGTCGTACTTCTTGTGTCGGTTGGTCATATTAAGGAGACTATTTTTTGTAGAGGCCAAAGTTTGTTTGAGGTCACCAGAGGTGAAAATGTGAAAACCTTGTAAACACAATATCTCAAGAATGGTAATCGTAATTAATATCATACTTAGAGTGGGGTTGGTCATAGTGAGTAGATGATCTCCACTGTTTTTTGTTAAGGTCAAAGGTCATTTGAGGTCACCAGAGGTCAAACTGTGACAACTTTGTAAACACGGTATCTCAAGAAGCGTAACCTTGTCTAATTTCATACCTAGGGTGTGGGTTGATCATAGTTAGTAGATGACCTCTATTGTTTTGGGTGAAGGTCAAGATCATTTGAGGTTATCAGAGGTCAAAATGTGAAAACATGGTAAACTTGGTATCTCAAGAAGTGTGATCTTGACTAATTTCATACATAGTGTGTGGGCTGGTCATAGTTAGTAAATGATTCCCATTGATTTTGGTGGAGGTCAAATTTCATTTGAGGTCACCAGATGTCAGAAAACATAAAACTGCTTTAGTACACACTCTGGAGTGATAAGATGTTTGAATCTCAAAATTTGAATGTACATGTTACACTGTGTTCTTCATGAATATTGGCAAGGAATCACAAAGTCCTTTGACTTTCTTGCTAAATGACCTACAGAAATTGAAGCTGGCATCATGAAGTAATTACTTAAGTTGAGTGAACTATTCAAAACTTTAATAGACTTTCTTCAAAACTTTGAATTCCCCTCTAAAAACTTTTGTTGTCTGTGTCTTTATGTAAAGACAAAGTTTCCCCTTCTTTTAATCCTGCAATCCTCCCCATACAAAAAAAAAGCCTGAAGCCAAGTTTCTTTCCCTTGTGAATGCTTTAAACCATTTAAAATTATTAGAACTTGGAGCAAAGAGCCTGTTCAGCATATATGGAGTTCATTTTTAGGGACAAAAATTCAACTTGTGGAATCTACTGTTCAACCTGCATCATACCATGCTTACATCACATTAAGTCTTCTGTATCTGCACCTTCAGTTGGAGACTACCAGGCACTAAAATCTGACAGGGCCATTGATGACTTCACCTTCTTCTTTGGTATTTGCATCTTTTGAGGGGGTTCTGTTGTGTCCGCTGGTCTTTTGCTAGTAAAACAAAGAAATTGAAAGCCACTATTACTGCACAAAGAAAAGGTGGAAGTGATGCAAACATCAAGTATTCAAAGAGAAAAAACAAAAGAAAGAGGGAAGAAAGTACAGACAACAGCTCCTGGTAAATACTTTTGAAAACATTTAACTGGCAATGTTTATAGAAATGTGTTGCCATATATGGACATTGTTGGTATTTGATAAGTGATACCAGAATCTCCTAAAGGAGTCACAGTCCTAAAAGGCAGGAACTCATTGCTTCAGACACTTCTAATTCTTCCAGCCAGTTACTTCTAACTTTTAATTTCTAATTTTCTTCTAATTTTCCGAACTACATCTCACAAATGGAGAATATTCAATAATGACCATACAAGCTATTTTCCCCTAAAATGAACACCAACTTGGTCCACAAAGAAACTGAAATAGGAACGCATTTTCCGATAAATGATGTCTCATGAATAATTCATAATCATGGCATGATGACATAAAAGTCGCCCAATAATTTTGTAGTCCCTCGTTTCTGAGCGACTTCTACTACATCATAGGTTCCATCAGTCTATTAAAAAATTTTGGTAGTTCCAAATGATCCACATCTATACACAAACACTCAGAGCACATCAAAATTTCATATTATTGTGGACTTAAGAATATTTTGAATATTGCCTGGCCTATCCTTTTGAAATTAATGGCTGTTATGACTATATTTTGCCCATTTCACTGAGATTCTATGGGCATCATTAAACTTGTCTATAAGGTGAAAAACTGTTCCATGCTTCTCTTTGATTACATAATTACAAGTACATGCCTGATGCTCACATTGATTCTGTGTCGTCATTCTTGCAAGCCTAATATATGCGCATGTTCACTGCCTTAGACTTAGAAGTATTTCTTCGCAGGTCCCCATGGTCCTCTGGGCTACTCGGGTCAATCCAGCTATCCCTAATGGGCCATTTACCCCGGTAACACCACTTTTGAAAAATGGCTTTAAAGACTATTTGTAGAAATTGTGAAAAGCCCTCTGGACGTACAATGCTTTTAGTCTATCACAATGGAATGATGTTTCACTGTGACACTGCCTGTAGTTCCTTTCTAGTTCCTTCACAGTCAGATCCGTGTGTTTGAGAATACACGCATTGAGATTATAGAAAAAACACGGTATCCATTATAATGTGCTTTCAGTCCTGGTAGATCAGACACAATCCAACTCAAAGACAGTGAGTTTATGTTTTTCTTAATTTTTGCTACTTTGCAACTAACGAGCAGTTTCAGAGAAAAAGATACACATAATAAGAACCATTGCCCTGTATACATCACACAACAAAGTGTGGTGTTCAGCTCAGGTCACCAGGAAAAACACTAACCCAGGCATCGACAAACTTTTGGGGGGGGGGGGGAGGCAACTTGCTATTTGGCAAATTAGCTGAGGGCTAAAGGGGTAGTTGAAATAGCTGAAGGCAAGGCGTGTACAGGAATTTCGTAGTTGAAATAAGTATCACAGACATGCCTGGCTCTGCATTCTCGCCAGTATCGTACATTGAACTTTTTGCATGTGATTTCAACTGCTCTCCGTGGGCCGGATTCTTGCCACTGGGGAGCCAAACTTGGCCCGCTGGCCATAGGTTGCCAAACCCTGCACTAAACTAACCAGAAATGCAGTAGATGTTTGTTGGTCAGTCCTGTTTCATTCAAATTTTGCAAATTCCGGAAAGAAGTACATATTGTGATGATGTTGTGATAGACTTCTATTGGTTTCTGGATTTCTGCTTGCAACAAACATATAGAGCAAACTGTAAGCATACACGGCTCTTAGATAGGCCACATCATCATTAAACTACATAAACACACTGTCATGTGGTTGCTATGGTTTCCACTGATCTGGTGGCATCCAATCCACAACAAAACAGGGAACATCCAGAGACATACGCATACTAAACTGTCTGACTCATACCTGGGTGATTCTGCTGCCTTCTTTCCAGAAATGTATTTGCCAATTCCAGACCTAAATACCGCAGGTCTCTCCTCCATATTGGCAGATACTGCTGATGAAGATGGCCGCGGCTGTGAAGTGGAGGGACCCGCTCTGGCGAGTTCTTCCTCTGCCTTCAGCTTCTCTCTTTCCTGAGCAAGCTGAAGAGGCAATGACAACACTTTAATTTTACTAATGTGAAAATAAGTATACAGGGAAAAGAGTCAGGGTAGGATTAACCATCTGGGCACATTTTCTGACCCCATGAGGGGTCTCACAAAAATAAAAAATAAGTACACAGAAGAAAGAGTGAGGGTAAGATTAACCCTCTGGGCACATGTTCTAATCCCACATGAGGTTTTGCAAAAATTGAAATTGTTTTGGCTTTTATTGAAAAGTGTCAATTATAAAGAACAATAACAAGCAACAACAATGAGCTATTGATGTTTTAACCTTACATGGGAAAGATTAGATGCAGCTATTTTCAATGCTTGTATTTTATCTGTAATTTTTAATGCACAACAGGTTCTGACAGGTGATGCGACAGTTCAATGGATAAATACAAAAGATGCTCCAACCCCATTTTTCTTTTCACTTGGTTTTTTTATCCAAAATACTGATACGCTTGTGAAAAGTAACATGACCAACCATCATTCTTAATAGAATTCTGAACAGAGGCTGCAGAGATAACAGCGATTTGCAACTTTTGTAAAGGTTACATGAAATAAACCCGAATCTCCACCAGGTTTTCATGGGCCGTCACAAATTGCAGCGTAAAAACCAGCTACTTCATACGTTGTATCTCACCAATTGAGGAACATCACGCCAAACACATGCCTGACATGGTTACTTATGAGTGACTTTCTGGACTACTCCTGGCCTAATTTGGTTCATATTTGACTCACCTCTTCATCCACCTCATCGAATGGATTAACGAAGACGACGCAGTCCTCGATCTTTATCTCCTCTTTGGGTCGGTCCTTCTTGTCTGTTTTTATCTTCTCCATGGCAGACAATGTGTCCAAGCCACCTACCACTCTGATGAAAAGAAGGAACACGAATTGATTTTTATTTCATTTTTAGAACATTCATGTGAGTCAGTTTATCAGAACAAAAATTACAGCAAAATTGCAAGCACTAAACATAAAGCAGAAATGCTAGACTACAAGAGACTCAGGAGAAATCCAAAAGAAGCTCTACAGAATTTGTAAAAGAGCCCTCCTTAAAACAAACCAGAATGCACAAATGCATTGTGGTTCCGATGATTTCCTTATCAGGATTTTTTCTGAATCTAACATATTTTGTAGTTTAACCTCTGTTGAAAACAAATGACCTTCGACCTCCACCAAAAACAAAAACGTTGTTGCATTCAATGTGGTACACCTACATACCAAATATCACATTTGTCCAAGCTTCCTTCATTGAGATATCATATTTACAGGTTTTCACAATCTGACTCCTGTTGACCCCAAATACCTTTGAACCTCCATCAAAATCAAAAGGGTTCTTCTACCTAATGTGGTGCACCTACATACCACATAAGATATTTGTACAAGCTGTCCTTCTTGAGGTAGAGTGTTTACAAAGTTTTCAAAATTTGACCCTGTTGACCTTCCACCTACACCAAAGTCAATAAGGTTCTTGCACTTAATACAGTACATCTACATATTAAACAGCACATTTGTCCAAGCTTCCTTTGTTGAAATAGCTTGTTTACAATTGTTTTCACAATTTGACTCCTGAAGTTCCCAAATGACCTTTGACCTCAACAAAAAAAAATTTGGTTGTTGTACTCAATGTGGCACACCTACCTATGTAAGCTGAGATTGGTCCCAGCTTCACTCCCTGGGATACCGTTTTTACAATGTAGGCATCATTAACATTCATACACACACACACATACATACACACACGTCCTGCATGATTACAAAGGTCATAATTATCATCGGGAAACAACAAAAACTACATACAGAGAACGACAAAGTCAAAGAAACCATCAATCATAAAGTAGGATTGTTTATGAATGAAATACTGTTTTGATAACCTTTTAAATAACAGCAATGAATTAGAACTTAGTTCCACACAGTGGGGTCTGCAACATGAATGGTTTGTACGGATATGTTTCACTAATTGCATAGAGAGAAATGAAAACTGGAGTGAACACAGGAATACTCTGTGTTGAATATTTAAAAATATCAATTACATTACTGCTACACGCTCAAAAGACCACAATTTGGTATTAAGTGTTAATGTTGTACCTTCCCTTTCCAGCTCAGAGAGATCGAAGATGCAATTTGTAAATGGAAAATGTTGAATTACAACAGGCTTTGACAGGTCAACATAAAGTAGTTTCTCACATTTGAACGAAGTGTGAAGACTTAAAGGGAAAATGCAGTCACCCCAATTTGCATTAGAATGATCCCCTATCCTAATTCAGGGATGGCTCTTTTGCATCGAGATACAGTGTTTTTGTTACTGGATTGCTACATTTATGCAAGTTATTTGTTTACTTAAAATACAAGATAGTTTGAAATATCATTAAAGATACTTGTAAGGTATAAAAGAGGAGATTTGTAAGATCTAGGTGATCCTTCAAAATAAAAAGTTGTGGTGACTGCATGCTTGTTCCCTTTGAAGATAGAAAAAGTAATGGACACAAAGATGAACTTACAGCTCCTTTTCAGATCTCACCCTACACATCCAGCACTTAAACACAACATGTTGCCTTTGCCTCAATACAAGCTTGTCAAAGGAGACAGTCACATGCTTCTCATACTCCCAGACCCATCCCTTTTACATAAACACTGTACAAACCCTCATTGATAAATTGAATATTTTGTGTCTGAGCTGACCGAGTGAACTTTCATGATTGATGTCAATCATTGCTCATATAAGCTCAAGAATTAATCATTTAAAGGGCTGAAATAACAATACCAATGTGCAATGCTGAAAAACTTACTATTTCAAATCCCATTAATGTTGCTTATTACATGAATGTGGTGTTCCTTATATCACCATCATGGCTTGACTTTGTGACACGCTATATGCCACAAAATGCCATCTAAAATTATAATGGGTTTGACAGGGTAAACAAGTTAAAACCAAAGAAGGCAAGTTGACCTTGGTAACAAATTTAAGAAATTCAGTTGAGCTAATCAACCCTTCAGACATACCTGCCAAAGACAGTATGCTTGCCATCAAGATGGGTGCAGGACCTGTACGTTATGAAGCTGTTTGAAGAAATGATAAAAGCAAGAAATATCATTGAAATTAAAATTCCTTGGAGGGATGGAAGAACTCTGTGGTATGGTGGAGTAAGTGTGGAGCAATCTTCACAACTGGTACAAAGAAAATTAATAGCTGTGTTAACCCCAATTACAGCTTCAAATAGCTGAGCAGGTATGCTGATAATGCTCTAGGCATCAGACTATACGTCTTGGCCTTCACTAATGAATGTACACATTAAGTTTGCAATACTGACTGTATATGTGATAGTCTGCATAACTGACTGTTAGGTGACCTTTTTTAGAGGGTGAAAATTTCTAAAGTGGCCTGTTAACTAACGCAACTATGTCGCCACCGCTCAGAACCCCTGAAATGACACTTTTTAAACTTGGTACAAGCTATAGTATTCGCTGTAGTATAGTGTGTTGGAGCGGCATTTTCACAGATTGTACAGGTAACATCGCTGTTTATAGCTGGGCATAGGTGTGTAGATTGGAAAACAGTTAAAAATTACAGCCTGATGAATATGAAACATTTCATGTCAGTAACTATGTAGGAAATATTAAGTTTCATTGAAGCAAGTAAGCAAATTGTTAGGGCTTTGTTAGAGCAAGTCATGAATATGTTGCCAGGCATATGTTGAGTATAAGTTAGGGATCTTAACACTCAAAAATCAATTTATCACAAGAAAAGTCAAGATTTGAGATGAATAAAGCAGTCACAGGATATATTGTACTGTGTGTAATTGTTGTGTTGCAACAGGTAAGGCACGACGAAGTGATCATGTTAATACATGCACGTAATAAGTGTTCATTGACAGCTTACAGGCTCCAGGTTACACTCTGAGATACTTTTAACAGCCATCAGACACACACCAAAAGGACGATGGCAAAATTCACAAATTTAGATCAATGATATATTTCCTTTCATGGATACTTATGCTGAAACTTACAACTGAGATTTGTTTGTGTTTGGACCAGAATTAGCCATGCTGATTATTCCTCTTCCAGAGTGAGTCAAGTTTGGTTTAAATTCATCCTCAAAAGTACCTCCCCAACAAGATTCACCACCTGTGAAAGGAAACAGGAACTTTATGTCACTGTTTGATGATTTCAAATCCTGCTTACCTGACATTATTCCAAAGCCTTTAAGATAGTGTAGTATTTGTTTGAGATTTAAGTGCTAACATCTGAAGTTTGGCAGATAGTTCAGTGGTGCTGTTTCACGTGCAGATCTGTAAATTGAATTTAGTTCCCTAAACGAAGAAGTAACATTTTTACTAATGCATATCGTTTGCAATTTTAATTTTCACACTCCATAAATGATGCAAATATTTCTCTTGAAATCCAGTCACAAAAAAATAAAATACTTCCACTGTAAACTGCATAAAGCTGACTTCTCACTAAAAGAAACATACAGTAGTAAAATCAAAGTCACCTTTTCCTGTTGCTGTGGGGTCTCCTCCTTGGATCTGTGAACAAAAGAAAAAGAATCAAACTAATTATGAGACAAGCTCAATTATATTCACATCCACTGATCCTCTGATCTAAACTTATAAAAAGAAAAAAATAAACTTCACGATCTTCTGTAGGTCGTTCAGTACATTATTAGGCACAGACAGACTTCTAGTGTGAAACACATTCACAGGTCACCAAGGGTAATACCACATTGACTGCACTATATGATGAGTTCCATGAAGATTATTCAAATCTCAGACATCATGGAGTGAGACGAATGTTTTGGGCAAAACAACTTCTGTATCGCCGCAGCTTCCATGACATGCGTCATCTACCAAAGTATCATTGGCTGATGGTGGTATTCCACTCAAGGAGGGTTTGCCAAACTTTCAAGTGGGGGGGGGGGGGAATGATATGCTGTAAGTAATTGTAAATCTACTGGAACGTTTCATCTTCCCAATTGCAACAAAGAATTTAATCAAATTAAAACAGGAACCAGCAAAACAAAACGGAAAGAGAAAATGATATGAGATGATACTACACTTACAATGTTATCATTTCTTTCATTGTGTAATCATTTCAATACAGACTTTGAATTTGAAAAGTTTGGAAAAGAAATGAAAAAAATACAGAAAGATAGCTCACCATAAAGTTTTTTATGGATCTGTGGAACTTTGTTCCTTTGTAGTAACCACTGTTGCACAGTTTGATGAAATTCTCACATGTCTTAGCGACCTGAAAGGGACAAAACAAAAACACAGATCAACTTTAACACACCTTGGGGAAATCTCAAGACCAGTTAACTGTTCCCAGTACACCAGATCATTTCTCTGCAGTATATATGTGAACATCCAAGCTATTGGTAGAGTAAAAGCTTTGTTTTACAAAAGGACTCTGGATAAACTTAAACTCCCCAACCCCTTGTTTTCTTTTTCACTAAATCAGGGGTTCTCAAACATTTTCTTTTGGCACCCCTTTTTAGGTAGCACCATTAAAAGGGTGACCTCATTTCTAAATGTCATGTCCAACTTATTTCCATATGTAACAGATGCATCAAACTAATCCATGTGATAACTGATATTTGCTACATTTTCCATCTTTCCTGTGGTGTAGCAATATTTAAAACGTTTTCTAGTTTAGTCGGGGACCCCACATAAATTGCTTTGTAACCCCAACTGGGGTCACGATCCCATGTCTGGAAACCATGCACTAAATGATTAATGTAACCACTTCACATCGTTAAGGGAGACTTCGCAACACAGAAATCTAAGTAGAATGCTAAACTGCTGACACAGTCTGTCAAACTTGAGTCACAAAACTTGTCACCACCAGTACTAGTTTCAGCAGTTGAAAACCATCAGGTTTTCAGAAAAAAGAAACACAAAGAAATAAAAAATTACAAAACAAACAAACAAACAAGTGACATCTCCATCACAATTTTAATTTCTGTTCTAAAAGTTTGATGAACAGTACTGTACCTTATCACAGTGAAGTTCCATGTTGAGTATCCCCTTGTTTGTAATCAGCCTCACATATCCCTTTTTCTTGATCCTCTTATACCTGATGATATCCTCATCAATGATAGCTGAAGACATAACACAAACACAAAAAAAATGACGAGAGATGAAATATCTATCTCCAAAAATAATTAAAAAATGACACAGCAACGACATACATTGATATGCAGGTAGAAGTAAAGGTTATGACTGCTAGGACAGAATATTTGTCAGACACATTTCCAAATTTGGTTTAAGTCTGGCTTCTACATTTCAAATTCTGCATCTGTCCGTCAATCACTAACATCCAAGATCTGTTAGACCAGGTGCATTCAGATTTTAAACCTGTTCTTCCAATGACTACCCTCAGATTCTAGATGTTTTCCTCATTTCATGGACCATATGATGCATTAGTCCTATATGCACATAGCTACAATAAGCTGCATGAGAATTACCGTGGCTTTTTAGCAGTGCAGTTATTTGAAGCATGCCACCATAAATGGGCAAATTTAGAAAACATGACTGATTGAAACAGGAAAATGAAGGGCAGTGTAGTAACCTCCCCCCCACATTGGATACAGGGAAGACTTATTCTGAACAAATGAGCTAGCAGGATGGCAACTACAAATATCAGAGAAAGGCTTTAGAAAAGAGGTTAGGGAATTACAACCAATTTCATACTATGCTACACAAAAATAAAAACTAATTTGAAACTCCTTTGCAAAAAAAAAATATATATCTCAAGGCAGAGACAGAAAACCTTTGGGCGAAGACAGTAACTTCGACCTCTTCAATTTTTACCTTGTTCATGTTCTGTTGTCGGGTCCATCGCAGTAGAAGTGAAGCTGGCTGCCACACGACCAGTGCTGTAATGGGCCTGGCAAGTGTAGATTAAGACGATATCATTAAAAAAAAAGGCTGAATAACTGCTTTTTTTTTACTTATGTAGTGCATCATATAAGCACTAGAATTAAAAGTTCAAAAGTGACAGAGGTTTGACAGATATTTTTAAAATATTTAAAATATTACAAACATAATATCCACTTAATAACTTTTATACATTGTAAAATCCTACAAATAACTTTGAAATGAATACATCAACATAAGAAATGTACTTTCATTCATTAAAAAAAAATCAATCTTTCAGCTGAAATGAATTCATCAGTGTTCCAGGTATCAAATAAGGAATATTCCACTCACTGCGTTGATTTTGTCAGCCTTTTGTCTGTCATCTTCCTTCTTTTGCTGTTGAGCAATTTATAGCAAGAAAAATAAAGTTAAGAAATGAAAGTGTTGACGTTTTAGCAATTTCATCTGGTAGTCCATGGTACAGCTAACAGGTAATGTATGGTTGTCCTTTTCCAAAATTAGTTGATCCTGTCAAACAGAAAGTCAAGATTTCGTTCAAGGTCGCTGTACCATGAATGCACTCTCGCATTGTCTTGTTAGCAAATTTATTGCTACATTTCAAGACATTGTTTTAGATATTGTACGTAAAATCATTGATTCCAGTGCTTAACAAATTTAGCTGTCTTGAGGAAAGGCTTGCGACAAAATTTGGTTGTCCCGTAGAGATTTGGGTGTCTTGAGTGCCAGGACTACCGCTACATTTCATCACTGGATGATGAAAGCTTTGAACATGTAAATATGTAATGAGACAAGACATCATTGAAGTTACAAAGACACAAACGGATTACTTCAACACTACATTTTACAGAACTGTTCTGAACTCAGGCATCATTATATTGTACAATCACATTCTTCCCAGAGCTTTTTGTTTTCCTCACAAGACAAGGAAAAAATGCAACACATTGTTAAGTGCCTCACATAGAGGATCCCTTCATCAGCCAAATCAACTTACTGCAACTGGGTTTTCCTGCTCACTTGCATTCAGAGGAGGCATGCTATTAGGATCTTATTTCCTTCATACTTGGAAGAATCCTTAACTCCTATTGGCCCTTTACAGTCAGGTGACCATGCATTATACCATTGATAATACACCGTCCAATTTAGAGTAAAATCACCGGCAGATGAATACAATAAAAACATAGGTCGTCAGTGTTTTGTCGTCTGCTGTCTTACCCAAGACAAAGGTGGTACTTCGTCTACTGCGCACAAACATTGCTGACATGTTTACCTTTCCTTGTTTTCAATAAAAATGTGGTTATTAAACACCCCCATTTTTTCGTTTTTGTTTTCATCCTATTGTCTGAAAATCTCTCATTGCCTGAATGAGCGACAAAATTAATCAACTTTGAACCTGTGCATTAACTGGAGGAAAATGCACTCTGAGAAGACAATGCTAGCGTTGGATGAGCTCCGGCTGCACCCTCGTGCATCGCTTGCATTAACCCCAGATCAGGCACGACCCTACATTTACCGAACGGTCAAGCATTGATTAACATTTTGTTCATCTACAGTTTCTAACAAAGTGTATCCACATTGTTGTAGTTGATTTCATCCATACTGTTGTAACTGAGTTCATCCACACAGATGACAACATTTATTTATATGCTTTTGTTTTATCTATGGTATCATTTTCACACACTGCCAACCAGAGTTGCACAGTGACATACTTTTTCTTTACATTTCTTTTACATGCTTTGTTTTACCAAACATGAATTGTCCTATACACCGAAATATTTGTTGACTGGTTGATCAGTGACTTTCATGTTTTGGGGTACGGCTTTTGCAAATAAGCAGAAAAACCTACCTCTGGTTTGTAGTCTTTGTAGAGGGTATTTAGAATGTCGTCTGTCACTGAATTTGTTGTGTTCAGTTTGTACCTTGGATCTTGCCTGGCTTTCTTCTCCGCTGAAACAAAGAGATCGCAGATACTGTGAGACAGATTTTTTTATATACATTAAGATAACTATTACAGAGAAATTGTCTGCAAATTTGCCTTCAAAAAGGCCATCAATTTACCTAGCAAAAAAAAACCTCTGGGTCAGTAACAAGTAAAACCAAGATCCTTCTGTTAAAGAATGGTATAGAGGTATTCACATCCAAATTTAAAATCCTTCACAATTAACCTCTTTGATAGCTTTTTGGTCCTTCCTATCTCTCATTAGTAGATGATGTCATCGCAGATAATCTTTTGATGCTCATAAATTAAGAAAAAAGATGACTGAATAGAGACTTTTATGACATCACTGTGGGTGGATTTCACTGTGGTGGGTGGTGGTGGGTGGATTTCACTGTGGACATCACTGTGGGTGGATTTTGAAACTTCCCTTTACTTGCTATTCTGTGGCAATATTATTCACTATCCTGGTCACATTATATACTCTACAATGATGATTTGATTCGGAACTGAATCTGTGTTTAACAAAAATGCAAAAAAGGTGTCTATAAAAACTAAACCATTTTTTAAATCAAAACAGTATTTGGTTTCCAAATTCTTGCCTTTAAGGGGCACCTTGAGTTGTTTTTGTGAAATTCACTGAATTTTTCCTAACCTGTCAAGTTTCCTTCACATACTAATGCCAAATGGTCGAACTAATAGGATCCCCACGCGTCACATACAAATGAACATTAGTGAGTGAGTAATTAGCAATTCAGTTTGTGACCAGACACTTTTTCTACATCTATTCTAATTTAGGTACACACAGCCACTACAAGCCAATAATGAAAATACAAAATTTTGACAACTTTCATAACCACTGAATATAAAACTTGACAATTATGCTAATTGTAGGCATTGCATGTGATTGTACCTTCAGAATCCCCACAGATGCATTAATACAAACTCAATGTACCACTTTAATTTGATCAGCTGTGATCTAATTTAAGTGGCTCATTGAGTTGGTACCAATACACTTAAAGAAAGGTCTGTTTTGACACTGATAGATCTGGAATTGCTTTTGGGAAACCCGATGACAAAGGTAAATGCAATGCTTAAAGCAAAAAAGAAGAAAAAAATAGCCAATTGTACCTTCAGTGTCCATTTTAACATTTTTCTGGATGTGATAAAAATTGCTGATATTGAATTTGTCCAACTTGCCAGGATCTTGCAACACAATGATATCCTTCCTCAAAAAAGATTCCCCCGTCATTAGGTCGGTCCAGTTTTTAGCTTTGATGTTCAGTTCCTCCACAGCCTATTTGATGAAACAAAACTTTTGATAAAATAAAAGGTTTCATCACGAACATCAAATTATGGGATCCTTTACAACAATATCTGTGTGATACTGCAGCATGTAATTCTTAAAGAGAATTTTTATTACTTTTCTGCTTCTCCAAAAATAAAGAACCATATTGCAGGAACTTGCTGCTGTGAACGTTGTCTCGAAACTTTGTAAATGCCAAGGAAAATGTGACTTGAGGGTTCTATACAGACGCGACACAAACAAACAAAACATTGAGCTTAAATAACACAGAACACATACAGGATGCAAAATCACCACACACACTTACATTTTAAATGAAAATGGCCGACAGTTTTACCTCAATGTCATATTTGGATACCATTAGCACACACCATGCAAACAGATGGCATTCTTTTACCATAAGATAACATAGTTCCAGTCTACTTACACAATGTAAAAAAAAAAACAAATGCACAAGAAAGTCATGTAGCTACTAATTTACATAAAGAGAATAATGTTACAAGCATGCTGAGTAAAACCTACAGGTATGAATAATATCATAGGACTAAACTACGCAAGTTCATCATACGCACTTATCACAACCACCCACAATTCGTCAATTACTTACTAATCACATTAGAATACAAAATCTAAGTGGCAATGACCTGCTGACGTTACATTAAACCATACAACATTGCGTGTAACTAGCTGTTTCTGTACTTAAATCATTTATGGTGCTTTCTCTTCAAACATATGTTTTTATCAATTTTTAGTAGCTAGTGATCATCTGACAGTGCAAGCATACA